>CM053172.1:13823763-13950672 GCA_012977825.3 Pteromalus puparum | reverse complement strand
AATATAATATACATATATAATAGTATATGCGTGCCCTGTGTTAGTGTGCGTGTGTGTGTATGAATAAAACTTTACCGTTATCCTTTTAAAAAATCCAAACCAATACTTGTTTTACAAACCCTAATAAATTCAAAGAGATTAATTAATTATTTATTTTAATTATTTTACTATCAATTTGTAACGGCGAATGTGGTCACGTTTACAATAGGATTTATCACATATGTACGGCAATATTATACAAGATTACAGAGTACATTATAACCCTTATCCTTAATCGCGCCCTCACATTGAAATATTTAAAACTACTATACTATATACTATATATAGGTAAAGCCTATTTCGATAAAATTTGATATAGACCAGAACAAGCGATATTACTCATCACACATACAACGTGTAATCGTATGTTATCTGCATGCCAAAACTTAGACCTAGACTTCATAATACTGACTGCTTCTGAAAGTAATACCAGTTTATGATTTGAAAAGTATATAACCTGATACCGAATTATAACTTATAATGGCAAAGACATCTACAAAAAGTTAAGATCCACGCTACTATTTCATAAATTATTTCATGAATCAACAGCGTTTTAAAAAATAAATGATTCGAAACCTTTTTTTAACATTTGTAAAAATACTAAATGATTAAATTTTAAGTGATTTGAAATTGGAGATGTAAAAAAGAAAAATTATTAAGAAGAAAAAAATCACCAGAAAAAGTCATCTTGCAATTAAGGTATAACTCTCGGTATAAATATCAATAATATTTTCTACTTTAGAACATGGAATTTTTAAACTGAATTCTTTTGCTTATAATATTACTTAATATTTATAATGAAAATTTAATGAAAAGCTTTCATATATTCACTAAAAAATCAAGGTATCGGCACTTTTAAAATCTGTAAACATATTAACATCATTATTCATTATCTTTACTTCCAAAACATTTAAATTCTCAATAATTAAACACCATTTAATTTTTTCCTGTTGTCAGTCCATGACTTGGATTTTTCGACGATCTCTAACAAAAACAAATGACTTGTTATTATATTTCTTTTTTTTTTTTGTAAATACATGTATATGAACACTCTAAATAAACCTACAATAAATACACATATTACATTTCTTAAAAATACTCTCTTCTCTCTCTCTGCTCTCTCTCCTCTCTCTCTCTTTCAATATCTTCTTGCTCTCTTAGTACTACTCTCGTCTTTTGCTTTCGCCTGAATTCTTGCTCTTTTATTTTTTTTAACATACTGCTATACTACATTGATTTATAAATTTCTTTATTATCTATAAATGTATTCACTTATATATTCAAAATTTGGTTTTTGAAATTCCTTTATAAAACTATTAGAGAGATTTCCCTTGAAACCTAAAAAATAAGTTTGTATTAGTAGGCTATATTAAAATCATTATAAAATTCTTATAAAATGCAAATCTTACCGCGTGAACCTCAGGAACATCCTCCGAATTTATTTTTCATTATCGTATTTGTTGTTATGGATATATACTTTTACTGTTAAAAATTCGTATAACTTCCATTCTTTATAATGATGAAATCATTTTCCTTGTAATCATAAATTTGGCTTTATTATCCAAAATACCAAAGTATAACGTAACAAATTAAAAGTAAAAAATAAAGTTTAGATATTTATAAATTAGAACTATTTATTGAAAAAAATCTTATTAATTTTTTACATTTACTTACAAAATTGCTGGCCCTCCAGAATCAGAAATTTGGTAATCTCACGTTTAAATAAATTTATTTCGTTTTATGGCTCAATAATCGCCAATATTTTTGATTACCAAATTACCATCTGTAACTTAAGAGTAAATTAGTCAATTTAAAAAAAGTATTGTGTGTAACTAAAAGTTGAATTTATGATAAGATATTAATTATAAAAAGAACATTGATATACCAATTAATGAATCTCTTTGCGAAACATATCGAACTGTAGCAAAATCCTTAAGTCGTTAGTGTAAACAGGCACATGCGATGTTGTCTGGCATTCTGTTACTCAAGAATAGTAGTGAGAATTATTTCAATTTTATTTTTTCTTTTGTTATATTTTGAGTTGCGCAAATAGAAAATTTACTCTTGTGAACGTATATACTTTATTGACCTGTAAATGAATAAATATAAAACTTTAATGAAAAATAATTAATTTAATTAAATAACGGACAATTATTCAATTACGGACTACTTAGCGCATATTATTATAATAATAACTCCACGACACCTCGATCAAAGCTGTACATCTAATTTTTCCTGTACTGATCCAGTAAACGTCAATGTGAAAAAACATTTTCGCATGCTGCAGTATACCCTCTAGGTCGCTCAACGTTGATAAGCTGAGCTTTTAAGTTATCTGAATGTGATTTGTTAACAGGTATAATAAAAAAAATAAAAATCTATTACACATTGAACACGTGAATTCGATTTAAGTGTATTTCCCCCTCTCTCTCTCTCAATTACAGTCATACATTACATTTTTGTAGTTATAAATAAATAATACACTACGCATTGACCTAAAATTTTCAGGTCTCTCCAACTCCAGACAAAGATCAGCTACATAACTTTTTACAGCCTTTTTGCATTATTTTCAGGACAGATCACTGCATAATAATTTCTAATATCCAGCAAACTATGTCTCTGTATCTCGAGAGTGAGAGTAAGTATGGCTATAATGACATGTGTATACACTGTTGACATAGAGAAATTTAGTCTAGCCAAAGTCACAATTATTATCCGTACGGTAACACTTGAGTTAGAATGGAAATATACATCTATAGTGATCAAAATATTTAAAAGATAGTCGATTTTATAATCATACCCATTATATTCATTACTGACTTATATTCTTAATTATAATTATTTACTTTAATAATAAAAATTTAATTTTCGAAATTGTAAATGTCATAAATATATATTATTATTAAAAACAATTTTTAAGCTATAATTTAAACGAATAAAAAGGAGACAAATGTATATGTATCGTATACTGAGTATGTGGGAGCGTGCAATGTCTGCTGTATGTGTGGCGAATCTTTCACCCTATTCCTTCTTATCAGTGCGCGAATATTTTCTACCTGCTTAGTTCTGCAAAAACCATAACTGTGTGACATCTTGTGTGATATAAAGTATTACGAATACGCAAATGGCTGAAAAGTAAATGTATCATTTTGTATCCTATAATATTTATAGTCTTGTATACCTATATTAATTTATATATATTGTCAATTCTAGAAATACTGTAAGAATCATTCACGAAGAAAACAGTAAAATTCTCTATGGATTTTGAACAACATTATTGGAATACACCAATAAATATAACATCAACAACCTATGCCAAAACTGAAAGAGACAATAAAATTAGCGTTAGTAATTTTATTTTGCATCTTTTTAATAAAAACAAAATTACTTATTAAAATTTTATACTACAGTAAATAAATATATTTTTTTTTCATTATTTCAGAAAAAAATATGAAGTTCAGAATGCTAGCAACAACAAACAGTACGTCAATGGCACTAAAAATAAAGTGATGACTGAAAATAACAAGCTCATCAAACAAAATAATCAAACTAGTAATTTCAACCGTGTTCTTTGTGTGTGTGTGTGTATATATAATATATATATATTATATATTATAAGGGTGTATCGAATTTAAAACGTTGAAAAAATGTTAATAGCATAAAAAAGTAGTAATTGGTATGAAGAAAAGCCGTACGTTGAAGAGCACGCGTAAGTTAAAATTTTCCTGTCTGTAAATAAGGGTCTACAAGTGATAGAATTCCAATATACTAACACATTCTGTTAAATAAAATTGTTTCCATATTCATACAAATTTAATACGAAAATGGTTTTAATACTTTTTATGTAAAAGCATGCCTTTTTGTTGAAAAATCATTGAAGTTATGAATTCAATTTTTTCAACATAAATTTCCGAAACTTATATATATATATATGTGTGTGTGTGTGTGTGTGTGTGTGTGTGTGTATGTGTGTGTGTGTGCGTGTGTGCGTGTGTGTATGTATACACACACATAAACATACAATAATTATCAAAACTAATAATTTATTAATTTCAAAAAAAGGAAGAAGACCGAATCAATCCAGCAATAGGCATCAACAGCAAAATAATCATAATCAATTCAAAAACAAGAAATGTAAATACTCTCAATTATTAACAAATTCAATAAACAATAAAAATATTAATTTACTAATCATAATAAAATAAATTTCAGATAGAGGAAACAAAGGTGGAAGAAGACACAATTATCGAAACAATCATAATAATTATAATTATAGAAATAATTTTTCTAACAATAGAAATCATAAATATAATAATACAAATTATTCAAATTATAATCAAAGAATGGAAAATAACCTCACAACATTAATGAAGGCTATGATTAAAGCATCGAAACATATGTAAAAGTAAAAAAAAAAAAACATAAAAAATAAAAATTCACTTGTATTCTCATATCTCGCACAATAATCTCATAGCCGTTTCGTCAATAAAAACAATTTTAATCTATTCTTATACTAAACTCCTCCTACTTTCCTTTTTTATCTCTACATTCATTGCATGTAACCTCCTCCACTTTGCCTTTAAGCTCCTCCCTTTCTAATATGTAGTAGTGTAAATATATGAGTAATCCCCCTGTTAGAAAAAGTTAATAGAAGCCGATAAAATGTCTGATCGAGCTGAATAGGGAATCTTAATTTCAATTTTGGGATTTAGGTCGATATGAGCCAATATAGGTCGATGTATGCCTATAAAAACTCTATACAAAAAATAACAATTGAAATCGATATATCTCAAGTCTCTTTATTTCAATTATAAGTTTTTGTATGAAGTTTGATCGGTCTATATTGGACCAACTTATGTCAGATTTTATCAAGACCTATTGCAAAAAATGAAATTAAAATTCACCATTCAAGTGGATAAAAAATTTTATCGATTTGAATGGTGAATCTTATTGATTTTTATCGGGTTGAATTGGTTTTTTAGCAGCGCCGCCGAACTTTGCCGTCGAAAATTTGAAAATATACCAAAAAATGCTATAACTTCGTTCACAAATGTAGCACACTATATAATATAAAATTCCAATAACATTGCCTGTATAATTTCGTAGATATCACGGTATACATATACACACACATACATACGGACATTTTCTAAAAACACTTAATTTAAATTTATAACACACCAAAACGTATTTTCCAGAAGTTTGACAAAACTGAAAATTTTACTATTACAAAGCTTCGGAGGAAGGACTGAAAATTTTACTATTACAAAGCTTCTTTAGGAGGAAGTAATATAAATCATTTATTCGAAATTTAAAAAATGTACATTTACTTTATAAAGTATGGCATATTATCCAGTGAGGGCATAAATTATTCCTCAATAATAAATAACATACAGTTAAATTAAAATTTTTGAAATTTGAAAATTCACAATAAAACCAAAATACATTGATCGATATTACATTATAGATATTACAATAAACATACACACATACACACACATATTCATACGAATATTTCCTAAAAAAATTTATTCAAACTTGTTTACGTAAATTACGTATCAAAAATATGTATCATACTGTAAACGTAATACTGCTAATATTTTAGATGAATCACAATTAATTTTAATTGCAAAAAAATATAAAAATTAGAAGAAATTACTTTTTTAATAATTTTGTGACAACTATACCTGCATTTTTATTTAATTTTAAGTATGAGTAATGTGTCGAATTTTATTTAACTATTATATCAATTTTAAATTACCTTTTAACAAATAGTACTAATTTAAAATTGTTTAATGCGATAGGGTCATAAACGAAATGCAACCGAGCGAGCGTTAGCGCGGGCGAGGCATTTGCACTAGTACTCATTATTGTTTATTATAATCTCTGCTTTACCTCATTTTCCAAACATGGTAGCAGACCGTTGTTTGTAACCTTCTATTCTCCCGCATATCCACTTGTCGAGTGATATAGGATATGATAAGTGAGGTAAAAGCCACGTGCGTGAAGAAATTTTTCAAAGTGAAAAATCAAAATGTTTGAATATATAAGAAGAAAAATACAAAGGAAATAAATAGCTAAGACAAAAGACTATTGATAGTAGAAAGAATTTTGAAAATCGTAAAATCAGTGTGAATGTACGCGGATTAAAAAGTACATGTGAAACACGTGGCAGAGTGCATAGAAAACGCGATCTACAGCCTCTGCAAAATTAATATGCAGGAACAGACTTGAAAAAATAAGATTAAATAATTATAGTGACACGACGTCATTCTTCAGTGAGTTTGAGAAAGCAGTGAATGATTTGAAAGGCGCAGGTGCCAAAATAACTGAAAAAGAAAAATTAAACTATATGCTCAACACGTTGCCAGAATCGTACAGCTATATAGGTGATCTAATAGATACACTGAAAGAAGAAGATCAAACGGCGGATTATGTGAAGAATAAAATCAAAATTGCCGGGATGAAACACGGAAACGAAGACTCTGAAAGAAAGTCAAACGTCTTCGCGACAAGCAAAGAAAGATGTTACAAATGCGGAAAAGCCGGGCACTTCGCAAGAGAGTGCAAAGATGGCGGCCAAGCAGCGTACAGCGGTGGAACATGGCGAGGTCCGATAAGTGGTCGAGCCCGCGGCAGAGGAAGAAGAAGCAACTACGGCAGAGGGCGCGGCAACTTCCGTCAGCAGCAGCAAGGCGCTAGTTCGAGTCAACCGAGTGGGTCCGACGTCAGTGCCTGGGTAACAACAGCGCATGCGGCGCAAAATAGTGAAATAGGTAATAAAATAAATTGGTTGCTCGACAGTGGATGTTCAGACCACATTGTAAATGATGATAGTTATTTCGAAAATTGCATTGTTTTAAAGAAACCGATTAAAATCTATTTAGGAGATAGTAGTGAATTAGAAGCAACTAAAATCGGTAATGTTGTAAGTTACTTTAGAGCCTTTGATAAAGAAAATCAAGTCGTAATGAAAAACGTTTTGTACGTTAGAGAGATGAATACAAATTTAATTAGATACGGGAAATTAACTGATAGTAACACGATTGTCTCGAAAGGTAATTTAGCAAAAATAATTGATGAAAAAGAAAATTTGATAGCAGTAGCGTATAAAGAAAATCGTACATATAAAATCACGAGTAGATTAGAAATCGAACAAAAAACTGTAAACAATGCTGAGTATATTAATGGTAAAATGAGTAAAAAAGAAAAGTGGCACAGAATGCTAGGGCATGTGAATTTTGGCTATTTAAATTTTTTAAGTAGAAAACAATTGTTGACAGGTATTCCAACTGAGTTTGAATTGAAAATATTAAAATGCAAAATTTTCATAGAGAATAAAATGCATAATTTATCGTTTAAAAATAACAGAACAAGAGCGAAATATATCTTAGAGGTTATACACACTGATGTTTGTGGTAGCTTCCAGACCCCGGGTCCAAACGGTGAAAAATATTTTGTTTCATTTATCGACGATTACAGCAAAATAGCCAAAATTTACTGCATAAAAACCAAAAAATGAAGTGTATGATAGTATGATAAAGTACGTAAATAAAGTAGAAAACTGAACAGGAAAAAGAGTAAAAAGAGTACGATGCGATAATGGTACAGAATACCTAAATAATTGATTTTATAAATTCGCAAAAGGAAAGGGTATTTACATAAATAATTGTCCAGCATACGTACATGAGTTGAATGGTACTGCTGAAAGGTTTAATCGAACTATTCTGGATATGGCACGTTGTCTATTGGATGAGGCACAAGTAGATAAACAAATATTGGCCAGAAATAATTAGTGCAGTGACGTATTTGAAAAATCGTACTTTAGCTAACACGATTGAAAAGAAAACTCCATATGAGATATTTTTTAGAAAAAAGCCAAATGCTGAAAATTTAAAGCTATATGATAGTAAAGTTTTTGTAAGAAAGCCAGAACAAAAGAGAAACTCAAAATGGGATAAAAAAGCTGAAATGGGCATTTTAGTAGGTTACAGTGAAGTAGGTAATAGAGTTTTGTTAAAAGGTAGAGTTACAGTTCATAGACATGTTGATGTTATAGAATCATATGAAAAATGTATTGGTCTCGATTATGATACTGAAAATATTTCTTCCCGTACTCCGACTCTCGAGTCGAGTAAGAGAAGCAAACATGAGTTCGAAAGCGAAATCGATGATGATGTATTTGATAGTGCAGATGAAAATGAAAATGTAACCGAGAAAGAACAAACAAATGTAAAAAATAACGATAAAAATAGTTTGAAACCAATTACTCCACGTCGATCAACATGTGCGAAAAACAGTCCGATAAGATATCCGGAAAATAGTACTAATAGAGTATCCGTACATTATTGTAGAGTAGATATACCTTGTACATTTGAGGAGGCGATGAATAGCGATGAATGCGATAGTTGGAAAAATGCAATGGATAAAGAAATGTTTAGTTTGTATGAAAATGAAACATGGAAATTAGTTGAGAGGCAAAAAGGAAAAGAATTACTAGATGTAAAATGGGTTTATACGAAAAAATCTGATGATATATTTAAAGCTAGGTTAGTAGTAAGAGGTTTACAACAAACGAATGGTATTGATGACATATATGCTCCAGTAGCAAAAACGCAAAAATTAAAAATTTTGTTTTGTTATTGTTGTCAATTCGGATTAATTATGGAACAGATAAACGTTGTTACAGTATTCTTAAATGGTAAAGTAAGCTCAGAGGTATATGTAAATCAACCAAAAGTTTACCTTGACGGAACGAACAAAGTTTGTAAATTGTTTAAAGCATTGTATGGACTACGCGAAAGTCCGAGAGCATGGTACGAATGTTTTGATGAATACTTAGCGAATCTAAAATTTAATAGAAGCAATGCTGATAATTGTTTGTATACCTATGGAAAAGGATATGATGTTATATATCTTTTGTTATATGTAGATGATTTATTGATCTGTTGTAAAAGCAAGAAAAAAAATCAAAGTTTGAAGAAAGTGCTAAGTGCTAATAAACATTGATTACGGCTAAAACAAATGTGAATTGAAACTAAGTCAAACTAAATACATAGAGTCACTAACATGTAAATATCAAGTACAAAGTATGAGATTATATAACACTCCTATGGAGACAAACTTGAAACTTGAGAAGTCTGAAAATTGCGAGTCAAATATTAAGTATAGAAACTTGATAGGTGCTTTGTTGTATATAATTTCGAATACGAGTCCAGATATATGTTTTAGTGTAAACTACTTAAGTAGGTATCAAAATTGTTATGACCGGACTCATTGGAAATATGCTTTAAGAGTACTGAAATATTTGTTTTTAACAAAAGACTTATATTTGATCTATAAAAGAAAAGAAAATTGTAATAATATTATAGACTGCTATGTTGATGCAGGTTGGGCTGGTGATATTATTGATAGGAAATCTACGACAGTTTATGTTATAAGAATGTTCGAAAATGTAATTGACTGGAAGTCAAGAAAACAAAAAAATATTACTAAAGCGTCAACATACACAGAGTATGTAGCATTATCAGAAGTTGTAAGCAAATTAGAATATATCAGAGAGTTGGTAAGAATATGCGGAATAATTATAAATGAACCGATAAAAATTTATGAGGATGATTCAGGTGCGATAAATGTTGCTAAAAATGGAAACATGACAAAGTATTCAAAATACATTGCAATACAGTATCATACTGTACATGAGAGCGTAAAAGAAAATTTGATTGAAGTTTGTAAAATTGATACTAATGAAAATGTTGCGGATATCTTTACCAAGTCGTTATGTAAACTAAAGTTTCAAATGTTTAGAGATAAACTAAATATACTGTAAAATATACTTTCCGTACAGTCCAAGGAGGCGTGTTGAAATATAGTGTACTGTACAGAAAGTACAGCTAGTAAGATATAGTGTGTAGCACGTGAAAATGAGTGAGCGCGCTGATTAGTGTGTGAGGGGACACACACATGCAAGTATCCCCTCTGGAGGTATGCGTGTAAGTCACATGACTACTAGCGGTGCCGAGACTATACGAGTCTCGCACATTGCTCTCTTGGGTTCGAGCCGTCGCATAGTAGACATGGTTTACACGGCCTTATACATAGCTTGAAGATGATAAGCTGTTGTTGTATTTAGCTTGAACTGATAAATCTCGGACAGCTCTGATAATAGCTTATTTTGAAAGCTTCTACCTCTATTACTCAATATAATGCGAGGTACGCCATATTGTGCAAATAGATGTCTAGATAATGCATCTGCGATAGTGATTGCTTTTATATTTGGGATGGGCACCGCTATGCAAAATTTCGAAAATTGACATTGCATAGTTAAAATATGCAAATTTCCTTCCGTAGTTTTGCAGAATGGTCCCACAGTGTCTATGGCTACCTTATGGAAAACCTCGCTTGGTGTGTCCGTGATTATTATCAGTTCCCGAGTTTTGATTTTCACCAGTTTCTGTTCTTGACATATTTTACATTTGCGGACAAACTCATGGATGTCCTCCTTCATTCCTTTCCAATATTTTTCGCGGACGCGTCGGTAGGTTCTACACATTCCTCTGTGTCCTCCAAATAAGCTATTGAGATAGTCTGCTAATATCGCCAAGCGATACTCTGGTGGTAGTGTCCTGTATGTCCCATAGCAAAATGTTACTGCTATGTTAACGTTATGGAAAACTTCCTTGAATCTTTGGATCAAGGTTCTTCTAGGTAGCGTGTCCGTCGGCTCACCCATTCTAGCTATTCGGAAAGAACGTAGTTTCTTTTCTAGGATGAGTTCCTTTAACGTGACGAAGCACTTGTTTAGATCACTTGGTTTTACTTTGTCACCAGCCTTGTTAGTTATTACTAGGCTGAATATGTAACGTTTGCGATTGATAGTTATGATTACGTCCCTTACTTCGGCTCCTGCTTTCGCTAGATCTTCTTGATAGATAGCTTCTATGTCTGCGAGTAGTTTATTTCTCCCGGTGGACAAGTTCAGGTCTTTGGAGACAAAGTGGACTATATTATCTTTTAAGTAGGTTACGTATTCCCTTGTACTCAGCAACTTTAACCTTCCTTTCACGTCTGTTTGTTCTACTATGTGTGGTAAGGGTGCAGTGGCTGGAGGGTTTATGTAGTTTGTAACATTTGTAGTTGAAGTAGGTGGCAGGACAGGATCCTTGTCGACCACTTGCTTAACGCTTTCGCTCGCACTGTCTGAGTCGCTTCGATTCTCATTGTCAGTCCATAACTTGTCCTTTATAGCAATTGTCTTTTCTCTAACTTTATCTGTCCGTTTAGTTTTTAACGGTTGACTCTCATCTTCCGTTTCTTCTTTACTATCTTCTTGTTCTATAGTTGACAAGTTGTGCCAATTGGTCGTATGCAACGTCTCATCGTTCCAAGCAGTGGAGCTTGCTTTGGTGATTTTTAAAGGAGACTTCGCACGTATTGAACTGGCTTGACTTTCAGCGTACTCTAACATCCACTCTCTCAATGTGCAGATGGGCACGGTCTTGTCCTGCCTTGATCTACTGAGTTCATCAGGTATCGCACCATCTGGTATCGAAGGTGAGGGGGATAGCGATTTAGCCTTCCTAGCGGGAGTCCAATTGGACGCATTTTGTATGTCCCACTCCTCGTCATCCGGGTCCTCACTTTCTTATTCTTAGTAATAGGTAGTCTCGGGATGTACTAATTCTCCCTCTGTACTTAATGATGACGAATCCTTCAAGAGCGATTTAATCACGCTCTCTGTTGGATATGTTTCAGGTTTAGGATGCTGTCTATTGGCTTGTCCGGTGATTTCCTGTATAACTTCTTCCACCTCGTTTTCGCCTGGGCTTTTATCGTTGTCCTCTACTTCTGTAGCCGTTTCAACTTCCGACGTGGAATCCTTACGGACCAGACTAGGAAGGATAGATTTGTTACACAGTGGTATGGGTGGTGAGTCAGATGTTTCAATACAGTTGTCCTTCGTAAGAGTGACGTCCGACGACTCGACGCGGCTTCCGGACGAAAATTCCGATGAAGTCACTAGTTGTTCCGAAAAAGCTACTACTTTAGGTGCGTCCGCTTTTCTCCGCTTTAATCGCTTTACTATGGTGCTGCCGTCCAAATTCGCTTGGCCGCCCGCCATGCTTTTAGGTACGGTTGGTACAGCGCTCTTGGAACCTGGTTTTCGCCCCGGTTTCTTTTTCTGACCTTCAGGAGTGCTCGTTTTGTTGCTAAGATTTTGTCTAGCTAGGGAAGTTTTAGTTGGTTTTGGGACTATTGGTAAAACTCTAGCGTCCCCTTCCACGATTTCACTCGGGACAGGCTTATTCTAGACTTCAGGCTACTCTGAAGTCCTCTTGCCTATTGGATTTCGAGACAACGCGTCCGCGTTTGTATTTAATTCTCCGGGTTTATACCGGAATGTATAATAGTGTTATACTCAGGTTCAGTTATACTTAAAAGAACACACGTATTATAAAAAGAACACAAGCTGAGACTCTCTATTAATACACGTCAGCTCTCACTAGCTGTCATAACCAGACTGATCAAAACAATAACATTTCGAACATCGTTGATCTCGTTGTCAAGGGCGTTGCTATGTGCAATTCCCATGTTCGAATCCCACATACATAACAATAGTATCCCCTTAGTCGCAGTCTCCAGCGGTTCAATCTGCTCATGGGATCCTTCAGGGAATCGATACACGTCAATGGTTTGTGATCTCCGTAGATGGTGAAGTGTCTACCGTACAGGTAGTGTCTGAAGTAATCCACTGCGTCAATCACCGCGAGATATTCCTTTTCGGTAGTTGAGTAGTTCTTTTCCGCCTGTTTGTATTTTACGTGCCAAACTTAAACACCGCTGATTTTATTTAAAGGGATACTCGATGCGGATGATAGGGTTGGGTTTCTCAAATTACAACTCAATTGTTTGTGATTAGAGATAATACAAAGATACCGTTTATTCAACTTAAGAATAATTCTTTTAAGGTGGAACTCCACTGATTTTTAATATTTCTTACCTTTTGCCCCACCCATTGTCAGATTTTAGGGGTTTGATTGTGGTGATAAAACAAGGTTACATAGCAATTTTGGGCCGTTTTTATACACATATACTCAAGTTATGATATAAAAACCAAAAATAATCATTAAAATTAAAGGTTTTTGAAAAAGTTGCTTGCGCACAGGGCTTCGATTAAATTAATCCAAAAAATTTGGACATACATTTTGACCCGTACTTAACAAAAGTTAATATTTTTTATTACGGGAACTCTCATAGTTCATCTGTAATAAATCAAGAATTTATTAAACAACTAAATCTATGAAAAAACCCTATAATTTACTAATATTTATAATAAAACAAATTTTTCTAAAACAGATACCTTAACTTAAAATATTAAGTTTTGTTCCAAATGTTCTAAAGAATACGCGTGAAAATTTTCAAAAGGATTAATAGAAATGCCTTGCGCAAGGAACTTTTTAAAGTCAAACGAACAAGTTACGAGAAAAACGCGTTTAAAGTTTTATTTTTGTATGCTATCTAATGTAAAATATTTTACTCAACAGCCCATAACATTGGTATAACTTTAAGTTTTTACATCGGGTTGGTTTCAAAATGTTCATAAAACTATAAGCAACTAATATATATAATAAAAATTTTTTCGAGTTTTTGACCAAAAATCAGTGGAGTTCCCCCTTAATTGTTATACAACCAAGCTCAACAATGCGCTGACTCAAATATTTAATTATCAGTGATTTCCTCGATTATGATAATAATACAAATAAAAAAAAAGGATTTGTTCGCTATCGCCCGAGCGAATTACAATTTTAATGCATACGCGACGCACTATATTCGCAGGAACGATGCATACCAAAAAACAAACAAAACGAATTTAATTTCCCCTTTTTGTACGGGTAAATTATAGTTTTTCACGAGTGAAATCGTTCGCGTACACGACGCACGAGGGTTTCGAGATAGCTTACTGCTCGGCAACTCGGCTTCTCGCACAGGCTGTCGAGAGTAAGGGAACGCTCACGACACAATGACTTGGCCTCTCGCTCTAGTTATTGTGTGTGAGAACGCGCAACACGCAAATGCGCTCACTTGCCTATACCCCTCCCGGACGCCTACTTCTAGTGCGGGAGAAGCAAACGAGGAGCCACCTAGCGGCGGCGGCTCGAACTAACCGCTCGAATGCGAGTCACTCTACATACTATGAACACCGCCTCATTGAGGGATCGGGACATATACGCTACCAGGTGATCGTCTCCCGGTTCTCCATGAGAACTGCTCCAATGGCTTTATCACTAGCGTCCGTAGTCAAAATAACAGGTTTATTGAGATCCACAAAGGCCAACACCGGTGCTTCGCAGAGGGCCTGTTTCACGGTTTCAAAACTTTGTTTTTGCGTTTCAGTCCATTCCCATTTTTTATTCTTCTGGAGTAGGAAATTAAGATGTTGAGCCTTCACCGCAAAGTTGAGAATAAATCGTGTATAATAGCCTGCCAATCCAAGAAATTGGCAGCTTTCTGTTTGGTTAGTTGGTGCTGAAAATTCCTTAACTGCCGAAATTTTCGATGGATCTGGCCTAACCCCATTTTTGTCGATTATGTGGCCTAAAAATATGATTTCAGGCGATAGAAATTGGCACTTATCGATTTGTAGAGGTAGGCCTGCCCCTGATAGCCACTCAAACACTTTGTTTACTTTTTCCTTGTGTTCGTCCAACGTATTCGCGTAGATCACTATGTCGTGTAATACCCCGTACACGTTTCCGAGGATTTTGATAAAAAAAGAAAACATTAACATTAAAAGAAACTAAAGTCATTCGACTTTAATTTTAGAAAATCTCAGCAGTTCCCCTGCTCCTGCGCCGAACAGCAACCAGCACCAGTAAACCAGCACAGCAGAGTGACGCAGCGAGTGCACATGAGTGTGAGTGAGAAGCGAGCGAGTATGCATGTGTGAGTATGAAAGCGAACAGTGACGTAGCGACGGTGCGGCGCGCACACCTAAGTATGAATGTATTGTAATGGGATATGGATGTATGAATGTGATAGTTTTCTCGGCGGCTCGAGTCCCGCTCTCCGGCGCTACCTTTATAAGGGCCCGCGCAGCCTACAATTAATCACTAGCCTCAGCGCAATTTAAGCGCCTAGTCTCTACTCAAGAGCAATTTACGCCTTGAGTAGAAAATATACTTATAAAATCTTCGAAATGATTATAGATTAGGGAATTTTCAAAGATATATGATAACGCAATGTTAAGCGTATTATATAAAATTATACTTAGAAAAATTATGAATTTTGATTATACTTATAAAATTTAGGATATAGATAGATAACGCAAAACCAAGCGTATTTATCCAAAAATCAATTGTAATGAACCAAAGCGGGTTTAATAAAAACAAATATGTATAATTGAATATATGCAACAAGTTATGCAATATTCTTACTTAAATATTTAATTTCATGAATATAATTCTTTTGTTGTTTGAACATAAATCAAACTTCTTTTTCTTATTATAATGAAAACATTCCACTACCTGGTATCCCGGACCTGAAATATTATTATTAACATTTATGCAAAATCAATATAAAGAATTATTCTTTTGGCCTGTTGTCAGAATTAAGACGCAGAGCCGTAAACAATCACGACTTTTATGAAATAGAATCATACATTTTCTTTTTATCTAATAGCGTCCAGGGCAAGTAAGAGTCGTGACCGTTTCAGTCGTCGAGGAAAACATACACTTCCAGCCCCTGTAAACCTACAAAACACAGTCCATCAGCCGCTGAAAAATTGGGGATGCGTTGAAAAGGCCAAATGGCATACATAAGTACTCAAAATGGCCGTACTTAGTGTTAAAAGTAGTCTTTTGTATATCCTCGGGTTCCAGCTCGATCTGGTGAAAACCCATCGCTAGGTGAAAACCTGAAAAATACTGTGCAGTACCGATTTGTTCGAGTACCTCTAAGATATTAGGTAGAGCGTAGGCTTCTTTAATGGTCTTGGCGTTCAGTTTTCGGTAGTCTATAACTAAGCGAAATTTTCTTTTGCCATCTGGTCTCGGTTTCTTGGGGACAATTCGACAAGGACTGCAAAACGGACTGTTAGAACGCCGGATAATATTGGCGTCCAGGAGTTTCTGTAGTTGGTTGAATAACTCCTCGTCTTGTCCTATCGGTCCTCTCTTATACTTGACTCTAACAGGTTCATCGTCTCTTGTCCAAATCTTATGTCTAACGCGGTTTGTTCTTGGGGCTCGATCTCCAGGCAAGTAAAGCAAACGGGAGTATTTTCTCACTATTCGCTGTATTTTCCTTAATCCTTGGCGTGTATGATACGATGGCTGTACTTTTTCCATGATGAATTTTACTCTATCCTCCAGGTTCGTAATGGGCTCGCCTTCCAGCGGAAACTCGAGGAAGTCGTCGTCTTCGCTAAGATCAAAAGGTTCGAGATATTGTGGAGTAATTTCAATCTCCACTGGATTTTCTCTCGTATTTATTGCCATAGCGTGGCAGTATCCGTTTTCATTGGTAACTGCTGCTTCTCCAAGATATACTTCGAGGACCGTAGTTATTCACCGCAGATACGCTTCTCCCACTACTGAGTCCTTCGTGGATGGGATTCTTATTGGCACCCTTGCTCTGGCTGGTAATTTAAAGACTGTTCTTCCGTGTGAGTTGAAACCCTTATAACTGAAAGGTTTCTGCGGTAATTCCAACATTTCCGGTTCGATATTTTCGTTTTCATATGGAAATTCGTACTTCATATAGTATGATGTAGCACTTTCGACTTGTGGCATTTTGTGTCTCGTGGGTCCATATTTCTCGTCCGGATCGATTTCGTTTTCCGGGAATACTTTATGTACAAACGGAACTGGAGTTATAGGTTGGCATTTGGTAATCAGCACTTCGTCCCCGAACATGATGTTCATTTTTTCGTGATACAAGAACGGACTTCCGAGTATTACATTCACTGTGCTTTGAGTTACTATGCCCTTAGGAGAGATTCCCGTAATATGCATGAAGTTACTATGTTCTATCACAGTGTCTGACTTTAGTGAACTGTGCTTAATAGCGTTTATCTGTGACCCAGTGTCTATTATGCAGATATCCTCGGCTGTTACTAGCTGGTCTACCTGTAATTTTATGGACGGTGTTGTCCGGTCTGCTGTAGTGATACGTATTATTTGTGTTGGGTATCCTTTTGTGTTGTCGTTCTTGGGCTCATTGAACGCTGCTGAGATGAGGAGCTCATCGCCGCATCCTTCCGATGAGCCGCTTCCCAGTTTAAATGATTATTGTCACCACGGAAACTTCCTCTGGATCTGTCCATTTTAGGGTCGTACAACCGGTTATCTGATCTTGAGGGAGGTTGATGATAGTCCATGCCGGGCATAGGCGGTTGCATAGGATACGGTATATAAGGATTTAGGTATGGGTAAGGGAACGCAGGATTTCCTGATGGATAGTAACAATAAGGATTAGGTGGCATGTACAGATACGGTCCCATCATTGGTGGATAGGGATGTCCGTAGTGCCCTTGTGCCATCATTTCTGGTGCATACCTCGACACCGGTGACACTGATCGGCTTCTGGACTGACCAGGTGTCCGCTTTAATATGCTTACCGGAGCTATGGGTTCGGGTGTATTTGCATAGCTAAATTATGGAGGAGCGTTTATCCTTCCATTTTTGATAGTAGTCCTGGGAAAATGCGTGTCGTTTTGATCGTAGGTATAATTTACTTCGTTTCTCTTCGGCTCTGGATCGTTAAAATTGACTTTCTTCGGGATGCTACTTTCCGAGTCGTCGTATTTACGGTGCGGCGTAGACTACTGACCGTGTCCAGAGTCTTCTCTTTCGATCGGGACTTGGTCTGGTTTACAATAAACGTAGAGTACTTTAGGGTATATAGAGCCTTCGCCGTACATCTTAATCCTGGCCTTCTCGTACTTTAGTGCGGTGTTAAATGCTGCTGTCAATGTTTGTGGTGCTGTGCCCGTGATACCTTTTCTCCAGCCATCAGGTAGGCCGTTGACGAATGCCTCAAGCGCTAGCAACTCCAGGTGTGGCCTTTGGTCCACTGCAGCTTGCGTGGCTGTCAGTTCTTCCTTTACGGCTGAGATAGCGTTATTTATCAAGGCGTTTAGCCGTCCATAGTGTTGCCAGACATTCTCGCCTTTCCTCATTGACGCTGCTTGAATTTCGGTTAAGTAATAGCCGTAGGATCTTGAAGGGGCAAAACAGTCTCGGAGATGGTTCTTGAGATTGGCTAACGTTTGGAAAGTATTACCCTCCAGCGATTGCCGCGCCTTGCCCTTTAACCGGGATATCACAAACCTTAAAACCGCTGCCAAGTCATTGGCACTTAGCTTCCTCCTATTCTGCTAGTGAAAGATAATTACATAGAACAATCAACTCATTCTTTGATTTAAATATTCGCTACTATTCGATACTAAAAGGATAGGTTTACTCGAATTCAGAATCAGAAAACATATATGCACGTCCAATCTTATTACGATTATCGATCACGTAGTTCCAGAATTATAACAGTATTCGTACGCACGCATGCACGCACACACACAGACAAAACAATCTCCACGGACATTTTATAAAACCATGAAAACTCTCAAAATATACTAAGCTTTAATTACCAAATTATATGGTTTAACAAAAATAATAATGTTCAGTCACACAGAGTATACAGGGTGAGAGTTGAAGAACTTGAATATTCATATCTTTTAAACTAAAAGGTTTCATAAGCTACAAAAAGAACCTAGCCGAAGTGATCAAAAGATCAATCTTTTCCTAAAATTTCAACTCAATTTAAACCTTTTTACTCCCGTAATCGTACGACATAAAAAAACCATTTTTTTTAGTTTTTGATTTTTATCTCAAAAACTAGTCGCCAAAATTGCTTAAAATTTTTACAACTAGTAGATATCGTTGTTTTTTATTGTCATGAATTTTTTCAAAACATTTAACTATTTATTTTTTGAGTTATATATGTTTATCGAAAAATTACCTTTTATATCATAAAAAATGAACAGATCAGTCAATCTAGAAAATCTTGCGGGAAAAAGTAGACAAATTTATGTTCTTTTAGATACACTATTGTTGAATATATTGTATAAATCATATCATTATAAAAAAGCAAAAATATTTTTTCAAAAATAGAAAAATGGCTATAATATGGCCATAAAATGGTCAGAATCATAAAACAAAAAATGACCTAAATTCAGAATTAGAAAAAATATATGCATGTCAAATTTTATTACGATCCGTCGCATGGTTCCAAAATTATGGCGGTATACGTACATACACACACACACACACACATACACACACACACACACAGCTATCCGCACGGACATTTTCTAAAAACGTATGATTCGTACTCCAAACACCTCCAAATGCGTTTCCACGAAGTATTAGCAAAACTAAAAATTTTACTATTACAAAGCTTCCTCTTGAGGAGGAAGAAAAATTAGGGTTCTTTTTCTGCTGGGAGCAATGTAAAACCATCATCTACATCTTGTATGAACTCCTTGAAATTCATGTTGGTTTCGTCATACTCTGGTATGTGCATTACCGCTCTTGAGATGTTTTGTGCCTGACTAGCCTCTAACACACTGCGGGACACGTCCAGCATTTGTCGGTCACGTTCTGCCTGCTGGACATGGTAAAATTTATCTAGGGCTGCTAGGCTCTGGCTAACGTCTTCGATAGCCAGGATCTGCTCTCGAGTCCGATTTAGTGACATTGTGACTATCTGGTCTAATGCTTCTAATTATATAAAAATGTTCTAGCTTCGACAAAAATTTCGACTAATTTTTACTTTAAATATTCTAATACGTCTAAATTTTTTTTCAGGCTTCTAAAATAATTTCTTACAAAAACTTCTAAATTCTGAAATACTAGAAATTGTTGCTGAGTAACAATGGCTAGTTCCCAACAAGGGATGCCATTTTGTAAAGACCGTGTTTAATATATGAATACGGGCTGCGTGAGTACAAATAATTATTTAATTATTGAGAATACTAAACGATAAAGGATTAAGCGTGACTCGAGATTATAGGTGGACGCGTGTGTTTATGTGTGGACACAAATATGTCCGCTCTAAGCGCGTGATGTACGGTCCGCGCTTGCTCTTAATCGGACGCTTGCCTGTTCGGGCCTGGATCCTGTCTAGACTGCGTTCCGGATGGACTTTGTTATATGTCCGTGGTGCTGGCTTGATGCTTTAATTGACCTTGCAACGGCCACATTTTGGGTCCGTGCAGGTACGGCCCTGATCTACTGGCTCAGGTGCCGCGGAGCGTATGTACAGGGCTGCCTCGCTCTCTCTCTCTCGCGCTTACACGGCTCCCATACGATTATCGATCGTATGAGGGCCGCCGACGCAGCAGATCTACGCTGCAAACGAGATTTCGTCCACTGCGCATACCCCTCTCCTAGTGGTCCCGCTTCGCTCGTCGCCTCGCTGACCAGCTCGAGCGAAGCAGCGGATCAGTACATTTCCTTCCTTCAACAGACTACAACACTCCACATGATGCTTCTACAGACGAAACCACGTGCCAGAGTGTTCCAGAGGAAGCCAGGTCCTAGCTGCTCGAGTTGCCGTTTCGCCTCGCCGCTGGACTCTATGTATTCTAATTTTATCCTAATAGATTAATATACTAACATTTGTATTTCATGTATTTTTCGCACCCGGGGATCTCTACACCAGACTGATCCGGGGTGTCTATTCCTCCGGGAAAGACTCACGCTTCTATACATATTTCACTAACCCTGCCACCGACGGGTCATAAAAAGATAGCTTCATGCTATCCTACTGGGCTAGCTCAGTAGGTTTTCCCATGGTCGCATCACGCGAATTATCCGTATAATAAATTTTTCTCATCGTAACACCTCGTAATACTAATCAAATTAACCTACAACAATCGCGAAGATCGCATATCATTTTTTCTTTCATTTCTACTGTGTAACATTTTATCAATTCACTTACTATACATTCGTTAATAATTTATCATACGTGTAATAATAATCTTTCTCTTATATTCATCGAAACACGTTAATACTGTCGAGACTTATTTCCCCCGTAATCAATCCGTTGAAAGCCGGACACGTGTCTGGATACACGGTAGTGGAACATAAGTAATCTCTCTATATTATAAAAAAAGTTTCGCCGCCGCCGCCGCCGCCGCCGCCGTTTCAGAAATTTTCCCCCTCAATTCTCCCCCTCAATTTTCCCCCTCAATTTTCCCCCTCAATTTTCCCCCTCAATTTATCCCTCAATTTATTCTCTGTAAATGAATGATAGTGCTTACTGAGTAACAAAGGCAGAGCAATGAGAAGCACACGCACACATACGTACGCAGGAAAATTGTGATGTACGTCTATATTTGTATAGAGTTAACTATCTGCACACGCAGCAATTCCAGGCAAATTCTCTTGTTATGATATTGCTTTTTCTTCTCTTAAAAACGATCTTTTCGATTGACACAAGATATAAATGTAGATCACTTAAATGCAATTTATTAATTAATAAAAAACAAAAATTTAAAATTGTATGTTTTATAGTTAAACATTTTATTAGTTTAGTTACTTAGTTTTTTATTTATATTCCCCAAATTCACAAAAAGGAACGTCTAGAATCTGTCTGAAATTATCAAGTTATATATTTTTACCAAAACAAAAGTTTCTAGCCGTTCCGTTCTGTGTGTTTGTTTATTATTAGTAGAGATAACCAATTTGTGCTTAACCGAAACTAATACTCGAAAAACTAATTATTAAATAACTAAACTAATAATATGTTTAACTTTAAAACATACAGTTTTAAATTTTTGTTTTTTATAAATCAGTTGCATTTAAGTGATCTACATTTATACCTTTTTTTATACTATAACAAGTTTTTACAATTTTTAACCTGTAAACAAGTTAAAAAGTGCCCTGTTGTTGTTTACAGTAATTTTTTAGATGTTTATAAATGTAATAGACTTACAACTGGTGCAATGTGCAAGGATCATAAGAGAATTCAACGATTGTATTGTGCAGCATATCACATGCTTAATGACGCGCGTCTAAGTGATGTGGACAAAAGAATAGTGGCGTTAGTTGAAACCCAAGCGAGGCAGAACTACACTTATATTTTTAGTATTAATAGTGACGCCGGTCACGACAAGTGGCTACAAAATTTAAAGTACATTAGTTACGGACTTTATATTGACAACAATGGATATATAAAAGAAGAACAAGATTCACAGCTAGAACTACAGGAAGACGTTGTGGAACAGACGGAGGGAAATTGGTAGTATATATATTTAACCTAATGACTATAATATAATGTATTTCCGGGTATTTTTTTAGGGACGAGGACGAGGATTTGTGCGGAGCTGGTGGTGCTCCAGCCGACGTGGAGTCGCCAAGCATCGCCACGATACAGACGGACGAAAATTGGTAGTATATACTTATATAATATAAGTAAGACTATGATATAATGTATTTCCGGGTGTTTTTTAGGGACGAGGACTGGTGCGGAGCTGGTGGTGCTCCAGCTGGAACACCAAAGCCGGACATCCCCAGCATGATCCGCCTATTTCAAACAATGGGCTTCAAGCTCCGTGAGTTTGAAAAGGGCGATCAGCTGATCCCAACAAACGTCCCGCTAAAAAATGGAAATGTACGTATAACGATGGAATGCGGCAGCTCCAAAATGATAGCTATTGTTGAGACGGACGATGTCCTCTGCGAGTGTTCTGACACCAACGAAGGTAAGGATGTTCTAGCCGTTTCTCTATAAGTTTTATATATTATAATATTCTCTCTTGCATTGCTAGGCGACATGAGGCTGGAGATGCTCAGGGGCACGCCATCCGAGGCGGGAAGCTTTCTCTGCGGGGGTGACGATGCTGAGGACCTTATAACGAGTTTGACGAGTGTTTCTTTACCCTCCTTTTCTGGTAATGCTCTTTTATCATTTTGTAGAGTTTTTTTTTCAAATGAATCGGGATTTTATACTTTTTCTTACTGCTTGTGGAACTGAACGTTTACTATCTAGATAGTAAATTCATGCTCACACACCAATGAGCGATATATAGATACACATAAAGCTTCGTAAGACAGATTTCATAATATGATATCCGTTCGTTTCAGACGTTGAAGATGTCAAGTTCGACTACCTATCGTGCTCGGAAGATTACGTGCACAGGATCGGACGAACCGGACGCAGGCAGAAGACCGGCACGGCCTACACCTTCTTCACGCCGAGCAATGTCGGCAAAGCCAACGACCTGGTGCAGGTACTCAAGGAAGCCAACCAGGTCATCAATCCCAAACTGCTTGAGTTGGCCGACCGAGGTGGTGGTTTCGGTCGACACAGAGGTAAAGATCGTACGTTGACTTTTTTTTTTTTTTTTTTTTTTAAATTCATCATTTTGTCCAGGAGAATATCACTAAAGTATTTTTCGATTTTCCACAGGAGGCAGAAACAGATGGCGATCGAAGATTGCGCGACGCGAAAAGGAGCGAAGTCTATCGAGAAGTCGCACTCGCAGCTTGAGCCGAGAGCGCAACGGCAAAGCCCGACGAAGTTACGAAGTCGTAAGTCGAAGTCGTAGCTATTCGCGAAGCCGAAGTTATAGCCGAAGTCGAAGTCGCAGTCCGATTAATAATCGCTCAGGCAAGTATTAATCGCGTAATTTGTCAAGAGTTAATGTTGTGCGCCGCGACGCATTGTTCGATAAGCAAGATAAATAATGCAATGTTGTATTTCTTTGCAGAAGTTATTGGAAAGAGTTATTGGAGTAGCGAGAGATGACTACTCCAGATGTCATTTTTCTCAGATTGTATATTTTGTCAAGAGTTAATGTTGTGTGCAGCGACGCATTGTTCGACAAGCAAGATAAATAATGCAATGTTGTATTTCCTTGCAGAAGTTATTGGAAAGAGTTATTGGAGTAGCGAGAGATGACTACTCCAGACATAATTTTTCTCTCGGCGAATTAAAAGCAAAAATAAATGAATAAAAGAAAAAAAAAAAAAAGATCAATCAATTTTTAGCACAATTGTATAGCAAGGAATAGAGCATATTTATGTTTCAATGTAAAATCCGTAATATTAATTCCTATATGATTAGGTCTGGAAACTATGATTGTACAGTATTTAAGATGAAAAGTGCAAAAATTAATTTGTTAGCTACATTACATTATGCGTTCAATCATTTCTCTCCTCTCTTATTTACCTATACCTAGAATCCAGTATTGATTTTATAAGCTTTAAAAAGAATATCTCTTTATCATCGAAATCTTGAATATTGCCTTGCTGCGCTGCATCGAAACGTTCAATATCCTCAGACGAAAAATTCGGAACGTCCGACTCCCATTTTTATTCATATACAAATTCTTTTTTGGCCCCCAAAAGCGCTCACGATTATTCTAAAAAATTCGAGAGAGCTGCATATTCACTCCATCCCTTGCTTCGCATCAAAAAAGTTTCCTCCCACTGTGCAAGCATAGTATGCGAGAGGGGGTGCAAGCAGACATTTGAAAAATAAAACCCTTTATACTGTAATATTCGATTTTTCGACGATTAACAAACTCAATACAAAATACATTCCATTCACATCAATTTAAGTTATCACTTCTGCCGGGCGTCCCGAGACGCACACGCATTTTTTCTTCAATCAACAGTACGTGAGCACGTCTTTCCGTGCCGATCTTCAACGTGTAAGAAAGAGAAAAAGCCGCGGAAAGAAAGAAAAGCTTTCTTGCGCTTGCTCGACAAGCTTCCGCGATATATGGCTTTTTTCATTCGCGCAAGCGCTTTTTGGCGTACTGTACAAAGCGGCGGCGTGCATACAATGGCCCTCTGCGCTTCCAAGCGTCTCTGTGGGTTCGTGCACGTGATGCAGCTCTAACGACGCAACAATTCATGGCAATCGCTGACCATTTCCCACGTTCGTCGTATCGTAGTAAAAATTGAGATTTTAATATCCATATTATTGGATTTCCTTTCTAGCGTAAATGGAACGTTCTATTTTATTCGCAGCAATGTTCGTTTCTATACTATCACGATATAAATAATTAACTTTTGTTTATGTTGTTTAGTTTGATTGTAAATGTCAGATCTGTCGCGTCTTTCGTTATAGATTTTCAAGATAAATTGACTCGAAATTGAATTAAACAAAATTGAAAGTGTAGTGCAGTGTCAAAAAATATTGTTTGATCACCAACATCAAAATTTGCATCAATTTCTTGGAAAAAGAACTGGAAAATTCAAGTTATAGATAATATTGATGGTTCTTTGAATTTTGACTGCTGCTGTTGTAGTTTCTTGCTCAAGGAAGAAGGAGCATTTTTTTAAGTTAATTAAAGGTAATTTAAATACAACAATACTAATTTTTGATAAATTCTATTGTATGTTATGTTCTGCTTTTACGTAAAGGTTATGGTAGTGCGTGTGCATTCTATACTTCTTTAAGCATATGCGGTCTATTTCGAGGTTCGTTTTCTATAAAATTTCTGGGATTCACTCTACGGGATTCTCTTCGTTTTTTGGTTCCCTTTAAGCCCGTGGGATTCAGATTTCTGAGAAAACGGTCGGAGGTTCGAAAAAGCCCGAAGAGTGAATCCCAGAAATTTTATAACGCGCGCATATTTATATAACGCGCGCGTCTGCGTATGCACTAGATTTTTGAGACAACGTTCGGAGGAATTGAAAAGTTCAGAAATACGTGATTTTCGAGGTTCGTTTCGAGGCAATTAGTAAAATCCGCGCTAGCTTTCCCAGCAGCCGCGAAATTCAAAAAGATCACGTTCCACGCGTGCGCATCCCGTTCCATTTCTCTTTTTAGGGCGGTGCAGCACACAGGATTTCACTCGTTTATCCGCGCTTCTCGGCTCCCGCATTCCTCCGGTGCTCTCAGCGCGTTCATCTTTACTCGAAACATTCTATATTCCAAAGTTCTTACAAGTACGCGCACGCGTTGAACGTGGTCTTTTTACGGCTGCTTTGTATGTGTATATTACTCTGTGTGGATAACGGTGGGATGTATAGAAAAAGCTAGAAGAGTCAAGCTCAGAAATACGCGATTTTCGAGGTCCGTTCCGATGCGATTTTCGACCTATAGCAGGGACTGCTCCAGGGCTTACTCTACGGGATTTTCTTCGTTTTTTCGGACCCTATTAAGGCACGTATGTGTGTGTGTGAGCCGCTGCAGTAGCAGTAGCTTGGTTTTAAGATTAAATTACGAGAGAGAATTGCGCCACTGCATATTTATAGTAGGTTTATAAAAAGAGAGCAAGATATAGAGCTGCTTTTATAACGAGGGAGGAACTCTGGTAAAATCTTTGCCGGGTTTCTCCCGATAAACCGAGCAGAACTTCACAAGTTATCTAGCGATTCGGGAGAACGGATCTCGCTGGAAACTCGCGACTGGCGACATGCATTTTGTATGCCGTTCCGGCTAGAAACCCGACAAGAAGTTAAAATGTCCATTTACTCTATTTACAACATGTAAATAGTACCCTATTATCACCTGGACTGCAAGTTTTGATGCGTACATCTAAATAGTCGTCACGTATCACGTCTAGGTGTTCGGGGTTGCCGATGAAGGGATCTAGGAAGTGCATAGAAACCCAACCCGCTTTTCGTTCAATATCTCGTAAAGGGGGGGGGGGGGGCTTTTCGTGAAAAACGGACGAAATTTCCGCCCCATACATGGGGCTCGAACATCGAATTTTTCGTGAAAAACGCTCGAACATCGGCTTTTCGTGAAAAACGGACGAAATTTCCGCCCCATACATGGGGCTCGAACATCGAATTTTTCGTGAAAAACGCTCGAACATGGGCTTTTCGTGAAAAACGGACGAAATTTCCGCCCCATACATGGGGCTCGAACATCGAATTTTTCGTGAAAAACGCTCGAACATCGGCTTTTCGTGAAAAACGGACGAAATTTCCGCCCCATACATGGGGCTCGAACATCGAATTTTTCGTGAAAAACGCTCGAACATGGGCTTTTCGTGAAAAACGGACGAAATTTCCGCCCCATACATGGGGCTCGAACATCGAATTTTTCGTGAAAAACGCTCGAACATCGGCTTTTCGTGAAAAACGGACGAAATTTCCGCCCCATACATGGGGCTCGAACATCGAATTTCCATTCGGATATTAAAGTCAAATTTTTCGATTCTGAGGTTAAGAACCTGTTCCATTTTTTCGAAATGATGCACTCTTCTCTTTCTCTTAATAATCTTAAGAACTCCATAAGGATAGATTATATGTTTAGAAGTGAGTCTTCTCACAAAAATCTACGGAGAGTATTTCCTAGAGTCCGTCACTGGCGACCCTGAACACCTAGACATCATCTACAAGCGATTATCACGCCTAGACACCAAAAACTATGTATGTTGCCGGGTTTTCGTCGAGAATCAGCCGATATTCTTTCCTTGATTTTCGCGAATGGTTCTCGCTTGTTTCTACTCTACTGGCTAGAACTTATCGGCAATTTTTTAACAGGGAAATATCAGTCATATTGTTTGTTGTTGTTAAAACACTGCGATAATTTTAAATGTTCGGAGGTACGAATTTTGAATGTACGGAGGTATCGAAAAAGTCCGAAGAGTGAATCCCGAAATACGCTATTTCCGAGGTCCGTTTCCAGTCTATTTTTCGACTCATAGCAGGGACTATGCCACGGCTCATTCTACGGGGTTTTCTTCTTTTTTTTCGTCCCCTTTAAGCATATGGGGTCTAGATTTTTGAGAAAACGGTCTGTGGTATCAAAAAAGCCGAAGAATCAAGCCCAGAAATACGCGATTTTCGAGGTTCGTTTCGAAGCGATTTTTGGACCTGAATGAAATGGTTTAGCTAATTTCGCTAAGCTTACAATTAGAACCGTGAAAGTTACTCAAACTGGAGGGTTTGCTTCCTGTTATAGGGGCTTTTGATGTTTCAAACGGGGATGCTATTAATTTTGTGAAATAACCAAATGGGAAGTATTTTAATAGTTTCATACTTTTTGTAGTGGACAGTCTATATTACATTGGAATTTTCTTGGATCACATTGAATTGAATCACATCTTCTGTCGTTTTGATAGTAAAATAAGATACTTCAAGATATATCGCTGAAGTATTTTCTATTACTGGTGTTATTATCTTGAATTCGAAGCATATTTTAGTGATCTCCAGTAGTAGAAGGTAATATTTATACTTATAAATGTAATACTAATACTAATAAAGGTATTATTATATTCTGTTTCATATACTTGTTTGAAATCTTAGAATTGAAATGTATCCAGAATCGAGACAAAATATAAACGTTGAAAAAAAAGTTAAAGGTGATGGGAATTGTTTATTCCGTGCTTTTTCTTATTTTCTATATAATACTGAAGATAAATATCAAAAAGTCAAAATGTCGATTATAAAATACATTGCTCAAAATTGGGAAGATTACAAAACCTATATTGAAACTGATGAATCTAATAGGATAAAAATAACAAATGCAGATTTATACAGAAATTACATGACAGTAGATGGTATATATGGCGGAGAAATTGAAATAGTTGCTTTTGTTAATATATATAAAGTTTTAGTTTCAATTTATAGTACAAATATGATAAACCCTCTATTTTATGGTCAAACTTTTGATAATAATGATAATACATTAGATCTTTTATTGTCAGGTCCAGTTAATGCAGGACATTATGACATCTTAAAAAGTTCAAATTCTAATTTTTGGCAAAATTATAAACAAAAATACAATCAAACTCATTATGAACATAATAAATGTTCAATATTACACAAACTTGCCATAAAAAAATATGATCCACTGTTTAAAAAAAAAAAAAGAGAAAATGATTTAACGAAAAATTTAAATGATCATCGTTTAATAAAGAAACGAAATAAAGATAAAACCATTAATATGAACGCAGTTAGACTAGCATTGAAAAAACAGAAAGATTTAGTAATAAATATGAACGAAGATAGATTGAAAGTAAAAAGGAAAAAAGATCTTGTTCAAAATATGAATGAAGAAAGATTAAAAGTTAAGAGACGTAAAGATGTTGTAGAAAACATGAATGAAGAACGATTGAAAGTTAAGAGAAGTAAGGATGTTGTAGAAAACATGAATGAAGAAAGACTGAAAGTTAAGAGAAGCAAGGATGTTGTCGAAAATATGAATGAAGAACGATTGAAAGTTAAGAGAAGTAAGGATGTTGTAGAAAACATGAATGAAGAAAGACTGAAAGTTAAGAGAAGAAAGGATGTTGTCGAAAATATGAATGAAGAACGATTGAAAGTTAAGAGAAGTAAGGATGTTGTAGAAAACATGAATGAAGAAAGACTGAAAGTTAAGAGAAGAAAGGATGTTGTCGAAAATATGAATGAAGAACGATTGAAAGTTAAGAGAAGTAAGGATGTTGTAGAAAACATGAATGAAGAAAGACTGAAAGTTAAGAGAAGAAAGGATGTTGTCGAAAATATGAATGAAGAACGATTGAAAGTTAAGAGAAGTAAGGATGTTGTAGAAAACATGAATGAAGAAAGACTGAAAGTTAAGAGAAGAAAGGATGTTGTCGAAAATATGAATGAAGAACGATTGAAAGTTAAGAGACGTAAAGATGTTGTAGAAAACATGAATGAAGAAAGACTGAAAGTTAAGAGAAGCAAGGATATTGCAGAAAATATGAATATTGATAGATCTTATAAACGTCGACAAACTCAACAAATTAAGAAAATGTGTGCATTGAAAGATCAATACTCAGATTTTGGTGAAATGGATTATATTTGTCAATATTGTAATGCTTCATTTTGGTCTATAGAGTACTCAAAAAAAAGTTGTTGCCATAATGGTAAAGTAACATTACCCCCTCTGAGTGATTATCCTAACAATTTTAAAATATTATTATATGACGATAAAAAATTTAGAGAATTGATTCGTTATTATAATAATGTTTTCTCTTTTGCAACTTTTAAAGCGAACATTGTTAATAATTTGGGATCTGGAATCTATAACTTAAAAATTCAAGGTCAAGTTTGCCATATAGCATCAAATTCTATTAAGTCTATAGATGAAACTTCTCAAAAAGGACAAATTTATTTGTACGATGATTGGGAAACCATTAATACCATATTAAACGAAAATGAAAATTTAGTTGAAGAACATACAAAAATAATTTCTCAAGTTCTCCAAAATAATCCGTACACAAAAAAATTAAAAAATTTATACGAGTTAACAAAATCTCAAAAATTAACAGAATATCATTTATATTTCACGAGAAATATCAATTTGGATAAAAATAGATACAACAAACCTTCCACGGCGCAATGTGCAGCATTAATCGTTTCGAAAGATGGAGAGATTCCATTAGATTATGATCTTTGTGTTTATCCAAAAAATCCTCCGAAAGAAATAGGTCCAACTTCTATTTTGAATAAATTATCTTTTCACATAGATCCTATGATTTTCCCTATAATGTTTCCTTATGGAGATATAGGATGGAATCCGATGTTCAAACAAAATCATAGCAATAATAAAAATTTATCTCCTTTGCAATATTATTCATATCGATTGGCTTATAGGCCTCTGTCAAAATTTAGTCCTATTCTATTTTGTGGAAGATTAACTCAACAGTATATTATTCAAGCTTATATTATTATAGAATATTGTAGACTGAATTTCTTAAGATACAATCAGAAAAAATTACGTGTAGAATGTTATCAAGGCCTTGTTGATCATGTAACAAAAAGTGCTCTGAATAATAATAAAAATTTTGAAAACAATGAAAGATTAGGTAATTTATTTGTTTTACCATCAACGTATATAGGAAGTCCTAGATACATGCACCAAAGTTTTCTCGATTCTATGGCTATAATGCGAAAAATAGGCAGCCCACCGGATATATTTGTTACAATAACAACTAATCCAAAATGGCCTGAGCTGAAAAGATTACTAAAAAAATTTCCACCAGGAACTTCATGTAATGATATTGCAACGATCACTGTTAGATTATTTTATTGTAAATTTCGGGCAATTCTAGCTGATATTCTTAGTGGTAACATTTTTGGAAAAATTATTGCTCATGTTTATGTGATTGAATTTCAAAAAAGAGGTCTTCCGCATGCACATTTATTGTTAGTATTGGATCATAAGTCAAAATTAACAAATCCTGATAAGATAGATGAACATATTTCAGCTGAAATTCCTGATGATAATGATGTAGAATTACAAGAATTAGTATTTAAACATATGTTACATGGACCTCATTCAAAAAAAACCTTATGTTATGATGCAGCTAACAAAACTTGTTCAAAAAAATTTCCAAAAGCTTTTTGTGATGCAACACAATTTGAAAAGAATGGTTTCCCTAGATATCGTCGTCGTAATAACAAATATAAAAACTATGTCTATAACAAAAGACTTAATGGTAAACCTGTAAAGGTTGATAATAGGATGGTTGTTCCGTATAATCTGACTCTTCTTAGAAAATATAACTGTCATATCAACGTTGAATATTGTGCGTCTATTATGAGCATCAAATATTTATACAAATATTTACATAAAGGACATGATCGCATTTTTATTAAAGTGGATAAAAACAACGAAGATAAAGTAATATATGATGAACTTACAGAGTATATGGATTGTAGATATGTGGGCCCAATGGAAGCTGCATGGCGTATTCAAGAATTACCAATTTGCGCTCGTTCTCACAGTGTAATTAAACTAGCTATTCATTTACCGAATCAACAAAAATTAATTTTTGATGAAAACAACATCGATATTGATTCTCTCAATCATGAGACAACTTTAACAGCATGGTTTAAACTAAATAAAATTGATGATCATGCTAGAAATTTTTTGTATTGTGAAATACCAGAACATTATAGTTTTACGAAAAAAAAGTGGATCAGACGTAAAAATTATTCAAATACTTTGGGAAGATTGATCTGTGTGATTCCAAACGAACGAGAATTATTTCACTTGAAGTTAATATTACACAGAGTTAAAGGAGCAACGTCATTTGATGATCTAAAAAATTTTGAAAATAAAACGTATTCAACATTTACCGAAACAGCAATAGCTATGGGATTAATTGAAAACGATGAAGAAATTTTTCATATATTTGATGAGGCATGTACAATTATGTTACCAAAGCAATTACGTTTATTTTTTGCTTGGTTTTTAATCGTGAACAAATTACCATTAGCACAAACTGTTTGGGAAAAATACAAAATTTTTTTTTGTGAAGACTTTATCGAAAACGTAGAAAATCAAGCTTTACAACATATTCAAGAAATTTTAGATAGCGAAAACTATAAATGTTCTGATTTTGGACTACCAGAACCTGTACTTAACTTAAACAAAACGAACGAATCATTGGAATCTACCATAGATGATTACAAAAAAACATTCACTGAATTATATACAAAACTCAATAATGATCAAAAATATATTTTTGATTATATAACTAAATCTTCAGAGAATGAAAAAATGATATTCATTGATGGACCTGGTGGTACAGGAAAAACATTTTTGTACAATACTTTGATTTATTATTATTTGAGTCAACGAAAACAAATTTTGTCAATGGCTTGGACTGGAATCGCTTCAATTTTATTACCCGGAGGAATGACAAGTCATAAGACTTTTAAATTACCATTGGATTTACAAGACATAAAAACTGCAAATTTAAAACATCCATCTGATAAAAAAAAAATAAGAGAGTGCGAAATTATAATTTGGGATGAAGCTTCTATGATTCCTAAAAAAGCTTTGGAAATTGTTGATAATACCATACGTGATTGTTGTAAATTAGAAAACATTCCTTTTGCTGGTAAATTGGTAATTCTAGGCGGAGATTTTAGACAAACTCTTCCTGTTATAAAATATGGCACAAAATTTAATGTTATACGAGAATCTATTAAAAATTCAAATTTATGGATAAATTTTAAAGTATTAAGTTTGAAAAAAAATATGAGATCTGAAAATGATGATTTTTCATCATTTTTATTGAAAATTGGTGATGGAAAAATTGATAATTTCGAAATTCCTGATACATGGAAAAGTAATGACATTTGTAAAAAAATTTATGGTTCTCAGATATCAGTGAATGATGATTTATCAAATAAAATCATTTTATCACCACATAATGAAGATATTTATAAAATCAATGAGAAGATTTTAAAAAAAATTGATAGTGAAAGTATTGTATACTATAGTATTGATTATGCTAGGCATAAAGGCGTAGATCAAACTGATGTAAATGCAGAGTACAAGTATCCTACCGAATATTTAAATTCTTTAAGATTTCCCGGCTTTCCAGTGCACAAGTTAACTTTAAAAATAGGGACGATAGTAATGCTGATTCGAAATTTAAGTATGAATGATGGTCTTTGTAATGGAACAAGATTAAAAGTTCTTGAACTATACAAATATAATATTAAAGCAGAAATCATAACAGGCGACAAAAAAGGAAATATAGCTTTTATTCCTCGAATAATTTTGGACACTGGAGAATATACTTCTTTGCCATTCATTTTATTTCGTCGACAATTTCCTATAATTTTGGCATTTGCGATGACTATAAATAAATCTCAAGGACAGAGTTTTGAAATGGTCGGAATTTATATTCATAGACCTTTGTTTTCTCATGGTCAGTTATATGTAGCTCTATCTCGATGCAAAAATCCAAAAAAATTATTCATTCAAAACAAAACAGATGATTCCAATATAATTAAAAATATTGTCTGGAAAGAAATATTTAAATTGTAGGATAATTTGCTTATGTTATAATAATAGTGTCCATGTTCTTTTATATTAATTTTCATAACTATTTACAGAAATTCGTAACATGATGGAACAAACAAACTTAAATGATAGTGCTAAAATTAAGAAGAATATTCTCAATAACCTAAAAAAAAACAAAAAAATACAAGAATAAGTGAAAAAGTAAAAACATATTGACTATATAAGACATATATGCATACATATATGAAACTTATATAAATATCAAATAAAAAAACTGATTGTAAAAAACCATATATAAATTTTATAAATAACTTAACAATAGAAGCAATAGTTATGAAACAGAATATAACAATCATCTGCGTAATAATTTTTAATATGTTATAAAATTATTATAAAATTATTTTACAATTGTTTAATGTTTGATATTACCAGAGTAACAGAAAGCAATCGAATTGGAAAAATATCTGGTTGATTAAAATGAACAAGTAAAATTTTTTTTATATTTGAAATATATATTTTCTATTTTGTTATCTAATTTTGTTATCTGTACACAGAATTGATGAAAAACATACTTGTTTGTATTGTGGAAAAGTATTCTTAAATGACGCTTTTTTGAGAAAACATTTGAGCCAAAAGCATGTACAATTAAATCATACATGCATACTTTGTGATTCAAATATTAAAAATAAGTACAATATGGCAAGACATTTAAATGAGCACACACGTATAAGAAATTTTTTTTGCTTAAAATGTGGGAAATGTTTTATAAGACATTATCATTTAAAACGTCATTTATTGTTACATGAAAATAACAAAAAAATATGTACGCATTGTGGAAAAAGTTTTTATAGAACTGATAACTATAACAGACATCTTAAAAAACATATTAAAGTAAAACATTATTATGCATTATTATTAATGTGTTTTATACAATAATAAACGTTAAATATTTTTTGTTTAGAAATAGTATAAATATGGCGTCAAAGAGAAAAGCTACAGAAAATATTGAAGTAGAAGAAAAGAAACAAAAAACCATTGCATTATCATCTTCAGAATTTTTAAAGACGAAAATACAAATAGGAGATAAATCAGCGTAATTATATATTATATTTTTTAATTGTTAAAGTATAATTATCTAAAATTTAAATCAATTGTTTATTTCAGTTCTGTCGTTGGCTACATAGACGAAATCATTGGAGAAAAAACGTTTATCAATAGTAATAAAAATGAAGAATTCAAAATTTTCAAGTTTATTTTAAACAACAATGATGGTGTAAGAATTCAATGTAATATGTATGATCAAATAATTTCAAAGTTTGTTCCTGAGTTGAAAAATAATGAGGTAAACTAAATTCTATGTATATCGATTTTTTTTCCATTTAGTTTTTATTTTAATCAATAATTATCGATTTGTAGAAAATTTTATTAGAGAGTGTAACTGTCACAAAAGCCAAAAAATATTCAAAGGGAAATATATTTTATGATCTTAATCTACAACATTATTCATCTATATCTAAATTAGGAGAATTTAATCTATTGAAAAATAGACCTTTGAAAATCAATTTTTCTGAAATACCAACAAAAAAAGGATTCGTGAGTAAGTAAATAAAAACAATCTTAAATATTATGTTATAACTTATTTTTAAACTGATACTGAAATACTTTTTTAATGATTCTAGAAATTAAGGGATATTTGCGTAATAATTTTATTCAAAAAAATAAAAACAATGAATTTGAATACTTTGGAGCAATTACTGATGGACGATACAAATTAGATGTATCAATAAATATAGGCGATAATTTAAATTTAAATATTGAGAAAGGAACTAAACTAGAAATTATAGGTGATCTTCAAGAAAATGGTAAATATAACTTCTATATATTTCCAATGTGAATTGCTTCAAAAAATGATTTTACATTTGTATATATTTATATTCACAAGGTAACACATATATTTTAAAAGTAAAAAATGAAGATCATTACAAAATTCTTAACGATGACCCAATGGAGTTAGAAGATCTTATTTCGGGCACAGAAATATTTCTTATAGAAGTATGAATGTCATTATTTTTAATTTTTATTGCATTTAAACTAATATTAAATTTTGATTTTTATACAGACTGAAAAAAAAGAAACACATGAAATTCAAGAATGAAATCAAGAGAAGGTATTCTTTTTCTGATAACTTTCCCTTATATTTTGGATGAAAGGACATTCTTTGAAACTATATTTTCATCATCATCATAGTACAAGTCTCTCTTTTTTGTGGTCTCACTATCGTCAGAGCAAGGGATTATAAGAAAGATTTTAAGCTATTAAAGCTATTATTTATATGATTGCCATCGTACATTATTGCGACTTAATAAATTTTTCAAATTTTTGATTTGATTACACATGAAATTTGGTTTTTATTTCAGTTTTTATTACAGAATATCTTTTTTTTACTCTTCATATTCATAAGTTAAATTCATAAGTTCGAGCCAGAATGAGGAAATGCTTCACTGCTAATCTGCAATAATCGGAATATGGCCAGGTCATTGAGGAATTCTGGAAATTAAGGAAAAGGAATTAGGTCATAGAATATTTTGTAATACAAAAGTATATTAATAATAATTTGTATAGCCCAAAAATAATTTTATGGTCTTTATATGACCTAAGTCGGCACATAGGTCACGCTTAGCCGTATCATAATCAGTCCTACTTTGTATCGCAAAATGTACGAACGTAGCGAATAGATATTAGTGACCTAAGTAAAACGTGTGCACGGCCTAATTACGACTTCACGCCTTAACCTTACAACGTGCGAAAAAGTTTTACTTAAATCACTTATCCTAATCATAATATAATATTAATCATTTATATAATATTTCAATGCTTATTATAACTATTGTTTCATAATTATTAAATTATTATTTTCGTTGCAGAATTTTATTAAGATGGAACCTCATCTAAATATAATACTTGAAGCGAATGCAGATGACGAACAATCAAATTTTGATCAACAAATTTTAGATGACTATATACAATCTGAGCAAGAATATGAAGAATATTTACTAAATTTATACGAATCAATGTTACAAGAGTCGGAAGAACAAAAAATTAAACAGTTATATGACAAAATAAATTTAAATAGAAAAAATAATAATAAATCTAAAACGTTTACTGATTTTGATCAGATACCAAACGATATAATTCAAAATATTTTGAACATTTTCAAATTTCAAGTAAAAATTAATAAACGTTTACCAAGTGTTATCATNATAATAATAAATCTAAAACGTTTACTGATTTTGATCAGATACCAAACGATATAATTCAAAATATTTTGAACATTTTCAAATTTCAAGTAAAAATTAATAAACGTTTACCAAATGTTATCATGAATAATAATCGAAATTTCATGAAATATTTTGTTTCTATGGCAAATGTAATACATTATATATTAACATCTACTCAATAAAATCTATGAAAATGAAACTAAAGTTTGATGACATCGCTCATGATTGTAGCGCGTGTACACTACGCTTTATCTTTATCCATACGCTTTTATTTACACTACGACAAAAACGAACGTGGGGGTTGGCGAGCGAAGCGAGCAGGGGGGGTACCCCCCTAGTCGTATATAGAATTAAAATCGGATAATAAACTTTCAGACATTCTTAAGAAAACCAGAGTATTCACCGCGTATTTTTCTCTTAGAATAAAAGTCAATATCATCCCTCAAGTATATATTCAATCTTTTCTACATCAGCTTTCATTCTTTCCAGAACGTTTCATTTAATAACTCATCCACATTTTACTAATCATTATTATAAATTATCTTTTCTTGCGCAATAGGTTCCTCTCGATTGATATTATAAGGAGTCAACAGTTTAACATATTCAAATAATATCCTAGTACGTGTTATAAAGTTGTTTGATATGTCGAGCCGCCGCAATTGTTGTCAGTTGTTTCTGTAGCCTTTTTCTAGGTGTCGATTTTCTAAATATTGATATTATATTAGTAACATTTTCTTGGTATATTATTGAGTAAGCCTTTTACTTTTTTGAGTAATAAATAAAGAGAATAAAGGCTGTTAGCCACAATTAATCTTTCACNATCTTATGCCTGTTAGCCACAATTAATCTTTCACTCATAAATCTGTGTGTTATTTCATTCGACCCACTGCTCCTTGCCTACTCCTATGCTTACGAATTAATAATATCTGCGCCATAAGTCCTTAAACAAAATGTTCTACGAACTCGCAAATCTTATTTTTCGGCGATCGTAAGTAACGAAAAATAAGACTCTTTCAACCTTATCTTGACGATGTATATGTAGTCGGGGTTTATTAGGAATTTCGTATATTAATTGAAATTTATTACTATTTAGAATAAATGGACACAAGATTCATCTAAATGTTATATTTCGATTTATTGGCATAGTACCAGAGCACTTCACTTCACAGACAGTTTAGTCATAGACAGATGTTGAAATGTTTCGTTTTATTATAGTGTTTATCCGAACCTCCTTAGGTAGCCGCTAGATGGCTCTCGCCTCCACGAACCTCCTTAGACAGCCGCCAGATGGCTCTCGCCTCCATCCATAGATGGCCCTCGCCACCGTCCCATCCCCTCCATCTATCCTCCCGAGCGGCAAGCTCGACTCTCTCGTCTCTGCCCAGTTCAACTCCAGCCACCATCTGGGACGGACGTCCCCCTGAATATCAACCGCAATAAACGTCATCTTGAACCCGACACTGCTTGTACGAGTTTACTTCACCCATCCTAGAAACATTGGTCCTTCGAGTCGGATCACCTGGTTGCACTCATCGCAACCTCACATCGACGAACACTACCAGCCCACGGAGCCCCGTCTACCTCAGCAGGGTCCCGACGAAGCTAGCCGCCAGCACCCATCACCATGGAAGGCGAATCAAGTAAGTTAAACTGTGCGGTCGACTCACGCGCAACCCTACGACCGGCCTCCGACCGAGGCGCGCCACAACGCGCTCACAGCACCGGATGGCGCGGTCGCACGTTCAAATCTCGAATGAAAGCGCACGCCGCAGCAGGAGCGCCACTCCGATGCGCCCTCCGGTCGGCCATCCGGTACACGCTCAAATTTAGCATGAGAGCGTACGTCAGAGCAGTCTCCCGACGCGCTCTCCGCTCTGCCATCTACGCAGCGTAGAGTCCCGACGCGTCCCTGGCCCGCCGTCTTGAATCAGAGCGTCCGGACGCGTCTCCGACCGGCCATCTTTGAACGGCGCTCGGCCATCTTAACCGATCTTCCTCAGGCTCCTACCACGCGCAGCCAAGAGCGGCGAAATTCAGCGCGCCCGAGACTTCCTCGGATCACGCGCGGCCGGTGCGGCCACGGACTAACCAAGACCCTCTTTCATTCCAGGCATCGATCTACTTCACGAGCAACGAGCGCTCGCAAAGACTCTGGGTCACGCAGCTGACGACGCCCTAGCCTAACCGATCGACGAATGGACCGAAGGCGAAGCCATAAGCTACCTGGAAACCATCCAGGGCTATTGGGGGACATTTACGGCCAATCACGTCAACCTGCTTCATGGTGCCGACATCCAGGACGACGCCTACTTCGCAGACGACGAGTACACGGTCACGGAGCGCCTCTACATCAGGGCTAAGGGGTGTCTATACGATGTGTGACGTGGCCAAACTCACGGTGACAGGAAATCTCCCGCGAGGCCCGAAAGGCCAGCACTATTATTTATTAAACTATTTCTCCGCGTGTTCTCGGAGGAGGTCCCGCCGAATTCTCTCTCCTTCGTTCGGGTTGACAAAGGGGTAATCGGAAATGATAATTCATAGATTCTCAACTATCACGTTTATTTGATCTCACTGCCCCTCAGTTCCTTTACACAAACTCTAATCATTCTCTCTCTCTCTCTCTCTCCCTCTCTCTCTCTCTCTCTCTCTCTCTGTATCCACGCTCGCGCTCTCCTCTGTTCCGGGAATTGCGTGCCGCGCGCCACGACGTCGCGGCTGATGCCGAGCTTCCTCGTAGAAGCTTTCCACCGTCGCGCTCACAATCACTCTTCGCTCTCAACGTTCTCTCTCGCGTTCTCTCTCTCTCTCTCTCGCTTTCACAAGCAACTCGCATACACACACTCGAGAAAGCCCGATCCGGAATACTGCGTTACGACTCGCCTCTGAATACCACGTACTTCCTCCTCGTCGCCTGGTCCAAGGTGGTCGTCCTCGAGTCGGCGATCCCTCAGCGCTGTCCTGGGTCGCAGCAGCGACGTCCTATCTCTCTCTCTCTCTCTCTCTCTCTCTCTCTCTCTCTCTCTCTCTCTGGGAAGTTGCCTGGTGGTCCGGTCGTCCTCGCTGATGGCCGGCTCACTATCACTCCTCACGGAAACCCACTCTATCGCTACACCCCAGAATAAAAATTCCACAAACAAAGCTCTAAACTGCAAAAATCTCAGCACGTGTCTCCGGCTCGGGAGTCAGATTCCGAATCCCGCGCTCGGAGAGGAAGCGCTCTGTTCGGCGCTCGCTCCGGCGCTTCCCACTCTCGCGGTCTCGCGCGCACGGCCCCGACGGCAGCTGTCGGGCGCTCCCAACGCTCGTACAGCATGCCCGCTCCGGCGCTTCGATGCCCCGACGGCGCGGAGNTTGCTTCGCACAGCTCCGCGCCGATTGGTCCCCGCGCGCTCTCTCACACATTCTCTCTCTCTCTCTCTCACTCACGCTGTCCCTACTGCACTGTCGCAGCAGTGCCATACGCTATACTCTCGTTCCGTTTTCTCGCTGTGTTCTTCGTGGCTCTTCCTTCTCGTTCTCGCTCCATCTTCCTCTGCTCCGATGTCTCGCCTCACGTGTTCACTGCAAACACCGTGCACCTCGGACAAAACCCGAAACAGTTAGGAGAGCCCTGATTGACTAAGACACTGTCGTCAGTGGTTCTCCTTCTATGTACATGCGACGTGCAAAAAGGCACCGTCGCAATTCCCCTCCCCTAGACTTAATTAGTCCTTGGACTTATTCGGTCTACGATCCTAGAACCACTGTCGACGATTATATAAGAGAAGGAAAGACAACTCACCGGCGGGCTGGTCAGGCCTTGTCCCCCGTTGTGGTCCTCTCCTCCCTATCCTCTCGTCCTGGACGTTGTAGTTCTGCGGTGTTCTCTCCTCTCCTCTGCCCCAAAATTCCCTTTACGCCTCTCCTCTGCTCCAAGTCTTCTGTACGTCCTTTTCCTCGCCTCTGCTCCGAATGGTCACCGCTCTATCGTGGTTGGTCCCGGTACGTGCGGCGTAAAACCGCTTCCCGGATCTCCGCAGGCATACCCACCAGGTTCTGTTGGATTTCTGCGTATATCCATAGTAATTTAGAAATAATGTCCGTTAGTTTATAGTTTTATAATCACTCCGGGGAAAACCCAAAGTGCAGACGCCGTGCAGAGTTCGTCGCTCCAGGATCGTCCGGATGTCGTCGACTGGATCTCGTCGATTCGACGGTGCGGGTTGTCCCAGGAAAGGTGGTGCCTGCTGCCCTTGTAGAGCCGGTGCCGGGTTGACTCTAGTAAGTTGCCGCGCCTCCCAATAGGCGTAGGTTCGCGCCTGCTCCGACTGCCTGTCAGCGTCTTCTCGGCGACGAGCCTCCACCTGGGCGAGCAGCTGCTCTCTTAACTGCAGCTCGTACCTCCTGAGCTGGTCAGCTTCTGTCGCTCTCCGCCACTCGGCTCCTCCTCTGCTCCTCTGAGATTCGACGAAGGTCAGCTTGTCGAAGCTTATCCTGTCGTCTAGCTTCTTCTCGAGCTTGCTGCATTTCTCTCAGCCTTGCTTCTTCTTGGAAGAGAAACTCTCTCTGAGTTCTTTCGGCTTCTCTCCCTTTCCCCTCTATCTCTCTATTCTCCTGTTCTCTTCTCTCTTGCGCTCTTCTCTCTTGTGCGCTTCTTTCTTGTTCTCTTCTCTCTTGCTCTCGAAGGTCTTGTTCTCGCCTCAGATCCTGGTAATCGCGGACGTTGCTGCGCGAACGGCCTCGAGAACTCTCTGGACACCTCTGCCTCGAATTGTCGGCTCGGCTGCTGTCTCTCGAGCGTCGCTCCCTCAACTCCGCCTGGTGCGCTTCGTACAGTTGGCTGCAGCGAGGACACGTCCTTTCCTCCACTTGACTTCTCCCGCAGTTGCGACAGTAGCTTCGCGTCACTGGTCTGAGGCACTGCTTCACCCGGTGACCTTCTTGCCAGCAGTTAAAGCAGGCAAATGGAGGTGGATCGATCAGGGGGTTGATGGGGACGGGACGAAGATCTCCAGCCAATGTGCCTCGCCTCTTCATCGGACCAGTTGTCGGGATTCTGCGCTACGCGTCCTCGTATTGATCCAGGCGGCGGCGTGATCGACCTGGGAGGAGATGGTTGTGACGAGAAATAATCTTCTTTCGTCAGCTGTCTGCGAGGATTCTCCTTTTTTTTCTTGGACTTCCTCGCTGGCGAGCGATGAGTGTCCGACTCATCTCTCCTCGGCACGATGACCACCGACCTTACGGATCTACGAGGCACCTCTCTCTCGTGTCCGTCTACCTCTCGATCCCAGGCCAATTCATCCTCGCTGCTGGCGTCGACTTGAACCGGCAACCAACCATTTGCAGGTTGTCCTCTGCTGTTGTGCAGCATCGGCGGCACTCGTAGAATACGAGTCTTGTTGCTCGTTGCTAACTCGTCTACGATCTCCGGCAGCTTCCTTGGCGCGGTCCTCGGTGACTCCTTTTTCTCCATATAATCCTCGAGTTCTTTCTGGGCTTGCAAGCTCGCCCACGCCGCGTCATTACTTGGCGTTTCCTCCGTCTCCATCGGCTCTTCTGCTAGCAAGCGGTCTTCATCAACCGCATCGATCTCGCCGTCTTCTACTATTTCTACGTCTGCCTCAGCTCCTGGATCTTCATCTCTTCTTTCTTCTCTTCTCTCTTCTCTTCTCTCTTCCTTCTTCGTGTTGGCCGAGTCACTGGGCTCGTCGACAACACCGACGATTTCGGCGACTGCCGCGACTGCGGGTCTGCGCAGCGGACCCAGGTAACGCGGAATGCCGCCTTGCTGGATCGACTTCATCAGCTTTGTCATCGGATTCGGTAGCCCCGGGTGAAACCAGGCGTTCTGATCCGGGTCACTCGGGAAATACTCGTCCGTAAGAACTTTGATGATGGCCTCTCTGTCTTTGACCACCTGCTGCAGCTGAAGGTCCGGTTGGCTCCGTGCCCTTGGTTGCGCGCTCACGCTCTGCTCCATTGGCGACTCGCTCGCCTCCTCGTCAGTGGTATTACTACCACCGGCGGCCTCCTCTCCTCCGATACTGACAATCGAATCGTCCAGGGCTGCTTGCTCGAGTGCCAGAGGCTGCTCTGTGCTGTGCCATTTTGAAGGCGCGTTCAGCATTTGCAGCTCCGGCAGTTCTACAGCTGCCACTGGTGCGGCAGCGGCAGATTCCTGCAGCTTGGCCGCTGCCTCCTGGATCGTCGATGGCGAAGAATCTCTCTCTCGATGCGCCGAATCCTCAGCTCCGGGTTGGGCAGCGCTCGATTTCCCTGGAGTTGCTCTTTCGGACATCGGTGCCTGGTCCTCGGGCGAAGCTCTCTTCGCGTCTTTCTCTCCTGGTGCGGCCTAGTCAGGCGACATCCGGAAGGATGACTCCTTGGCCACGGACGGGGTTGGCGGCATCCGGACGTCTTTCGGTTCCTGGTACTCCGGGAAAGGTGCGTGACGGCCCACAAAGCGGTCTCCCTTGCGCTGCCACGCTCTCGGCATCTCTCCGATCCACCAGAAACTGGTAAAGAGACTTCCGGGGAGGAATATAGCGTTTCAGTTCCGTTACGTCCACCTTCGCGATCCGTCTACTCTGCCCGCTTCCGTTTCCCAAAACAAAAACCGTCGGCGAAAGAACCTCGATTACCTCATACGGCCCCTCGTATTTCGGTGCAAGCTTCGCGGAGAACTTCTTCGCCACGTCTGACAGAACATGCACCTTCCGCACTACTATATCTCCGACTTGAAATCTCACGTCTCGCCTCCCTTTATTATACTGCGCCTCCTGCTTATCACGCGCCTTATCTATAAATTTCGCAACTAAATCACGCAGCGCGTCTAATCTCCTCATCCTCTCGATCCAGACCGATGGGTCGATTTTCGCGACAGGTGCTTTTCCCTCGACTTCGCGACGCAAACTAGCTACCTGTCTCGGGTGACGGCCGTAATTTAAAAATGCGGGCGATACTTTAGTCGACGCCTGCACCACTGTATTTACCGCATGCCTAAATTCGTGCACGTGTACGTCCCAATTTCGGTGATCCTGTTTAACGAAACTCGTGATCATAGTTTTTAATGTCCTATTGCTCCGTTCGACCGGATTCGCTTGAGGGTAATACGGCGGCGTCGTAACGTGCTTTATTCCGTACTCCTCCAGCGTATCCTTAAAGTGTTTACTATCGAATTCTTTCCCGTTATCTGTTAAGAAATAATCCGGCGCTTCCCATCGAAATAAAATTAACTCCTCTAACGCTCTCGCGACTGATTTGCCGTCGGCCTTACGCAAAGGCTTAACTTCGATCCATCTCGTGAATAAATCCTGAAAAACGATTAGGTATTTATGTTGAGATTTGCTCGGCGGAAATTCCATGAGATCAGCTGCTACTACGGCCCACGGACGCTCCACGATTCTCTTACCCATTAGCCCCTGCTTTCCTGTTTGTGGCACCTTGTACATTTGACAAGTCTCGCACGATTGCACGAACGCGTGAACGTCGTGGTATACTCCCTTCCAGTAATAATCGCGCGCGACTCGATCATATGTTTTCTCGACCCCGAGATGTCCAGTCGACGGCGTGCAATGCGCCTCGCGCAACACCCGTTCCTAGCATTCATCCGGGACTACAAGACGCCACCCCTCCTCGCGGTCTACTATCGGATCGAGCAGCGGATCGTTTCGATATCGATATAGACAACCGTCCTCTACCTTCCAATTCTGATATTTCTTCGGAAATCGCATCACGTCCTTCAACATCTGCAAATACTTCGGATCCCGCACCTCTGAAAATCCCGCAACTTCCTCCTCCTCCTGTTCCGTAGCACGCGATAACGCATCGGGGAAATGATTCAGCGCGCCCTTGCGATGTATAATCTCAAAGTCCCACTGCTGCATCTCTAACGCCCAGCGTGCGAGTCTGCCTGTCGGATCTTTTAAATTACGTAGCCACTTAAGCGCGCTGTGATCGGTGATCACGCGAAACGGATAACCCTCTAAATAAGGTCGCAGATTTTAATTGACCACAGAACCGCGAGTGCCTCCTTCTCGGTTACTGTGTAATTCTTTTCGGCCGCTGATAACACTCGACTCACGTATACTATCGGATGCTCTCCGTCCTCTTTCTCCTGCGTCAACACGCCCGCGATTGTGTGATTGCTCGCGTCGCATTGTATGGTAAACGGCTTTGAAAAATCCGGTCTCGCGAGTACCGGCGCTTCCGTCAGCGCTTTCTTATACGCTTCGAACGACGCCTGCTGTTCTTCTCCCCAGGTCCACTTCTGGCCCTTGCGAAGAAGCTTTGCCAATGGTACCTTTAATTCCGAGTCTTTTTCAATAAACCGCGCATACCAACCTACCATTCCCAAAAATCTACGCAGCGCTTTCACGTTCTTCGGAGCCGGAAAATTGACTACCAATGCAATTTTATCCGGATCCGGCCTAAGTCCTTCTCGATCCAATAAAAACCCTAAGTATCGCACGCTTGCACAACAAAAATCGCACTTCTTTTTATTTACAACTAACCCCGCCCCATTTAATGTCCGCAATACCTTCTCGGTCCAATATAAATGCTCTTCTAGCGTCTCCGTCGCGATTATTAGATCATCGAAATAATTAAACACGTGCGGTTCGAACTCTGGTCCGAATAACACGTCTAACAAACGTTGCAGTGTCGCAGGTGCGTTGCAAAGGCCAAATGGCATTCTTTTAAATTGCCATAAGCCCGAACCCGGAACTGAAAACGCCGTATATTTTCGACTTTCCTTCGCGAGCGGAATTTGAAAATACGCTTGCTTGAGATCGATTTTTGAGAGATAATGCGCATTCCGAAGTCGATCGAGAATGGAATTCATATTTTTCATGGGATACGCGTCTTTTCTCGTTATTTTATTAAGATCACGATAATCCATGCAAAACATATACGTTCCATCCCCTTTCGCAAGCATAACGGGCGCACTCGAATAATCGCTCGCACAACGCTCGATGATCCTCTCGTGAAACATTCGTTCGACTCCCTCAGTAGCTACTTGCATCATTATCGGAGAACGGCGACGAAATTTATGCCTAATCGGGCGAGAATCCGTCACTACGATATGGTACTCCGCTAGAGCTCACACCGCTACCGCTCGGTTGTTCGGCTAACACTCTATCTGCAAGTTCGTCAACTTTCTCGCGCTCACTTGGCTCCAATCGCATATACCCGCGCACTCTGCGAAGATTAACGCTTTCCCTCTCTTCGCATTCTCGTTACGCAAATACGTGTGCCACGGGCCCTCAAAAACTCGCCATAATTTTCGTCCTAAACGCGTGTCCAAATCAAAAATTTCGCAGAAATCCATGCCGAGAATAACTTCATGGTCGAGATCCGTCAACACCTTAAAATCTATTGGTTGCGTGTGACTATCAGTCTCGAGCATCGTTCGCATGATTCCCTGCACTTGGCTAACTTTCCCGGTCGCCGTTCTTACGCGCATATTCGTCGGCCGCAGTCGAGACTTAAATCTCTCTGCCACGTGCGGTCCGACCATCGAGAGCGTTGCGCCCGGGTCCATTAATGCCTTGTAATTTTTCCCGCCGATATTCACAAAAATAAAATTCCTATTGTCCGCGCTCACACTCGCAACGACTTCCTCGCATTCGTCTTTCTCGCCCTGCCTCTGGTCCCTCTGCGCTTCCGAAATTTTACTGTTATCCGCCACGTTTCCCCTCCCCATGATTTTGTTACACTCCGAATCGACAGCTGTTTTTTCCGGCCGACTCTGCCTCGGTTCTGGCTCTGCGATCAGCGTATCGATCGCCTGCGCTAATTTATTCAAGTTCTTATACCCTGCCGCTTCCTCGTCGCTTGACTCTACTCTCGGCGCTTCCGACTTACGCGATTCGTGCCGTAGCCGTAATGCCTCAATTCCGCGTCTCGAAAACTCGTCTTCTGATAACGCGGGAAGCCCATCACGCCACGGCATTGTCGATAATGACTCGCTCGCGTTCATCAGCTGACTGAACCCCCGCGAATTTAATCTCTCATCCGCGGTGGTCCTTTCCTCGGCTCCGTTTAACGCGACAACGGGTTCACTCTCTACCGCCACCTCGTTTTCCGGAGAAGCTACTCGCTCGTTCCATTCGACTCTTTTTCTCAGCACGAATTTCCCGTTTTCCACTATCACCTCTGATCCCGATCCCGTTGTCGATAGCTTCGCAGCGCAATTTGACGGTTTCTCAAAAATAATCATCCTATCGTCACTGCTATCACTAAACGACTTAGAGTTCCTCCGGGGGACCGAAGTTATTTGATCAATCTCCCGGCCTGCCCGTTTCCCAACCTCGCGCGTAGTTCGGCACAAGACGGACACGTCATGAACGTTACGTCCGCTTGGCCGCAGAATTGACAACGCACGCGACGCTCCTCCACATGCTCCGTGTTATTTTTGATCTGCGCACGACTAGGGCAATTGCGGCTCACATGGCCCTTCTGCTGGCACGTGTAGCAAATCACTTCGGGGCATTGCGCCGAGCGATGTCCCACGCCTTGACACGTGTAGCACGCGCCTACAAATTCACGCGGTTTCTCTCCCGCCGACGCCCCCGCATTCTGAGTCTGCTGCACGTTTGCTGGTGCTTGAAGCCCTCGCCTACCCTCGTTATCGCCCTGCGCTTGCTTATTCGCTCGCCATGCATCCGACGATCCTTGCTTCTGCGCGTCCCCGCGATTCACGGCGGCTGCAGTGGCAGCCTGCGCATCTCCAGCCGACGCTTGCGCTTGTTCGGTCTCAACCTTCGCCTCGATCCTGTCACTCGCTCCGTTATTCTTTTTCTGCTGACCCTTTCCCTTCTTTCCTCCCGCATTATTTTTTGACGGATTGCCGTCCACGGCCGCGACTTCCTCTTCCTTCGTCGCTGCCACTTTCTGTTTCCGTGTTGACCCTATATATGCGGCCCCCGGCACGTGCATTTTGTCAGCATGCGGCGGAGGAGCATAGCGCGAATCCATTTTCTTTTTGCGCTCATACAGCCGACCGTACTTCACGATATCGTCGAGGCTTTCGATCACCTTATCGCCTATCACGTCCCTATAGCTCGGGTGCAGTTTTCTGTACGCGATCCCTACCTGCTCCCTATGCGAAGGCGGATGTTTAAAGCGAGAGATTAAACTCGCGATATAATTCGCGATCTTTTCGTTTTCACCCTGAGTCCGCTTGTATAAATCCTCCATTAACTCCTCGCGATTGTAATCCTGCATGAATTGATGACGAAACGCCCGACAAAACGCCGACCACGAAGAAAACTCTTTCCGATTGGTTCTGTACCAGATACGCGCGCGTTTTCCAAAGCAACACGGCAACGCATCTAGCAAGTCCCTTTCTCGTATTCCCGATCCTTCGCGACACTCGTCGATTTGCTCTAAAAATTCCTCGGGATCCTCGTTCTTATCCTCTCCCGAGAATTTAATATCCCAACTTGTTAAGGTTTTCACCGCTTGGATTCGCTCGTTCGTCTCTTTACGGCGATCTCGCGAAGATTCACGGTGATGTCGGTTATTTCTCAGCTTGCGCTCCGGTGACTCTTCACTCTCTACGCTCTCCTCACTAAATGCATCGAACTCTCGCTCCGAACACCTACCGCGCGATCGCTTTGGCTCGCGTTTAGTCGGTCGCAATATCCCTTTCTTCTTCCTCAGCTCCTCGCGACTCGATTCCGTCCGTTTTTCTTTTCTCGGTCCATATCTCTCGCCCGCGCGCCTTCCCTCAGATCCGTAATCCGTCTCATTATCGCTAGTCTCGCTGAAACACGACACAACTCGCTCCATGTCTCGCGGAACGCGCGTAGAACGATTTCTCACGTGCTTTAGTGTTTTCGGGCGCGACGGAATTTTTCGTTGCTCGTTTATGCGTAGGGCTCGATACGAGCTCTGCGTCTCGTGCGAGTGAACGCTGTCGAGCTCGCTTCCGATCGCGTCCTCCAACGATCCCTGCGAGTGTTGTGCCGGTATAAACCAACGCGAGTTGCTCACCGAAGATGCCGTTTCGCTCCTATTAGACGACGCTCTCCCGCCCAAAACAGGAATGCGCGATGTTTGCACCGGGGTCGTCGTCGCTCTAGGTACGATTCTCTCCGCTCGCGCGGCCTGCGCTGCTTGCTCCTCGAGCTGTCTCGTCGGTGCGAGCGGCGCCGACGGCCTCACTGTTAAGCCTTGCCCTTGCACCATTTGTGCATAGTAATAGAACCACTGAGCCTGCGGTGGGTCGAATCTGCTCGGCCCTTCTACAGGCGCAAAGTGAGGTTCACCTAACCCTATATTTCCCAACGGTCTGCCGAATCCCCCTAACAACGGCGCACCAGCTGTAGAAAACAGCGGCGCGCGCTTATCACCGGCCGACGTCGTGAGCACCGACGTCGTAGTCGCCGTTGCAGACGACGTGGTCGTCACTATCTCCGCTCCGGGTGCCCGTAAAACTTCTCTACGCGGCTGAGTGTGTACGTCGAACTCAGCCGTATTGAACAGACGTCTAGTCACGCTGCTAAAACTCGAATCCGACTCACTTTGTTCTGCGCGAAACGACTCTCGTTGCTGCTGTTGTCGCACGCTATGCAGTCTCCGGGCTCAACGGCACTCTTTCAATGCGATCAAAATCCTCCTCGGCGTTTACTCCCGACCTCTGATCCAGCGCGATATTCTCTCTCGGCCTCGGTTCCAACGCGACCACGTCCCACGCATACTATGGAATATCTGGATTATTCGGATCATGCTCCCGCATGAGCGCGCGCAACAATCGGTCTTTCAACACCTCCGCGTTCCCAGCCGTGCTGCAATGTCGCTCCTCCAACTCCGCGACGAGCTCCGCAACGGTTAATCTGCCTACGTCGAACTTCAGCGCACGCATCTCACGTGTTGCTATGAGACGACGCATCACCTCCTCATGTCCGTTTACTCGACTCATTCTCTAAAAATTCGCGAAACCGAAATACTCGAAAACGTTCCCGGAATCACGATGGCTCGAAGCGCTGCTTGCAGCACGCCCCCGCGCACGCCACAACACGCTGGCGCGCGCCCGCTGTCGTTTCCGAGAACCCCTTCCCCTCCGCTCTCGAGCCGACGGCGTCGATTCTCAGAACGTCCGCTTTTTCCCGCACTCATGCGTACGGAATTTTTCAGGGGAATTGGAACAAACGCATGCACTCAAAATATGTTTATATATATATGTATACAAAATCAATATTCTTAATATCTACTTACTCTATCCACCTCTGATCCGCACGTAATTTCTCGATTTTCGACACGACGCGACACACACTCAAACCACTTTCGCAACCTCAAATCCTCAAAAATGTTCAAATTTAATTTTTCCGATTAAACTATTCGGCCGAGCCCCACGTTGGGCGCCATTTGTGACGTGGCCAAACTCACGGTGACAGGAAATCTCCCGCGAGGCCCGAAAGGCCAGCACTATTATTTATTAAACTATTTCTCCGCGTGTTCTCGGAGGAGGTCCCGCCGAATTCTCTCTCCTTCGTTCGGGTTGACAAAGGGGTAATCGGAAATGATAATTCATAGATTCTCAACTATCACGTTTATTTGATCTCACTGCCCCTCAGTTCCTTTACACAAACTCTAATCATTCGCTCTCTCTCTCTCTCTCTCTCTCTCTCTCTCTGGAAACAACTGAGCTCGCAACATTCTCTCACACACTTTCACAAACAATAGTAACTATCACACAAACACCTCATGCATAACTTTTCGCTATCTCATCTCACCACCATCATTTAACATACTTCATATCATCTATCGCTCAAACCTATAATTAATCTGTAAATAATTTCTATAATATTATTTGTACAACATAATGTACAGCAATAAACACATAAAATCTAAATCTAAATCTCTCTCTCTCTCTCTCTCTCTCTGTATCCACGCTCGCGCTCTCCTCTGTTCCGGGAATTGCGTGCCGCGCGCCACGACGTCGCGGCTGATGCCGAGCTTCCTCGTAGAAGCTTTCCACCGTCGCGCTCACAATCACTCTTCGCTCTCAACGTTCTCTCTCGCTTTCTCTCTCTCTCTCTCTCTCTCTCGCTTTCACAAGCAACTCGCATACACACACTCGAGAAAGCCCGATCCGGAATACCGCGTTACGACTCGCCTCTGAATACCACGTACTTCCTCCTCGTCGCCTGGTCCAAGGTGGTCGTCCTCGAGTCGGCGATCCCTCAGCGCTGTCCTGGGTCGCAGCAGCGACGTCCTCTCTCTCTCTCTCTCTCTCTCTCAAACACCTTCACAAACAATAGTAACTATCACACAAACACCTCCTTCATAACTTTTCGCTATCTCATCTCACCTCCATTACTTAACATACTTCAAATCAGCTATCGCTCAAACTCGTAATTAATCTGTAAATATTTTCTATAATACTATTTGTACAACATAATGTACAGTAATAAAACACTTAAATCTAAAAAAAATCTAATCTCTCTGGGAAGTTGCCTGGTGGTCCGGTCGTCCTCGCTGATGGCCGGCTCACTATCACCCCTCACGGAAACCCACTCTATCGCTACACCCCAGAATAAAAATTCCACAAACAAAGCTCTAAACTGCAAAAATCTTAGCACGTGTCTCCGGCTCGGGAGTCAGATTCCGAATCCCGCGCTCGGGAAGGAAGCGCTCTCTTCGGCGCTCGCTCCGGCGCTCCCCACTCTCGCGGTCTCGCGCGCACGGCCCCGACGGCAGCTGTCGGGCGCTCCCAACGCTCGTACAGCATGCCCGCTCCGGCGCTTCGATGCCCCGACGGCGCGGAGCTGTGCAAAGCGCCGATTGGTCCCCGCGCGCTCTCTCACACATTCTCTCTCTCTCTCTCTCTCTCTCTCTCACTCATGCTGTCCCTACTGCACTGTCGCAGCAGTGCCATACGCTATACTCTCGTTCCGTTTTCTCGCTGTGTTCTTCGTGGCTCTTCCTTCTCGTTCTCGCTCCATCTTCCTCTGCTCCGATGTCTCGCCTCACGTGTTCACTGCTAACGCCGTGCACCTCGGACAAAACCCGAAATAGTTAGGAGAGCCCTGATTGACTAAAACACTGTCGTCAGTTGTTCTCCTTCTATGTACATGCGACGTGCAAAAAGGCACCGTCGCAAGTCATATAACTTTCTCGCAGGAAGCTGACACGTCACCCACGCCGCGTCCTGACGCCACGCATAGCGTCCATCTTGTATACATTCAGATATACTTAGATACATGCTTTGGCANGATCTCCCGCAATTCTGCGGAGATCAAGAGCAGTGGGAGTCCTTCTGAGATCTGTTTCAAGCTCTCGTCCACAACCAGCCCACCCTAACGACGTGGAGAAGCTTTACTATCTGAATACCCACGTCCAGGGCGAGGCCAAGAAAGCGCTCGACAGCCTGGAGATCACCGCTGAGAACTACGCCCTAGCCTGGGCCACCCTGACGTGCGGCGCATCCTGCAAAGGGATCACCTCCAGGCTCTGCGAAACCTGCGACCGATGAAAGCCGAGTAGGCCGCGGGGATACAAAGCCTCGCCGATGACCTCAACCTCCACCGCAACCAGCTCCGTACGATCGGACAACCAGTCGAACACTGTGACGCTTGGTTTGAGTCTTTTGCCTACTCCGCAATGGACCCAGCAACAAGGCGAGCTTGGGAGGACGAAATCGGGGACGAAGATCCCAACTATTGCCCGCCCTACGATCGACTGGTGGCGTTCCTCAAGCGACGCTGCGTGTCCCTCAAGGCGATGGTCGAAAAACCGACGACCGTCAGCGACTCGCCCCGAGGAGCCGGCCACAGCCAGACCTCCCAAAGAAGGTTTGTCAGAAGCTTCGCTACCACCGCGGACACCGTCCCACCATGCTCGATCTGTCAAGGGTCACACTACGTCGGCCACTGCGATACCTTCCGAAGCCAGGGCCCCAACGAGAGGAAATCTCTCGCCATGTGCTACGGCCTGTGCTTCAACTGCCTCCGAGAATGCCACACGGTAAATACGTGCCCATCCCAGTTGACCCGCAGGAGCTGCGACGGACAGCATCACACGCTCATCCATACCGGCAAGAGAAAAGCCCCCTCCCAGGTGAGACACGGCGTTAAAACGCCAAGGAGGCAGATTACCACGCCCGCCACGACCACGACCACCGAGCCAGGAACCACGATAGCCGATGACGTGCTCTCCGGATGGACAGCTCCCGAGCAGAACGAGCATCCTTGAGCCTGACTAGCCGTCCTCCCAACAGCGATCATCACCCTCGGCGATGGGAAACAACGCTAGGAAAAGTACGGGCCCTCCTAGACCCGTGCTCCGAGGCCACCCTGGTAGACCTCGCCATCATACGCCGCCTGGGAACCGAGATGTCAAAAGTCAACATCAGCGTATCCGGCGTCTCGGGCTCACCTGCGGACTCCGCTCGAGTTCGAGCGCTGCTGAACCTGCACGATCCATCACAGCCTCGCACCCTGCCCTTTGAAGCCAACGGTCTTCAAAGGATCGGAATCATCACGCCCTCGCGACCTCTGCCAGTGCACGCACGAAATCTAGGCCCCGACCTTCGCCTCGCCTTCAGTCGGCGTGCTCAGTCCTCAACCCGCCCCAAGAAACCGAGTGGCACGAGAAGCTCATCGAACTGGTGCAGCGTTTTTGGACTCACGAGGACGTGCCCAGGGTCCACCCTGCACAGAGAGTCACCATCCGACGCAGAGTGCGAGAAAATCTTCGCCGAAGGCCACCACCGTGACGCCGACGGGCGATACGAAGTCCCACTGCCACTTAAGAGACAAGGCCTCTCCCTGCAGGGCGAGAGCCTCGCATACGCCTATGCCGCACTGCTCTCCATGCAGAGGCGGATGACGGCCGATCCCAAGCTGGCCGCGGCTTACAAAAGGTTCATTGACGAGTACATCGAGCTGGGGTATATGCGCCTGCTCACAGTCGAGGAGATCCAGGACGCAAATGGCAGGTGATCTACATCCCTTATCACGGCATCTGGCAGCGCAGTGACAACGATGAGAAACTACCCGTCGTGTTTAACGCCTCTCGAGCCACAAAGTCTCGAAGGCAGGAGGATTCACCCTGAAGAAGTGGATCGCCAACGCCCCTGAACTTTTAACTGACATACCTGCCGAGGACCGCATCCGACCAACGTGGATGCAGTTCACCACCGACGGCCCCGTCCATGAGCTAGGCCTCGCATGGGATCCAGCCCAAGATCAGTTTCGATTCAGGGCTCCCCAGGCCACACCCAATCAAACTCTCACGAAGAGGACAGCCCTCGCCGAACTGGCACGAATCTTCGACCCAGCCACGAAAATGATCATCCAGGATCTCTGGAGAGCCAAGCTCGAGTTGGAAGAAAGCCTCCCCGAACCATGGACACGCAAATGGGACGAGTTCAGAGAGACAATGCAGGATGTCGACCGACTCATCATACCCCGCTGGGTCCGAATGGAAAAAATGCGACGCATCTAACTCCATGCCTTCGCAGATGCAAGCCGAAGAGCCATGGCAGCCGCTATCTACTGCAGAACCACGAACCTCGACGGCAGCAACGCCGCCGTCATACTACTTTGGGCCAAGACAAAGCTCTCGCCAATCAAGAGCCTCGCGCCCTCAACCCGGCCGACAGCCAGAATGACCATCCCTCGACTCGAACTCCGCGCGGCCACGCTGGCAGCCCGCCTGCTGCGATTCGTCGCTGAAGGCCTGAAGATTCCGCTCTCCGACTAATACGCATGGAGCGACTCGAAGGCCGTACTTCACTGGCTCCACTCCAGCGAGCCAACGGGCCACAGCCTCGTCGACGACTTCGTCGCCCACGTACAGGAACTCGCCCCGGCGGTGGAGTGGCAACACGTCCCAACCAACGACAATCCGACGGACGTAGCCACGCGAGGAATGAACGTAACCGGCTTAGAGAATTCCAAGCAATGGTGGGAAGGCCCCAGCTGGTTGCGGGCCGAGGAGCCTTCGTGGCCCCAGTCGCACACCAGCGCGAGAGAACCCGCTGGACTCGTTACGGAACGGATGCAATGCGCCGCCACCAACACGTCCAGCCAAGACCCCCACCCGATACCTCGCTTCTCCAACCTGAATCGACTCACCCGGAGCATGTCACGATGTCAGCGACTTCTACACGGCCGAACGCACGCTGTAACGCCGAGCCCCCGGCCCCACTCACAGCGGAGGAGCGGCGTAAAAGCTTTCTGGCGTGCGTCAAACTCAGCCAGAGACACCACTTCCAGGTCGAAATTAGACACCTCCGTCGCTGACAGCCAGTTCCCCGCGGCAGCCCACTACGTTCACTGGCCCCCTTCCTTGGCAGAGTAGATGCATCCAGTCATCCTTAGCGGGAAAAGTCACCTCGCTTCTCTCGTCATTGACTGGGCTCACTCCCTGAGCCTACACGGGACCTTTCGCGTAACCTACTCATTCGCAATCCAACAGGCTTGGATCATTGGCGGACGATCCAAGGTCAGAGCCTACCTGCAATGCTGCACCGTCTGCGCAGCGGCGCGAGCTCAACCCATGACTCCACCCCCGACAGCCCGGGTAACCCCAGCCCCGGCCTTCTACCGTACTGGCGTGGATTATGCAGGACCATTCTCCATACTCCGCTTGAAGGGACGTGGCGCCAAGTCTACGAAAGGGTACATCGCCCTCTTCGTGTGCCTGTGCACCAAGGCAGTCCACCTCGAGCTCGTCGGGGATCTGACAACCCAAAGCTTCCTTACCGCCCTTGCGCGGTTCACCGGCCGCCGCGGCCAGCCCCGAGAGATCTGGAGCGACAACGGCACCAACTTTCAAGGAGCCAACCGCGAACGTCACCGCCTCCTCCGGGCGGCAGAGATTGACTGGGGCCAAGTCGAAGGCAGCCTCGCGCAACACGGCATCACGTGGAAGTTCATCCCACCCTCAGCCTCGCACTTCGGAGGGATCTGGAAAGCAGGGGTAAAATCAACCAAAGCCCACCTACGAAGAGTCATCGGCCCACGCAACCTCACCTACGAGGAGTTCTCCACGCTGCTCGTCGAAATAGAGAGGGTGCTCAACTGCCGTCCGCTGGCCCCCCTCTCGGGTGATCCCGACGACTCCAGCGCCCTCACACCTGGGCACCTTGCCATCGGCCGATCACTCGCCCCAATGCCACAACCATCAGCAGCAGACGAGCCCCTCAACTACGCCGCTCACTGGAACCTGGTCACCAGGCTCAGGGATCACTTCTGGGCAAGCTGGAGTCGCGAGTACCTCAACACCCTGCAACCAAGGACGAAGTGGAACCGACCGCAACCAAACCTCGCGGTAGGAGACCTCGCGGTGATCATCGACCCCCGCTACTCAAACCAAACGGCAAATGGCCGCTTGGCCGGGTCTTCGAAGTTCACCCCGGACAGGACGGCCTCGTCCGACTAGCCACCATCAAAACCGAGCACAGCAGCTACACCAGACCGATAACGAAGTTGGTACGCCTCCCCATCGACAACGACGAGCCAGGAGACAATCAAGAAGGCGACGAGCTGGACAACGCTCCCCAAGGCGACGAGCCAGAGCAGGACCACGCTCTCCAAGACGACGAGCCAGAGCAGGATAACGCCCCTCAGGACGAGCCAGATGATGGGCCTACCTGGCCGCAAGCCGCGGCCTCTGTTCCCGGCGTGGGTTTTCTCACTGCGAGTTTTCCCCATGCCACAGGCGTTAGCCTGGGCGAATGCAGGGACTAGGTCACGGACGCCCATGGCGGGCGGCTGACCGTCGCCCACGGCGGGTGGCCACCAGCAGGGACCTCCACACGGCGGGCGGCCACCAGCGAAGCCCTCCCCTCCTGGACGATCCCTAACGACCTTATTATTTCGTTCACGGAACGAGGCGGGCGGGATGTTTATCCGAACCTCCTTAGGCAGCCGATAGATGGCCCTCGCCACCGTCCCATCTCCTCCATCTATCCTCCCGAGCGGCACGTTCGACTCTCTCGTCTCTGCCCAGTTCAACTCCAGCCACCATCTGGGACGGACGTCCCCCTGAATATCAACCGCAATAAACTTCATCTTGAACCCGACACTGCTTGTACGAGTTTACTTCACCCATCCTATAAATATATAGTTTTAATTACGTTATCCTATTCACTATTTATATTAATTGAAATCTACGATGTTCTAATAAGGTGACTTACAATTATAGTCGTACTTTCGCACGCTGGATGACGTAGTCTCCTTCATGTGTGACAGATGCTGCCTGTTCTATTCTACACGATTTCTCGTAGCAAGTTATACAAACTTATCTAAGCTGTGTTTCCACTAACGCCAGATGTATTGACAGGCCCTTTCCTGCTAGGCACAAGACTCTCGACTAGCAAGCAAAGAGGTGTACTGTTGAACTGCGTGCAGAGTTTGAGTGTTTTCTACGCACATAGGCGATGCTCACAGATTTACAGCCCTCATATTCTCTTACCAGGTACAGCTCGAGATAGGAGCTTGACTCGCGTAGAAAGGCACTACGTGGATTGGCTTCGGGGTTTTTGATGCATTAGTGCCGAGGGAAGCAGTTGTGAAATTAATAAAGGAAAGATCACGGTAATCCAATCAGCATTCGCCACACTAAGGATTACCACGTACGCTTTACAGTTGTGGTTCGCACGCGAGAAGTGCTGACGCAGAGGTCAAGACACTCGCTCTGATTTTTGGTGCTCGGTATAATGTATTGCAATCAGATGCGCTCACTTTACGCTCTCGCTACGTGCACGCACTGTTGAAGGCTTGCAGGCGAAATGTATAAAGCAATAATGCAGTGATATGAACGTGGGACATTAGACCTTTATTTTGTTACTTCAGTCGAAAAAAGGGTCTTTAAAATTGAAAAGGACTACCGCAATAAAATTATAGACCATATAATTTTAACACATATTTTAGCGTAGGGAAATCCATACCCATAGATGAGCAGGGTATAGAATCTCCACACCCTCCATACCCAACTTGTCGCCCCTGAGTATACGATACTCGTGCGCGTAGGTGATCAGTATACTCGCTTTTTTGTCACCCTCGCTACGCTCGGGCGAAATGCGCTCGTGCGAAAATCACTGTAATATATTACTGACGCATTCATCGACAAAGACGTCGATATTACCATCTTGAAAAATTTGTTAAAATCTGAAATTTTCAAGACTTTAACAAATTTTATTCTAGAAAAAAAAAATTAAAAAAATTTACTTGTGAAAATTACGCTAAAAATGTTGAAGAGTAATCTATAAAGTGTGAATATTGCTTAATATCGTTCCATGATACTTGTGCTGATATTAATGTAGAAGATTATACAAAAGAAAAAGCCTGGTTCTGTTTTAAATGTGCTGATGCGTATAATAGTAAATGATTCTATAGAATAAGTGTAGCTGTTGAATTCTTTCAATCTTTTATTATCCTCCTGACGCACACTAAAAGCTGCAAGCTCATAAAAATAGATATTTGCATCATTTCTCACGTCCGTATTGCAATAGCCTCTTTGTTTTCCGAGTCTTTAATTGTAAAAACATTGTGTCTGGAACACCAGCTCCCTTCGTTGCCGTGACACTGTTCGCCGGTGCAAAAACGTTAATTTGTGTGGAGAACTGTTCCGGAAAACAAGGAGGGTCAAAGATTTTTCGATGTTTTGATCCAGATTAGCACCTCGATGGAAACAAGAGGCAGCAGGTTCTGTGCTATAAGAATAATCACTCAGACGTAAAATTTATTTTTTCTACCCACAGATTGCTGCAGTTGACAGAAAAGTTAGTGACCTACGGCCTACTAAAATAAAACTCTATTAATGGTTGGGCTAGAAAAATTTGAATATTTACGCTCAATCTTGGAACCGTTAATGACAAGGCTTGTCTTGTCGCTTAACGTCCAATACTTAAAATTCCCTTACAACTTAGGAACTCTTGCTTGAGAAATTTTCTGGCTGGAACGAAACGAGAGAAAAATATTGATCTGCCGATAAGCGAGGCAGCCCGATATTTATTTTCGTATCCGCGGTGGAATTCTCAACATTAAGTATAGAGGTTATATCAAGAGTAGGATAACGTACCCCTTAGCATTCTAAGCAAGTCTTAATAAAGCAGCCGTCCTCATAGCGCAAGCTCGTCCTGCATAGCTTTACCCCCAGCTACGAGCCATATGTACCCATCAGACTTGTTAAGCAGTGCGGCTTTAAGATGCCTTTCAAGAAGCTTCGAGAGGGTGCGAAAATGCCTTCATGTTCAAAATTTATGAAGTCAATCATTAGCAGGATCTGTGTCGCCATCTGTTGTCGGATGATGTAACCAAATTCTCACTAGGGAAACTTGAGTTGCTTTTGTTCTCTTCAAAACAAGTCATAGGCCGAAATTAAATTTTGATATTTCATCGTTAGTATCTTTATACTTAATTAGAGAATCAATGCGCAAATGAGTTTCTTAATGTAAATTAGACCTCAGCTACCAGAAAATCGAGGTTATTTTTCGCAAAATTCATTTTTCCAGGCAATGAATTTTCTATCTTTTTTGTTATGGGCCCAATGCCCAAATTGATCTTTCCATTGAATTCAGAGCCACCCATTTACCATAAAAATCTTTGTTTGAAAAGATTTTTTTTTCCTGATTCAAAATTATAACGACTCAAAGTGGTTTCATTCTCAAATTGTCACTTGGTATATCAAGTTTCAAGTGTATACAATGCACCACTTCTGAGATATGGAATTTCAGTCAAAGAAACTCTTACATAATTAAGTTTATATACAAGTGATGCATTGTATAAACTTGAAACTTGGTATGCGAGCCCTTGTTATGTATTTGAACATATTTATACAGTTAAGTTAATTAAGTATAAGCAGAAGATCTAGTTCGTTCTATTTATACGCTTTTAGCGCAAGTGTTTTCAAATAAAGTGGATCTCTAGGTTACACTTAAGTCACTAAACTGTATAAATATGGAATCCTACGGACAGTGCCAAAATACTCAAAACAGTATACGGAGAGTAACTATGGGTAAGTAGGTGCTAATATGGATTTACCATGGTGAAAATACAGGTAATATAACCTAATATTAGTATATAAATTTTATAACATTCATAATTTATTTTTGTAATTATTTATAAGAACTGTATATTTCAGAGTTTAAAAGTGTCGTGTCCCCTTAAGTAAATAAAATGGTTCTATTGTGAATTAAATTGGATTTTGGGCCTTGTAGTTAAGGTTTTTGGTCAATTCTGCTGGAGAGTTTGGATCCAGCGGTACGAGGAGTTTTGATCCTTGCGGCATCAAATCTGTATCTTTTCTTTTTGAGGTTAGGATGTCAATCTAATGCTTCTCCGATAATTTTGTAATGTTCGTGATCATGAAATTTGAAGATCAAAAATGTTTTCGTGGAATTAGTCTTTTCTACCTCATGTTCTAACACTTGGTATGCAAAAAATATGATAGTTAGCGTTTAATTGAATTGTTGAGCTTTTAGGTTAGGTTTTTGGTCAATCCTACTAGTAAATTCGGCTAGTAAATAGAGGAAGTGTTAAATGTATTGCAACTTTGCGGTATCAAAAACCGTATTTTTCCTTTTGAGGTTAGGATGTTAATTTTACGCTTCTTCTATAGCTTTCCTATATTCTAGAACTGATGAATTTGACGCTCATGAAATTTTACTTTATTGGTTGTATTAATCGGAAGTTCTTTAATTTTGAAAAAAGGTCGATTTCGAACCATGTGCGCCGTCCGGCAGGAAAGCGCGCTCTGGAATTTTCCACCATCGACACTTCCATAATTCCATAATTGTAAGCTCCGCGTCACATCGACATTGTAAAAAACGTGTATATATTCATAATTTTTCTAAAGATAAACTGACGTCTCACAGCTTCCTAATGAGGGCGACATTGTTCGCCGAAAGGTCTAGAGAAAAAATGAGAAAATGTTTTCTTCCTATACCTCACCACACCACGTGCCTCGGGCAGACCAATAAATTCAACAATGATATTTTTAACTTTTCAAGATTTGTGTACTTATGTATCATATGCACTTGAAACTTGATATGTAAGCATTTGTTGTGTATTTCAATATAACCACATGGTTTAATTGGGCTAAAATTTCAGGGCATGCATTGTACACTCGTACTTTTAGTATGAATAAAGGGACTTTGATTCGATTGCTTAGAAAATGTTTAACAATGAAAATACTGAAATTTTGGCCTTTTTAACCTATTTATGCCAAATTTTCTTTCATAAAAGATTTTCTAAGCATTCTAATTAAAATCCCTTCATTCATCCTAAAAGTATAAGTGTACAAAGCATGCTCCTAAAATTTTAGCATAATCAAACCATGTGGAATCCTACGGACAGTGCCAAAATACTCAAAACAATATACGAAGAGTCACACTGGGTAAGTAGACGAGCACTTGAATTTCCCGCACGCTCGTTAGTCGCGCGAGGCGGAGCTGTCGGCGTATGCTAGCAGACGACGTCCGCGGCCGAAGAAGAAAGCACGCGTCCGAACTGTGAGCGCCTGCACATCTGCAACACCAGGAGGAGAGTTTCGTTCGAATCTGCCGAAAAAGGAAGCACGTGTCTGAACTATGAGCGCCTGCACACTTGCAACCCCAGCAGGAGGGCTTCGTCTTAAAACCTACGAGAACATTATGAAGGAGAGGGCCCGCGTCTGAACAGCAAGTGCACGTGCGCCCCCAATACCAATGAGAATACTACACCGAGGTCATGAGTGCAGAAGAAGACGGGAGCATACGTGAATTTCGTCGTTGTTACAAGAAGACGGCATATTAACGAGCATCAATAGAAGGGGTCCTAGACCACTTGCACTCGTGTATCGAGAGATAAGATCTCGAAGTCAACGGCGGCGACTCTATCCACAAAAGAGGAAAGTCTCTACATAGGGGAGCGAGGGAAAAACCCATCGCCGCTACAAGTACAAAAGAATGCCTTTTAAAAAATGCCTATAGCAACAAGTCCCGAATCCAGAGAAACCATATAAGGAAATATGCAGCATCTAAGCTCTCCGATTGGATGCGCTATTCACAAATGTGCACTACTACCTATGTACATAAAGGGTGTCGGTGAGGGAGATTTCGAGTATATAAGGCCCTGGTCCGCCGGGCCCCACACACAGTATCTCATCGAAATTTCACCACGCGGAAGCTCTGCCCGAGCGGAGCCCGGTCCGGTATATCGTCTCGGGACTTTTTACGTGTAACTTCTTTCAAAACTTAGAATATTTTCGACGGTTCAAAACCTTAGAATGCTATTGTCGTTTGTGTCGTACATATCAACAGACGGTATGTCTCCATACATATTCTCTTTCTTTCTTTCATAATCCATTGCAAGAATAGTCGATCTCATCTTACAAAAGTCTAAAATGATATTAGTCCGTGGTTCTGTCTTAATGATCGGAGTGACGTCCTATTTTACTGACAGTTAAAGGAAAGTTAGTTCGTCTCAGAGTTTAGGGTGTATATTCAGACTAAAATGTATAACGATTTATTGCGGGTCCAGAATAATTCACCGGCGGCTACTGGAGGCTGTTCTTGAATAGATCGCAAAGGTAGCCAGGCACCGACGGCGCTAAGACTTTGTGTATCGGAGCTTTGTCATCGTCCGTGCTTATAAAGCTTAATCAACCCGTAGAGTTACTGTCCGGTGACAGTAACTCTACGGGTCATATACGTATCATCAGTTTAGGATATAACAAGACTGACTGTTCCGTTCAATTTTTGTGATAAAAAAAGTGTTTTTTTATTAAAGTTTATATCTTTGAAACTTAATCGTCCAACGTTCTGAAAAAAATCTTGATAATAGAAAACGATAGTATCTACTTGCTGTAAAAATTTTAAGCCTTTTTTGGCTAGTTTTTAAGCTAAAAATCGAAAACTAAAAAGATCGGGTTTTTATATCGTACGGTTACGGGAGTAAAAAGGCTTTAATTAGGTTGAAATTTCAAGAAAATATAGGTCTTTTGCTCACTTTGGCCAAGTTTTTTTTGCAGCTTATATGACCGATTAGTTTAGAACATATTGGGATTCAAATTTTTTGTCTCTCACCCTGTATACACTGTATAACTAAAAATTACTGTTTTTGTTAAACCTTACGAAACTTAATGAGTAGGCTACGTACATTTTCAAGTTTACATAATAGGGAATTCATTTAAAAACATTTTTAAAAAGCATTAACATACTACTATACATTAAAACAATATTTTATTAATTGAACTATAAAATGTTCCTTTCAATTAACATTTTCAACACAATTAACAAACGATCAATTAAATTAATTAAAAAATGAAGGGATATTGTTAATAAAAAAAGACACACAAAACCCGCTCTATAATCAGTTTAGTCTGTTTTGATTTTCTATCCAATTTTAACGTATCAAGGCTTAATTTATTACTCAGGTAATTCCAGGGGTGTTACCGAAACAGGATGAGTGATAGCAGTTCCAAATTCAGCGCGAATAACGATTGTTTAATAGAACTTTAAGAACGATTATTTAATTGTGACGTCCTGCGACGTATTGCATTTGTGCAATATGAGCGAAGCCGAAAACTTAAAATTGATGACTCCGATTAATAAGTAGATCAGCAGGTTAATGAGTATACTCTGTATACGCCAAGCGATCAGTTGACCATTGTCATTCGACTGGACTCTTGTACGACGCTCCTATCCGTCGACAAGAGCTACCAGGGCTTAAGTCGCGATTCCGATACTTATAGAATTTTACTTTGAATAAATCGTGAGAGTCAATTAATTACAAGTGTTTTCATTTAAATAAATATATATCCATCCTGTATAAGCCTGACCACAGCACAGCAGCAGAGATCCAGCCCAAGCAGTTGAATTCAAGTAAGTTAAAATAAATAAATAATAATAGATCGGGTTGTGACTTAACATTTGTTCCGATACGAATCGAATTCTGGAGTTTTTAAAAATAATTTACATATAAACAAGAAAAATAAAAACAAATCAACCAAATTACAGTTAAATTTGTAAATTGAAACAAATATAAATTACATACATAAATATCCGTACCGCAAAAGCGAGTCAAAATATTTAAAAAAAAGTGGTTGCTAGAATTTTGTGCAAAAACCTATCCTAAAGACGCTGAAAAGCGACTTATCCTTTGATCGCTTAAATAGCGATTACTCTTTTCCTAAAAAGCACAGAAATCCTAACGAAAACCCTATAACTGTAGAAGTTCGGTTAGTCAACTATAAAATTATATATGAATAAACAGAGATAGATAAAATATAAAAATTTGCAAATAAAACTGTAGTTAGATTGGAAAATCAATTACTAAAACAGAGACATAAAATCGAGAGGTCAAAGAAAGATCAGGTGAGTGACCCGCTTGCGCTCATCGGCCAGCGCGATTACCTTACGTTGCAGTGTCAGTGTTGTATATAACCGATAGGTCCACTTGGGACTCTCCCCTCCACGCGCATGCGCGAGCTCGTCGAGCTGCGTCGCTCGGCTCGCCGCAGTAGTTCGCCGCCGGCACTCCTCGAGAGCGCACGTTTTCTTGACCCACAGCGGTATATTATTCTCTAATAAACGCCTTTTCCAAGAGACCCTTTTGTTCATCTACTTTATTTACGTGACTCACCCAACCTGATCCCAACAGTCAGCAAGGCGATTGAACGCAGCGTTTCAAATTGCTTCAAAGTGCTTGTGTCACTAAAATAAAAATCAGGTCAATTGAGAATATTCGAAATATATATGTAAAGAAATTAATTTCGTGTAATTAGTGGTTCATTTATCGATATAAATGCGCGTTATTTAATTCAATGAAGGATAATACTAGTGTAGTAAATACGGTAAAAAAGAATAATCATAAAAGAGGCGGTAAAAAGATGATCAGTAGTAAAGAAAAAAAACATCAAGTTCAAGCCTAAAAACCGTTTAAAGAACACTTATATCGCAGAGTCGACTCAAATTTCGGTGTCACGCGTATAGCCGCGATAAACGAACTGACTGAAATTTGTGTAGTTTGCAAAAACGTGAAAAGTAGGTCATGCGTTGAAATATAAGTAGATTTTCGTTGGAATTATTTGTATGCGTTATTATTTCTTTTCTTTCATTTATTATGCGTTGTATTATTTTTTAAATTTCGGGCGAAATACGATTTTGTAATAAATAAAAAGGTAAAAAAAAATGAGAGCATCAAATGAGTGATAGTAAGAAAGAAGTAAATAAAGACAACACACAGAGGCCAAGATTGACTAGATTCGCTGTTCGTGAAAATGCAGAATTAGTAAACGACATAGTAAGCCCGGACAACCAAAACCCATTTGCAAGAAGTAGAAAATTAATTCGATCGCCATCGACAAATAGAGGATTGAGAAAACATAATCGGCAAGTACTATTATCTGATATAAATAATAAAAAGCTAGAAGATAGCCAACAAACTAAACAGAATCTAGAATTTCAAGAAATTTCGGAAGAAAATAAGGACTTAAAGCAGGAAGATACAGCATCAGGGCGAACTAAAGGAACAGTTAAAAAGCAAATTAAGCAGCTTAATAAAAACCATACAAGCCTAATTATACCGCTAACACCTGCAAAACAAGAAGAATTCGAGACAGAAGAAAAGCCAGATCATTAAATCTTTTCACCTACAACACCAGCCACAGAAATTCCAATAGGCGCAGACAGAACAGTTAATAACACTAAATTTCTACAAGAAGTTGAGGAGACATCGTTAATAAATATAGAAGGTATTAGTGACCAGCCTAGCTTAATTGGAAACTCAAATAATTCAAAGTTTAATTTTACTTTTGATTTTGAAAATTTACTTGCCGGCAATCGTGACGACATCAGCATGGCGGAGAATCCGTTACGTTTATCGTTAAAATATGTAGCTAATTTAGTACCAGAATTTGATGGAAAAAATATTTCGGTAAATGAATACATCGAAAAATTGAAACATGCCAAGAATATGTTATCACAAGTAGATCAAGCTAATTTAATTCCAATTTTAAAAATTAAATTGAAGGGGGAAACTTACAAGGCAATGCTATATGTAACAATTAACACTATTGAGGATTTCATAGAAGCCATACGACAAATATACCCATCAACTGAGAATATGCTTTCGCTGTATGGGCAAATCGAAGAGATTTTGCAAAAACAAGATGAATCGGTTTTTAGTTTTGCCAATAGATTGCAAGAGTTAGTACTGAAGATTAAGGACAGTAAGGAAGTACACGGTTTCTCAGCAACAGAAAAAGCCACGTTTGAAACTAAAATAAGTACCGATGCTTTTCAAGGTTTTAAAGAAGGATTAAAGCAAGAAATCAGAATAGAATTAGGAGCAGTAGACAATTTAACAGAAGCCATTAATAAAGCGATATAAATAGAATCGAAATTTAATAAAAGAGGAATTTTATCCAGTAAAATAAATAATATATATAGCAATTCGAATAATCATCATACAAGTAATGCTACGATATATTCGTGTCAAATCTGTGACAGTTATGGACATGAAGCATTATTCTGCCATAATTCAGGATGTGTATATTGTAAAAACAATGAACATTTGTCGAACAACTGCAGAAAAGTTAAAGATAAAATTGAATTGATTTGTAACTTTTGCAATAACCAAGGACATTCTATAGACGCGTGTAAACTAAATAAAATGAAAGGCAATCATTGCCAATATTGCCAAGTTATGGGCCATACAGTGACTCAATGCCCATTTATTATAGAATATGAATTGTGTTGGAAGTGTAATGAAAGTGGTCATGATCCGACTGCTTGTACAAAAAAGGCAGATGTTAGCGAATCATGTGAATTTTGCAATGGCGCAGGCCATACAATAAAAACATGCCCACAGGTTATATGCAAAAGATGTAATCAGCTTGGACATCCAGTAAAGTACTGCCCGTTAATAAGAAGTCCGATTGCAAATAACAGATTTATAATGTGCTCAATATGTAATGCAGAAGGCCATGAAACTACAGAATGTGAAGAAGTCAAAATATTAGTAGCACAACACAAGACAAAATCTTTTCAAACAAATATTCAATGTCAAGTTTGTGATGAAAAAGGTCACTCAGCTAAGAACTGTTCTCAGATAGGTAATCAAAACTTCAATAACTCTAATAACTATAGAAAATATAGCAACTATAACAATCAAAATACGAATTTTCAAAATACAAGTAATAGCCAAATAAAGTGTGATTATTGCGAAATGCGTGGGCACCCAGTACAAAAGTGTAGAAAATTGAGGAATTTAGAAAATATTGCTAGAAGACAGGAAAACTGCATATATTGTAACAAAAGCGGTCATAACATAAAAAATTGTACCGAAGTCAAATCATTGGAAATGCGCGCGAGTAAATTTTGCAGTGTCTGCAAAAATACAAACCATGCGACAGAGGAATGTTTTCGATTACAAAATCAGCAGAAAGTAGAGTCGGGAAACGAGTAAAGCCTTCTCGGACCGAGTAGCCGGGAAGTTATAACACAAATCCACTCGGCAATACGTAAAACACGGTTAAAACAAATGTCGTAATAGCGTCGCAGAATCAGAACAGGGTAAATTATGAAGATCATGATCAGCAAGAGGTTCAATCGCTCGATAAAAAAGAAATCAAACCTAGAGATATATCATTTAAAATTGGATGATTTATTAGAATATGTCGAAATAATAAATCCCTATTCTAAGAATTTATGTAACTTACTTGTTGATAGTGGAGCACAAATTAATATAATAAAACAAGATCAAATTCCTACAGGAACACAACTGCTAGATAAAAAGATATTATTATCCGGCATCGCAAATAATTCTATAAAAACATTAGGTATTGTAGAATTACCGATAAATGGCAAATATTTTGATTTTCACGTAGCACCTAATGATTTTGTGATTCCATATGATGGAATATTGGGAATAAAATTGTTAAGAGGAAATAAACTACGTTTAGATGAAGGATATTTAGAGGTCAATAATGTAAAATTAAAATTACAGAGAGGTCCGATTACAAAAATAAATACTACACAAATACTAGTTGATAGTGAAGATATAAAAACTGGAATGAAGTTAAGCCAAAAAGAAACTNATTACAAAAATAAATACTACACAAATACTAGTTGATAGTGAAGATATAAAAACTGGAATAAAGTTAAGCCAAAAAGAAACTCTGAATATAATTTTAAAAGAGATTATTCGCGACAATGATGCATATAATATCGAACAACAAAATATTTTAAAAGAAACGGATCGTAAGAATAATTTAGATGAAAGCAGAATGCAAGATGAAGATAATCAAGAGATTTTTGAAGAGAGCAGGACTAGCAAAATCAATTACATAGAGGATCAGTTAAAGCTAACTGAACAATCTCACAAAAAATAGAATATTGAAATAAATGAGTCAAAAGCATTACTAGAAAATGATGGTGTCACAGAAAATACATTTAATAATGATGTTGTCGCCATTTTAAACACAACATCCGAAATCCACGAAATAAATGACAAATCAGAATTACAAAGTTTGCAACAAAAAAAGATAAATGAAAACAAGCCTAAGAACTTTTTGAAAAATGATGATAAAAATATAGAACATTTAATACTTAACGTAAATACAGTACTACAAGATCAAGAAACGCCTGAAGAAGCGCCGACGCAAACTAAAAAGCTTGATTATAAGGAGATATCAACTATTATGAAGGAAAATAATGTAAACCTATCTAAAGCAGATAAAAATAATTTTTGAAGGAAAAAAATATCAATACGTTTCAATAGACATCGATTATATACCAGAAGGCGCTCAAGTGGTAGAAGAACTTAATATTGATGAAAAATCAATTCTAAATATAACTAAATAAATATCAAGAAAATAAAACCAAAAATCCGACTCGGAAGGAGATATCACGAAAGAAATTGAAATTAAAAAACGGAAGTAAAAGAAACGACGAAAGAATCGAGCGCATGATAAATCAATATCCAGATGTTTTTTGGATAAGACGTTCGGTCTTAAAAACTCAGCGCGGACTTTTCAGCGTGTTATAAATAAAGTTTTAGCCAAATATGTTGATAAAATATGTTTTAATTATATTGATGATATCATTATTTTTGGGGACACGATTGAAGAATTAGAGGAAAGATTCGGTTTTATTAAAGCTCAAGCATCTCAAGCATTAATAGAAGCAAGGCTCAAATTAGAGCCGGAAAAATGTGAATTCAGCAAGACAGAAGTGTGTTTCTTAGGGCATATTATTAGCGAAGCAGGTATAAAACCAGATGAAAATAAAATACAAGCAGTGAAGAAATTCCCAATTCCCAATACCGTTAAAAAGGTTAGGCAGTTTTTAGGTTTTGTAAATTATTATAGAAGATTTATTAAAAATTTAGCAGAAATTACCAAGCCTACCATATTACTACAAAAGGATAGACCATTTACGTGGGGATTGGAGCAACAAACTGCATTTGACAACCTCAGGGAATCATTATGTTCAGCACCGGTCTTACAATATCCACAATTCGATAGACCGTTTATAATAACGACGGACGCAAGCCAATATGCGTTAGGGTGCGTAATTTCTCAAGGTGAGATAGGCAAAGACAGACCAATAGTTTATGCATTAAGAGTACTGCAGCCTGCTGAACTTAAATATGCAACCTATGAAAAGGTAGCTCTGGGTATTATGTATGCTATAAAAACATTTAAGAATTATATTTATGGAAATAAATTTGTAATTGTAACTGACCATTGACCACTATTATGGCTGAAATCTGCAGATAATAACGAAAGAGTTCAGAGATTGAGATTAAAACTAGCAGATTATGATTACGAAATTGTGTATAAGGCTGGAAAGCAAAATACAAATGCAGACGCATTATCAAGAAATCCTGTACCAGAAATTGATATATGCGTAGTAACAAGAGCCCAGAAAAGGCGAGAAGAAAATCAGACGTCGCAAGATTTGACGAATGATGAAAAGATAAAAATTATAAATGAACAAAGATCGAAAATTCATAATAAGAAGTTACAAATAAAAAAACGCAAAAGGGCCAAGGTACAAAAGTCTACAAAGAAAGATGTGGCAGAGAAGGAAAAACAACACGATAAGCAGAAAAATATAGTATATTCCAAGAATACGATACAATTTCGCAATGATAATATTATTCATATAGTTAATAATAAAAGAGAGTCATTAGAAGACAATATAGGGGAATTATTAAAAAAGGAAAATATTCATTCGGATTAAAACTTAGGTTATAATGAAATTGAAATATTAAATAAGAATAAAAATAAAATTTTTGTTTTATGTTTTATGTTTAAATACAGCTGAATCGGTAGTTACTGTTAAAGCTAATATTATTAAGTTATTTCAGTTATTAAAAACAATATTTTTGCAGAAAAATTATTTAATATTCAGCATTTCAAAAGATCTAAAGATAACTAATATAAGTTGGGAGGAAATTGAGGAAATTTTGAATATTGTATTTGAAGGTACAAATATAAAGGTTGTGATCTGTCTAAATAATATAATTTATGTAAAGGAAAATCAAAGAGATAAAATATTTGAAATGCTGCACTCTACTAAGATAGGAGGACAATCGGGTATAAATAGAATATATAATAGAATAAAAGATAAATATTATTGGGAAAATCTTAAGGTAGATATTCAAAATAGAGTAAATACATGTGAAAATTGCCAAAGAAATAAGTTAAAAAGAATAAAAATTAAACAACCTATGGTGATTACAGATACACCTTTAAAATCTTTTGATAAAATCTGTATGGATGTAGTAGGTCCGTTTAATGTTACTAAAAATAATAATAAGTACAGTACTTTCAAATACAGGATAACTAACTACAATTTCTTGTCAGTGTTGTATATAACCGATAGGTCACTTGGGATCTCCCCTCCACGCGCATGGCGCGAGCTCGTCGAGCTGCCGTCGCTCGGCCGCCGCAGTAGTTCGCCGCTGCGCCACTCCTCCGAGAGCGCACGTTTCTTGACCCACAGCGGTATATTATTCTCTAATAAACGCCTTTTCCAAAGAGACCCTTTTGTTCATAACTACTTTATTTACGTGACTCACGCCAACCTGATCCCAACAGTCAGCAAGGCGATTGAACGCAGCGTTTCAAATTGCTTCAAAGTGCTTGTGTCACTAAAATAAAAATCAGGTCAATTGAGAATATTGAAATATATATGTAAGAAATTATTTCGTGTAATTAGTGTTCATTTATCGATATAAATGCGCGTTAATTTAATTCAATGAAGGATAATACTAGTGTAGTAAATACGGTAAAAAAAAGAATAATCATAAAAAGAGGCGGTAAAAAGATGATCAGTAGTAAAGAAAAAAAAAATCAAGTTCAAGCCCGAAAAACCGGTTAAAGAAACTTATATCGCAGGAGTCGACTCAAATTTCGGTGTCACGCGTATAGCCGCGATAAACGAACTGACTTGAAATTTGTGTAGTTTGCAAAAAACGTGAAAAAGTAGGTCATGCGTTGAAATATAAGTAGATTTTTCGTTGGAATTATTGTATGCGTTATTATTTTCTTTCTTTCATTTATTATGCGTTTGTATTATTTTTTAAATTTCGGCGAAAATACGATTTGTAATAAATAAAAAGGTAACAAAAAATGAGAGCATCAAATGATGATAGTAAGAAAGAAGTAAATAAAGAGCAACACACAGCAGGCCAAGATGACTAGATTCGCTGTTCGTCGAAAATGCAGACTTATAAACACATAGTAAGCCCGGAACAACCAAAACCCATTTTTTGCATAGATTAGTTTTTTAGATAAATTAATTCGACGCCATCGCGCAAATTAGAGGATTGAGAAACATAATCGGCAAAGTACTATTCATCTGATATTAACAATATAAAGCTGAGAAGATAGCCAACAAACCTGAAAGCAGACTTCTTAGTATTCAAGAAATTTTGAGAACAATAAGACTTAAAAGCAGAAATACATCATCAGGGCAAACTAAAGAACAGTTAAAAAGCAAATTACAGCAGCCTTAATAAAACCATACAAGCCTAATTATACGCGCTACAAGATAGGAGGCTAATCGGGTATAAATATGAATATAATAATAGAAATAAAAGAAATATTATTGGGAATCTTAAAGGTGAGATATTCAAAATAGAGTAAATACATGTAAAATTGCCAAAGAATAAAGTTAAAAAGAATAAAAATTAAACACCTATTGGCTGATTACAGATACACCTTTAAAATATTTTGATAAAATCTGTATGGATTAGTAGGATCGTTTAATGTTACTAAAAATAATAATAGGACATACTTTCATACAGGATCAACTAACTAAATTTATAATTATAGCATCTATGTCAGATCAAACGGCGAATCCGAGCTGACGCGTTAGCTTAAGAATTTATATGTATTATTGGTTCACCAAGCTCCCGTACAACAGATAGAGGGGCAAATTTTACAAGTAAACTATTAAAACAAGTAGCGCGTAGATTTAAATTTACAAAGATTGAAACTACGGCATTTTCACCCCAATCGAATGGTTCCTTAGAAAGAGCTCAGCACCCTCTGTGCGAATATATAAAAAATTTTACATCAAAGAAAATCGAATGGGATGAGTTGTTAGAGTTCGCACAGTTTCTTTATAACACGAGCGTTCATACGAGCCATAAGTTCACACCACATGAACTAGTGTTTGGTTATCCAGCTAGACTTCCATCTAGCGAAACATTAAGAAAATCAGAGCAATTGTCGACGTTTAATGGATATTTAGAAAGTCTTGTATTAAAAATGCAAGAGATGGCAAAATTAGCTCAAGAAAATTTGAATCAAAATTAAAATCAAAAGCATTATACTATGATCGATTTATAAATCCAATCGACTTAAAAATTGGCGAAAAGGTCTGGTTAATAAAAGAACCAAAACCAGGAAAATTGGAGTAAAACCATAATTTGGGTCCATATGAGATCTTGAAAGTACATCAAAATAGTAATGTAAATATCAATTACAATGGAAAACCAAAAACTATTCATACAAATAAATTAAGTCGTTGCCATACTTGATACTAAAATATTTTTTTTTCCTAGGAAATTTGGACACAATGGTGCCTGAAATTATTTTAATTTTTGCAATTTTTAAAACAACCCAAGCCTACTGGATTCGGGGGAGTGCAATTTCCATCAAGAAGATGCAAACGCGACCAACGCAACCATACATCTACTACAATTGGCAGAATTTAGAAAAGTATGAGTAATACAATGTAAAATAGAAATTAAGCGTACGGTATATCATTGCAGAATGTTTAGTCATATAGGTGCGGTAGAACAAGGCGTACAGGAATATATCTATGATATAAGCCATGAAAATTGCAAATCAATCCATGAAACAGGAATATTCATATTTGACAATTTTCACACTATAGCTAATTTGAAAGTAAACTCAACCAAATCAACAGGAATTGAATTGGCAGGAAGTATTAAAGAAAAGAAATGCACAGGTGCAGCATATTCGGATAGTTTTGGTTCATGGAATGATGTTTTAGTACAGGGACTTATAAAAATTACACTTTTAGAAGAATATACAAATGTAAGCATAGATAATGATAAAATAAGATTAAGTTCAGGGACAGTATGTAAATTCTCGGAGCAGCATTGTATCGATATACAAGCTAGCCATACATTTTGGTCAGTAATAAATACTGATAGTTGTTTTAAAAATAAGTATGATATATTATATGGAGGAGTATCGACAAAAATAATCTCACAAAATCACGAGACAGTTTATACAATAAGTACTAATGAAATATCGTTTGCGTTAACTAGTAGAGAAAAGATAAATATTTGTGGTAGGATTTTATGTAAAACAGAACATCCGAAATTGTTCATTTGCGAAGAAATTGATAATCAGTTATTATTTCAAGAAGATATGCTTAACAAAAGGCCGGTAGTGAATTTTGATCTTCTTACTATGATATGTAAACTCAAAATTTGTATACGTAGAAAAACATTTTAGGGGTCAATTTTAAAATTTATATTTAAATATGCTTAAAGCAGAGTGTGAATTAGAAAGAAAAGTGATTCAGAATTCCCTATCTCTCGCATCCATTTCACCCGATAAATTTGCCTACAACATAATGCAAAAACCTGGGTATATTGCCAGACTAGCAGGCGAGGCTATACACATAATTAAGTGTACACCAGTAGAAGTAAAAATTCATCATACTGACTATTGTTATACACAACTGACAGTCTCGGCAGGAAACAAAACAATGTTTCTCACGCCAAAAACCCATATACTGCTACAGAAAGGTACACAGATAAACTGCAACTCTATCGTACCTCAATATTATAAAATTGTCGATAATTGGATAAATCTCATGCCTGCGCCAAGAAAAAGTAATAACATCATCAAGACTTTGAAACCGTCAACTAAAATTGCATGGCAGCCGGAAAAATTGAATTCACTGGCAACCAGTGGAATATATTCACAAGAAGATCTTCAAAAACTATAACAACATATAATGTTTCCGATGGAAAGAGCATCCTTACTCAACACGATAGCCAGAGGAATGCAAGGTGAAGAAACAGTTCAAAGAGGTCTAATATCCAATCTATTGACCGAAAACACACTGATGAACATCGCTGTAAACACGTGGAATCGATTTATGGATAAACTGGTCAGATTTGGATCAATCAGCTCAGCAATAATAATGATATTTATTATTATCCATATCTCCAAATTGGCGATCGACATTATAATACGAGGATATACATTACATGCAATGTATGGATGGACGCTTCATCTACTTGGAGCTATATTCAGCTCTATTACACATTTACTAATCGTAATGAAAAGAAACGATATACTAGTAAACGACGATAATAAGCAGACATCAATGAGAAATTCTCAAGATATCCAGCTACAAGAAATAGTGGTAAAAATCCTATTAGTCCGAGGAAAGAAATATCCCCACCTATTCCTATACATCCACCTAATTCAAAGACCTATATAAATCAACCAATAGAATCAAAAGTTGAATCAAAAGTAGAGTCTAAACCAGAAACGAAAATATCATTATTCTCGTTGAAGCCAGTTTAAAATTTGTAGCTGTAAATATTCAAACCCTTTACTGTAATTCTACGTATACTACAAAATAGGTATACAAAATTTATATTTTAAGAAAATTGGTAGTTTATATATATATATATATATATATTTGAAATTAATATTAAAATTCCGATTATGTTATATTTATATAATCTACATAATATGATGTTCCTATCTTGAGGGGAAAGGAATACAAATTCGCGCAATTTTATTATTTAAGGTAATAAATTAATGTATAGTCCAAATTTGTATTAAAATGAACTGATGTTAAGATTTTTTGATATGTAAATAAAATTCCAGCATATTTGGTAATTTAAATATAAAAACAGTAGAAATAAAAACATTTAATGAGTTTTAACTAATATTTATTAACAGAAAAATATTCTCAAAATTTTTAAGTAAAAATAAGTTGGAATTTTAAGTAAATAAAATTATTGTTAAAATATGTTAGAATTTTAAGGCTCAAAGTTATTTGTAACTGCTAGTTAATTTAGTTTAATATTATAACGAAGTTGCCTTTGTACCAATGGGCAATCAGCTAGTTGTGGAGGTGTGACGTCCTGCGACGTATTGCATTTGTGCAATATGAGCGAAGCCGAAAACTTAAAATTGATGACTCCGATTAATAAGTAGATCAGCAGGTTAATGAGTATACTCTGTATACGCCGAGCGATCAGTTGACCATTGTCACTCGACTGGACTCTTGTACGACGCTCCTATCCGTCGACAAGAGCTACCAGGGCTTAAGTCGCGATTCCGATACTTATAGAACTTTACTTTGAATAAATCGTGAGAGTCAATTAATTACAAGTGTTTTCATTTAAATAAATATATATCCATCATGTATAAGCCTGACCACAGCACAGCAGCAGAGATCCAGCCCAAGCAGTTGAATTCAAGTAAGTTAAAATAAATAAATAATAATAGATCGGGTTGTGACTTAACATAATAATTATAAACTAAGGCAGGTTTTTGGTAAATCCATTCGTATTAACCCAACAAATAAGCAAGCTTTGGACTGTAATTTAAAGTTAGGATGCCGATATAGCACTTTCTCTATAGTTTTCCTATGTCCCAGAAATAGTAAAGTTAAGGCTCAAGAAATTGAACTTTGATTGGTTTTTTCTATCTTACGTTTTACCACTTTAAGTGAATAGAATGGTTCTATCGTTAGTTAAATTGGGTTTTAGACTTTGTAGGTTAGGTTTTTGGTCAATTCTGCTGAAGAATTCGTATTCAGCGGTAAAAAGTACACAAAATATAGTGTTTGAGGCATTAAGAAAAATGTATTGCGACTTTGCGCCTAAAATATGCACCTTTGAACTTGATTTTGAGGTTAGGATGTTGACGCCCCCCCCCCCAATAGTTTTTCTATATTCTAGAACTAGTGAACTTGACGCTCAAGAAATTTTACTTTGATTGGTTGTTTCAATCGTCGATTTTGAACAATGAGCGTCGGTGAGGTGTCTCTCTTGGCTGTCGATGCGAATTCGCACAAGTCAGATTTTTTGCATGGCTTATATACTCGGCGCGGAGTAGTAAGAGACCAGAGTGGCGTGTTAACATTTTTTTTGCTAGTGACGTCAGAGTCGAGGCTTATATGTGTTATAATTCTACAGCAGACACATGAAAAGATCGAGAAGTCGATTCTTCGCTAAGTAGCAGGGGATCGTCGGAGAATGGTGTGTCTCTATGGCGTATGGTTACAGTTCCGCGCAAATTGAGAATTTCACAATTATATATATAGTAGCGCAGAGCAGAGAGAGATGAGCGACGTTGACATTTATTTTTTTATACTGACGTAAAAAGTGTATGAGTCACATGTGTTTTGTTTTTAGTTAGTGTATCAGATGTGTGTATACAGAATTGAGATTTTCTGTTTCTTATTTTTTTGTACCATACGCTAGAGAGACACAACTTTCTCCGACGATCTCTCACTACTCAGCTGTAAAGCGACTTCTCGATCTTTCCATATGTCAGCTGTAGAATTGAAACACATAAAACTCTCTACTCTGAGCCATGCAAAAAATCTGACTTGTGAAAATTCGCATCAAACAGCTGAGAGAAAAACATCACCGACGCTCTCCCCTTGCCGCCCAGCGGGAAAGCGCGCTATCGAACTTTGCGTTACATCTACACTGTGAAAAACTTTTTTATATTCATTATTGCTCTAAAAATAACCCGAATTTTCTCAGCTTCCTAATAAGGGCGCCATCGCTCACCAAAACGTCGAAAGAAAAAGTAGAATAGTTTTTGCTTCACCAACCTGTCGGGTAGACCGATAAATTCAATGACGATATCTTGATCACTACCAAGGGATATCATCAGGCAGAGGATCCTCTCCTCCGCTTACATACTTGAAAAGTTAAATTTATATAGATGTATTACATCATTATATAGACTTGCGACAAAATTTTGGCCTGCAAAAATCTTTAGAAGTATCAAATAGCGTCTGAAACTACTTAGTTAGCCGTATAACAAGAGATGTACCAGTAGAAGCAACGAATTGTTCTTGGTCGAGGAGCAGCAGTCGATTCTGAAGATACAGCTGTTGAAGAAACTGCACGTATAGCGGCACCAGCAGTTAACCAAGCTCTAGTAGCAGCAGCAGCAAATGTTGTATGAGTATAAGCATTATAAGCAGCAAAAGCTGCACCCACATTAGTCGCAGCAGTGGCCCCTGAATGTGCGGCTGAAGTACACCCTGGACCAGTATCTACAGCAGCACTAGACTCTGTGCTACTAACAGCAGCAATAGTTGACCCTAGTCGAGGACCTGCAGTAGATCCTTGCTGCACAGCTGTAGAACGTATATCAGCAACTTTCAACTATAGATGATTGAAATAGGCCTGCAACGCTAATCTTTCCAACTGACAGCATAAATCTGGTTTTAAGATTATCCTCAGATACACTCAGCACCACCAGAAAGCGTGAAACTGGCTTCTGACTCGTTTCCTGATAACTAAAGCCCTGGAAACACCAACGAGCATCGGTAGCACCAGACAGTGTTGATCCAGCTCTAGTCGCCTTGTCTGTAGCCATCAATGCCAACTTGTAATGCATAGAAACAGATGACACAATCACGTAATCAATCAATCCACTTCACATAACACAAGAAGTATCTGTGTTGAATTTTGAGTAATAACGAATTTGATGACAAATCTTCATCCAGACAGTATGTAGGAGGACGGAATCGGCACAACCGTTTAAGCAGCACAAACAGTGACAATAGTCAATCCTCATCTAGGCTACATCTTGAAAATTTAAAGCATACAACAGAGGAGGCAGCAAGAGCACCAGTCGCAGCAACAGAAGTAGACACCAAAACAAGGGATAACCTCCAAGCGGAAGCTACAGTTTGTTGCTGGCGTTACTTTTTTCCCCTACGGCAGCTCTTCTTGATAGATTGCCACTTACACGTCGCATCGTCTCTGCAATCGTACTGCTTCAAAGAAAATACTCATCTATCTCTTTGTAAAGTTTGAAGTAATTACATGCACGAAAAAAAGAATAGCATTAGAACAAAATTTCCATAGTATGAACGCTGCAGCTACTGATTTTCGTTCCAATGCCATCCATTAATGTGTTCATATTTTCATTTAAAACTTTGCATAGCGATAGATGTTTATAAAACGATGTCTTGATTTTGCGAAATTCGTTGTATTTATTCAGTTTTAGCTAATTTTCCTCCGAGCACTCACACTATTGACTCGGTCAGTAAAAATTAGGTTTCACAGTCCCTTAAATCTTGTGCACGTAGTTTCCTCGAACGAAATTTATTGTTCCAATAAATAAAATATTGTTTTAAAATATAATATGTGAATGATATTTTAAATATTTTCAAGTTTAATTATTTTGCTGTAGAAATAATTTTCTTATTGCAACAGATATATAATAATCAGAAAGATCCGATCAAATCTCTAAAATAGCGAAGTTGCAAAATCGATCATTTAATTTTGAATATATATATATACATGGGTGGTTTGCCCAAACTTAGGGGATATGTTCTAGAGGTCACTGCTATGTCAACTGTAAATTTTCAGATTGATTCGATCAATTCTCTTCGAGTTAAAAGGGTTCAATTGGTTCAAGGGTTGGTTATATAAGCATTTTTTGCATTTTTTTTGCCTATTTTCAATGATTTATAGCTCTTAACTAACGCATATTTCACTTAAAACACACTGAATGTTTTTTTTTTGTAAAATTTTCTCAACTTTTTAATAAAAAATCCCTCATAGCCCTATATATATATATGCTATAACTGACTTGTCTGCAATTTCAACCTTAAAATGTGAAAATCTAAGATTCGATCCGGACTCCGACTACTTTTGTACGGTTAAAAGATACCTTTTTATAGTGCAAAAGTACCTGTACAAGAGCCAGAATGGTAGAGGCCTTTGTTTTTTGTTTTCATGGGACACATAGTCGTGAAAAACCCTCTGAAATGATTTAAATGACTAATAATAGCTGTGACAAAGGACGTATTTATCCGGATCATTCATAAAAATATCATTTTGATAGGTTATGTTGGTAAAAAAGAATATTACGTCCTTTGTCACAGCTATTATTAGTCATTTAGGAGTTGTTCAATTCCTCATAATAAAATGCGGAGTTCCTTAGCTTAAAAGATAAAACACAGTCATGATATTGTAGCAATGAACGAATGGACACGATACCGAAATCGCATGCGATATTGTCGTAATAATGATCAAATCGATGCATGTGGGCATGCGATTTGAACGCGATGATTCGAATAAAATAGTGTTAAATAATATTATAAAGTGAGTAATGACGAGTATTTTATAAAGATAAATTATAGTTTGAATATTGAAGAAACGTGCTGTAGATCTTTTAATGAAACCGATCATCCTGGCAGTAATAGAAACGACATGATCAATATGTTTGGAAAAAGAAAGGCTCGAGTCAAACCATAGACCTAAGTCCCTGATGGACTTAGTCCTTGGAAGGGTGACGCGGCCCACGGAACTGTCAAACAATACAGGACTACGACTCTTACTGTATGAAATAACGTAACATTTAGATAAATTGAGTCGGTGTCCTGCACCGGCCGACCACCCCGCCAGCGCATCAAGGTCCCTCTGGAGAAGCTAGGCATCCTCAGCGGACTTTACAATGGAAAACAGTTTCATGTCATCGGCGTACATTAATACCCTGATATAACGCAGCTGCCTTACCAAGTCATCTATATACACGCAAAACAGTAAGGGGCCCAGGTGCGAACCCTAGGGAACCCCGGATGTGACTGAAACGACCGCGGATACATGGTTATTGATGCGAACCGCGAAGGACCGGCCAGGTGGTATGATGCGAATTACTCCAACAGAGCACCACGAATGCCTATTTGATGTAACTTATCGTCAAGAATCACGTATCGAAAGTCTTGGAGCAGTCTGTGTAAACCGTGCCAATCTGGTACGAGGCCTCCAAGGCTTCCGATAGGTAGTTATTGAACAGAAGCAGATTTGTTAGTGTGGAGCGGCCGCGCATGAAGCCATGCTGGTTACTGGAGATGTGCACAGCTATTTTCTCATACAATTCATTGGCCACCATCGCGTCAAAGAGCTTGGCAAGTGTCCCTATGATTAAGATTGGTCTATAATTACGGATATCTTCCCGATTGCCACATTTAAAGAAAGGATGTATGAATGACAATTTCCAAACATACGGGAATCGACCAGATTCAAGCGACTCATTGAAGATGTGCAGAATCGGTATCTCCAAGTTAGACTAGCAACACTTCAACATACACGGAGATACGACATCCAGACCGCAATTCGTATTATTGTCTAGCCTATTCACCGCAGCCAGCGCCATATCTCTAGTAATTTTGAGGCTTGACACGCCCCCTTTTCAGAGTCAGCTGCAAAAATCCGTCCATCAAAGCGATCGAGGCCATTGCCATGTGAGGACCCGGCTGGATAGACAGAGCCAAAATACCGAGCAAAAAGATTTGCAAAGCCAAGGTCCAAAGAGGAGGTCTCACCATCGAGCGACATGCACGAACGGAATCAGTCATCCCTATTCAGAGTCTTCACGTAAGACCAAAACGAATGCAAGTTCTTCTTAAGATTGTTCTCAACGGAGAGGATGTAATACTTATATTTAATTCACGGTAGTCTGATGCAACTGGCGCAAAGGCGCTTAAATTCAATGTAGTCCTCTAACGAATCAGTGGCTTTCTACTGGCAATGCGCACGCTTCTTATCACTAATCAGACTTTTTAATTTGTGATCATACCATCGAGGATACGAGCAGGGGGTCACTAAGCACATGAGGACATGTCTATTCACAACTTCACCAAGGGCGGCATTCAGTAGCCTTACGCTGTCCTCCACGTCACCAAACCCCGCAGCGGGTCGCAGCTTGCATTCTCGAGGGCACGATTCACATCGGAGTAATTTACATTAACAAAGTTACGCTTACGGGCACAAGAAACACGTGGAGTCAACAGAGCTCTGACGAGGCCATCGGGAGTGAAGATGAGATTCAGACTGTAGCCCTTGCGAGGATGATCCGGATACATCTGGGAGAGGTTCTGGAGCGACATGGTGGCGCAAAGAGCGGCTGCACAATCCAGATGATTGGGTTTTAGATAACATAGCTGGGTATATCGGAATTGATTGACACTCCAGCTGATGCTTGGAGGAACTCCATGAGTTTAGATCCGTTTTTTGTGGATCTAACGTTCTGATAATAGATGGAAAATTTAAAACGTATCTCATCTTCTAGTTTTTTTGATCCGAGAGAAAGGGAACTCCGTTGGAGTACTTAACGTACCTCTTGCAGCCCTATTGTGCTTCTCAGCCTCCTTCCTCAATTTCTTGTATACATCTCTCTGGCCATTGATGCCGCCTAGTGTGATAATTACACCCTCCAGCAGCAGCTTCCAGTTTCGCAGGATTCTGGTGACCTCGTAAGCTGATTTCATCCTAACCAGCAACTGAGGAGGAGCATTAGGCCTAGTAGGCTTGCTGAAGCGACGAATACTGATGCTTGCCAGGTCCAAGTTACTGATTCCACCCAGAACTGCTTTAACACTGTCCAGGTCCGACTGTTCACTGGATAGAGGGAGATTATAGAGCATAAAATTAAATGCTCTTCGTAGTCGATCCTGGAGTTCAGATGCCATCACATCTACTGAGGTGTCAGTGGAGCCTGCAGCGGCACCAGGGCCTAAAGAGTTGATTGTTAAGCCCATCTGGGACGAAAGGTGGTCCAGCCTAGCCTTGATGCCACTGATTTCTGTAGCATTCCCAGCAATTCTCGCATCGAAGAAAGATATCTTATTTTTCATGGTGCGTAACGTGGCATTTGTTGATTCCAAAGAGGTGTTGGTGTTAGGTACACTAACAGACATGCTCTGTAAATCCTTCTTGAGCCAATCCGACAGCTTCAGGATCTCCTTAACCGTGCTGGAGTCCTGGGGGTCCTGGGGGTCACTCGATGCTATAGCCGAGGTGAGGGGCCCTGGATGAGGTACCGAAGTCGAGCTCGATAATATCGTTGGGAACACGAGCTACAGCTGCAGCTGCAACAGCAGCAGGTCCAATGCCAGTTTTGCTCGCGTGTGTGGTGCTGGATTGGGCCAGGCCAACAGCAGAAGGATCCGAATGTCCAGCTGAGTCTCAACAGAAAGGGCATATGCAGGTTTCCTGGTCCTCGTTCAGGATAAAGCTGCCGGACTTGCGAGCACACTCCATGTGGAACATATCAAGGCACTTCAGGCACCTGAAATTGCCTGCGCCGAAGCTACCACACCCAGGAAAATCACATCCAAAGTTGTGGCTTAACTTAAGCCTTCGCATGTTGACCAGGGAGTCATTGAGCGGTTTCTGCATTTTAAGAAGACCAGTGAGACACTGACGCAGACCAAGGAGTACTTAAGCATCAAGAGGGCTATGCAGACACAGGACATCCGAGTCAGTAGACGAGGTGCGGGAGAGAGAGAGAGAGAGAGAGAGAGAGACAGAGAGAGAGACAGAGATACCGGAGCTACACTGCCACAGCACACTTAGTGGTTAGGATGCACCAATCCTGACGGCGAGCTGACAACTCCGAAGTAAGCTAAAGCGACGTGCACCCGTCCACCAAAACCCTGATCGTCGTAGGAGCAATGGAGAGCTGCCACGGGGTCAGTCCAACTGCGACGAAAAGATGTGAGCGCCACGTGTTTAACCTAACACGCAACGTCAAGAAATCCGCTCGCATCTACCCAACTGTCGAGCCACCGCATCAAAACTCACTATCGTCAGTGAGGGTGAATCCTGGAGCATAACACTAGCGGAGCAACCCCCCAATCTCACCCCTAGTGTAAGGGATGTTGATAAAATCATTGCCATAATCGTTTTCAGCGTCCACGAAATCCCTTACAGAATTTTTTGGTGATTTTCCATGTTTTTACCTTCTAACCCCCCAATCTCACCCCCTCAGGACGAGATGCTACCATTCGCAATAATTTTCCTTCAATTGGTATGGTCTATGGTTAAATTTATGAAAAAATCTGATCGAGATCTTCATGTTTTGTGAAGATATTAGGTTTGGAATAAGCGATATTTCTGGGAGAAAAGAAAGTGTGATATCTTCGTCAATATTATGTGTATAATATGTGGCAAAGGACGTATTCATCCAAATCATTCATAAAATTATCACATTGGTAGGTTATGTTGGTAAAAAAGAATCTTACGTGCTTTGTCATAGCTATTATAAGTCATTTAAATTATTTCTAAGGGTTTTTCACTACTATGTGTCCCATGAAAACAAAAAACAAAGGCCTCTGCCATTCTGGCTCTTGTACAGGTACTTTTGCACTATAAAAAGGTATCTTTTCACTGTACAAAAGTAGTCGGAGTGCGGATCACATATTGAATTTTCACATTTTAAGGTTTAAATTGCAAACAAGTCAGTTATAACATGTATATAGGGCTATAAGGGAACTTTTATTAAAAAGTTGAGAAATTTTTACAAAAAAAAAAACATTCAGTGTGTTTTTAGTGAAAAATGTGTTATTTAAGACCTATAAATCATTGAATATAGGCAAAAAATTCAAAAAATGCTTAAATAACGAACTTTGAACCCTTATAATTCGAAGAGAATTGATCGAATCGATTTGAAAATTTACCTCTCGAACATATCCCCCAAGTTTGGGCAAATATTTTTTTTGTCGCGCACGATGTGTCGGAGAACTACCCATATATATAAATATATTTTTATTTTTATTTTATTTATTTAGACCATATACATATGTCTTAGAAAAAGACATCCTATAGAGACAAACTTAGTTGACGTACATAGGGATGGTACATAAAAAAAAAAAAAAACTTAGAATCTAAACTTAAAAAAACTAAATAAGTAAGTACAGGAAGATGTCGAGCCAATCTTCCTGATAACAGTTTAAATATTAACGCAAAAGTTAAGTAACAGTAGAAAATAAAACTCTCTTTGATCAATCAATATTTCTCTCTTATAAATACTTTTAGTCTCTTCTTAATCGCGACTTTGCTAATCACAAGTGCTTTCAGATCATTTGTTAGCAAGTTGAAAATATTTAACGCAACAAAGTAGCTATTTTTTTTTGCTTATAGCTTTATCAATTATTGGCAATTGAAGACTCTTATTTCTAGTATTGCTTTTGCTATTTTTATTTATTTTATTTATTTCCACTTACATATACCAATTAAGGTATTCTACAGAGGCAAGACATAGCTTGCCTGTACATAGAGTGGATTACTAAACAAAAACTTACAAACTATCCTATAAACTAAACTTATAAACTAAAAAAAAACAAATCATGTTCGATGACATTTTATAGATCGTAATATTTTTATAAAAGTTAAAAGTTAAAAGTCATCCATATCAACAAAAAGAAATAAACTGTACTCGTCTAGGGTACCTTCTCGCTTATGAACATTTTTAATTTATTCCTTATTGTAGCTTTACTAAGATCTAAAACTTTGAGATCATTGTTCAGCATATTGAAGACATTAACTGCAGCATAATAGCTGTCTTTTTGACTAATTGATTTAAGTGATTTTGGTATTTGTAGGTTTTTATTCCTAGTAATACTAGAGCTATTTTTATATTGCTCTTTTAAACTATTATAATGATATGTAACAGCCTCTAATTTGAATAACTGCTTGATTGATAATGGTAAATCGTTCACTGCAAAGTGATTTTTATTAATAATTTTCAAAATTTTGTTCTGTATTCTTTGAATTAAGTTAAAGCACAACTATCGTACGGCTCCTCCACCCACGACATATACCATATTTGACATGGCTTGGAAAAATGCAATAAATAAATTATCAAAGCGTTTTCTCGAATCAAAGAAACTCTGATTGTTTGGGGCAAAAAATAAAATGCAGATATCCTCGTTTTTTTAGGCCATACCTTTATCAATGTGTTTTGTCCCATCGCATATTGCTAATCGAAAATTCGCCAGAGATATTTAATGATTTTCTAACCCTTTTGATAAGATAATTACCATAATTTATTGTTATAGTCTTCAGGTACGGCTATTACAATAGTTGCCATAGCGTTATGCACAGTTTTACTTTGATATTAATGAAGCTCTGTTCAGAGCAAGCAAATTTGGATACCGCACTCTAAACAATCATGTCATCCTGTCCTGCAGTCATTATATATTTATTTCTTAACGTAGCATAATGATAGGATATAGCTTCTAAATGGAATAATTGCTTTACTGTAAGTGGAGGGTCTTGACGCTGAAAATTATTTTTGTTCATAATTTTCAATATTTTCCTCTGAATACCCTGTATTAGATAAACACAATTATTGTACGCTCCACCCCAAGCAATTATGCCATAATTTACTAAACTTTGGTAAAAAGCATAGTATATCATAGTTAAAGTTTTATAGTCCATTATATTCCTAATTTTGGCAAAGATAAAGACTAAGTATTTTGTTTTTCTAACCAAATAATGTACATGTTTATCCCATTGCACGTTATAATCAAAAATTAGACCTAGATATGTATAACTTTCTACTCTTTTTATTGTAGTATTGCCTATCTCAATATTAAGTGAGACAGGAACACTATGGCAGTAGCTACCATAAGCAATATATACAGTTTTATTAACATTTAAAGATAATTTATTTACAGTAAGCCACTTTGCGACTTCCCTAAGATATTTGTTCATTTTCTCTTGAGCTGACTCCCACGTGTTATCACTAGCAATGATAACGGTGTCGTCAGCATAAGAAACGACAGTATCATCTTGCATACCTCTCAGTAGGTCATTAACGTATAAAATAAAAAATAACGGTCCTAGTATGGTCCCTTGGGGAACTCCGATGGGTATATCTTTGTATTCACTTTTCAAATTCTTTATTTTAACGCATTGTTTCCTACCAGAGAGGTAGCTGTTTATTAAATTTAAGGCACTGCCTCTTATTCCATAACTCTCTAGTTTATCCAATAGGTTTTTGTGATCTACCGTATCAAAGGCTTTAGCTAAGTCTAAGAAAGTAGTTATAATTGGCTTCGATTTGTCGATTTTTTTATATATTATGTTTGAGATATAATTTAACGCATCCATTGTGCCTCTATTTTTAACAAAACCAAATTGTTTTTCCGATATGATATTGCATTCCATTAGAAATAGATACAACCTATTATACAAATTTTCTCAAAATATCTTATGCTAAGTCGTATTAACAATAGTTAGTCATGACATGACCTGTCAGCCTAGAAGCTTGTAAAATAGGAACTATGTCGCTTGTTTAGTGGCAGAGCAGGAGTTGTTGTATAGACTAATTTAAAAATATGTCTAAATGGTTTATCTTAATTAAGTTAACTAGAAAATTTGATCGTTTTGCATGATATTATCGAACACCCTCCAGTCTTGTTTTTCAAATGTATCTATAGTTTTTTCCGAATCCTCAACACAATTGGTAGGCATATATATAAGATTGATTTGCTATTTTTATCTGGTAATTTAGTTGATCTGTATCTGTATTAGGATTTGTTTAAACTCAAGTTCTAAATCTATTTTGCAAAAAATAATATTCATACGTGGTTAGCTATAATAATTCGTAACTTCATGTTTATTGGCTGTTTATAACTACAGTAATTCAGGTGACTTGTTTTGGTTGCATATTTTTATTAAGTTTAGTATAATAGTTATTCCATAGCTGCTTGGATTGTTACTATTTTTTTATTTCATTATTCTCAAATTTTGTTTTCGCTATCTTTAATGACTCTATTTAAAAATTTTTCGCTAATTTTATAATTCATTTTTTATTCCAAATTAGTGGGTTCAATCCCACATTTTATACAAATTTTCTTTAGTTTGACACGAGACTTGGATTGCTTTAGTTATCCACTTTTTTCTTGGCAGTGCTTCTTTATTTTTTTTCTTTAATTTTTTGGAATATGTAGCTAACTCAAGACAACTATGTATCATTTGAATAAGTTCATTTACTGCATCATTTGGATCCTGTTTTGTCAGTACTATCTGCCAGTCAAAATTTTCAGCTATGTTTTTTAACTTTTTATAGTTTATGCATTTGTTAACTGTTTCACTTGCTTTGTGTATCTTAATCTGATCTATATTTATGAATAACGGGTAGTGATCGTTAAACGGTGTATTTAATTTAAAAGATTCAATTTCTATATTCTTAGTTCTAGCGAAACAGTTATCAATGCACGTTCCCTTCTCATTATTTAAGGATGGCCGCGTAATTCCTCTGAAGTACGGTACATATTCACGTTCAAGATAATTAATTACAAATTCCTGACTAATTGATTTGTCGCTAGTTTCTAGATTTGCTACATTATTTTCTAGTATATCAATATTGAAATCTCCAAATATACAGTGATTTTTAACATTCCTATGTCTTACCAAGAATTTTTTTACACTATTGACAAATTCAGACTTTGGTATGTCATGACATCTGTACATAGCAGAAATTCTAATGGATTCACCTGTCATAAGTTTTATATCAGTACTTACAATACTCAATCTATCAACAACCTCAATTTTATCATTACTATATATGTTATTTTTTATATAAACTAAGACGCCATCAGCCTTATTAATTTTACTTTCATTATAACAAGTTTTGTAGCCTTGCAGTTGATAATATTGAGTGTATTGTAAGTTCCAAGTTTCAGTACATACAATTATACACGGCTTTCTTTCTAGAGACTCAATAAACACTTCTAGTTTTACAAAATTTGCATTTAAGCTTCTTATGTTTACGCATAAAATAAAGTTCTTCTTTGTCATTAATGACTTATTGAGTTCTTTTAGATTTTCGACTTCACATTCAAACTTGCCTATGTCCTCAGTGCTGATATCTTGATCCATTGTTATGTCTTACTCCTTAGTCTGTCTGCTATATTATTATTCAATGACTGAAGTGACATTGCCGAAATACCAGAAGCTTTAGCTACCATACCTTTCGCTGACGTTCCTACTTTACCGATATATCCTGGCAAAGTTGGTTTCATCATATAGTCGGTATAATCAATATACTTCCTTATCTTGGATTGCAAAATTCCGCATTCTTGGCTATCCATTGCCACATGTTCTATATTGTACTTTGTTTTATATTTTTCATTACTGTAAGCACAGTTTGCACATTTGACCTTATTTGCTTGACAATCTACTGTTTTATGATCACCAGCACACTTTAGGCAAACAGCTTTATTTGTACACTTCCTACCGTTGTGGCCAAATCTGCTACAGTTAAAGCATGGTTTAACATTACAATAATCATATACTCTGCAGTTCTGGTATCCTACAAAAAGTCTATTCTTGTTTTCTCTAATGTGTTGGTATAACTCAGCAGGAACTTCCAATATCACAGACTGCGATCCAGTTTTACTGTTCTCGTATGAATTCAAAACAACACATTTTTTTTTGAAAGCACCAAAGTTCCTTTCATTGATGTCTAGTTCAATACTAGCATTGTCCATTTTTTCTAGGTTATTTAATCCTACAACTTTAACTTTAGGATTTATAACTTGTTCTTTATTTACATCACATACCTCAGCAAGTTTACTTTTTAGTAATTTATGTGCTTTGGTGACACTTTCCTCATTCAATAAGTTTATGACTATTTCATCTTTTTTCTTGATAACCTTCTTCGTCGGTATTGATTTATCCTTTATCAAATAGTGAGATACCTTTTTGTTTAATTCATCAATACTCTCATCATCTTTTTTTTTTTTAATATAATATTAGGAACACGTTTTGTCTTTAGGATAGTTTTGGTACTTGATATAGCTTCAGCAAAAGTTTTGCTTTTAATCGTCGGTATTTCATTTCTATTCTTATCTAATAACTCCTTTAATAATTGATTTTTATCTCTTAATTCTGTATTTATCTCCTTTAAAAAGGCATTTTTAAGTTTCAAGTTGGTATCCAATGATTCACTATTACTTTCTGTTAGAACATTTTGAAAATCTTCTAGTATCTGTTTCCTAATTTCTTGTTTTTCAAAGTGCTTTACTTGAGCAATTACAATCCTCGCATCATTACTCACCAATTTATTGTCTACTTTTGAGGTTAGGTCTAGGTCCTCGTGTTCATGACAGATTCCTAGAACTTCACTCAATAGCACTGCTTTGTCATTTCTCACAAAATCACTAGTATAGTATACTTCTTCACAAATAATACACACTAATACTTTAACTTTTTTATTTGGATGATTTTTATAAGTTTTGGTAGGATCACCACGCGGCAAGCCTCCGCTCGCCACGGCCATCTTGGCCACATATGTATATATATATATATACTTTAAAAAGATTTTAATAAAAAAATTATTTAACAAAAAAAGTATTAGGGTAGTTTTTGTTAAAAATGCATCACTTATGAGCTACAAACCATTGAAAATAGGTAAAAAATGCAAAAATCGCTTAAAACATCAACTTTGACCAGCTATAACTCGAAGCCAAGTAAAGGGATCGTACTGAAAATTTTTTTGGGAGTCAGGGGCATGCTATAGAACATATATATATAGAGTTTAGACTAAAAATGTTTTCATCTTTGATTTGACGGAGAACCACCCACATATATATATACATATACACATTAGGGTGGCGCTTATTTCCCAAACTGCTTTAATCCGTGCTCCCAAGCCTGAAATAGATTTGTTAGCACTAAAAACTGGTAAATCAATCTTTATGTCCTTAAAAAGCCATTTAAACCGGCCCAGTTTGCAAAAAAATATTATTTTTTTGCTCCTACGTATTTATTGTTTTAGCATTCAAGGACAGTCAATCGACAATTTCAAACATGTGAGACATGTTTTTTATGTATTTTTTTACGTAGAATATGATGGTGCTGTTACTTTTACCATAAAATATAAGCTAAGAGCGCTAGGAGCTTAAAATCGTGTTTTTCAGTGTTTATTCAGTGATTTTTGGCACCTAGTATTTTAAGGTTATGTTTTATGATAAAAACAACAGCGCCATCGTATTCTACGTGAAAAAATACATCGAATACCTGTATCGCATGTTTGCAAATAAAACTTTGTTGTTTTTGAATCCGAAAAAAAAAATATATATCGAATGTGATGTTAGCTTGAGAGCCGACTGGCGCAAAGTTCCGCGATCGTTTTATATATTCAATTCAATTTTTAACGGCAACAAAGTTTTATTTTCAAACATGCGACACAGCTTTTCGATGTATTTTTTCACGTAGAATACGATGGCGATGTTATTGTTATCATAAAACATAATCTCAAAGCACTAGGTGCCAAAAATCACTGAATAAACCCTGAAAAACACGATTTTTTGCTTCTAGCACTCTTAGCTTATGTTTTATGATTAAAGCAACGGCACCCTCGTATTCTACGTAAAAAAATACATCGAAAACATGTCTTAGATGTTTGAAATTGACGTTTGACTGTCCTTGAATGCTAAAGCAATAAATACGTAGGGGCGAAAAAATAATGTTTTTTTGCAAACTGGGCCGGTTTAAATGGCTTTATAAGGACATATAAATATTGATTCACTAGTTTTTAGTGCTAAAAAATCTAGTTCAGGCTTGGGAGCTCGGATTAAAGTAGTTTGAGAAATAAGCGCCACCCTAACATACATATACATATTGTTATACATATACACTTTTTTGGTTCCCTTTTACACAACGAACACAATGAGCCCTTGCAGAGTCATTTTAGCCGTAAATTTAAGTGAATTGAGAATTTCGATCATTTTTTTCGCTTTTCTGCCAACTGTGCGCCGCCGCACACAGCGGTGGATCACATGATCGTGGCGACTTGACGTTGGGAAGGCGCTGCGGGGCAGCTTGATGTCGGATGTTACTGCATATATTCTAACAATATCTTAATGTATTTTAAAGTTAAATTCATATTACATATAATTTAGGAAAAATATAAATATAAAATTAAATTTTTCTTTTTTTGACAACTTAAGGTGTATCTGGGCTTTTAATTACGTACTTATCAATTTCAGATTTCGCAATGCATCTCGGGACGTGACATTTAGCATATACAAAAATTTTATTAACAAAGATATTTGTTGTACACAAAGTAAATACAACTATATTTTAAAAGAAATTTAGTATAAATAAAAACACATTCTATCTTTATCTAAAACATTATTGATATTTTAATATAGCCAGTACGATTAAAAATTATTGCTCTATGAGGTATTGTGTATTTAGTCTAAATCGTTTTATTGTGAATGTTTAGATCAGTGTAAATATAATTTAGATTATAGATTTCTTTATTTTTCTTTTATTGCCTTGACCCTTTACTGCATCGTTGGCATAGTTGTTGAACTTGAAATATCAGTAGCATCTCCAGCACGCCACAGCTGTGTAATTGTTTTTGTTTGAGTATGGAAGTTGATGCCCTGAAAGAATATGTGAAATAAGTATGTAAATCGTAATTTTCCACTCTAAGCATATTACATAAAACAATTATTGATGATCGATTTTACTAAAAATTCATCAAGAAAGCGATCTTAGAATAATAGATCAATTAGAATCTTTTACGCACGATTAGACTACTATAGTCGTAGTTGAAATATTTTCCCTACTGCAAAATCTCAAGAGTACGTGCAGATAAAAATTAATTGTGAATTAAAACATCGCTAAAAGCGAAACGCTTCGTTTTCATATAAGACACTTGTCAACCATCTAAACTCAGATGAAATATATGACACATATCGCCAAAATGGTGAAGACCTATGGAAGTATGGAGTACGAAAAGACAGTGGGTGGAATGGTCAGCGAAAAGTCGATCAAGGATTTTTGTAGCACTGCGTGACCTAAACCCGCACTTAAGTCACGCTTATCCGTGAGTTATATAGCTCATTATTACACCGTGAAATAATGAATTTGCTTAAGTTACAGACCCAGTAGGCTGTAATAAAGACTGAAAATATTCGTAATTAATGTTTTGTTTCTTTCCCCGGATCTCCTCAGAGTCCTTGACAAGGAAAAGAAAACAAATTGGCATTAGCCCCAACGTCTGACAAAATAGTGGCCCTGAAAAGGGCTGGTTATATGTTATGATTAAATTCAGCCTGGCAAGACGAGGCTGTTTGCTCAACGCCTTGATGGAGAGGAAACGGCTCCTTGAGCGGCACCCGAACTTTTCCGACGTCGTGTGTAGCTGCGCCTTTCTTTCCGTAATGATTGCACGAGCACGACGTGCGCGTCGCTGGGCAGCAGTTAGGCGTCAGGAATCCCGAAGCTCCTGCAGGCGGAACAGGTCCTTCTGCTGGTGGATGTTGTTGCTTGTTGGCGGAGTGTGGATCGGCCGAGGGCGCGTCGGCTTCCGAAGCGCGACCTTCCTTTCCGCGTCCAGGCGTTGCCTGTCTTCCTCGGATGGATGGAGTTCGAGGAAGTCTTCTTTGCTTCGAAGCGACTCCGTGAGCTTTGGCTCGACCTTCCTCGGCGGGCTCTGGTGTACTCGGACGGTGGATTGCACGGAATCCGACAAGACTGATGGGCGACGTCTGGACTTGTAGATGACGAGCCTGTCCAACACCGCGGAATCAAAATCCTTGAGAGAGTGGATGCCGTTTTCGGCGAGTTTCGGCGCGGCAGGCTTGGTCGTGACAGGCTTGGCAGTGGTGGGTTCGACAGCGATGGGTGCGGCAGCGACGAGATGAGTAGAGACGGGCTGAGCAGTGACGGGCTGGATCGAAACGGGCTTGGCAGCAACGTGTTTCCTCTTTCTGCGCCGTTGATTCCGAGCCAATCGTTGGTCCTCCGTGCGCACGCGGCCCATGGACGCATCCCTTCCTCGACAAGGCCAACTAGCGTCCTAGCCAGAGGCGTGGCTGGACGTTGCTAGGGATCTCTTAGTCCGCTCCCCAGGGCAAGTCTACCGGGAAGCGTATCGGAAGTATCCTGTCGTTCAGCCGTGGCGCGTCTAGTTGGGCCTTGACCGAGCTCGTACCGGGATGTTTCGACCAGCTCTCACTTGGTTCTGCAGTCGCGAGGACTAACTTGCGTTCGAGATTCGAGGAGGGGAGATGCAGAGAAGAAGTGGAGACCGTGTCCGGGAGCCAGGGCTTCGTCCGGTCGTCCAGCTCGCATGGCTGCCTGCGAAAGACTAGCGACTTCGTGAGCGCGTCGGGAATGTAGGCCCCGAGCGCGGACCTCGAAGAGAGCCCGCGACTTGAACGAGCAGAGTGCGAGAGAAGAGTGTCCGGGTGACGTAGTCGCGTTCAAGTCGCGAAAAGTCAAGTTTCCCGACCGAAAAACTTGACTCGACGAGCTCGAGTCGAGTCTCGAGTCGAGTCAAGTTACTCGTGTTTTTCGAGCTGTTCGTAAAACTCGAGCAACTCGAAAGACTCAAGTAGCTCGAAAAACTTGAGCAGCTCGTAAAACTAAAGCAGCTCGTAAAACTAAAGCAGCTCGAAAAACTCGAGCAGCTCGAAAAACACGAGCAGCTCGAAAAACTGGAGCAGCTCAAATGACTCGAGTAGCTCCAAAAGACTCAAGCAGCTCAAAAATTCAACTATCTCAAAGAATTCATGTTGCCAAACTCAGTTGTGCTGCTTGCCACCTGGGTACCTGTATTTAAAACGAGTTAGAACAATTTAAAAAATGTGCGCTTCATGGTGTGTAATTGTTGAAATATAGTGTACTGTACAGAAAGTGTAGCTAGTAAGGTATAGTGTGTAGCGCGTGAGAATGAGTGAGCGCGCTGATGAGTGTGTGAGGGGACACACACATGCAAGTATCCCCTCTCGCGGTATGCGTGTAAGTCACATGACTACTAGCGGAGCCGAGACTATACGAGTCTCGCACATCGCTCTCTTGAGTTCGAGCCGTCGCATAGTACACATGGTGTACACGGCGTTATACATAGTAGCTGTAGAAGAATAAGTCTAATAAATACTCAATCATTATTTATTGTAATCCTCTGCTTTACCTCATTTTTCCAACAGTAATAAAAAAAACAAAAAAAAAAAAAAAAAAAAATTTAAACATNTATAAAGCAATTTACTTTTAGTAACTTTTTCAATAACTTTATTAGAAAAAAACTAAAATCTTAAAACTAAATATCGATATAAAAAATAACGGGTCCAGAAAATGTGAAAACGGACCATTCTCCCGCTATGTGCTAGTGAAAACAAAGAAAATAAGACTTGGTGGATTGAAATCCACTGAGTAGAATCTGTGCTAGAGGCGATACGAACGAACACACACACATAAACACACAGATACACACATCCATACGGACATTTTATAAAAACACTATTTTTTTATTTAAAATGCGTCAAAACATATTTCCTACGTGTTTTTACACAACTCCAAAAATTACTATTTCAAGGCTTCCTTAGGAAGGAAGCAGAAGAAAAAAACAGCGGTTGAAAGGTTTAGTAATAAAAGTGTTGGATATGAGCGAGCAGATGTCTGCTTGCTAGAGACGGCAGGTCCAACGCAGAGCTGCGCAACTCAACTCTCCCCTCTCTATGCCGCGAGACGGCTCACTTCGCCTTGTGCACTCGAGCGGTCAACACGCGTTTTAGCTTGTCTGTTCGATTACTTTTGTTATACTAATTATATTCTCATATAATAGCTTGACTACGTTGTATCATCAATAGATGATTAGCTTGAGATGTTATCAATAAATAGTGATTTATTGTGAAATCCTGCGTACACATTATTTCTCCCCAAGCATGCATGGTCCGAGCTCGTTAGAGTTTCAACAAAAAGTGTTAATAGTTAATTAAAGAGAAAGAAATCAGATATAAGCAGGCCATAACAAAAACTGTATAAGGTCACAGTTTAAGTATTCAGTCGGAACAAGAGCATAAAGTTTGTCAATTCAAGATTTGAAGTTACATGTAGTGAGTAATGATAGAAACAAGTGCACTCATGGTGATCGTATAAAATATTGTGCATTCAATATATATTGTTCTAGTGCTAGTGTTTTTCTGCAAAAGTAAATAAAACGTTCAGTTGTTCAAAATTTAAGATTATGTTCAACAAAATAATATCGAATATACGCATAAGTATAGATATATATACATGGTGTTTCGCTTACAATAAGGTATTTTGAATATATATATACATATATATAGTCATAGTACAAGTATATAATGTAAGCAAGAGTGAAAAGTTCAGTTGTTCATAAATTTAGTCAAGCCATTGTGAAGATGTACCTTTATCGGGCTACAGGTGTACTATATAGATGTAGATACATGATGATGGTCATATAATATGTCATGTATTCAATATATATATATAGTGTGTTTAAGTGTAAGAAGTTGGTTTGAGTAGGTAAAATTTGTAATAGAGGTTCAATACTCATATGCATCAGGGGCTGCGCATGGACGGGATGACCAGTTGTGGTAAATCAGGCTTTGCCTCCATGAAACATTGCTTAAATTAAATATTCTGGATTTTTTAATACAGAGGGTTTGTTCAGAATTTAATTCTCTACAAATTTACCGCAGAATTTCGATGAAAAAATTTTTCTATCAAATATCGCATTACGATAATTAAAAAAAAAAAAAAAAAACACTTTTGTGGTCAAATCTAATAAGCGTTCGCCTCGGGTATAATAGTTTCTTGAAAACTATTTATACGCGGTGCGGCGAATGCCTGAAAATGAAAATTCAGCCCTGGATACTCAAATATTTGCTATTGTGATAATATAAAAAACTTAACCTCAAAAACTAAAGCGGATCAGCATCGCGCGCGCGAGAGAGAAGGTTAAAGCCCCAACCTTCGCTCTAACCTGTGAGGTATATCCATGTCGGCACATAAGTGGTATAAACCCCTTCATTTTATCTACGAGTACTACTATTCCCATATCATCGAGAAGTCGCTCGGTTTTCTCTCATCGACTTGACTGAACGTGTCTTCGTAGAATTTTTTCAAAAGTTTGACGTTGTGATGAGCGCAGTTGATGTGAGAAGATGTGCTGTCGTGATGTGTACAGATGGTTAGCACTTTTAGCGAATTCAGCACTGAGTTACTGCAGTTCCATCAGACTTCGTTAGTCTACCGCAGTTAGTCTATCATACTGCGTGAAGGCAGAATGTACAAGTCCTGATGTTGAATAGCGATGCAAATCTCGTCACTGTTGTAAAAGGACGAAGCAGTGTATGGCTGATGAAGATGCAGTTCGTAATGATCAAGGGACTAATCGAACGTGACAGGAGCCTGTATGCTTCGAACGTCTTCCATGATCTTTTTTTTGATATACAGCAGAAGAATGTACAAGTTACTTTCCACCACCACGGGCGTTTACTACTCTTAAATTTAGACCTCTTAAAAACTGAAGGTTCTGTCGTGTTAACGCTTTGGAAGTCCGTTGAAGACTGAAGTAGCTATATCCTCGATCTCGTAACTGCCTGTTGGTAAAACGACAACTTCCCTACCGACGTACAACTTATTAGCGTCTATGTCGATGTTGGGTATAGAATTGAAGGTTAAGAGTTCGACTAAGCCGAGAACGTAGTTTTTATGCGATGAGAGCTCAATCGGAGGAAAGAACTGAGCTTCTAGTACGGAAGATGTGTCTGACAGACTTAATGTGAGTGACTCACTCTTCATGACAGTTCGTTGTGTAATGAATTAATGCTCGCACGTTCACTCCTTATATAAGCAGCGGAGCTTCTGAAAGTCTGTTGGCTAGAAATTTGAGACAGACATGACTGCAGTTGAAGGTATTGTAGTCTTGATATCTCTCGTGGTTATACTTGACTTCGTCGACACCCAAGTACAGTAGTAGATCCAAAGGAGGCTGAAGATCGCCGAAACCAGTGCGTTCCTGGACCATCGTCGAGGTTTACTACAGCTGATTCATTGCGACGCGGACCACTAGCAGGCAATGCATTTCTCATGAATACACCTCGAAAGTTGGGAATTTTCCAGAGTTTAGCGTACGTGTGAATATCGGCATCGGTGAGTGCTCTGTGTGGTAACCTGCTCACTTCGAGGATCTTTTTTTTACCTAATCCACTACCTCGTTGGTAAGGCATGAGACGAAGACCAAGTCCCGTTTTGTAAGGTTTCAAGAACAATCCTTTGCCGAGGCCGATATCCTCCATCTTTTTGTTGTGGGGACGGCTCTCCTCCAACTGCAACTTAGCAGCGTTTGCGTCATTCACTGCTTTCGCTATTCCCGCAGCACCTCCGGCCATGGCGCCAGCTGCGCTAAAACCAGCGAAAATAGGTACAAGGAGCGGTAGGAACCCGCCTACTTTCGATGGTACGGGCAAGACACGTGGCACAATAATATTGCGCTTACCACCAGCCTTCTTGACAGCCTCGCGAGCACCTTTCAAGGCTGAAAGAATGGCTTTGCGGGAATTTTTCCCGGAAACCATGGACTTGGAAGCAGCCTTGACGATACGGTTCAGCCTCGTTGATTCTTTTTTCTTGGAAGTCTGTCTTCTCACACTCATTCCGACTTTTGACTTTAACATCATGATGTTATCGGTAGAGTAAGCTGCAGTTTTTTCACCGATTCCCGCGTCTTTCGCTATGACTCTATGCTAAGCTTTATCGGCTAAGACTTTGTCCGCTGCGTTTCTAGCTTCGATGTTTTCGCGATTCTGCGAGTAGGCTATGTCGTGCTCTTTGCAGGCTCGATCGAGAGGATTGATTCCTGGATCACCGCGAGCTAAGCGTTTGGTTAATTTAGTACCTGGTCCACAGTACTGATATCCCGGTAAATAAAGTTCGAACGGGAGTTTGTTAATCAGAGTGTTGACTATACCGTGACTACGATGACGATTGCGACGATGAGAGCGTCTATGTACGATAATCACATCTCGAAGGTTCGATTACGACTGAGACGAGATCTATATAAGCGCGCTATTTATACTCACGCGTTCAGTCGTAAACGAGCTCTCGTGGTGAACACATGCACGCACATGAATTTCAAGGCGTAGTCCGTTAAACTCCCGATTGCCAACTTTGACACGATCGTGGAGGAGAAGAAAAAGGTAAAGCGTCACGGACAACTGCTTCCAGACAGCATTCGAGCAGTGTTTTGTGGTCCATCGAATTGTGGTAAAACAAACAGTCTGCTCGCACTCATAACGCATCCTAATGGGCTCAGATTCGAAAACGTCTACGTCTATTCAAAGTCACTGGATCAGTCGAAATACCGATTCTTAAAAGAACTCTTGGAACTACTGGCGGGGATACGGTATTTTGCTTTTAGCGAGCACGACGATGTTGTAGCTCCCGCGAATGCACTATCCAATTCCATCATGATATTCGGCGATGTGGCCTGTGAGAAGCAAAACAGTATCAGAGCATATTTCTGCATGGGAAGACACAAGAATGTCGATTGCTTGTAACTATGTCAGTCGTACGCGGACGTACCAAACATCTCGTGAGGGATAACGTCAATTTACTCGTTGTCTTACGTCAAGATGATGTCAATCAGCGACATCTGTACGACGATCATGTAAATCCCGATATGACTTACGCGCACTTCAAAGATTTGTGCTCGAAATGCTGGATAGAAGATAAGCACAGATTCTTAATGATCGACAAAGACAGTCCAATCAATGGTCGATACAGAAAGGGCTTTGACGTGTTTGCTATAAATGTAGCGAGCTTATAGTGAGACTTTATTAGTCTGTCGCCAACCTTTGAAGTGTTAACATGTCCGACTTACAGCGAAAGAAGAACGTTCTTCATCAACTCGTCAAAGCACGAAACGCTGTCAAACGCAAGTACAATTTGCTGAAATTTGGAAAAGAAAACTTTGAGAAAGTCGTGGGAGAGACTTTCAAACCGATCGTTGATCCTCTTCAAGCACTCGTTACCGAAGCAACTAAAAAGAATAAACATGCAGTAAAGTCATCGCCAGCGATTAAAAAGTATCATTCGGAGTCATTTGATAACAATGATGATGATGAAAAAAGTGTTTTGTCAAATAATACTGCCGATGATACCTACAAATTTGACGACGACGACGACAACACTAACGAGAATGATACAACACAGATTTATAAAGAAGCTAACACATCGTTTGAAACAGCTGATGAAGAAGAAGAAGTTGATCGCTCAAAAAATAGAGTGGATAAAGAAGCTAATCAAAATGATGATAAACTGCTTGATACAAGATATAGTAAGAATTGGGATAAAATTTATGGTGTGAAATTCTCCGATACTTTTCGAAGATCATCATGTTAAAGTGAACGACAAAAGCTATGCAAAAACTTCAGGATTATTGGACTTGCTTATATCTAAATATCCCAATAGAGTAGTGATTACTAGCGATGACTTGAAGAGTTATAGAGAGATTCTTGAAGTGTCTAGCGCACACTTCAAGAATCTATTCGTGTGCACAATAGCAAAAAGTACAGTGAATTCATTGCCCCCCTTTTCACGACGAATGATTCAAAAAAGCGAAAATCGAAATCACGCGGACTATTACGACAGCATAAGCTCCCTGCGTACAAAATCGCAAGACGAGACACAGGAATGGATTACGTCTATTGGGATGATCCAAATGAATTCGATTGATAGCCGAGCTCGATATTGATGGCCGAGCAATCAGCTGGTAATCCCAGTCACCCCAATGAGATTCATTCGATCATTGAGGAACTCCGCGAGGTTGGCTATATATATTGAGCTACATGCGAACGTTCTATTCATTTCAATCATGAGCGTCGACGTGTTCGGACGTAACCTGAAGAAGCGAGATGGTGGTCGCGGTCCTCCAGGCATCGGCTTTAAAATCACAGCCGATGGTCAGTACGACTTGGAAAACAAGAGACTCTGTAACTTCGCATCTCCGCATCAGCTGAATGAAGCAGTTAATATCGATACTCTGCAACGTATTGTTAGAGTGGAAATCGATAGAGTGCTCGATGTCACAGCCCGATTGAGAACTGAGCAAAATGATTTGGATGAAATCATCGAGGCTCACCGAGACGAAATAGATGTTAAACTGAGAAGTATAGATAACGAGATAAGGACTATAAAAGATATCATACAGACCATATCTCAAAACATTTACTCATCGGACTCCAGTTAGTAAACACCAATCGATCGATATACATGGAACATAAGAGAGAAGTAGTAGAGGAGCTTCATAAGCTTGCTCGTCGAAACTATCCACGTCGAAAATTCGATGTGCGAGGACTCGATGAAACGTGGCAGGCTTACTTGGTCGAGATGCAACCTTGTGCTCGTGAGAATAAAGGCTACAAGTATATGCTTACGATCATTGATACGTTTTCAAAGTATGCGTGAGCTGTGCCGATCAAGCAGAATACTGGCAAAGATGTCACTGCAGCAATGAAGTCCGTATTGCGTCATGGACGAGTACCAAAAAATTTGCAAACGGACCGAGGCAAGGAATTTTATAATTCGAATTTCGAAGGTCTCATGAAGCAGTACAAGATCAATCTTTACTCCACTTATAGCAATCTCAAAGCATCTATTTGCGAACGTCTCAATCGCACGTTGAAGAACAAAATGTAGATAAAATTCAGTCTTTGTGGAAATTACAAGTGGTTAGACATACTACCTGCTTTAATCAAAGAGTACAACGATACGAAACACCGAACTGTAGGTGTGAAACCTAAGGATGTTACTGTTGCCAATGAATCTCAAATTCTCAAACGATTCTCCTTGAGCTAAGGTAGACCTTTGAAGAAGCCAAAGTTCAAACTCCATGATAAAGTACGTGTGAGCAAGATTAAACAAGCCTTCGAGAAAGGATACACTCCCAACTGGTCGACAGAGATCTTCACCATTGCCAAAGTATGCCGGACGAAGCCGATTACTTACTATTTGAAGGATTACAAGGATCAGCCAATCACTGGTTCTTTCTACGAGCAGGAACTCTCGAAAGTGAAGTATCCAGACATCTATCTCGTGGAAAAAGTTATCAAGAGACGCGGTAATGAAATCTATGTTAAATGGTTGGGTTACGATGATTCCCACAACTCGTGGATAAACAAATCAGAGATGTAAGCGATATATATGTGTATAATAATTAAAAAATAATAAAGAGAAAGTGGTGTGGGCCCCCACCTGCGCCCGCACCCGTGAAGAACATAGTAATCATCAGTTGTGAGTCTTAGACAATGGACGAATCCATTGCATAGGACTCCCAAATGACTCGTTTTCCTCTCCGTGAACTTTCTCTTTATTATTTTTTCCTTTATTTTTTATTTAATAAATACATAAATTTAAAAAATATATATATATACAAACTTATTTACAACTTATTTACATTAAACATCACAAAATTAGAATTTTTTATCTCCATTGTACGTCAATCCTAAAGCGTATTTATTAGTTTTCTCCCTCATCTCCTCCAGCAAGCTGTCGTTCTTCTCCAGAACTTTTAATACTCGATCCCGTAGGAATACTTGGAATTCCTCGTTGAGGGTCACAACAAATCTCAAGCCAAACCTCGTGTTGACTGATTTGATCTGAGTGACCATGTATGTCCTCTCTATCTCCAAATTGGACATTTTCTTCCTTGGGAGGAACGTGCTGTTGCACACTTGGTTGAACTATTTTAGATTCTGAAAATAGACCCACAAAATTTTCATAGAGAAAACTATCTTTTAAATATATTATTATATAAGTCAAGAACATTTACCTCAATAAGTTGATTGCTGTTGTCTTCGTTAGCTTATTTAGACTTTTAGTCTCTTATTCTGAGGCTCTCCGTCCTCGAGCTCGTCAACTGAACGAATGTGCTCAGCTCTCTTCTCGCGCTGCTTATGTAGGCAGCTGCCCACCACCTCGTCAGCTTCCTCCTCCTCCTGTTCCACTTCTTCTAGAACTTGTATTAACTGTTCGTCGTCTAGAATGCTCCAGTGACCCCAAGGAAGCGTGTCCGTGCAGGCTTGGACGAGATATTGCTTGTCGTCGTAAGGACTTAGGGCAACTTTTCTCTCCTTCTCAGTGCGAACTGTATGCAGTCTTGAGCGTATGTTCTTCTGTTCACGAGTCAGCGTTTTTTCTCGAAATAGACACTCGCTGTAATCTTCGAAGTCGATGCTGTTCTTGACCACTCCTGCTTTGACACCTTTGGCCTTCTTGATAGACTTGCTGTTCTCGATCAAAATACTGTACATCTTACTGCGAAGACCAATGAATTCTATCATCACATGTCCATTACACTCATCTTTCATGAGTCCGATAACTTTCTTGTTCACACGTGGTAAGCCAAACACGTTATTTTCCGGATAATCTGACGTGTCAAACTTGTCAATGTCTTGTTTCATGATTTCATACACATTAAAATCTTGAATCTCATAGATTAAACTGTCTGTGTTGGTATATAACAGTTTACACTTGTCACCAAGCCGTTCTCTCATGTAGCCATAATGGAAGTCATAGATGAGTCTTGGATATGTCGAGCACAGACAATCCGACATATATGGACTTTTTCACTGTTATTACAGTCCGAGCAAGTTGTACAGCCACGAAATTCTCGGCAAAGACTGATCGGCTGTGGAAGTCAGGTCTCGTGATCAATGCCTCAGCTCCGTAGCGACCTTTCCATTTATTCACTAACTTCACATCGATACGTTTGCGTTCATTTTCCATTGTCTTGCCGTAGAAAGCATTTATAAGGAGTTCGAAAAAGAGTTTCTCGAACTCGTTCGTAGCCTGTTTCCTCTTCTCTGTGAAGAGATCGACATACGGCTTTAGCCATGCACTCTGTTTGAATTTGAGAGCTTTGTGGATTTTTGTCAGAATAAGCCCGTGCTTGAGGGATTGCTTGAGAGCTCTGTAATGTATCACATATCGTTCCTTGTTATGAAGAGTAGTTAGCAGTTTCTTCTGCTTTGAAGTAGGTGGCGCCATATGCTTTGGACAAAGTGGAAGGTCTTTATGATCGTCGTGAATACTTTCTGGATATGTGCGATCCACTTCCAATATATAACCATAGAAATGGTCGTCTGGGATATCGAAGAAATTGGGCTCATTTAGATTTTTGACCCAAGTGAAGCCTACTTCTGGTAAACACTGCGTCATCACCCATCCATACAAATTGTTAGCATCCAAGTATATTAAATATTTATATTCTTCGTCGGGATTGTAGCCCTCGAGCATATACTTGTTATTTGCCTTCGCGTACCAATTCGAGCACTGACTTACTCTACCTCTGATGCCTCTCTCGACAAACATCAGCATATCCACCTCCGTTAAGAGTTCAAGTTTGACGTTGGTATATTTTAACGTGGCATCCCAAGTTAAGCCTGGAGTGGTACAATAATGCGCAGGATCCAGTCCACACGCCTCCATACATGTAGATCGAAAATTCTCAAACACATCTGCTAGAAGCAGCACATCGGTTTTGAGATAAATGTCAGAATATTCACCAAGTGTTTTCACACTCAATTCATTCCACACTGTTCGTGCATGTTCGTATTCATCATCGCTCATGTCACACTCGTATAATTTACTGTAGAACTTATCCTTGCACGGTCTTCTTTGAGTTTATCGAAGGAACTCACGTGATCGTAGGGAAGAACTCTCTTTCTCAGTAATAATTTAATTTGATCAGTCGTATAGCCGTCATCTTTCTCAAACACGGAACTCGTGATGACAAGCTTCTCCACGTACGAAGCAAATTTTTCCAAGGATGATGGCATAAATCTGAAGGAATCTATGAATCGAAAGTTAATGTCACTTCCACCGATGTACTTTGTAAAAGTAATGTATCGCTCTTTGTTTTCAGCAATCAACTTTACCCGACCCTTGAAATTTTCTGCAGTCGCGAGTTCCTTTATTATGAAATGAGAATCATAGCCAGTGAGATTATGAAATATAACTGGTATGAATCTTGCATCCTTGAAATGTATATTGCATCCTTCGTGAGCAGCAGCTCTGTAGCGGCCAGTCAGATGGCAATGATCTCTCACTTTTGTATCCTTAGCTGAGAAGAATCTTTTACAAATATGACAACTTCTGGCTGCCTCAAATTCTCGAAACTCTTTGCTGGTAAGCTTCATAGGTTCGGGAGCACTATGAACCTGTTCCAAATCCATGGCAAGTTGTTTCAAATTGCTAACAAACCATTCATCAGGAGACAAATCATTCTCTTCGGTTTGTCTGTAACTACGATACACAGATCGTGTATCATCAAAACTGCATTTCACATAAAAACCAATACTGTGAGCCTGATGTTGTTGAAATGCACGTACATCATCCTCACAGGTTTCAACAAACACTCGAAATCCGCATAGATAACGTACGGAACTTGCAGAACACGATCAAAGTTCTTAAAAGAGAGCATGCTGTCATTTTTCAAAGGTAGTTGAATTTTACACTTACAACGAACTGGTCGAATCTTCTCGACAAGGAAAAGTCTACAGCGAGATGGCTGGAGAAAAATTATCACGGCATTCCTTGGGGTTCTGAAAATATTCCGTACGCAAGAGTAGGCGAAGTCGTACAATTGACTCTGTTTGGCGCCAGCTTCATTTACGTCAAGGGCCGAGAGAAGAAACACTGGCTGGAACTGATGATTCCGGACAGAACCATCATCGACCTGGAGCAGATGGGATGTCCTTCTCTCAAGGATATGCGCATGAACAGCGATGCAGTTTTGTATTAAAATCACAAACTCTGCAAGAGCAATCCAGTTTGCGCTGTAAAGAACGGATTTGCCTTGAGACAATGTGTTCAAGTAGAATCATTAAATTTGAATTCGCCGAGTAATCGACAGAGTCGGAGCTAGCCGTTACGTAAGTTTCTGAACGCTGCTGGTCAGCTCGATCAAATAGGGGGTTACTATGATAACGCCCGAGCGCTCGCTCTCTCTCTCTCTCGCTCTCTCAGCCGTACCTGTTGCCCGACTGTAATCAGTCAAGCTGTAGAATCGGAGCTGAACACACTGCAGTGTTAGCTTCTGGTGTCGTTCTCACTTGGAGAACGTCCGTTTAGTCAGAATATTTCCTTAGATTTAACAAGTGTACTTACACACTTTCTGTAATATATTTCGCTCATCCAAGCCTTTTATTACTTTAAACATTGTGTTTTGTTTTCACTTCACCAACCTAAAGTCGGCAAAGATCCCACGTTTACTCACCAGAATGGACGCTAAACACAATGGTTAAAAAAGAAAAATGAATAGCTCAGTCAGGCTGATAATGGAATCGATGAAGTGGACGACCTTCGTGGTAGTGACACTCCATTCGTGACGTTTCCGCGCTAAAGATTCTAGTGCGGAACTATATTTAACTATGTATAATTAATAATTTTACTGTAAATTATTTTATATGTTCAATAAAGAGGGGGTAAGAGAAAAATAAGAGAGAGAAAGTAAATGGAGGGAAAATAAGTCTCACATAGGAGCAAGTGGTTGTTTCTCACAGGTAGAGGGGGCGGACGGGGTCCTCTCCACTTTCTCTCTCTTCTTTTTCTCTTTATAGCGCAAACACACACACACACACACACACACACACACACACACACACACACATCATTCATACAAACATATCATATTAATACTACATACATTCAATTATTTACTCATTATTATATTCATACTTCATTCATATTCTCTCTTCCTCGCATACACTCACACAAACAAACAAAAACACACACACACACACACACACACACACACACACACACACACACACACACACACACACACACATACACGCACGCACGCACGCACACACACACACATATATATATTACATTCATTCAATTATTCACACCACATTTATACTACATTCAAACTACATTCAAACTACATTCATACCACATTTATACTAAATTTATACCACATTCATACAACACAAATCATATTAATACTACATACAAACATATCATATTAATACTACATACATTCAATTATTTACACTATATTCATGCTTCATTCATATTCTCTCTTCTTCCCATACACTCACACACGCACACGCACACAAATAAAACAAAATTTTTTATTTGAACTTTTTTTTATTAAATGAATAAATAAATACAAACTTACAAAAATACAAATACGAAAAATACAAAATATAAACTACGAAAAAAGTACAAAATTACGAAATACAATAAATAAATAAAACTAATTTAAAGGTACACGACTTTTGCTCTTCGGTACAGGCCAAGGTCGCGTGGGTCGTCGTTTACACACTGCTTCTTGTTTTTTTCTTCTTCTTCTTTTCTTCTCCTTTCATCTTCTTTCTTCTTTTTTTTATCGGTTGCTAATGAGTCTTTCGACAGGTTGATGAAATAATCGATAACGAGGTTTTCGAGAACTTCGTTACCGAATAATTCATCATATGACGGAAGACCCATTAGCAGCAGATCGTCCAGTATTGACGGTGGGGACTGCATTCCCACAGGTGGTAGCGGCAGTTTTGTCTTCTCAGGGGGTAGCGGCAGCGGTGTCATCTCAGGGGCTGGCGGGAGTGGCAATGGTGGCGGTGGCAGCTCCGAAGGTTCCATGAAGAGCTCCTCAAGCGTACGTCCTGCTGGTGGAGGTGGTGGTGGTGGCGGGTCACGGTAGAGCAGGGCTTCCAACAGCTCAAAAGCCAGCGACGTCGATTGAATAACCGGAGGTGGAGGAGGAGCATGAAAAACTGGAATCGGCTGTGTGAATACCGGTAACCGATACTCTGGTGATGTTGAAGGCGTCACATTTTCCACTATGGGCTGGTACTTCACAGCTGACTCACTAGTATCAATTGGCTGTAAAAATATATATATATATACACACACACACACACACACACACACACACACACATACAGAGAACTGGAGAGACTTACCTCAGGAGCTACCTCACACTAGCTTTTTCTCCCTTCTATTACCGGTGCTGGTTCATCTTCATCCTTACAAAAAGAGCAAATTTAATTGAGTAAAAAAAAATCTACTGATACATACATTTATTATGAAGAAAAAAAACTTACAAATAACCACCATGCAGATGACTTTGGTTGTTCCTGGACCGCTGCTGCTTCCTCTGCTTCCTGAAAATAAAAAAATCAAATAACATACACCTACATTCTCGCAGGCATGCTTGCACGCATAAACACACACACATACACGCGCGCGCGTGCGCGCACACGCACACACACATTTACCCTGAATTGTAATGGCGGCGTCAAAAGCGTTGTCAGAGGTGTTGTTAAAAAGACCGGCTGCGGAGCTGATGGCGGCTTCATTGGTAGCGATGGCAATGGTGGTGACATCTTCTCGTCCTCTTTCTCCTCCTCAGCGAGCTCCGCGCTTCGATCTACTTAGCTAAGGAAGCTGACGGAGACCCCGTTTCCTCTGTTCTTATTTCTTCATCCTTCTTTTCCACCTCGTCGACCTCAATGTCCTCTCTTTCCTCAGCCTCCTCTACCTCCATCACTTCCTTACGCACATCGTCGAGGAGCTTCATGAGCGCGTCGCCATCGTCATCGTCTTCGGCATCAGGGGGGTCTAAAAGATGCAGGTCTAGCTCCATTTGTTCGAGTAACTCACGGTCTTTTTCAAAAGAGTCCAGGAGTTGCGCTGCCTCCGCCGCAATCTCCTGTAGCTCCTTCACTGATTCGTCAGACACTTGAAACATTGGCACTGACACTTACACTTGCACTGCACTGATATCATACACGTAGACTTTGATGTATGCGTAACAGTCGACTCGAAAAAATGAGGCCCCGCTTGACAGCTTGTCCTTTTATATTCCCGATCGAATCTTCGCGAGCCCTTCCGCGAAAAAGCGGCAATGCCGGGCACGAGAAAATTCGACAGTTTCTGTCAAACGGGGCTCAGTTTTCTAGAAAAGAATTTGCGAGATCTTCTTTAATTTTCGAAACTAATCGAACGTTCTTGTAAACCCCTTTTTGAAAATTAGACTTTAACGTTTCGAATACGTTCGATTAGCTTCGAAAATTGAAGAAGAATGCAAATCACACTTTCAAGAGCCGACGATGGCTGCTTCCTCACAGACATTTTTACTCGAAAACATTGTTAATGCGAGGGTTAAATATTCATGAGAAAGATTATTCTCAAAAGAGAGCGAGCACATGATTATTCAATTCACGCATTAACAACGTTTTCAAGAAAAATCTACACACACAAAAAAAAACTTTTTCTTTCACTTTACTGTATAGTAAAGTGAAAGAAAAAGTTTATACACTGTACACAACACTAAAAATTTTTCCGCTGCACTTCGTCACACTCAACTTTTTAATGCCTTCTTCTTTCACTTTACACACTATGCACAACACTACAATTTTTTACGCTACACTTATACACGACACGATCTGTACTCGCGAATTTTACACGACGGCGACGACGGCCATGAACAGGCTGCAGCGAGCAGGCGGCGGCGAGCAGCGTGCTCTTGAAGCATCTCTCGCGGCGGAGACAGCCGAGGGGCTGACGACATGCTGACGGCGAGCAGCGTGCGCGCGCATCTCTCGCGGCGGCCGAGTCGTCTCTCTCTCTCTCTCTCTCTCTCTCACTCTCTCTCTCTCTCTCTCGCTGCAGCGGCATCAGCTGTCAAGACGACGACGCTACGTGTTCACTTTTTCTCTCTAGCTCTCGGTAAGCTCAGACCGCTCGGTCGGTAAGCAGCGGCGCTTCGTTCTCGCGGCAACGGGACTCACACAGGGTCTTGGTGCGCCTGAAGCCTGGGGGATTCAGGTGCAGTTGGGTTTTGCGGTCGGGCGAGTTCGGCTCGCAGCGCGCGTTCTCGCTCTTTCTCTCTCTCTCCCTCCGCTGCCGCGTTCTCGACATTTCACTCTCTCTCTCGCGCGCGACGAAGCAGCCGAGAGGCCGACGACGGCAGCATGCTCTCGAAGTTTCTCTCGCGACGGAGGAGTCGCGAGGGGCCGACGACGGCAGCATGCCCCTGCGCGTGCGCTCTCTCTCTCTCTCTCTCCACGCTTGGCGTCTCTGACTGACGCCGGTGAGATCTGGAGAGAGCTAGAGAAACTTGGAATCACCACCTCCAGGGAATCACCTCCCTCTCGTTTCTCTACTGAAGACCTCAACAGGCACTTTAGCGGAATTTCCACCGATCCGCTGGCCCCTGACGTTGCGGACTACCTGCAAGGGCTCGAGAGTCTGAACACCCCCGTACACTTTAACTTCAGGGAGATAACGGAATCGGACGTTTTAGCTGCGATAATGCACTTTGACTCCCAGGCAAGAGGCAGTGATGGCATTCCACAGGGCATAATTCAGAAGGCATTGCCAGTACTCGCTCCCTTTCTCTGTAGAATTTTTAACCTGTCCCTGAGCGAGTCATGCTTCCCCTCTGTCTGGAAAAAGTCTCTAGTGCATGCGCTAAACAAAGTCAGCTCCCCAACATCTCTTTCTGACTATCGTCCGATCTCCCTTCTATGTTTTCTGTCAAAGGCACTGGAATGGCTGGTACACAAACAAATATCTGAATATCTGGAATCGAGGCTCTGCCTTGATGATCTTCAAACCGGCTTTCGCTCCGGACATAGTACTCAGTCAGGCCTGATAAAGTTGACCGACGATATCAGGCTAGGGATAAACAAAAAGATGGTTACACTTCTCCTCCTCTTCGACTTTAGTAAGGCGTTTGACACTGTGTGTCACGTCAAACTTCTCTCAAAACTAACCTCTTTCGGTTTCTCGAAACAGGTCATCCGCTGGCTTGCATCATATCTTACGGGCAGAGAGCAGGCTGTCATTGGTGATAAGGGCGAGCTCTCCACCTTTCGCCCTCTCAACACGGGAGTCCCACAGGGGTCCGTCCTGGGCCCCCTGCTATTCTCGTTATACATCAATGACATCGGCTTCTGCCTTGACTCAGACACCTATCACCTCATTTATGCGGATGACCTCCAGATCTACTGTCAATGCCCCCTCGAGGAGCTGGATTCCTGTTCCGTTAGGATGACAGCTAATGCCGAGAGGATTTCAGGCTGGGCAGCACAAAATCGTTTGAAGTTAAACGTCAGCAAAACTCAGGCGATCGTCCTGGGCTCCCCTTACTACATAAACTCTTTACCAACTGTAGCTAACACCTACATAAACATAGGAGGAGCCCGGGTCGAGTATCAATCATCCGTGCGCAGTCTCGGGTTATTGCTAGATTCGAAGCTAACCTGGAAAGAGCATGTCAAGCAAATATGCAAACGTGCTCACTCTTTAATGTACCGTCTAAACTTCTTTCGAAAAAGCACTAGCCTTAGACTGCGCAAACATCTTGTGCAGGCTCTCCTGTTTCCCATCATTGACTATTGTTCACTGGTATACTGTGACTTGACTAAAGAACTAGACCTCAAACTACAGAGACTGGTAAATACAGGAATTCGTTACATCTATGGTGTAAGAAGGGATGAGCACATCACTCCTTACAGGCGTGAGCTCGGCTGGCTCACCACCGCCGGACGTAGGAAGTACTTTATGGCTTGTTTTCTAAGAAAACTATTTAATACTGCTGTACCATCCTATATCTTAGCCTATTTTAACTTCCACGTCGCCCTCCGCCCAGTGAGGGGTGAAGTGAGTCCTCTAGACATCCCCCCCTTCGCCACAGAGACGCTGAGGAAATCATTCCACATCAGCGCCTCATATCTCTGGAATTCCCTACCATCTCACTTACGTAACAATAGTTCAATTTCTTATTTCAAAACGCAGGCTAGACAATACTTTTTCGCTCAAGAAGAACAGAGTAGAAACAACTAAATTCGCAACATTCTCTCAAACATCCTCACAAACAATAGTAACTATCACACAAACACCTCATTCATAACTTTCGCTATCTCATCTCACCACCATTACTTAACACACTTCAAATCATCTATCGCTCAAACCTGTAATTAATCTGTAAATATTTTCTATAATACTATTTGTACAACATAATGTACAGTAATAAAACACTTAAATCTCTCTCTCTCTCTCTCTCTCTCTCTCTCTCTCTCTCTCTCTCTCTCTCTCTCTCTCTCTCTGGAGCATGTAACGAAGAAGGTAAACCGCGCACTATACGGACTGAGGTTCTTTCGAGACTGAGGCCTTGCGCAAGCGGCTAGCGGAGGCGCTAATTATCCCGTACCTTGACTACTGTTCGGTCGTCTATCTTGACGTGTCGAAGGAGCTTAGCGTGAAGCTCCAGCGCCTGCAAAATTCCTGCGTGCGTTACATCTGCGGAGCTAGTAGATTCGAACATATTACCCCCTACAGAGTAAAACTTGGCTGACTCATAGTCGAGCAGCGGGTCAACTATTTTACAGCTCTTCTGCTATATACAATAGTGCACATCAAGAAACCGCCATATCTGTGCGCTTTTTTCGCCAAAAACAAGACCAGGACATCTGCAAGGGGAGAGGGCAGGGACTTGGTCGTGCCTCGGTCTCGTACGGAAACAGGAATGAATTCTTTCAGTGCTCGCGGTGCAAGACTCTGGAATGCGTTACCGCGGTGCGTTAAGTCCTAGCCCTCGCTATGCCACTTTAAGACTGCGTTGCGGAGGCATTTCTTGAGCCTCATCAGCGGCGTCTGAGTCCCAAAGGCTCACGCGATAATCTGTGATAGTCTCTCTCTCTCACTCTCTCTCTCTCGCGGCGCCGGGTTGGCGGCGGCGGTCGAGACGACGACGCTGCGCGTTCTCTCTCTCGCGGCGGGCTGACAGCAGGCCCTGTAGCGTGCATATACGTATATGCGATAGCGCAAAATTTTCCGCGATTCGCCAGAAGCCTGGGGGGATTCAAACACAGTAGGGGTGGGGGTGGGTTAACTCGCTAACCCGCACTTCTGGGTCTTCAAAAAACTGGGGGGATTCAAGCGCAGTAGGGGTTAGTGCTCTAACCCGTAGTTCTGGGCCTTGGTGCGCCAGAAGCCTGAGGGGATTCAAGCGCACAATGCGCTGAAATCCTCCTAGCTTACCTACTTAAATTGTTATTTTTGATTACTTTAAAAAAAAAAAAATAAATTCAAATGGATAATTTGAAAGTTGGCTGTGGAGTCCCATAAGAGCCAATTTTTTCAGGATTGTCCAAACGATATTGCATAGGACAATAACCTCAAAATCGATGATCAAATTGGCATTTTGAGGTTAATGTACTATACAAGTTTTTGATATACTGCAATTTGTCCTTGCAAAACGAATAACTTCCTACTTTTGTCTCAATATCTGTCCAAGTTCTGATGGGCGTTATACCTTAATACAGCCGCATGCATTGCCACACGCTACTGCCTGCTTGCTGTGCCCTCTTCGAGCATTGTGTGTGTGTTTGTGTGTGTGTGTGTGTGTGTGTGTGTATGTGTGTGTGTGTGTCTGTGTGTGTCTGTGTGTGTGTGAGAGAGAGAGAGAAAAAGAGAGAGAGAGAGAGAGAGAGAGAGAGTAGTAGTAGTAGAGTAGAGTAGAAACCATTTATTTTGCATACAACAAAAAACAAAGACAGATAGTAAATATCATTAGATCGTGTAGAAATATAACAGACATATATTTTGTATACTATCACAGATTATCGCGTGAGCCTTTGGGACTCAGACGCCGCTGATGAGGCTCAAGAAATGCCTCCGCAACGCAGTCTTAAAGTGGCATAGCGAGGGCTAGGACTTAACGCACCGCGGTAACGCATTCCAGAGTCTTGCACCGCGAGCACTGAAAGAATTCATTCCTGTTTCCGTACGAGACCGAGGCACGACCAAGTCCCTGCCCTCTCCCCTTGCAGATGTCCTGGTCTTGTTTTTGGCGAAAAAAGCGCACAGATATGGCGGTTTCTTGATGTGCACTATTGTATATAGCAGAAGAGCTGTAAAATAGTTGACCCGCTGCTCGACTATGAGTCAGCCAAGTTTTACTCTGTAGGGGGTAATATGTTCGAATCTACTAGCTCCGCAGATGTAACGCACGCAGGAATTTTGCAGGCGCTGGAGCTTCACGCTAAGCTCCTTCGACACGTCAAGATAGACGACCGAACAGTAGTCAAGGTACGGGATAATTAGCGCCTCCGCTAGCCGCTTGCGCAAGGCCTCAGTCTCGAAAGAACCTCAGTCCGTATAGTGCGCGGTTTACCTTCTTCGTTACATGCTCCAGAGAGAGAGAGAGAGAGAGAGAGAGAGAGAGAGAGAGAGAGAGAGAGAGAGAGAGAGAGAGATTTAAGTGTTTTATTACTGTACATTATGTTGTACAAATAGTATTATAGAAAATATTTACAGATTAATTACAGGTTTGAGCGATAGATGATTTGAAGTGTGTTAAGTAATGGTGGTGAGATGAGATAGCGAAAGTTATGAATGAGGTGTTTGTGTGATAGTTACTATTGTTTGTGAGGATGTTTGAGAGAATGTTGCGAATTTAGTTGTTTCTACTCTGTTCTTCTTGAGCGAAAAAGTATTGTCTAGCCTGCGTTTTGAAATAAGAAATTGAACTATTGTTACGTAAGTGAGATGGTAGGGAATTCCAGAGATATGAGGCGCTGATGTGGAATGATTTCCTCAGCGTCTCTGTGGCGAAGGGGGGGATGTCTAGAGGACTCACTTCACCCCTCACTGGGCGGAGGGCGACGTGGAAGTTAAAATAGGCTAAGATATAGGATGGTACAGCAGTATTAAATAGTTTTCTTAGAAAACAAGCCATAAAGTACTTCCTACGTCCGGCGGTGGTGAGCCAGCCGAGCTCACGCCTGTAAGGAGTGATGTGCTCATCCCTTCTTACACCATAGATGTAACGAATTCCTGTATTTACCAGTCTCTGTAGTTTGAGGTCTAGTTCTTTAGTCAAGTCACAGTATACCAGTGAACAATAGTCAATGATGGGAAACAGGAGAGCCTGCACAAGATGTTTGCGCAGTCTAAGGCTAGTGCTTTTTCGAAAGAAGTTTAGACGGTACATTAAAGAGTGAGCACGTTTGCATATTTGCTTGACATGCTCTTTCCAGGTTAGCTTCGAATCTAGCAATAACCCGAGACTGCGCACGGATGATTGATACTCGACCCGGGCTCCTCCTATGTTTATGTAGGTGTTAGCTACAGTTGGTAAAGAGTTTATGTAGTAAGGGGAGCCCAGGACGATCGCCTGAGTTTTGCTGACGTTTAACTTCAAACGATTTTGTGCTGCCCAGCCTGAAATCCTCTCGGCATTAGCTGTCATCCTAACGGAACAGGAATCCAGCTCCTCGAGGGGGCATTGACAGTAGATCTGGAGGTCATCCGCATAAATGAGGTGATAGGTGTCTGAGTCAAGGCAGAAGCCGATGTCATTGATGTATAACGAGAATAGCAGGGGGCCCAGGACGGACCCCTGTGGGACTCCCGTGTTGAGAGGGCGAAAGGTGGAGAGCTCGCCCTTATCACCAATGACAGCCTGCTCTCTGCCCGTAAGATATGATGCAAGCCAGCGGATGACCTGTTTCGAGAAACCGAAAGAGGTTAGTTTTGAGAGAAGTTTGACGTGACACACAGTGTCAAACGCCTTACTAAAGTCGAAGAGGAGGAGAAGTGTAACCATCTTTTTGTTTATCCCTAGCCTGATATCGTCGGTCAACTTTATCAGGCCTGACTGAGTACTATGTCCGGAGCGAAAGCCGGTTTGAAGATCATCAAGGCAGAGCCTCGATTCCAGATATTCAGATATTTGTTTGTGTACCAGCCATTCCAGTGCCTTTGACAGAAAACATAGAAGGGAGATCGGACGATAGTCAGAAAGAGATGTTGGGGAGCTGACTTTGTTTAGCGCATGCACTAGAGACTTTTTCCAGACAGAGGGGAAGCATGACTCGCTCAGGGACAGGTTAAAAATTCTACAGAGAAAGGGAGCGAGTACTGGCAATGCCTTCTGAATTATGCCCTGTGGAATGCCATCGCTGCCTCTTGCCTGGGAGTCAAAGTGCATTATCGCAGCTAAAACGTCCGATTCCGTTATCTCCCTGAAGTTAAAGTGTACGGGGGTGTTCAGACTCTCGAGCCCTTGCAGGTAGTCCGCAACGTCAGGGGCCAGCGGATCGGTGGAAATTCCGCTAAAGTGCCTGTTGAGGTCTTCAGTAGAGAAACGAGAGGGAGGTGATTCCCTGGAGGTGGTGATTCCAAGTTTCTCTAGCTCTCTCCAGATCTCACCGGCGTCAGTCAGAGACGCCAAGCGTGAATGATAATAATTCAGCCTGGCATCCTCGACCTGCCGATGAGCGTCATCCCTAGCTAGTCTATAGAATAGCAGGTCTAAGGGGAGACGCGATCTGCGAAAACGTCGATAGAGTCTGTCCCGTTCTTTCACAAGGTCACGAAGAGCCGTGGTGAACCACGGGTGACGTTTCGTTCGTGGGGTCACTGTTCGTAATGGGGCGAGATGGTTTATGGCGTTAGTCAAGTTAGCGTTCAACAGTGTGATGCAGTCATCAAGTGATGATGTAGCGAGCAATGACCAGTCGCACGCAACCAAGAAGTCCCTTAGCTTCTCGGCGCAGATGCCTTTGTAGTTTCTGTAAGAGTAAGTTTGAGGTGCGTGTAGTGGCATCTGTACGTCGAGTGTGGCCGTTATAAGGTCATGTCCGTTAATAGATGGTGTGTCGGTCTTCCAGTGTGCGAGCAGGCGATCCTGCTCGTTAATTAAGCAGAGGTCAAGCCAGGTGTCGGAATCCTGTTTGTGGTGCGTTGCACCATAGGGAACCGACAGAAGTGAGTTCTCATCTATGAATGACCTGATGAAATTGGCATCCTCAGAAGAGGAGAGCTGATCAGCGTTGAAATCACCCATGACAAGTTTAGTGGAGTAACAGTGCATGTGCGTGGTTAGTTTTTCCATAAAGTCACTGCCCTGGATGAAAGGGGCATGGGGTGGTCGATATACAACGCCGACGAAGATAGGGTTAACTCCCCTCGCTGAGACCTCACAGAAGAGATACTCAGGCTTCCCTGGCCTGCCCAACCAAGTGCCGTCGGATGAAGTGATGATTTTAGCTGTGAGAGAGTTGTGTATGTAGAGGGCCACACCTCCGCCGTTCCGGTTTCTGTCTCGTCTGAGTAGTATGTAGTTGTCCAGTAAAGGGATGGTTTTGATTTTGTCATCTAGCCAGGTCTCAGTTACAGCAATTACGTGAAAGAAGGGACGAGTAGACAAGAAGAGCCTAACCATCTCAATGTGACCCGTGAGAGAGTTAGCATTGAAATGGCAGGCCCTTAGTCCCTCGGACAGAGTTACCTTGGATGATGAAGATGTTGATTTAGATGACGATGAAGGTGGCGAAGGACGAATGATGTGTGTGTGTATAAGAGACGTCCTCTTCAGTGGATGATGGTGCTTTTGTTGCTGTTGCTGCTGTTGAGAGAGAGAGAGAGAGAGAGAGAGAGAGAGAGAGAGAGAGAGGATAGTATAATATATATATGTATATATATATATCCGTATAAGCTACTTCTGTCAATTCCCTCTCCGAGCGTCCCCTCTCCGAGCGCCGAAAGAGAGAGAGTTCATAACATAGCAAAAATGTGTCGTTTGAGGGTGACAATTTCGCTATATAGTCTAGGTAGGGTCCCGTGACCAATCAGAGTGCCACGGCTGCAACCAAGTTATTCTTAAGTATTTTGACCTCCTGAATCCAAAAATCTTGGTCGTAAAGTCCAAAAATTCTCAGTTTAATTGTTATTAACAAATTATTTGTTTAAAAAGCTGTCAAAACTTTATTATTATAGAAAATCTACTTTTTAATGCAAGTAGTAGGAGCAAGACTGCTACTGCGCCATGCAACTCCTGTGCCACCAAATATCGACGGATGGTAACTCATATTAGTAGGTTGCTGCTTTACCAGCAGAGCATTGCATATCGACTGTGCTGCCAGCAGTGGCGCCCCCAGTGTTGTCGACGGTGACGCCTCCATTACCGATCCCTCCCTCCATAGCTCAGAGTGAGCATTGATAGTCTACTTTATCGACCTGGCATGCGATCGACTACCACTATTACTACTACTATTATATCAACAGTGATGGATAATTTGGAATAGGATTGAAGGTTAGGATTATTAAATAAATAAATGAGAATATTCATTTTTATTTTTAGTTTATTAAAAAAAAGATAGGTACATAAAACATTATTTGTAATGACATGTATATTATAAAATCTTTCAGAATTTCTTATAACCTTGATATGGAATTTGTGTTAGTGGGATATTTTTCGAAAGTATTTTTCCACTGTTCACTTTTATTAGTATGATTAGAACAAGGTTCACCACGATACGTATTACATTGTTTATCATCTTGCACTCTTCTAGCGCTTTTATCATCCTTGAGAAGAGTGTACGAAGCGCTATATCGATTCATTTTTTAGATCTATCTCGACTGATGGTTTATAACAGTACTGACTAATTGATGGTTCATGCAAGCTTTATATAGTTTTTATACAAATTTCTTAACATCACCGCTTATAGGATTATACTTAACAATACGATCATGTAAAATTAGACAATACGCTGTTGTATTTGCGGGCATATTAATCTTTCAATCAAATTCAAGACGTACATCTACAGCTGCCATTTTGAGTGATTCGTTTTGTTTTGAACCCAAGTTCAAAGTAATAATCGCCAAGTTCAGTTGTAAAACTCAAGTTCAGTTATAAAACTCAAGTTCAGTTATAAAACTCAAGTTCACTTGAAATGCTCTTAACTCAATTAATGTAAAATGCGATGACAAATTGTATGCGAAATCGAAAACTCAAATGTCTCGAATTATAATGTAAAATATCACGACTTTGTAAATTCAGGAGGCGTGTTGTAATATGTGAATTTTCAATAGTCGTAATACACAAAATGGTACTCGTCGCGCCACCCACTGGTTGACGACGATTTCGTACAACGAGACAAGCTCGAGCAAACGCGAGCATAGTGCGCATGTCTTGCGTATATACTCTAAGCACATACTATACTTCGTGGAATCAGACTATGCTATACTGTACTGCATACTCTCTCTTGCCTGTAAGACTCCAAGCTGAGCGGACGCACTACCGACTATGGCTGATGCCACTTACATATAAATATATTCATTATTAATATTAACCTCAGTGTTATTTATTGATCCACACAATCCAACAGAACAGTCTATGACTATGAGAAGTGCACGTTGGATGAATTCTTCTTTACTTAGAAGAGGATATATTACAATTCTGTCAGAGTAATATACATTTTGGAAATTTGCATACATATCATAGAGTATGGCAACCTGATTGTTTGTAATATCAAGATTGAGATTACCGTATCGGTAACTCTGAGAGTTGAGGAAAAGTTTTACATTACTAATATCGCAGTGATCAAAATAACTAGCATTTTGTCTTCGTACCCCTTTCCTCGCTGTTTGAAAGCCTAGAATGATAAAACGTGGCTTTTCCAGTTGCTTCGATGTTTTCACTGCCCATACATGTTGTGTAGTTGTTGCAAGTACTTGATATACATACAATTCCCATGAACGAAAACTCATAGCAATTGGTGTATCTTTTTGAATATAATTGAATATAATTAAATAGTTGTATTTTTCGTCGGTCTGACAGTACGAGGTAGGGCATAAGCCATTCTATATGAGTGATTTCAATTTTAAAGTCTTCGTATGTAGGTCTTCCATCTACAATTGTAGCCTATTGTAAAACAGCGTTTAAATCATTTCTCGATCTTGTGAGAATGAGTTCAGTCTTAACGCTTACAACGATTTTTCGATAATCCTCAGCGAAACCAAATATCATTGATAGAAGAACTGTCACATCAAAGTTTCCATTATTATCAGTTATATTTCCCACGTCAGTAATAGGCGTGCAGCTAGAATTTTCAAGATACTTTAGCTGACTGGGTGAGGAAGAAGTGTAGCCGTTTATCAAGGTTGTTGCAGCAACATTTTTACATCGATCAATTTCTATGGCATTGATCTCATATCGAATTTCTTCAAAGAGATGACTGATAGCATTGTTCACGAAACTAGTATGTTGTACAGCACCAACACCTTAGTAATACCATCCACTTTAGTAATCTTACCACAAATGTGTAGAGAACTTTTAGATGGTAAAACACATAAATCTTGATGCTGAATAGCTATTCGAATTTCATCACTATTGTTAAATGTATGTGAGGTGTAGGGTTGATGTGCATGAATCTCATAATGCGAGACAGATTCGTCAAAGATAACCGGAGATTGTACGTTAAGAATTGCCTCCATCTTGACAGCAACAGCAGATGGTCGTACAACTTCTTTTTCCCTTTTTTTCTCACTTGCTGTCCTATTTTTCCTCCACCACGCTTTACCGTGAGACCGAGACTTTGTAGAAATTGACTGTTTTGACGTGTTAATCGTTTGATCACTCGTTGTGGACTGACGACATACTGAGCTGTTAATATAGCTTCGGTCGGTGAGTAAGATTTCCATCGGATCTGAAAAATTGGCAGCGGCAATTCTTTGGCACGTAGCTTCCTTCAACCTTATGTATCGCTTTAATATCTAAATTGTTTTTACTTCATATATAATTCTATAAAGTTTTTATGCTTTTTCGTTTGATGGATAAAATTATTTCGAAATAATTATATTACATAATCAATGCGTAACTGAAAATATTGTTTTTAACGATTTAATAAAACAAAAAACAGAAAAAAACTAGCCGATAATCATGATGTTTTAACGAAAAGTTCAAAATTTAGTTTCCGAGATATAATGATAAGAATATAGTTCGCGGAACGTATCTAAAATCACCAGTGATCGAAAAATCGCCATGAATATACGCACATGCGTAACTGAAAATCTTATTTTTAACGAATTAATAAAACAAAAACAGCAAAAAACGAGTCTAAGTATAGATTAAAATCCATTAATGGAAACTGAGATCGAAGCGATACAGTTTTCAGTTATATAGAGTATACAGGGTAAGAAAACAAAATTTTGAAGCTTAATATCTTTAAAACTAACTGGTATCATAAACAACCCAAAGAAAGAGATAAAGGTGCTATATAATGCTAACTAAATCCAAAATTTTAAATTGATTATTGCCTTTTTACTCCAGTTATCGCATCACGTAGAAAAAACGACTCATAGTATACAGGGTGAAAAAACAAAAGTTTGAAGCTCAATATCTTTGAAACTAACTGGTTTTATAAAAATCCCAAAGAAAGGGATCATTGTGCTATATAATGCTAACTAAATCCAAGAAAATTTTAAATTGATTGCCTTTTTACTCCAGTTATCGCGTCACGTAGAAAAACGATTTTTTTCAGTTTTTGATGTTTTTCTCAGGATCTGCCGCTCAATATCTTTGAAACTTTAAGTGGTATATAGTTCTAATTACCTTCAATAATCATATATTTTTTTAGAATGATTCGCTATTTAGTTTTTGAGTTATAACGATTTAAAAAAATTGCACTGTATGGTGTATAATAAAAGAACGACGAACGATAATATAAATTTTTCACGGTAAAAACATAGGCAATTTTATTCTCTTTCAGGTACATATTAAGCAATTTACTTTTATTAACTTTTCCGATAACTTTGCTGGCAAAAACTGAAATCTCAAAACTAAAAAATCACTATAAAAAAAAAACGCGTATATAAATTGTAAAAACGGACTTTCGTCCCACTATCTTCTAGCAAAAACAAAGAAAATGAGACTTGGTGGGTTAAAATCCACCAAGTAGAAGCTGAGAAACAGGCGTATACATACGCACACACACACACACACACACACACACACACNACATACACACACACAGACATCCGTACGGGCATTTTCTAAAAACACCATTTTTCGACTAAAAATTCATCAAAACACACTTCCCACGTGTTTTTACACAAACTCCAAAAATTACTATTACAAGGCTTCCTTAGGAAGGAAGCAAAACTGATCGCGCTGATGGGGGCTCGAACCCACGAGCCCTTGATCGGGAGGCAGGTGGTTTACCACGGAGCCATCGCCGGTCTGATATCTACTATTTTGATGTGTTAATCGTTTGATCACTCGTTGTGGACTGACGACATACTGAGCTGTTAATATAGCTTCGGTCAGCATTAAATACAATGCCCATTTCAGGTGCTTTTCAGATGCAAACGAATTGTAATAATTTCACCTCGAAGAATTATTAAATCACCACCTTGATCTACTAGACGCAGTTGTAAATGATCAATCACTTTCACAGATATTAGTAAGTATATTATCTGTCTAGGAACTTCGATGATCTTGTAGCCAGGTGGGACTGCTGGGAGAAATTCATGTATTGTATGTTTAATTTTTGTTGATTTATATATGCTCCTGTCGTAATATTACACTCGACTCGTAGAGCGTTAACTTTGAGAATAGCTACTGGTAAATCTGAGTCATGGTTTATATAGGGTTTCAAGAGTCTTGGAGTAAATCCCAGTAGACACGCAATCGAGTCACTTGGACGAAAATCGATTTCACGATTGCACTCTATAATACTGCGCAATGTGTTATTATTTGGCTTAATACTAATTTTTATGCCTCGCGTATCGAGGATACCTTGTAGAGTTCGTTCAATATCCTCAATCTCATAACTGCCTATAGGAAGTTCAACTATTTCTTGGCCTACGTAAAACATATTGCATTTTATATCAACGTTTGGTATGGAATTGAAAGTGAGCAGCTCAACAAGTCCAACACTGTACTGGTTATCCGGATCTAACTCTATGGGAGGAAAATAATGCGTCTCGAGGTTTGAGGAGGTGCCAGAAAGGCTAAGAGTCATCGACTCAACAACCATCTTGAGTAGACTAATTCAAATCAGTCGTGTAGATTTCTTTTTATATAGACAGAACTGTTCCTTACGATTAAGTTGATTGCAGAGAAATTTGAGACAGAGACGACCGCAGTTGAAAGTAGAGAATTCCTGATACCTCTGATAATTGTACTTGACTTGAGATATTTTCCAGCAGTTCAGAAGATCACAAGGTGGTTATAAATCACCGAAACTATCAAAGTAAATAACTTCGTTACCAGTTTTTTGATAAGCTACCCAGTGTGTGCCAGATCCACTCGCATCATCTAGATTTATGATTGCTGATTCTTTAGTTCGACAGCCATTTGAAGGTAAGGCATTTCGCATAAAAACTCCACGAAAATTTTTTATGTTCATTAATTTTGCATACTTGAGTAGATCATAGTCGGTGAGTGCACGTTTTGGCAGTCTTATTTCATCGAAGTTTTTTTTTCCCACATTGCTTCTTTTTTGTGTTTTGTTTGACAAAGATACCAAAACCTTTGCGATGAGGTTTCAGAAACAGTCCCTTACCAAGTGTCAACATTTCCATTTTTTTATTGTGTCTTTTCTGTTCTTCCATTTGCGAAAGAAAGATTAAGACCACACTGGTGATGAATAATTCAAAAAAAGAGGAAAATAAAACTAGCAAAGGATGCGTGAATAGTAGCAACACAAAGACCGATACCAGTTCCAGTGGAAATAATATAGAAAACAATGCTGACAGTGTGGACGAAACCAACAACACTGCCAAAATTGAAACTGAATCCGATACTGCTGCAAGTAATTCTAGTTTGGAAAATGCTTCAAACTGCGCTGACATCGATAAACCACTTCTTAATAATACTGAATATCTAACACAAAAAATAATAAGGATCAACTCTGCGCGTACAATGCGAACGAGGATATCAGCAGCACCAACGCTAGCAGCGACAACAATTTCTCTAATTACTCACTCTATTAGGATAATTTTTACGATTTACAGGATGTAATGCTGATAAAATTACCCATACGAAGCCCATGCTTTTCTTTTCTCTATAAATGCTGGTAAGGGTATGTAAGAGCTGCCAGTACGCATTGGTTTGAATTTGTTTATATTTATCTGTAAATTTTAAATCGAATGCAGAGTCCAGCCAGAGTCACGTTCCTGAAATTGCTCAATATCTGTGAGTAGAGGTTCAATAACATTAGATTTGAACCATTCGTTTAATGATGATGATGCAGATAAAATTTCATGATTTTTTGTGTTAAAATTTTTTATCTCAATGCACTCTTCTTCTTTAGCACCTTCATTATGCTTTACAGATATTTTTTTTTAATTTACATGACAAAACAGTGTTCACTTTTAAGACTTCGTTCTTAGCAATCGTATTTTTTATTCCTCGTGAAAATAATATTGATGCATCTTGTAGAAATTTAAGTACATCAATATGCGTTAAATTTGCTATAACAGCAGTCCTCATGCGATTTTCAAAAGCGTTGTCCATGTCAATCCGACGCACACGATCAGTGATAGTCTTCTTTATTACTTGTACTCCACCACCACTTTTTCTTTTAACCATAACTTCTAGTCTTGCCTTCATACATTCTACTTTTGCTAAAGTACATAAAATACTTTGTTTTTATGAAACTGAAAGTTTGTTATTCCTTAAAACATTTCGAAAAGTCTTTAATGATAGAAGAAAGTGGTTTTTCCACTGGGTTATGGTGCATAAATCGACTGCAGCAGTAGTTAATAATATGTCAACCTCTTCTAAGAGCTTAACTTGCTGTAAGCATTCATCCATAATACATGCCATTTACGGAAGATGATATCTACGTGTAAAAATAAAATAAATGGGTGGCTTTTTCGAACTCGAGAGTTCATAGCCTCACAACGTATCGTGTTGTGTTTCTAGATGAATGTTAGCGTTCGAAAGTTTCCAGGGTAGGCTCATCACACCTACGCCTTTCTTAAACCCGGTGTCGTGAATAAGATTTCCATCGGATCTGAAAAAACTGATCGCGCTGATGGGGGCTCGAACCCACGACCCCTTGATCGGGAGGCAGGTGGTTTACCACGGAGCCATCGCCGGTCTGATATCTACTTGTAACAAGTACAAATTATAATACTTTAATATATATAACAATAAATGTTTGATGTATATTTTTTCAAAAAAAAAATAATAAAAAATTTAATATAGAGAGCTCTAATGTGAATGTAAAAAAACAAGTTGGTAAAACAGAGAGGCTGTAGTGTCACGAGCGTGTGTGAGAGAGAGAGAGAGAGAGAGAGAGAGAGAGAGAGATATTGCTGTAGTGTCCCCAGCGCGCGTATAGAGAGAGAGGGAGAGAGAGAGAGAGAGAGAGAGATATGGCTGTAGTGTCACTAACGTGTGAGATAGATAACTGTCGCATAAACTAGCAGTATCGGTTCGAGGGCTGGGAAAACTGAAGAAATGTGAGACTCTAGAGTAGAATTCTTAGAAGCATTGCTTTTGCTACAGATATTTTTTTCTAAAATTTTTACTTATTTAATGTAAAATTAATGTTATTTATACCAGTAAAGTCTTAGCTTTCTATTTTAAGATGCTTCCTCCAATTAAACTAATAAATTAATGATAATAATCCGTTTAAAAGTACGAGAGAGAGGGTAGTCGAAAAAAATCGAAGGATTTAGCTGTATCTGCTGCACCGCGCGCGTGGTGCGCTTTGAACGAAAATACGTCTGTAGACGCCGGAGTGGGGACTATGGGAAATGCATTTAAACGTATGAGAGAGAGGGTAGCTGATACTGTCCGAAGAAACATGAAAAGAGACATTTCACGTCGCAAGCGTGAATGAATTGAGCTTGAGAAGCTTTTTTAGTGGAAGGGATTAATTTCGAGTATATTCAAACAGTCCTCTGCTCCGTATTTGTATACATTTTCGAGTGTACTCAAGCAGTGTACTGTGCTCTACTTAAGTTGAGAAAGCTTGCTACAGCATTTGTAAGTATATTTTAAATATTTAATTATTTCACATATAAATTTATTCTTAATAATCAGTAATATTTTCATAAATAAAATGGATTCAATTATTGATATCCAGGGATTCAAGGGACAAAACAGCGAATTTATAATCGAGGAGTTGGCCTACATTGATCCCAACGAGCCAGCAGCAGTAGTTCAACTAGCAACGTTTCAACCACCGCACTCTTGGTACGACTTACCGAGCAATGTCCAGTGTGCTAATCTGTGGCTTAAATATTCTTTCCACGGGTTGAAGTGAAATGATGGTGACCTTTCATATGACAAGGTAGCTGAAATTTGCTTCATCCTTCTCGACTTATCACCGACAAGAAACGTGATTGTTTGGGTAAAAGGTGTGCAGAAAAAGGAGTGGCATAGAAGATCTCGGCTGTCCATCCTTAAAGACACCAGGATTTCGACCTTCGCTGGTGTGTACGCATCACCTTCCTGACTGGCAGCAGAATTGTGCAGTTCAAAACGTTTGCGCAATAAACAAGTGGCTCCGCGTTGTACGGCGAGATTTTATCATCCCACTGTATTTCTTTGAGGAATATTATTCCTCATCTCATTCTGATACAACAACATTGGAAGAATAATTTATTTTGTGAGTATAATATATTCTTATAACTAATATATAAAAAATATAATAAGCACATATATATATATATATATATATATTGTTTCATTACTTCTACAGGATGGAATCGCTAAACGCTGTGGAAAAAGCTCCACCATTCCTGCCCACGAAAAAAATTAAGGATCTGGAGATCAACAAGAAGTATAAAATATCCAAATGTAAGAAAGTTCAGACAAAATTTGGGGTGAAGATGGTGCTGGAGTTGGATGCCAGTTTTGACGTTTTCCTACCCACTAAATGGAAATGTTGCCGACGAGGAGAAGTTGAAGCAGGAGATAGAGATTAGAGTTGTCTATCTCCAATACCTTGGTAACAACATTATTGAATTTGTTTAATAACAATTTATCTCCATTACGAATAATATTAAAGATTTTTTCTCAATCATTCCAGTGTTTATGCTAAATTCTTTTTTACTGTGCAAAGGGGATTATCGCTAAGTTTAGTAAGTTTTCTTTAATAATATTAAGGATTTTTATAACATCTTACATAGACAGTATTATTCAATTTATAAATCACAATTTAATTACTATTTATATAAGTTTATAATGTACTTTAACGGTATATATATATAACTTTAAGGATTTTGAATATGATAGATATAATTACAAAAAATGTATTTACATAGAAAAATTAACAACAATGGATCGGTGGTCGAGTGTTTGGTTTTAAAGGCACACATTTATACTTTGTTTAGCTGCGTATCTATAATTGTATTGTAATGGTCACATCAACGTATAGGTTAAGTAACTATGTCATGTTAAACTCATGTCGCAAGATGTCGTCGGGCGGTAAGCAGCCGCCTGATAAGGCTAAGAATAAGTTTTATAAATGTCATCCGACACAAAGAGCATCTACAGTTATTTGCATCATATGTGAAAGTGTATATCACATAGATGAATTCAATCAATTACAAGGTGCCCGTTTAGTGAGCAGATATCTAGGAATCTGTGACGAACATGAGCAGCTGAAACTAACCTCAAAAGTGAGTGGAGACACTCTTAGTGACGAAGCAAGATTGATAATAGCTGAAGTGAAAATGACAATGAAAAATAAAGTGAGAAGTGAAATTTTGAGTGATATTGAAAAAGATAGTTCTATTCATGAAAAAACGATGGATGAATTAAG
>CM053172.1:13805785-13820832 GCA_012977825.3 Pteromalus puparum | reverse complement strand
GCTTGTCTTGTTGTTTTGGGTTGACGAGGTATTTTGAACGTGAAGTGAGTTCTTGACACCGATGCTATAGATTGTCCGAAAGTAATCTACCTACCCATAGTCTTGGTATTGTAGTTGTAGTGGAAATCAGTCATATCTATTAATTTTTTAATTTTCTTTTTGAGTATTTCAAACGCTACACTATCCGTAGCCATGTGATTAACCTCAAATTTAGTGTTATAGGTTAAATTGCTATAAAGACAATTACACACTTAATAATGTTTTATCACTACAATTCTCACTGAGTGAGAACCTGCACATTTAGTACACTTTTCATCGTTCAAACATTTTTTAGCACTATGTCCAAAACGTCCACACTTGTAGCATGGCTTCAGTTTTATTAAATCATAAGCTCTACACCTTTGAAAACCGACAAAAATTTTGCTATCATTATCTTTTTACGTGTTTGTATAATTCAGGCGATACTTCAATAATTGCCACTTAGTTTATTCGTTTTATCATTAACATAAGTATGTAAACATTACATTTGGACTCTAGTTTTTTGAAATTTCTTTCATTTAGATCATGTTGTAATCCTGAAGCACCAACTTGAGACAATTCTCTATTCCTACTATTTTAATTTCGGTTTCAGAAGTTGTTCTTTTGAAATCTTGAAATGAGATGCAAGTTCTTTTTCAATATTTTTTCTGCGTCATCACGCTCTCCTCATTCATGCACGTAATGACCAGTTCATCTTTGTCTTTGCTAATACTTATATTTTAGTTAAAATATTTTCTCTTTAGTTAAGTAATGCGTCACAAACTCTTTATATCAGCTTTGTTTCTTTATTGTTTTTTTTAACGATAATTCTTGGCACACGTTTTGGTTTAGGTTTAAGTTTTGTGCTACTTGCGAGTACGTGATTTTTTTCTTTTTAGATTCTTTGTTGTTTAGAAGTTCTTCATAAGTTCATTTTTTTCATACAGCTCCGTATTAAGTTGTTTTAATAAAGTATTTCTTTCAATTTTCGGCCACAACACTTAATCTTTTTTTTTTTTTTTTTAGTTTATAAGTTTAGTTTATAGGATAGTTTGTAAGTTTTTGTTTAGTAATCCACTCTATGTACAGGCAAGCTATGTCTTGCCTCTGTAGAATACCTTAATTGGTATATGTAAGTGGAAATAAATAAATAAATAAGTAAATAAATAAATATATATATATATATATATATATGCACGGTATTCCACATTTCTTCTTAAGGGTTAACGTGTTTTGTCATTAATATCACTATTAATCATAAATATTGTATTTATTTAAAAAATTTTTTATACATATGTTTTAGTTATAAGAATATATATTCATGTAATAAATAAAAATTTTTAGATGCGTTTTAGTTATAAGAATATAATATGAGCGTTTATATATGTTTTAGTTATAATACAACATGTATACTTATATAATAAATAAGGATTTTTATAAATAAAACAAAAAATATATTATGAACAATGGATTTATATTTGTACTATCACTAAATCCTAAAAAATCCTATTTCTTCATCAGCAGCATCAATAACTGATGAAGTCTTTGTGTATGCCAATAAATATTATTAGAAGGTTGGTAAGCACTCAGGATGACTAGATGCTCGTTACACCCAGCCAGCGTCTAGATGCTAGCTCCTGAACCAATCAGCCATGTTGAAATTTCAACGAATCACGTTTGATAAAACAGGTTGGGGGGCATGTCAGAAACAGTGCCGATAAAGTAGCTCACTCTGAGCTATGGAGGGAGGGATTGGTAATGGAGGCGCCACCGTCGACAACACCGGGGGCGCCACTGCTGGCAGCACGGTCGATATGCAATGCTCTGCTGGTAAAGCAGGGACCTACTAATATGAGTTACCATCCGTCGGTATTTGGTGGCGCAGGAGTTGCATGGCGCAGTAGCAGTCTTGCCCCTACTACTAATGCATTATCATTTCATTAAAGTTACATACTAACAAAAGGCTTTTAAACAAATTAAATCAGCAATTTCATTATATTTTCACAGACTTTTAAGCTGCAATCACTAAATAAACTAATACAGCTGACTTACCTGTATTGTAAAATAAAGTTCAAGCTTTAAAATATTGTAAGATATTGTGCGCCTCAATCCGTCCTATATATAACTTTGGTAAAAATTAATCTTTTTAAAATTTCAACAATATATACGTTTGTTATGTAAAACCGCATCTAAAAATGCATTAAAAAGCAGATTATCTATAATAATAAAGTTTTGACAGCTGTTTAAACAAATAATTTGTTAATAACAATTAAACTAAGCATTTGCGGACTTTGCGACCAAGATTTTTGGATTAAGGAGGTCAAAATATTTAAGAATAACTTGGTTGCAGTCGTGGCACTCTGATTGGCCACGGGACCCTACCTGGCTCCTCTACTAATAGTATATCTTGCACTTTGTTCGGCCTAGCCCCCATCCGCCAAGCGTGCGTAACGCTCAATAAGGAACTTCGTTCCAAAATTCAAATTATTCTTTTTTACTCTGTTGATTTAAAGTTATACATAGTTTAATCTCAAACACCTAGAAGAATATGGACCAATTATGTAAAGCACTGAACATCATATCGTACTATATTATACTTATAAAATTTCACTTTACTTATAAAACCGATTCAGAGTTGAGAAAAATAATATTTTGCAGAAAATATATGCCTCGAAGTAAAATCAGTATACCGGAAAGTGGATGCAATCACACAATAATGAGCTACATAATTTATACACTGAGACAAATGATGTAATAAAAGTTCAGCAAAATTTACTGTAATGCCTAGTAATGGCGCGATATACTTGCATTCTGAAGATTTTTACTATATTAGTAGTAATTTTTATTATGAACATAGTAACAATTCTTACAAATTTGTGATAATTACCATAGTACATAGTAAAGTCTTTGGTAAAATTTAATATGTAACATAGTAAAAATTGTGGTCTTTAATAGTATATAGAAATTCTTTTCCGCGTGTCAGATTTTGAGGTTACATGTCTTTCTAAACCTAATTTATGGTAATCGATGTTGAAAATCAATTATTTTACATGTATATAATATATTGAAAATCACCACACGAACAAAAATCATTTCTTACTCGATGAAGAATTATTTGAAAACTAATCCGAATCATCATGTGCAAAGAAATGAGCAAAAGCATAAATATACAAAAATCAAGCAAATCCCTTGTTAATTATAGATGAATCATTCAAACACATAGCGAATTTTCATTTCAAAACTCCCTGGTAGAAAAGCGCCTATTTAAAATGGTGGTAAAGGTAGAAACTGGCTAAGTAAAATGTAAAAAAACTAGACATTTTAAATTCCTCAAAAGTAGCGATATCTTGTGTATTTTTTATGGGTGAGAATTATATTTCATGAAAGTATCAATAAATCAATTAGTTTTTTTGGATGTAAGATACAAAATTATTAATATTTAGGCGTAAACTGAATAATTTTAATAATTTAAACATATGGCGAAGCTCGTAGGGGTTGTGTGGAAGATCGTCTGCGTGGCCCAGTCGGTTAAGGCGCATGACCGTACTTATTTGTCCTCGTGCAGGGCGTGGGTTCAAATCCCGGTCAGACAGAATTTTTTCAGATGCAAATAATTATTCTATACTTTCCTATAACCAAAAAACTCGAATCGAAGCCTGCTAGCTACGACTTTCCCATTCTAACCTCGAACCGCGATAAGCCACGTGTAACTCAGCTGTAAAACTCGACCAACTATAATGGGCAGTTTGTACATAAAGACAAGGTACGCAGATTGAATCCAAGAACTGCCCATTAAGTGGGAGAAAAAGCGTTACATTCTGCCTAAGAAATGGCAAATAAAACTGTCTAGTTCTTAGATTTTATGCCAAGAACTGTCCATTAAGTGGGTTACCGATTCTACCAGGGCTATAGTGGGATTGATTCTTCTTGGAGTAAGAAATGATTTTTGTCAGTGCAGGTAAGCTAGAATCTGCTAACTAGTTTATAAAAAATAAGATAGTTGCTTTTCAAAATTATTCTTTTAATGCTTACTTGCCGTCCCGTTGTCTTGTAGTCTACGATGTGCACTGAATAAATCATATAATGCATATTCGACCCATCGAGTGGCCAAAATGGCCGTGGCGAGCGGAGGCTTGCCGCGTGGCGATCCTACCAAAACTTATAAAAATCATCCAAATAAAAAAGTTAAAGTAGTAGTGTGTATTATTTGTGAAGAACTATACTATACTAGTGATTTTGTGAGAAATGACAAAGCAGTGCTATTGAGTGAAGTTCTAGGAATCTGTCATGAACACGAGGACCTAGACCTAACGTCAAAAGTAGACAATAAATTGCTGAGTAATGATGCGAGGATTGTAATTGCTCAAGTAAAGTACTTTGAAAAACAAGAAATTAGGAAACAGATACTAGAAGATTTTCAAAATGTTCTAACAGAAAGTAATAGTGAATCATTGGATACCAACTTGAAACTTGAAAATGCCTTTTTAAAGGAGATAAATACAGAATTAAGAGATAAAAATCAATTATTAAAGGAGTTATTAGATAAGAATAGAAATGAAATACCGACGATTAAAAGCAAAACTTTTGCTGAAGCTATATCAAGGACCAAAACTATTCTATAGACAAAACGTGTTCCTAATATTATATTTAAAAAAAAAGATGATGAGAGTATTGATGAATTAAACAAAAAGGTATCTCACTATTTGATAAAGGATAAATCAATACAAACGAAGAAGGTTATCAAGAAAAAAGATGAAATAGTCATAAACTTATTGAATGAGGAAAGTGTCACCAAAGCACATAAATTACTAAAAAGGAAACTTGTTGAGGTATGTGATGTAAATAAAGAACAAGTTATAAATCTTAAAGTTAAAGTTGTAGGATTAAATAACCTGGAAAAAATGGACAATGCTAGTATTGAACTAGACATCAATGAAAGGAACTTTGGTGCTTTCAAAAAAAATGTGTTGTTTTGAATTCCTATGAGAACAGTAAAACTGGATCGCAGTCTGTGATATTGGAAGTTCCTGCTGAGTTATACCAACACATTAGAGAAAACAAGAATAGACTTTTTGTAGGATATCAGAACTGCAGAGTATATGATTATTGTAATGTTAAACCATGCTTTAACTGTAGCAGATTTGGCCACAACGGTAGGAAGTGTACAAATAAAGCTGTTTGCCTAAAGTGTGCTGGTGATCATAAAACAGTAGATTGTCAAGCAAATAAGGTCAAATGTGCAAACTGTGCTTACAGTAATGAAAAATATAAAACAAAGTACAATATAGAAAATGTGGCAATGGATAGCCAAGAATGCGGAATTTTGCAATCCAAGATAAGGAAGTATATTGATTATACCGACTATACGATTGCACACCTTACTTGCCAAGAATATCGCAAAGTAGGAACGTCAGCGAAGGTATGGTAGCTAAAGCTTCTTATTTCAGCAAGTCACTTCAGTCATTGAAATAATAAGCAGACAGACTAGGAGTTAAGACATAACAAGGATCAGCAAGATATCAACACTGAGACATAGGCAATTTGAATCGTGAGATTGAAAATCGGAAAGAACTCAATAAGTCATTTAATGACAAAGCAAGACTTATTTATCGTAAACTAAGACTAAAGCAAATTCTGCTAAAACAGAAGTTTATGTAGTCTCTAGAAAAAAAGCCGTGTATAAATTGTAGTACTGAAACTTGGGTACTTACAATACACTCAATATTATCAACTGCAAGGCTACAAAACTTGTTATAATGAAAGTAAAATTAATAAGGCTGATGGCGTCTTAGTTTATATAAAAAATAACATATATAGTAATGATAAAATTGAGGTTGTTGATAGATTGAGTATTGTAAGTACTGATATAAAACTTATGACAGGTGAATCCATTAGAATTTCTGCTATGTACAGATGTCATGACATACCAAAGTCTGAATTTGTCAATAGTGTAAAAAAATTCATGGTAAGACATAGGAATGTTAAAAATCACTGTATATTTGGAGATTTCAATATTGATATACTAGAAAATAATGTAGCAAATCTAGAAACTAGCGACAAAACAGGTCAGGAATTGCGACAAGTCAGGAATTTGTAATTAATTATCTTGAACGTGAATATGTACCGCAACGTGTATATGTAAAGCAATTATTCCATTTAGAAGCTATATCTTATCATTATGCTACGTTAAGAAATAAATATATAAATAGCAAAAGCAATACTAGAAATAAGAGTCTTCAATTGCCAATAATTGATAAAGCTATAAGCAAAAAAAATAGCTACTTTGTTGCGTTAAATATTTTCAACTTGCTAAGAAATGATCTGAAAGCACTTGTGATTAGCAAAGTCGCGATTAAGAAGAGACTAAAAGTATTTATAAGAGAGAAATATTGATGGATCAAGAGAGATTTATTTTGTACTGTTACTTAACTTTTGCGTTAATATTTAAACTGTTATCAGGAAGATTGGCTCGACATCTTCCTGTACTTACTTATTTAGTTTTTTTAAGTTTAGATTCTAAGTTTTTTTTTATGTACCGTCCCTATGTACAGACAACTAAGTTTGTCTCTATAGGATGTCTTTTTATAAGACATATGTATATGGTCTAAATAAATAAATAAAATATACTTAATAAGAACGACTTATCGATTACTTAATGATCAATCTCCACTGAAATATAAAAATTTATCGCCTTTTAATTCAAGACGTATTTTGAGTAATACCGAGGGATAGAGCCAAAGAGAACCCTACTCCGCTTGACTTATTAAATTTAGCTTTGAGATTTTTTCTTTACAACAAACATATATTTGAAGATTTTTACGTCAATATGCTGATAGTAAAGCTTCTATTAGATTATAATAAGAAAATTGCAGTTTTAATTAATATAATATAACAGATTCACACCTTAATTGTCATAAATAATTCGAGTGTTTCATCGATAAACTATAAGACAACGGGACGGCAAGTAAGCATTAAAAGAATAATTTTGAAAAGCAACCATCTTATTTTTTATAAACTAGTTAGCAGATTCTAGCTTATCTGCACTGAAAAATATAATTTCTTACTCCAAGAAGAATCAATCCCACTATAGTTTTAAGATGAAAATTCACTATGTGTTTAAATGATTCATCGATAATTAATAAGGGATTTGCTTGATTTTTGTATATTTATGATTTTGCTCATTTCTTTGCACAAGATGATTCGGATTAGTTTTTAGATTAATTCTTCGTCGAGTAAGAAATGATTTTTGTTAGTGTGGTGATTTTTAATACTTGACATTTTTAAAACTGATTTCACAACATTCATTAGCGCGTATTGATAAAAATACAGAAAAACTTTTGTAAGCTGTAAACATTTGACAATTTCTTTAAGAATCTCATAACTTTTTAGAGGAGAAATTATAATTATAATACTAAGATAGATTCATTATGATGGACACATAACTTATAGTTGCCAACATTTTACCTTGTAAAAAGTGTTCTTTGAACTGATTTCACAACCTTTTATTAAATTTAATTAAATAAACTTATAATGGAAATGTTTTCGATCAAAATGATCCCTCAAGAGGCTGTTACTTAATATTGTCGATTTGTATAAAGTCTAGCAGAATTCTGATTTCCAACGAAGACTTGCACAACTCAAATTTTTTTGCTATTTTTTTAGTAGTCCTTTTTGTAATGAAAACGGCAAATTATTGAGTTGCGACAGTCTTCGTTGAAAATTGCTAAATATTGATATCGGCTAAGCAGCAGCAGCGTAGTAGGCTATAGGACTTTTTATTGAGTGTTACGGGTATGCTCAGCTTGAAGCTAGTCGCTGCCGATTTCCGGGGCCACGTTAGTTCGTTGACGTCCACCTCCTCCTCGTTCTCGAATTTGATGAGATTGTTGCCATTAGTCGATCGCATTCTGACGCGAAGTTGCTGCAGCTTTTGCTTGAGCGCGGACTTCTCCATTGACTTAGTCTTGAGCGCGAAGTGTCATTTGTTGGCCGTTAGAGCCGTGGATCGTCTTCGGCGGTTGTCGTTGCGGTGCTCGCCAGCTGCGGTAAACTCTGCTGCACCGATGATATGTGTGGCGTTATCGAGTTCGAGGAGTCGACCATTTTGAGGTGGCGTTATACATTCACTCTCATGTCGAGGTGGAAACAGCTGTAACGAAAGAAGGAAGATCTTGTCGTTAATTTTGGACTCCGGAGGAATAATTAAACATATGAGGTCTTGGAGTTAGAGTATCTGCTTGGCATTGGTTGCCATTGAGCTAGAAGAGCCTCTGGTATACAAGTCAAACGACCAGCCACGAAGGTCGTCCTTGCAAGCGACGGCTTCGTCGTCGAGGACAAGTGGGGAGAGCTCCTAAGATGTAGAAGTTTAAGACGAGCAGAGAGTGACTACAGATCACACTATCGGTCTCGATCTTGATGTGGCAGTCCAGCATGTTCTGATGATACAATTCGTCAATGTCTAGTATCTAGTTCATTGTTGTGAGCCGGGGGTCCTGTACCGGTCCCTAATCCAGCACGCTCGCTCCATCTTTATACGAAATTCATACGTAGTGTCTGCGACTATCTACGCAAGTTCTCGCTCATCGTCCCCGACGACCTCGTCATTTTCATCGTCCTCGAACTCAGTGTGATAGTTACCTATAAGTCGCATTTCCCAAACTGGTTCTCGGCCTGTGGAAGAAGAAGAAAGCCTAACGGTCTTCTGCTTGTGGGAAACAAGTGCTATAAGCCTGTGGAAGAGGAGAACAGTCGAGATCTTACTTATTATATCAATTTGTGTTGCCTTTGAGTATGGTTCTGGCAATCTGGTGCAAGCCAAAATGGTCGTTGAGGTTAGAATTACAGCTAACGGGATCTTCGTCGAACTCCAGTTAGCGAAAATTTGGCGAAGTTACAGTCGATGAGCTTCGATTATCTGTGGATCACGCACGCTGTCAAATCGATCTCTATGTCGCAATCCAGCAAGTCGCCGGACGATTTGCCGGTGCCTATAAGTATGCAGTCCATCGGTGTGGTTTTTATACATTATACCTCCATTATACCTCCAGCCAGGGGGTCCGGAGCACGTTGCTGTGTTTACTCACTGTACCCAGCGAGTTTTTTTGTGATTTTCAAGCAATGTAACTGTCACCTCTCCAAGGTGATGTCACTAAAAAATGGGCAAATGCAGAAAAACCCCAGAAAAACCCCATTGGCGCTCTCATGATTAGTTTATAAAAATTGTTGTTAAACTTGAAAAAGGTGCAGTCAATAAGAGTCTTAATGCTCTCTAAGAATTTATTTTTCAAAAGATTGAATTTGTTGCTTAGGCATTGCCACTTGGAGCTGATAGCCTGAATTATAAGATTTCTGGGAATGTTGCTAAATGACGAAACAACATCAAGCGAGGCCAAGTTATAGTTGTCGGAGATAGCTGCGTAGTCAAGGATATCTTTAAGAATCGAACTATTTTCCAAGCTAAAAGGAGGTTTAGTGAAATGTTCGTTAAAAAGAAGGGAAATACTTTTATCGAAAGCATATGTAGGGCTATTGATTGCAGAAGCTATTGTTCTTGCTGTGTATTTTGGATAATTTACTTAATTTTGCATATGGCATCTGTGACCCGTGAGTGAATAAAATTACATGTCACAAGGTAATACTTATCTTTGTAACTTTTTAAACTCCTTTACAAATATATTATTATAAAACAAAATAAAAGTAAAGTGTATTTACATGTTTGCCGTAGAAATGACTGTCGCCAAAAAACGATTTTTTATTTCCAGTGAAACTAAACATTGGTAATGGTACCGGGATCGGAACATTAATTCCCACTTGTCCTGCTTCAATTCTATCAGTAAAAGTTCTTGCACTTGCTCCATTTGTTGTGAAAATTGCAGTTCCATTACCATATGGGTTAGCATTTATTAATTGAATGGCTTCGTCTAGTGATGCTGCACTCATACAAACTAACACTGGACCAAAAATTTCTTCCTTGTAACATCTCATATGTGGCTACAACCATAAAATTTCATTAGTATTATTACAATGCTTATTTAAAATCTCTTACAAAAAACAATAGCAGAAAAATTCTACAAGGGCTCTGCAGTAACTAACACAAAAGAAGGATATAGAATATTATTTAAATAAAGGAAAGCCCCTTTGATACTTATGCATGAGTATTGTACCTTGAAAATAAAAATGAGATTTAATGATCTTGAAAAATTGCTCTTTCAACAAAATAATAGGGAACAGGCGTGCTATTGAAATCACCATTGATTTTATTTTCCACTTTAGATGATAGCTAAGTAAAGTGATTCGCAGTTAAATTTTAATCATTTAACGTTTCTACTATTTTTTATAATTAATTAAAATTTTAATAGCGCGGAGACAGCGGAGTAGTTCGGAAGCGCGTCGCGTGAGGGGAAGCCCGTACATGCAGTCCCTCCCGCGCCGTGCTCTCCCACTACTCCGCTGTCCCCACGAGCTTGGCCGATTCTACTTATGTTCACGGCCGCTTTTCACCTATTTAAATGCATTTAGTTCTCAAATCTTTTTTAAAAAGTTCAATCGGACGATTACACGAGTATCCACACGGAAAGAATTTTACAAAAAAAAATTACGTAGAAATTAAGGATAAAAATTACAGTGCTAGTACAGTAACGCTGGTACGCCGCGCCATCTAGTGCAATTTTACTGGGTCGGCACTGTAAAATTTTCGGTATTTTGTTATTTTTTTTGTTATATATTTTGTTATGTATGCATGAATTGCGCATTCACAATGGTATATTATTAGTAAATAAAGGGTATTTCATAGATAACACACTTTACACCAAGAAATTTGTTGATTGAAAAAGTGTATATCAGGGATTTGGTGGTTATGGAAGCAGCTGGCGCTCGTGGTTCGGCGCAGCGCTGAACATGAATTTCGTTTGCAGCGCGGTAAAAATGTTCGCAACTGAAGAATTTACCGTGCTGGTTCGGTAAAATTTACAGGGAGCAAGATAGATAATATCTTAAGTCAGATAAAAAGTTTGGGAAAGACACGGCGGCCCACGATTACCGTGCTATCCCGGTAATTTTTACTGGAAAATTCTTTCCGTGCAGCCTACCGTGAAAAAATTGCCAAAAAATTTTCTAACAGCGATTGTGTAAAAACTATTTGTCCAAAAAAGAAACCGGGTCTTGCACACATGAAATATAAGTTAATAGCTACTTGTGTGCAAAGTTACATTTCTGAATTTTAAAAATTGGCAAAGGTATGAATTTTTTGAAAAAACGGCGTTTTTTTTTTCTTTTTTGCAATAACTTTGGTTTTAATTGTCCGATTGCGTCATTCGAGGTATCATTCTCTTCGTGGTTTTATTCTCTACGATTCATCCCATTGTGCCATTCAGATTTCTCCAATAGTTTCTATTTTATACTTAAAAAACTAAAAAAAGTGCGATTTTTTGCACTATTTTGTTAATAACAAAGCATAAGCCATTGAGTTGGAAAGTGCGCATTTTTTTCTACTAACTACCCTTGACATAATCGCACAGTTGCTTTTCTGCTAAATGTAATGTCCCAAAATAGGCATAATTTTGCTCTGTTGCCTGGCCTACAAGAGTATTTAAAACAACCGTACAGATACAATTTTGCATACAAAAAATTAATTCCTTTTAATTTTGTGTATTATTTGTATTATATTTTATTTTAAAACTAATTATAAAATTTATGTCTGTCTCCTATTGTGATTCAAATGTAACGAGACATAAGTCTCGCACACGAATCAGCAAACACAGCGCCGAGTAAATCAGCTGACGCCAGCGAGCGCGCGCGCGCACCAACCGAAAGGCCAGTCCGCACGAGCGCGAGACTCTACTAGTAACTCAGCGGCGACACGCCAGGCGGCGCGAACGGCGCGCCGCGAACACACCTATATAAAGCGGCCCGCGCGGCATAGCGAGGCAGTTCTACTCGAGTTTAACTCCTGACGGCATCGTGCGCTCACGTTACCGAGAGGAACAACTAGAGAGGAACAATGCCAACAGCGTCAGCTCGTGAGCACACGTGAAGACGCTATCGACGAACCCGAAACTCCGAGTTGCCGTCGTGCGCACACGAGACAACTAGGAGCAGCCGAACAGCGCCGAGGCTCCTCTACGTGAGCACACGTAGTGGATACTCGACGTTGCCACCTGCCCCCGAACATCCGTCCCAAGGGACTGGTTATTTTCCCGGCCACCGTGCGCACACGGGGTTGAGAGAATAACTAAAGCCCTGCCGACGATTCCCCAGGTCGTGAGCACACGTCCTGGTGAAGCACCGGCCAACTCCTGTCCGTTCAATACCGCCGACCTCTTGAGATTCACCTGGTCACTGTGAGCACACAGGAGCAGGAGAAGAACGAGACGAGCGACCTCGATCCGTAGAGCCGTGCGCACACGACTCCATGGACTCGAGGGAGAACTAACCTCCCAAAAACCCGTCGCTTAACCCGAACCCGTTTCACCGTCCGAAACACCGATACCGCATCCGTAAAACCGGTAACCGCACCGAAACTACGTAACTCCGGTAACGACGCGTTAATGTACCGTCAACCGCTATAGATTAAGCTAAATTGTTTGTGAAGGCGAAATATTCTAAATCACCGCGATTTCGATTTCTGTTACAGATGGAGACTCATAATTGAATTATCAACTTGTTAACTTAAATATTAGAATATATCTTTATTGTTATTATTTGCATAAACAAGTCTCTTCAATTCACCTTTCCCCTAACCAAATCCTGGCGTCCGGCCGACTACTCAACTCACGGGGAAAGTCGAACCGTTACATTGATTTGCGATATTTTCTTAAATTTTCTGTCATGCTCTCCTCTTTTTTAAGTACAATATGTCATTATAAAATCGGTTAAGGGGGATTAAACACACCACCTTTAAACTCTGAAAAATAAACTTCTTATATATAATAACAAAAATAAATTATAATTGTTATATAATTTGTATACTAATATTAGGTTATATTACCTGTATTTTTACCATGGTAAATCCATATTAGCACCTACTTACCCATGGTGACTCTCCGTATACTGTTTTGAGCATTTTGGCACTGTCCGTAGGATTCCATGTGGCCACATGGTTTGATTGGGCTAAAATTTTAGGAGCATGCTTTGTACTCTCATACTTTTGGTATGAATAAAGGGATTTTAATCTGAATGCTTAGAAAATCTTTTATGAAAAAAATGTGGCATAAATAGGTTAAAAAAAGCAAAAAATTAAGTATTTTTATTGTTAAACATTTTCTAAGCATTCAAATCAAAATCCCTTTATTCTTACCAAAAGTACGAGTGTACAAAGCATTCTCCTAAAATTTGTTTAGAAATGAGTTGAGGCAGAGGATTATCATTAATAACAATGTGGATTTATTCATGTTCTTCTATGTACAGCTACTATGTATATATATATGCCGTGTACACCATGTGTACTGTACGACGGCTCAGAACCAAGAGAGCGAGAGCCGCGAGAACGCTACGCAGTTTCGGCGTCTCTCGCAGCTGCGTGATACTCACATACGTACCGCGGAGAGGGGAGGCTTACATGTGTACGTCCCTTCTTACACTCGTTAGCGCGCTCACTTATTCTAGCGCGCAGACTATAGTATTGTGTACAGGCAAATGTACTATACATTCAACACGCCTCCTTACATATGTCTTGTACTTCATGTTTTTACATTTAACATCATTCTGAATTTTTCAAATTTTTCAAATTCAGATTTTTCAAATATGTTGCCGCACTAATTATTTCTGGCCAATAATTTTGTCTACTTGTGCCTCATCTGATAAACAACGCGCCATATCCATTATTGTTTCGATTAAATCTTTCAGCAGTACGTACAACTCATGTACGTACGCTGGACAATTGTTTATATAAATACCCTTTTCCTTTGCGAATTTATAAAATCGATTATTTAGGTATTCTGTACCATTATCGCATCGTATTGTTTTTACACTTTTTCCTGCTAAGTTTTCTACTTCATTTACGTACTTTATCATACAATCATATACTTCATCCTTTGTTTTAATGCAGTAAATTTTGGCTATTTTGCTGTAATCGTCGATAAATGAAACAAAATATTTTTCACCGTTTGGACCCGGGGTCTTGAAGCTACCACATACATCAGTGTGTAATATCTCTAAAATATTTTTCGCTCTTGTTCTGTTATTTTTAAACGGTAAATTATGCATTTTATTCTCTATGCAAATTTTGCATTTTAATATTTCCGATTCAAACTCAGTTGGAATACCCGTCACCAATTGTNTATTCTGTGCCACTTTTCTTTTTTACTCATTTTACCATTAATGTCGGGATGAGGCGCGAGGAGGAAAGAACACTCTGCCTATCCTGGACTATCACTTTATTCTCTCTCCGTCTCTCCAGCCCGACTGGTCTGGATCGTGGTCGAAGCGGCACTGAACTAGTCGCTCGCTCGCGGCGTGAGCCGCTCTCTCTCTCTCTCTCTCTCTCTCTCTCTGTGGTCGGACGTGCCGCCACCTATCGGTGGGGTACCTACAGTACTCCCCCCGAGGAAGAAAAAATGAGAAGCATTTTTGTTGATTGGAAACTTATGTAAAGTTGCGAGAGAGAGGAGTTTACAAGATTTTGTGTAGTCTTACAAAAAAAAGATGTCAGGGACTGGAGAGTATTTACAAAAATAATTTACATTTCTTAAAACTAGTTGTTTGAACGTATGACAAGTTTGCGCTTAGAATTACAAGATACGAAGGTAACTAGAGTTAGAATCACAGTGTGATGATTGTACAAGTATTTTCTTGTAGTGTGGCGTAATGTAATACAGTGTTTGTAATGATGGTTTCGCTCCATCTGACTCCATAATTTGCTAGTACATAATACAATATTAAAGTTGAAACTTAGATTAAACGCAAAGAACAAAAAAAAATTGCTAGCTTGGCTAGGCTTTGGTTGGTTTTGGTTCTATAAGGTATTTACAGAGTAGTGTGCTAGCTTGGCTAGGCTTTGGTTGGTTTTTGGTTCTATAAGGTATTGGATA
>CM053172.1:13668872-13803928 GCA_012977825.3 Pteromalus puparum | reverse complement strand
ACACAAAAGAGAGAAAGATGATGGTGAATATTCAAGCAAAGCTTGTACGCGTCAGGCCGACGCTAATTCGAGAGCGTTTGACGCGAAGACCATCTATGGTCGTATCGTTGCAGCATAGAGTCGGAGGTCAGTGAGCCTTTGCTGTTGCCAAGTTGCTGGGTTTGGGAACTTTACTGAATGTTGCCAGTGTCAATCTGCCAGACTTGGTTAGATGAGTGAATGCTCTGAGGTGGAGACGTGCGGTCTAAATGTGACCGTCTGTTAGTCCCCGCAACACAGGATATTTAGTTTCTGTCCTTCTGACTCTTGGGGTTCTGTACCCTTGTAGTCCTGATTAGGAGCAGCGCTTTCCAGGGCGCACCAGATGCAGTTCTTTGCCTCTGTACCGTATTTGGGTGTAGTAGCAAAGTTTTTGTCGTTTGAGTAAGCTGCGATTAAGATTTTGAGTCTGGCTGGGTCGAATGCTCGTTGTTTTCGAGTTGGGCTCGAGACGCTGCTGTTGCAGATCGATTGGCTCGAGGCGATCCGTTCTGCTGCTATTGTTTTGATATTGAATGGCTGGCTAAAGTTTCCTCGGAACGCTGTGTTGGGGAACTGTAGCAGTTCTTGATTGCATCGATGCGAGGCGTTCCATATGACTAGACTGCTGGGCGAGTTCGTGAGCCTGTCCGCCCTGACTATTCGTCCTCAGATTTGTAGTTCCAGATCATGATCTTGGATCTGTGGAGGCACGTCGTGAGTTCCAACCGCAGATGATGTTTCTCTTGGAACTGGAGTTGTGAGCCAAGCTTGCCATCGGAAGGAAGTCAGATAGGTTTCTAGAACCGATTTCTACGCCTTTTGAATATGGCGTCCAAGTTGTTGCTGGATGTTTCAAGCGTATGCGCCGTCAAGGATTTTCTTTGCATTGTGTTCGTATTTTATCCTTGTGAGGTGTGACTGTATTGATGTCGAAGCGTGGATATTTGTGTAAGATATTCTCATGACGAAGTTGAAATCTGGCCTCATCTTCGTGACGTTGTTGCCACAGATAGATCTTCTAGTTGGCTAAACCAGCCCTGCGGATTGTTGTTTGTAAACAGTTCCAGAAGCAAGATGCTGGTGCTGGCAAGGCAGATGCGTTTGATGTCTTGGTCAAGAATGTGGGTGTTTGCCTGTGAGAGATTCGGCATGGTAACTGGTTCTCGTGCGTCTGTGTGTCGTTGGCCTTTTGCAATTCGTGCTCTCGCTGTTGTTGCGGCGCGAAGCCAGGCGTTCAATAACGGTTCAGTTTGAGGTCCAGATTGACGTTTGAACTGTTCTGTCAGCTGTGCAGGTCGTCGGCAGTGCGTAGTTGACTGCTGGTGACTGCTGGTTGTTCGGCAGGCCTATGTCTTCCGCGCCGTGTTCCGAATTCGGCGAATGGACGGTTTTAGTTCTTCCGGGCGTTCCCAGGAAATAACTGTTGTTTGTCGACAGCCGTTGTTGGGACTTGAGGTTGCCAAGCTGTGTGTCCCTAAGTTGAGCGACGTGTTGCAGTGGCTAGACGAGCTGGCCTGCGCCGAACTGTAAAGACGTTCTCGGTGCCGTTGAGGCGGCTCGATTAAAGCCCGCTGCCATGTTGGCTCGCGAGTGAGAGCTGTAGTCTGTCCGCTGTGTTTAGCGACATAAGTGGCCGAGTGGCTGACGAGATGTCTTCTGATTGCTTGACGTAGCGAGAACGGTTGACTTGTTGTCGCTTGGTCGTGAGGTACGGGAGTCGTTACGACGACTTCGCTTGCGTTTTTTCGATTAATCGGGGAAGTGCTGTGAGTGTCATTTTCGGCTTCTAACGTCTTTGCGTTACGATGAAGGGTGAAGCGTTGAAAGAAATTTGTTCGCTTGCACCGATCTGAGAGTGAAGGCTAAATTCACGAATTCGCGTCATGTCGTGGCGTGTGCATGTGGCCTAACCTGATCCTTGAGTTGGAGCAAGACGCTGACAAAATATTATACAGAATGGTTCCAGTGTACTCGCGACGTACAAACGCTGCAAGGCAATTGTTGTCCGACCGCGCACTAAGTCTAACTAGAGGTTGTAGTGGATAGTGAGAGAAAAGAAAAAGATTTCTACCTTAGTTGTTCGTCGATCTTGATTGGAGCGAGCAGGGTCGTGGTGAGTTTCACTGAACTTTCCTGTTGTGTCGCTCACGAGGAATCTCAGTCCGGGAGACGACAACAACGAGAGATAGTTGTCGCGATTCCCAGCACGCCGCTAGTTGTCGAGGCTGCTGTGACTGAGACTCGATGCGTTGCCCTGGAGGTCTATGGGGTACCACTTGCAAGGAGCGCCGTCCGGGAGTGGTAGCCGTTGACACGGGTGCAAAACGCTGATCGTCGAGCGAGAAAAGAGAGTGAAACGCATGAAAGAGAGATTCGAAAGAATTACTGAGATTGCTACCGCGTTTCACCTCGGATTTCGCAAGTTAATGAGCGAGAGAAAAATGATTGAAAAGAAAAGAAAAGAAAGAAGAAAGAGAGAAAAAAAAAAATTTTTTCAGACTAGTCGCGATCTTGATAACGCAATGTGTGCGTGATGATTCGTAGAATCGTCGTTGCTCGCGTGAGCTGTTCTTAGAATTCGAAGACTCGCCGAACCAGATGGCGGCCTAACGTTGAGATTCGCGCGCGCACTTCTTTGTTACCTTAAAGCGAAAATGGCGATTCCGCGTGAATCGCCGCGCAAAACGACGTGAAGAATTCGTCGACGCTGCCGAAGAAGTGCTGACTAGACGAGGAAGCGCCGTTGACCGAAGTGATGATGATGATAAGGCCCGGTGTCGGTGGCTTCACGCAAATCCGTTTGATGAAGTGCGACAATCGCTGCGCTGATGATGAAAGCGGCCGGTGTCGGTGGCTTCACGCATAAAGAAATCCCCTCGCGAAGGCTTCCACGTTGCACGACGTTGGGTAGTCGCGAGGAAAGTGTGCGCCGGCGTGCGCAGCACGCACACAATCCGTTGTCCGTTGAGTTGACAAGACTTCAGCCGCCGCGTGCCTGCGCGCGTGAAGTTCGAAAAAGGCGGCGAGTTCGTGGAACTTGTTGCTCCTGCCGTCTCGACACGTGAAAACGTGTGTCGAGGTAGTCGGGTTTCCGACTGAAATCTCGCGTGTCACGGCGGCGTGCCAGCGTGCACACGGGATGTGGCGAAACGATGCGCGTTGTCTGACGCAATCGCCGCCTGTCTTTGTCAGCGAGTATGCTGAACAAAGACGCCGCTGCCGGAGAGAATTGACGTGGTGCGCTCCTCGATGTACGTTGGCCTTGTCGAGGATCCACGTCGGGTCACCACTGTCGGATGAGGCGCGAGGAGGAAAGAACACTCTGCCTATCCTGGACTATCACTTTATTCTCTCTCCGTCTCTCCAGCCCGACTGGTCTGGATCGTGGTCGAAGCGGCACTGAACTAGTCGCTCGCTCGCGGCGTGAGGCCGCTCTCTCTCTCTCTCTCTCTTCTCTCTCTGTGGTCGGACGTGCCGCCACCTATCGGTGGGGTACCTACAAATACCTTAATAGAACCAAAAACACACCAAAGCCTAGCCAAGCTAGCACACTACTCTGTAAATACCTTATAGAACCAAAAACCAACCAAAGCCTAGCCAAGCTAGCAAATTTTTTTTTGTTCTTGCGTTTAATCTAAGTTTCAACTTTAATATTGTATTATGTCTAGCAAATTATGGAGTCAGATGGAGCGAAACCATCATTACAAACACTGTATTACATTACGCCACACTACAAGAAAATACTTGTACAATCATCACACTGTGATTCTAACTCTAGTACTTCTAGAACGCTGCGTGAGCGGAGCCCCAAGTAAGCTTGCGAAGCTTGAGCGGATGGTCCGCATTGTTGAGAATCTCCTTGAGTTGCTCGTCCTTCTCTTGTTCTTCGCTCAGCTGTTTCGCGTCGAACAGCGTCGGAAGCTTGAAAGCGTTGATGTTTGCTAGAACTTTTCTGACCTGTTGGTCAGCGAAGAGTTCTGGGTCGCTCCAGTCGAAAAGTGCAGGAGAAGTGAAAGCGTTGATTCGAGACAAGGCGTCTGCAACGTCATTCTCTTCCCCTGGGAGATAGTGAATCTCTGTATTGAACTGGGCGATGTAAGACAATCTGCGCGAGCGAATAGCTGGCATTTTGTGGTCGGACGTGCCGCCACCTATCGGTGGGGTACCTACATTAATATACTCAGCATTGTTTACAATTTTTTGTTCAATTTCCAATCATACGTATTTAAGTATTTCCAATCATACGTACAATAGCTGTACGATTCTGGCAACGTGTTCAGCATATGGTTTAATTTTTCTTTTTCACTTATATTGGTACCTGCGCCTTTCAAATCATTCACTGCTTTCTCAAAATCACTAAAGAATGACGCCGTGTCACTATAATTATTTAATCTTATTTTTTCAAGTCTGTTCCTGCATACAATTTGCAGTGCTGTAGATTTTTTTAAATTACATACTGTCTAGCTTTTTAATTATTCCAAACGCAGTAGTCTCTTAATCGCACACGAACTCTAATTGCTTATTCGAAATAGCACTATAAATTATGTTAATCGCCTTCAAGTCATTATCATCCCATGTTGTGCCTGTCTCCGATGAGGGTTTTTCTTTTTCTATAACTTTATGGCACTTTTACAATTTTAGAAACATCGTTATTCTCTTCTTCCACATGTTGTAATCCTCTCCATCAAACACTGGTATAGCAAATTCTCTCTTCTCCATTTCGTCTACTTGAATCTCAAATTTTTCTTCAACTTCTTCTATATTCTCGAACGTTCCTTCGTGTTCGGTATCTTTCTTTTCAATTTTCACGACTTCCGATGTCTCACCGTTGTCCATAAACTTAAGTGTTCTCTGCTTGATCTCGACCACGTGTTTCAGATTCACTTTTTAATCCGTGTGCATCTCACTGATTTTACGATATTTCCAAAAAATCTTTCTACTTATCAATAGTCCTTTTGTTTATCTATTTATTCTCACTTGTATTTTTCTTCTTATATTATTCAAACACTTTGATTTTTCACTTTGAAAAATTTCTTCACCACGTGGCTTTCAACCTCACTTTTTACTTAATATCTCTATACGACTCGAGAGTCAGTATAGAAGATATGATGAAATATCAACCAACGGTCTGCTACCATGTTTAGAAATGAGGTGAGGCAGAGGATTACCATTAATAACAATGTGGATTTATTCGTCTTCTTCTATGTACAGCTACTATGTATATATATACGCCGCGTACACCATGTGTACTGTACGACGGCTCGGAACCAAGAGCGCGAGAGCCGCGAGAACGCTACGCAGTTTCGGTGTCTCTCGCAACCGCGTGATACTCACATACGTACCGCGGAGAGGGGAGGCTTACATGCGTGCATCCCCTCTTACACTCGTTAGCGCGCTCACTCATTCTAGCGCGCAGACTATAGTATTGTGTAGAGGCAAATGTACTATACATTCAACAAAATTTTAGCCCAATCAAACCATGTGGTCACATGGAATCCTACGGACAGTGCCAAAATGCTCAAAACAGTATACGGAGAGTCACCATGGGTAAGTAGGTGCTAATATGGATTTACCATGGTAAAAATACAGGTAATATAACCTAATATTAGTACAAAAATTACATAACAATTATAATTTATGTTTGTTGTTATTTATAAGAAGTACATTTTTCAGAGTTTAAAGGTGGTGTGCCCACTTAAGAGCTTATATTATTCGCTCCTAACGAAAACCATCACAGTAAGAATAAATAACATAGATATTTTGTAAAATGCTCTGTTATCGCATTTAAATAAAGCTAAGCAGGAAGACATTTAAATGGGTGGAATTCAAAATATAGGTCAATGCCCTTCCCTATAGGATGACACGAATGAGAGAGCAAGCGCCGGGTCTAAGAGCAGGTAGTCGAGACCGCACAATAGGTCATAGGGAAAACTCTGAAGCGCAGCCACTTGAATAAATTAAGGAAATGAGAGGAAAGAGAGCCGATGACACGAGCAACAATAACAAACAATATGCGAATAATAAAATCGGGCTATTTAGCACATTAATAATAATTATTACGCGAGAAATCAAATAATGAGATAATCGCGAAAGTTGGATAAATAGATTAATTCCATATCTATAATCCGGACTTAAGGAATAGAGTAACGGCATGATTGTTACAATTGAGAGATTATAGAATATATGCAATAAATTAGAATCACGCGATATTAATACACTCGCAAACGAAGCATAATGGGCGAACGAGCGGCAACTGTGAGCAATAGACGCACATACACGTACAATTTCAGAAAAATCACACTGGTAGGAGAATTGCGTCTGAGACTGTGTGTCTGCGTCTGCGACTGACAACATATGTGTAAATCCGCAGCCGACTGGAAACAACTCGGGTGGTGGAAGTTAAAAATTTAGATTTGAGGGCACACCTACCGGACCAATTTTTTTCGGTTCCTAGAACCTTTCAGTGCGTGAAAATGTCCGCGTGCACGCCCGATCGCTTGCCAAACTTTTTTGCTGGACACTTTAAATTCTCTTATGGGAATTTAACATGGGAAAAATTGACGAAAACCAGCCGAAGTTCAACTTTATGTCTGGAGGCGCAATCGAAAAATGTGTATTAGTACATTCAAAGTATCTGAAAAAAGGTTCAATTTGAGCCATGGTGGGTTAAAAATGGTTGCCTAGAAAAAAAGTTGCGATATATCGACGGCTGAGTGGAATAACACCGTATCTCAGCGGAGGCTTCAAGAACGTCGTATCCTAGAATAGGCTTCAAGAACGTCGTATCTTAGGATTGGCTTTAAAAACTACTTTTATTTTCGTGATTCTTGCTAAATAGACGCTATAAAAGATTTTGAAAAAGATAGTGTCAACTATTACCACAATATAGCATCTACTTATTTTTCTCAAAATCTTTTATCGCGTCTATTTAGCAAGAATCACGAAAGTAAAAGTGGTTTTTAAAGCCAATCCTTAGATACGACGATCTTGAAGCCTCCGCTGAGATACGGTGTTATTCCACTCAGCCGTCGAATTATATGGCAATGAAAAAGGTACAAAAACAGCTATAATTGATAGGCATATATATAGTAGATGAAACCAGCAAAATGTTAATATAAATTTTTGAAAACGAAAGTAGAAGAAAAGAGATTTAATTTGAGGGTCGGATAGTTAAAATTGACTGCTCGGATCAAAGGATATAAGGATTTTAAAAATGGGAGTGAATCGCGGATTTTCGTAAAAAATCGTGATTTTCATGATTTTTCGCTATATTGAAGCCTAGACACCTTTTTTTCTAGGCAACCATTTTTGACCCACCGGGGCTCAAATTAAATCTTTTTTCATATAGTTTGAACGTATTAATACACATTTTTTATGCACCTTCAGACATAAAGTTGAATTTCGACTGGTTTTCGTTAATTTTCCCCATATTAAATTCCCATAAGAGAATTTAAAGTATCCGGCAAAAAAGTTTGGCAAGCGATCGGGCGTGCGCGCGGACATTTTCACGCAGTGAAAGGTTCTAGGAACCGAAAAAAATTGGTCCGGTAGGTGTGCCCTCGAATCTAAATTTTTAACTTCCGCTACCCGATTTGTTTTCAGTTGGACGCGGATTTGCACATATGTAAAATCGGAAAGAGAACTTCGTCCGAATTTGCCAGAATACGAAGAAGAAGGAGGCACGCGTCCGAACTGCGTGCGTACGTGCAGATATAACACCAGCAGGAAAGCTTCGTCTGAAACTACCAGAGCATCATTAAGAAGGGGGCACGCGTCCGTACAACAAGTGCACGTACGCCCATAGCACCAATAAGAGGACTGCGCCGAGGTCATGAGTATAGACAAGACGGAAACATGCGTGAATTTCGTCATCATTACAGAAGACGTACATACTAACGAGCATAAGGTGAAGGGGTCTTAGACCTCTTGCATTCGTTTATCGAGAGATAAGATCTCGAATTCAGCAGCGGCGGTTATACCTACAAAAGAGGAAAGACACTCTGCATAGGGGAGCGAGGAAAACCCCATTACCGCTACAAGTACAAAAGAATAGCTTTTAAGACGCCTATAGTAACAAGAACCAAGTCCAGAGAGACCATATAAGGAAATATGCAGCATCTCAGCTTTCTGATTGGACACACTATTTACGAATGTTCACGACTACCTATGTCATAGAGGGTGACGGTGAGGGTGATTTCGAGTATACAAGGCCCTGGTCCGCCGGGCCCCGCATACAGTCTCTTCTCGAAATTTCACCACGCGGAAGCTCTGCCCAAGCGGAGCCTGGTCCGGTATATGATCTCGGGACTTAAACTTTCTACGTGTAACTTCTTTCAAAACTTAGAATACAATATTTTCGACGGTTCGAAAACTTTGAATATTTTCGGCAGTTCAAAACAAGAGTATTATTGTCGTTTGTGTCATTTGTCGTTCTGAGGAAAATTATAATTGTCTAAGATACATCAGTTCGTTGCAAGCGAGCGTTAATCAAATTCTGTCTTTAATAATTCTTAAATAAACTTGCTTATAATAAATAATTAAATCGTGAGTGCACATTTTAACCTTTAACTCCTAATTCCTGACGCGACGGTTTGCATTCGTATAATCATTCCGCTTTGCAAATCGAGCCAACGCCCCACTGAGAAGACGCGCTGGTAGCAGAACAGGTTAGAAGCGAATAAATACGAGGTAAGTGATATACATATCAACAGATGGCATGTCTCCATACATATTCTCTTTCTTTCTTTCATAATCCATTGCACAAATAGTCGATCTCATCTTACAAAAGTCTAAAATGATATTAGTCCGTGGTTCTGTCTTAACGATCGGAGTGAAGTCCTATTTTACTGACAATTAAGGGAAAGTTAGTTCGTTTCAGAGTTCAGGGTCTTGACTCAGACTAAAATGCATAACGATTCATTGCGGGTCCAAAGTGATTCACCGGCGGCTACTGGAGGCTGTTCTCGTTATTTATATTCTCGATATATATATATATATATATATATATATTTATTTATTTATTTATTTATTTCCACTTACATATACCAATTAAGGTATTCTACAGAGGTAAGACATAGCTTGCCTGTACATAGAGTGGATTACAAAAAAAAACTTACAAACTATCCTATAAACTAAACTTATAAACTAAAAAAAAAAACAAATCATGTTCGATGACATTTTATAGATCGTAATATTTTTACAAAAGTTAAAAGTTAAAAGTCATCCAAATCAACAAAAAGAAATAAACTGTACTCGTCTAGGGTACCTTCTCGCTTATGAACATTTTTAATTTATTCCTTATTGTAGCTTTACTAAGATCTAAAACTTTGAGATCATTGTTCAGCATATTGAAGACATTAACTGCAGCATAATAGCTGTCTTTTTGACTAATTGATTTAAGTGATTTTGGTATTTGTAGGTTTTTATTCCTAGTAATACTAGAGCTATTTTTATATTGCTCTTTTAAACTATTATAATGATATGTAACAGCCTCTAATTTGAATAACTGCTTGATTGATAATGCATATCGTTCACTGCAAAGTGATTTTTATTAATAATTTTCAAATTTTGTTCTGTATTCTTTGAATTAAGTTAAGACAACTATCGTAGGCTCCTCCCCACGCTATTATACCATATTTGACATGGCTTTGGAAAAATGCATAATAAATTATCAAGAGCGTTTTTCGATCAAAGAACTCTTGATTTTGGCAAAAATAAAATGAGATATCTCGTTTTTTTTACCATACTTTCAATGTGTTTGTCCCATCGCATATTTGTAATCAAAATTACGCCAAGATATTTATGATTTTCTACCCTTTTGATAGGATAATACCAATACTTATTTGTATATCTTCAGGTACGCCTATTACAATAGTTGCCATACGTAATGAACACAGTTTTACTTAGATTAATGAAAGCTTGTTCAGAGCAAGCCATTTGGATACCCACTCTAAACAATCATTCATCCTGTCCTGGGCAGTAGACCACTATCATCACTCGAGATGATGACAGTGTCGTCCGCATAAGACATGATTGGTATCCTTTGGCATATCTATCAATAGATCGTTAACGTATAATATAAAAAATAATGCGTCCTAAATAGTTCTTGTGGAACGCCAATAGATATTTCTTTATAATCGCTTTTATAGTCCAGAGTTTTAACGCTTTTGCTTTCTATCGGATAGATAGCTAGTTAACAAATTTAAGATATTGCCTCTAATTCCATATCTTTCTAACTTACTAAGCAAATATTGCATGGTCCACCGTATCAAGGCCTTTGGCCAGATCAAAAGGCTGTTATAGTGGGCTTGCTTTTGTCGAGATTTTATAGATGATGTTAGATATATTAATTCAAGGCATCAGTTGTACCTCTTTTTCATGAAACCAACTTGTTTATCTGATATTATATATTACATGTGATAAAGAAATCAAGCAGTCTTTATGAATTATTTTTTCCAAGAGTTTGCCAATATTTGAAATTAAGGGAAATAGGTCTGTATTAGACAAACAGCCACTATCTCCCGCTTTGAAAATAGGTACTAATATCACCCTCTTTATGCCTCTGGCCATACAGGCTTGTTGTTATACTTAAGATATAAAATATATTCAAATGGGTTTTACAATATTGAATCGCGATAGCCTGTATAATATTTGCAGCTAATATTATCTACTCCTCAGCTTTCTTTTTTCATGTCTTTTATTAATTTCTAGAATTTCTTGACAGTCAGTCGGGTTTACAAAAATGACTTTATTGTTGCTTGAAGTTTGAGTTTGATCATTACTCAATTTTGGAATTTATCGCCTTAGTTCTTTTCCTACGCTACAATAGTATTCAGTCATCGCGTTTGCCATTGCGGTTTTATCAGTTATTTTCTGATTGTCTTACAATAAATATTCAGGCGAATTCTTTCTTTGAGAATCTTTGCCTAATTTGCAACATGATAGTTTTCCATAGCAGCCCTTGAATTTTGACTAACACGTTTGATTTCATTTACGTTCAAATTTATTACTTTGCATCTTTAATCACTTTATTCAAAATTTTCGTCATAATTTTGTAGTCGTTTTTCAAAGTTATATTATGTGGATACTTTTTCCATAATTTTATACAGAATTTCTTTAGTTTTACAAGAGACTAATATCGCTCTTGTAATCCATTTTTTACGTGGATAAAAATCCTTATTTTTTCCACGCCTTTTGTTTATAACATGTAGCTTTTTCAAGGCAACTATGTATCATATTTATTAATTCTTCCATGCATTGTTAGTGTCTTTCATAGTTAATATATGCTTCCAGTCAACGTAATTGGCAATAGTTCTTATTTTTTGAAATTAGTATAGTGTTCAGAATTATGTATTTTCATTCTACTTTTAAATTGATCAACGTTAGAAATAAAGGGTAATGGTCGTTAAACCGGACATTTAGTTTTATATGAAAATCAGTTCGATATTATTCGTTTTGGCGAAACAATTATCGCATGCCAGGTACCGTTACATGTTGTCAGCAGAGGCTCGTAATCTTTCTTAAAATAAGGCAATATTCAATGTTTCAAGAAGTTATTTAGAATGTTCCTGAATTGTTATTCTTCGCTTAAATAAGATTTGACAATTATTTTCAAATATGTCGTATATTGAAATCACCGAAAATAACAATGATTTCGGTATATTAGAATGAGTTTAATAACTTATTTATGCAATGACGAATTCCGTTTTTGGAAATCTGACTCTGTGACATTTGCGAGGACTGTGAAAGAATTCTCTGTTATTTAAAAAAATTTTTAATGCGACGGGCTCTACAGACTCTAACCTATCAACTATTCGTGGTTTAGTATTTCGTAATTTATTTAAAACGTATGTACGCTCATCTGCTTTGGTGATTTTATTTTGCATTATAAAAATTTTGTAACCCTTGAATGTTCGTTGTATTAGGATTTGTAAATTCCTTTTCACGTACTTATTACGGCAGTGTTTTTACAGAATTTCAATAAAACCTTTCCCGCTTTAAAGTTGGATTTACTCTTATGTTATTACGACAAAATAAATACTTCTTCCTTCATGAGCTGATATCCGTTTAGCTTCTTGGTGCTCCAAATTCATTTTCGTGCTGGATCAGCATCTGCAGAAGTCAGGTCTGATCATTGCTGCCTGTTTGTTGTTTTGGTTGCGAGTATTTGTTAACGTGAAGTGAGTTCGTTGACACCGATGCTATAGATTGCTTCCGAATAATTACCTTTACCCGTCTTTGATGTGCTTGCTATGGTATCATATATTATTAATTTTTATTTCGTTATTTGAGTATTTCCCCTACACTTTCCTAGCATTGATTAACCTCCAATGCTCGTGTTATGGTAAATTGCCTATAAAGACATTAACCTTAAAATGTCTTTTCTCACTACAAATTTCTCACTGTGGAACGCCACATTGTACACTTTTCATCGTTCAAATTTTTAGCACTAGTCAAAACGTTCCAACTTTTAGCCTGCTTCCATGTTTTATTAATCATAGCTCTAACCTTTGACCGACAAAGCTTTTGCTACTTCATTATCTTTAGTGTTGTTTTCGCGTATTTCATAATTGCACTTAGTTTATTCGTATTATCATTAACATAAGTATGAAAACTTACATTTGGACTCAGGTTTTTTTATTTTTTCATTTGATCCTGTTCTATCCTGCAGCATCACCTTGAGACAATTCCATACCTACTATTTTTAATTCGGTTCTCGAATTGTTCTTTGAAGTCTTGAATGAGATGCAGTTTCCTTTTTCAATATTTTTCTGCTCGTCATCAACCTCTCCTCATTTATGGCCGTAATGCCAGTTATCTTGGTCTTGCAATTATTATATTTTTAGTTAAATAGGTTTCTCTTTAGTTAAGTAATGTCACAACGGTCGTTTATATCAGCTTTGTTTCTTTATGTTTTTTTTACCAAATTTTGGCACCACGTTTTGGTTTAGGTTTAAGTTTGCGGCTTACTTGCCGAGTACTGTTTTTATTTCTTTGTAGTTTTTTGTTTGCTTTAGAAGTTCTTCATAAGTTCATTTTTTCACTCACGGCCTCTCCGTACTTAAGCTTGTCTTTAATTAAGTATTTCAATTTCTATTTTCGGCCCAAACTTCAAATTATCCTTCGTTTTTTCAATGAAGTAGACTATCTTTTCAATTATCCTCACATTTCACTTCTCACTTTATTTTTTCTTATACATTTTCACTTCAGCTATTATCAAATGCTTCGTCACTAAGCAGTGCCACTCCTTTGAGGGTTAGTTTCAGCTTTCATGTTCGTCACGAATTCCTAGTATCTGCTCACTAATCGGGCACCTGCTATTTTGAATGCAATTCATTATGGTGATAATAACCTCTTCACATATGATGCATAACTGTAGATGTCTTCTGTGTCGGCTGACATTTAAGACAACTCATATTCTCTAGCCTTATCAGCGGCTGCTTACCGCACGACTGTTGGTAGTGAATGTCTTACTAGTGGCGGCTTCGCCCCCTGCTCGCTCGATCGCCAACCCCCCATTTCAGTCCGTTTTGATGTATTATTTTACAATTTAGTTCTGTACTCGATTAGTAGATTTATAAAACAAAGGATTAAAATTTTACCAAATAAAAAAATAAAAGAAAAATTCGTTACTGAAGTAAAGTCTGTTAAATCCATGTTAATGGATTTTTACAAGTGGTTTATTTGGAGCTTCAGGAAAATTTATCATTTCAGTTATATTTAATTTAAATTTAATTTATTCTTCTGGGCGATTCTATTGCCTCTAATCTTTTTGCAGAAAAGAGTTGACTTCACACAATTCTTATATTGTGTTAAACAAAATTTCGAGGACGGTCATCATCAAAGTATCGAAGAAACTATGTATCGGTAAGTAAATTATTTATTTACTATTTAAAATTGTTTATATTAACTATTTTTTGCTTACGTTTTTTTATTGTTGCTTAAAGAATAATATAGGTCAGAAAAAATAAAAAAAGGTTATTTTTGTACAAAAGAGCTAGGATTTGATAGATGGTATCTTTTTATTTTATATTATATAATAGAAGCAGAAAAGTAATATGGATGTAGAGAACGTAGAGAACTATAAAGAAATTCGAGTTGCGTGTCATCGGGAAACGTGGGATGAGCCCGAAAATCAATTTATTTGCGGGTACTGTGGGAACCGTTTGCAAGATCCCCCAAGATTTTTTATTCGTAAGTATTTCATACTTTACATTTTTATAAAATTGATATTAATTAATACAATGTTTTATTTTCAGTTATAGTTCCTGTGGACAACAATAACAATGTAGTCATATAAGCAGAGTATACAATTTGCATGTAATATATGAAGAAAAGTTTAAAAAAGTATACAATGCCAAAATCATTTTGCTTTAATCTATAATTAATTGCAATAGTAAAAATATGTATTTATTAATTTTTAAATCACACTTCAAACTACAAAAATAGCTATGACAAAGGACGCAAGAGTCTTTTTTTACCAAGATATCCTACTAATGTGATATTTTTATGAATGATCCGGATGAATACGTCCTTTGCCACAGCTATTATTAGTCATTTAAATCATTTCTGAGCGTTTTTCACTACTTTGTGTCCCATAAAAACCAAAAACAAAGGACTCTGCTATTCTGGCTCTTATACAGGTACTTTTGCACTATAAAAAGGTATCTTTTCACCGTACAAAAGTTAGGCGGAGTGCGCCGCGATCCACATCTTGATTTTCCATTTAGAGTTTTAAATTGCCAGAAACAAGCCAGTGTAAACATATATAGTGCGGCTATATTATAAGGGAACTTTTATGAAAAAGTTGAGAAATTTTACAAAAAAAAAAACACCCAGTGTGAGTGCGGGGGGGGCTCTGCGAGGGGGTGAGGGGGTTGCGGGGGGGGCATTAAAATTATTCAAATTACATGGAAAACGAAGAATTGTTACCTTATTTTTGCGGGGGGCATTGCGGTGGGGTGCGGGGGGGAGTATACACAAAATAATTATATAATATAGGAAGATATATATAAAGAAAAACTTAGAGATTCAAATTAATTTAATTATAGTATACGAGTGTATATATATATATATTTTTTTTTTCCCGGTAGAAAGTAATTAAACAAAATGAGTTGCTATTTAGCATTTATAATCTAAATCAGCTGCTAACTGTATGCGACGAAAATTCATATGAATATTAGCCTCTTATTTACGCGACTTTTATAATATTTGGAATCGCAATTGCATTTTTTACTAATATCGATTATAAACTATGTAAAAGAAAATAGAAAATCGATTTTGGTTTCTAAAATATCAACTAGGATAGGCATGATGTTTGGCATATACCACTTTGTTGTCTCTCGAGCTTGATATAGCTCAATAAGGAAATTTAGACTTTTCAAACGTAGGAAATCCTAATTTTTATCCTTACAAAAGTCGAAAATCTAAGACCAATATTTGAAAAGTCAAAATAATTAATTTTTCACTTTTGAAAAGTAGAAAGTGCGAATTTTCGACTTTACAATAGTTTAAATTGTAACATTACTAAGCCAAATCTAGCGCGCTTTGCGCGCTTAATTTTCTAAGGTTTAGAAGTTTAAAATCGTAGCTATATTCAGACCGGATATTTGTTTATCAAGCAATCAAATCGCTCCATTAACGGCTTAAAAACATCCGGTTATCACTTTTTTAAAGAGAGATTATCGAAAAGTCGAAATAACGAACTTTTGGCTTTTGAAAAGTAAAATATTTTACCCCAGGATTTGAGGAGTCAAAATAATAAAATTACTTCATTTCAGAAAAGAGAACGCGTAACCTTTTCACTTTTCATTAGTATCAAATCTATAACCTTGACTCTTTGCATTTCATAATTTATTAGTATAATATTGTGCGATATAACTGGTATTTATCTTAATTACCTTTATTAATTTACCCTTTATAATTACCTTCCTCTTTATAGTAGTGATCGCACCTTCGCTATATATCATACTACAGTGCGAAATTAAGGGGGGGTTAAGGGAACTTTGAGGGCTACAGTCCCGGGCCCCAGTCTACATTAATTCAAAGAAAGCGAGCGTTTGTAAGAAAAAAATCGAAAACCAAAATGCTTAACACACCTGCCCCACGTGCAGCACGTTTAATAGAAAAAGTAAGTTGTTAAATCATGGGTGGGCGAGCAAATCTAAAACCAATGAATACATAATTGATTCGAAATAATTATATCTATTAAACAAAAAAACTTTGTAGAATTATATATAAAGTTAAAACAATCTAGATATTAAAGCGATACATAATGTTGAAGGAAGTTACGTACCAAAGAATTGGCAGCGGTTTTTTTTATTACAATTTAAGGTGCTTTACTACTAGCATTGTCATATAAATCTTTACATATATATTTGCTGTAAAGAAAAAACCGCAGCCAATTCTTTGGCACGTAGCTTCCTTCAATATTATGTATTGCTTGATATCAGAATTGTTTTTACTTCATACTAGGGGGGTTCCCCCCTGCTCGCTTCGCTCGCCAACCCCACGTTCGTCAAGTAAAAACTTTAATTTTAGTTAGCTCGTAATATACGTAAAAGCGTATATCCGAGGACTATAATACTCTCCTTGCTTCTTCACCCCTGAATTATATACCATAGCTCGAAGCTACTGCTAAATAAAAATTAACCGCGCGTGCGCATGTGTTTTGGATTTTCCTTTTTGAAGAAGATAACCGCTTTTTAACATTGAACGCTTTTCAACGCGTTTTAGATTTTATATTGCAGCCACCACCGCCGATTACACATTGATAATTTTGCTCGATACGCTCGATACGCAACGCCAGCCCAAGCAGTTTTTTTCGCTCTACTCGCGCGCATAATCATTTACAAATTGACGGTATTAAGGTCGTTGAAAAACACACCCATTGCTGTGATTGCATCAGCTTTTTATAACAAATCATAGGCGCCAGCTATTTGCTGTAGCTGAGCTAACGCGCTAAAGGTATACGGGATTGTATATCGTATTTGTTGAACTTGCCGGTACAAGAAAAGAAAAATTATTATTCTATATTAATTACGAGCTACTGCTGAATTTAGTGTAATCTAAACGCTTGTATAATGTCGAGATTTTTAGTTGATATATGATTGTTTCGGCGCATGTATTTTGGATTTTCCTTTCCAAGGAGTTAAAATGCGACGTCCTCTCGTCAAAGGCGACGAGCTCTCCGCGCGTATGAATACATACATTTAAATGTCTTCGAGGGGGGAAGGACCGACCGGAGAAATATTGTCCGAATTTTTTGTCGCCAAGGAGGTGGAGATAAGACTCTCTCTCTCCCTCTCTCTTGAGCGTATGGTGACCGATATATCTATACACACATATACGCACAATGACGTATACACTTGGTGTATTATTCATACACGTATATACAAGCTTTCTCCGTCGCCCCTTTTGTCGTCGGATTTGCTTCGGGTTTTACGAGAGGAGGCATGTTTAATTGGCGCGAGGGCCTCCTACGGTCAAAACTCGGTCATTGTAGGGCTATTGTATAAAGGAAGAAACGTGACCTCCGGTAAAGGGAGTAGCATCCTTCTGTTCGTGTCGGTTCGTGAACTCAAGGAATTTTTATATATACAGCGCTCTTGATTGATTCCCACTGGGCACAGGTGATACTCGAGTATAATTCATTCATATAGACGATCTCTCCAGTGGTAGAACAGCTTGTACCAATCTCAGGATATCTGTATTCTTATCAGGAGACACACACACATCAATCGATCGCTAAAGATCATCGCAACAACGGTACGTATACCACATCAAAAGATCGGTAACTCTTATCCGAGCGCACGATGCTAATAATAAAGCTAATTGCCATTAGACCAAAGATTAATCCGAGTGTGTAGTGTTGTGAGTATATGCATAATACGTAAGCACGACTTTCGCTCGCAGAGAACGGATTCTACTTTTTCGCGAGGCTTTTAACCTCTTCTCTCTTTTTGCCGCAGTGAACTGGACAGTTGTACGCTGCAGCACGTGATGCGCCGTGTGGTGTACAGTCTCGTTAGCCTTGACATATGTATATATACTGTGCTGTTGCGCAATAAGAAACTGTCTGCGCTTCGATTAGATCCTGACGATGATGATGATGATGATGATGATATGATGATGCTCGATTGCGTAAGGCTTATAGTGCGTTAAAGTTGAAAATTCGCTTTACGAGCGTTAGACGATTGTGAATCGAGTTAGCGTTCATTCATACACGAGGATATAGTTTGTTCACCTTCCGTGCGAGCTTATATCGCTTTAATTATATGCGATGTGTATGGAAGCGCGTGTATAGGTGAATCATCCTTAAAATTCGGTCTGGTATTGTGTGTTTGGCTCTGACAGTGTATATCGCGTAAAATCAATTGTTGGCCACAGAATAATATCCAGAGAAGAAGGAAGAAAAAGTGAGTCAGAGAGTTTTGAAAAGACACGCGGACGAGCATTTCTTTTTAATCGTTCTTGCAAGTCTTAAAAAAAAATAATGTGACTCGGATCGTCTTATATTGTCCATCCGGAGAAAAATCTCCATTAGCAAGGACACTAAGATTGCTGAAGCTATTTTGACACTATATTGCTTCGTCGACACATCGCATATATGTATATGTATATCCACGCGTCTCTCGTCGCAGCGGACAAAACATGTTCCGGTCCGGTGTAGGATGACCCTATGCCGCACCTTTTGCCGAGCGAAAGGTATATACGCACGCGTGTCTGTATGCCGGCCCCGTGTCTTTGTCATTATATAACGCCATTGTGACCACACTTGCTCGGAGACGTCGAAATCGCTCTCTCTCTCTCTCCCTCCTTAGCCTTTGCATATTATTAAAATGACGATGATTGTCATTTTTGTCTCCCCCTCTGAACTTCTTAGCTTGACCTCCTCCTCCTCCTTCTCGTGATCACCATTTCGAGTCAGCTCGTTCTCCTTCTTCTTCGTCGTCGTCGTCGCGCCTCCGACGCCGCCTTGCCTGCGAGGAGAGAGACGATGATGAGAGGAGAAGGACAGCGGCAGTAGAGCCTCTGATGCTGCGCGGCTATTGTTGCGAGCTGCCTGCGCCTATTTTACTACTCGTTATAAGGTGGTATTTTTTTCCTCTCCGCGCGAGGCTCTACAGTCTAGACAAGCGTGTATCCTTACGGCAGGGGAAATGGTAATGGAGAAGTCATTTGTGTGGTGTATAATGTAGAAAGCTGTGCGTCCAGAGCGGACGGGTGGGTGCCTATCACCACTACACGGCGCGTCCTCAGGTTGCGGATAGAGGAACGGCCCCTGAGAAAGAGGTTAGCTGCGAATAAATCGAATAAGCAGCCGCGGACAGCCGATAGGCCCGGGCGTGGGTGTGATGAGCCCACACTGGCGATCGAACGCATTCATCTAGAAACACTACGCAAGCACCACAACAACGAACACTCAACAATATTTCTTATTTCACTCTCTCTTCATACCTAACTATGTCTATAATCTATCTCTCTTAGCACACATTACAAAAATCCTGCTGCCGTGGAGAATGCGGGAGCGATGACAACTGCCCCGAAAGGGGATGTGTAGAATGATTCGCCACCTGGTCTTACACGGTAACGAAGCCAGCGTAGGCGCGCTGCCTTGCAGGGGGGCGTTAGGATACGAGCGTGATTCCGTAGTGTGTCCGACGATGAGCTGACTCCGTCCTTATCAAAGTCGGAAAGCTCTCATACTTAGTTCTAGAGAGGTATGGGAGTTATCACCTCTAGAACGGATGATTCACCTGCGATCGGAAACAGGATCCAAAACGCGTGGGTTTCACTTACTACCATGGCTCAAAAAAACCAAAACCAAACCAAAATCAATAGGGACTTAAAGGTAGGAACGTGGAATGTGCGCAGTTTATACAGAGCAGGCGCGTACCGGGAAATCTTAAAAGAAGCTGGCGGGTACAATCTAGACTTAGTAGCTATACAAGAAACTCGGTGGCAAGATAGCGGTATGTTAGGAAACGAAAACTTCACCTTTATGTACGGGGGCGCGAGCGGACATTCCCTAGGTACCGGATTTCTGATTAGCAAAAGAATTATACACGCGGTTAAAAGTTTCAAATTCGTAAACGACAGACTCTCGTATATCGTCATCGAAGGAGCGTGGTACAATTACGTGGTTATTAACGTGCATTGTCCTACGGAGGACAAAGAGGAAGAGGTGAAGGATCTTTATTACGAAGCCTTGGAGCAATTAATCGACCAGTTCGCGTCTTACGACACCAAAATAGTAGTGGGGGATTTCAACGCTAAAATAGGGAAAGAGGAAATGTTTAGGCCCACTATAGGCAAGGAAAGTCTGCACGAAACCAGCAACGATAACGGTATTAGAGTCATAAATTTCGCGGCGGCAAAAGATCTTATAGTAAAGAGTACGTGCTTCAAGCACAAGGATATACACAAAGTAACGTGGACATCGCCGGACGGAGCCACGAAAAATCAAATCGATCACTTTCTTATCGATAAGAGGCGCCACACGAACGTGCTTGACGTAAGAACCTATAGGGGGGCGGATTGCGACTCGGATCATTTTCTAGTAGTGGCCAAATTAAGAGCCAAATTAGTAGCTGGGCAAAATAGTAAACGGGCGAGCAAAGTAGAAACGTTCGATATTGAAAAGCTACGGAACGGGATAGAACGAATTAAGTATCAAGTAGAAATAAGGAATCGGTTTCAGGTACTCGAAGAAACGGATGCACCGACGGAGGTAGATGACGACCCGAACAGTCTTTGGGGGGATATCGAAAAAGCGATAAAACAGGCCGCGAATAAAGTGCTAGGTAGAAAGAAAAAGCCAAAGAGCAAACCATGGTTTGACGAAGAGTGCGAACTCTGGTTTGAAAGGCGCAAAAAGGCCAAATTAGACAGCGTACACAATGGAGGCGATAGGGCCGTAGAAGAGTACCACGAAATAAGAAGGCAAGTGGGGGCGATTTACAGGAACAAAAAGCGCGAGTATCAAAAGAATCAGATTAGAAAAATAGAAACTAATAGTAAGGAAAATAACCCGCGCGAGATGTACAAAGGAATTAACGCTATTAGGAAGGGTTTCCAGAGTAGATCGCAATTAATGAAAGATGAGGGCGGGAATCTCGTTACAAGCGAAAATGAACTGCTAAAGCTGTGGAAAGGATATTTTGATAAGTTACTAAACGTACATGAAAACTGCGAGGAAACGGGAGACGAAATCCACACTGCGGAACTCCATATGGAAGAACCGACCTACAAAGAAGTAGAAGCCGCGATCAAAAAACTAAAAAACAATAAGGCCGCGGGAAACGATTCTATACCAGCTGAACTACTTAAATACGGGGGCACCGCGCTTACATTCAAAATTTTTGAACTAGTATGTGCTATTTGGAAAAATGAAACGATACCGGAAAACTGGAAAGAATCTATCATTATACCGATTTTCAAAAAGGGAGATAAGACAGATTGCAATAACTACCGGGGAATCTCACTTTTAGCTACCTGCTACAAAGTTCTATCAAACGTAATACAGGCCAGACTCACGCCCTTCGCGGAAGATATAATAGGAGACTATCAGTGTGGATTCCGGCGTAACAGGTCGACGTGCGATCAAATGTTTACTATAAGACAGTTGTTAGAGAAAAAATGGGAACATTGCGAAACAATACACCAACTATTTATAGACTTTAAAAAAGCGTATGACTCTATCAAACGAAGCAAAATGTATCAAATCCTGGTGCTCCTCGGAGTACCAAAAAAACTCGTGAAATTAATTCAAATATGTCTGAACGGAAGCACGGGAAAGGTCCGAGTAGGCGGTAACGTATCCGAATCATTCATGATACGCGACGGTTTGAAACAAGGTGACGGTCTCTCTACAGTACTCTTTAACTTAACGCTAGAATATGTTGTTAGAAAAATGCAGACTAGCGGGCTAGGTGCAACCCTTAACGGAAAAACACAAATTCTAGGGTATGCGGATGACTTGGACATACTAGGGGATAACGGTGCAGCGGTAGCGAGAAACGCGGAAATTCTCATAAAGGCGGCTGAGGACACGGGTTTAGAGGTGAGCGAATCGAAAACGAAATATATGATCATGGATAAATTGGGCATTTGCGAAGGTGAGGGTGATCTTAGAGTCGGAAATTATACTTTTGAAAAGGTTAGCGAATTCAGATATTTAGGCACAACCATAAATGATCGAAACGAAATTAAAGCCGAGATTAACAAGAGACTTCATTCGGGTAATGCTTGCTACTACGCCGTGAATAGATTACTAAAATCAAAACTGCTGTCTAGAAATGTAAAAGTAAGGATATATAGGACTATAATAATGCCGGTAATCCTGTACGGGTGCGAAACTTGGGCGCTTACTAAAGCGGAAGAAAACCGTTTTAGGGTGTTCGAAAATAAGGTTCTGCGAAAAATATACGGGCCAAAGAAAGATGAGGAAACCGGGGAGTGGAGGAAACTGCACAACGACGAGCTACATAACCTATACGCGTCACCGAATATAAACAGAATAATTAAATCGCGAAGACTAAGATGGGCAGGGCACGTTGCAAGAATGGGAAATGATCGCACGGCAGCGCGTATAATGAAAGGAAAGCCAAATACATCGCGACCTCTAGGTAGACCTAGACGCAGGTGGGAGGACAATGTAAAAGCGGACTTAACTGAAATCGGACGGGACGGCGCGAAATGGATAGGGTTAGCACAAAATAGGGATACGTGGAAGGCTTGCGTAGATGAGGCGATGAACTTTCGAGTTCGAAATGCCACTTAAAAAAAAAAAAAAAAAAAAAAAATAATGTAGAAAGAGAGGAGGCATTGACCAGCATCTCTATCTATGAATAATTTTCAAGTGTTGTATACCTACTTACGCAAGAAGCCCCGTTTTAATAGCTGTCAAATTAGTCAACTTATAAAAACGAAGATTAAGGACACGCCTCGTTCGATTTTCACTCTTATCGATCATAGCATTGAAAAATAAAATGTAACGCACACCTTCGCGCGTTTTTCCCGTCGTCATCCATTTCCGACGATCGCGTCCTTCTTCTTTTCGTGTAGTACACAATCAATAGACACTGCCTTCTGCAAAGAAAGAGATAAAAACAATAGGCCGGCGATGTCGCAACCGGCGATTCTCTTCGATTTCGGCTCGCGGCAGCACTTGCCGATCATTGTTTTAACATGTGCGCGAGATGTATATTGTTCAACAACGTCTCTCTCTCTCTCTCTCTCTCTCTCTCCCTATCTTTCTTTCGTATATCTTGCATAGGTAATTGTTAAACTGATCTCCAAGAGACATCACCCTCCCTTTTTTACCTAACATCTTATTTACTTGTAACGGTTCGACTTTCCCCGTGTGTTGAGTAGTCGGCCGGACGCCAGGATTTGGTTAGGGGAAAGGTTAATTGAAGAGACTTGTTTATGCAATTAATAATAATAAAGATATATTCTAATAATTAAGTTAACAAGGTGATAATTCAAATATGAGTCTCTATCTATAACGGAAATCGAAATCGCGGTGGTTTAGAATATTTCGCCTTCACAATCGGTTTAGCTTAATCTATAGCGGTTTACGGTACATTAACACGACGTAGTCGGAGTTACGTGGTTTCGGTGCGGTTATCGGTTTTACGGACGCGGTATCGGAGTTTCGGATGGTGAAGCGGGTTCGGGATTTTCGGAGGTTAGGTTTCCCTCGAGTCCATGGAGTCGTGAGCGCACGGCCCTACGGATCGAGGTCGCTTGTCTCGTTCTTCTCCTGGTCCTGTGTGCTCACAGTGACCAGGCGAATCCCGAGCGGTCGGCGGGTGGTCGGTTTTGTACAGGCAGGAGTTGGCCGGTGCTTCACCAGGACGTGTGCGCACGACCTGGGGAATCGTCGGCGGGGCTTTAGTTATTTTCTCAGCCCCGTGTGCGCACGGTGGCCGGGAGAACAACCAGTCCCTTGGGATGGATGTTCAGGAGCAGGTGGCAACGTCGAGTATCGGCTACGTGTGCTCACGTAAACGAAACTCGGCGCTGTTCGGCTACTCCTGGTTGTCTCGTGTGCGCACGACGGCAACTCGGAGTTTCGGGTTCGCCGACGTTGTTGGCGTCGATCTAGCTCTAGCTGTTCCTCTCGGTAACGTGTGCGCACGATGCCGCCAGGAGTTCAGCTCGAGTAGAACTGCCTCGCTATGCCGCGCGGCCCGCCTTATATAGGTGCGTTCGCGGTGCGCCGTTCGCGCCGCCTGGCGCGTCGCCGCTGAGTTACTAGTAGAATCTCGCGCTCGTGCGGACTGGCCTTTCGGTTGGTGCGCGCGCGCGCTCACCTCGCTTCGTGCGGACTCGCCTTTGTTCGCTGCGCGCGCGCGCTCGCTGGCGTCAGCTGATTTACTCGGCGCCGTGTTTGTTGATCTCGAGTGCGAGACTTATGTCTCGTCACATACTAACACTAAAATATTTTATTTAACGTAATCTTTGTATTAATTACATCTAAATGATATCGTTTCCTCATCACCAAGCGGTAGATATCTCGGCGCGTTTTTTTTTTTTTTTAAGGAAATGTAACAGTTTTAACATCGCATCACGTAAAAATCACGATTCATAGTATACAGGGTGAGAAAAAAATTTTGAAGCTTCATATCTTCGAAACTAATTGGTTTCGTAAACAACCCAAACATAGGGATCAAGATGCTATATAATACTAACTAAATTCAAAATTTGAACTTGATTAATGCCTTTTTACTCCAGTTATGGTCTCCCATAGAAAAACGACTTTTTTCAGTTTATGATGTTTTTCTTCGATGAACTGACTTAAAATTAAAGTGGTACATAGTTCTAATTACCTTCAATAATCATACATTTTTTTAGAATGATTCACAATTTAGTTTTTGAGTTATAACGATTTAAAAAAATTTCAGTTTATGGTGTATAATAAAAGAACGACGAAAGATAATATAAATTCTCCGCGGTAAAAAGATAGATAATTTTATTCTCTTTCATGTGCATACTAAGCAATTTACTTTTATTAACTTTTTCAATAACTTTATCGGAGAAAACTGAAATCTCAAAACTAAAAAATCTCTATAAAAAACAACACGCTTACAAAATGTAAAACGGACTGTTTTCCCATCATGCTATAGTAAAAACGAAGAAAATGAGAGTTGGTGGATCGCAATCCAATGAGTAGAAGCTGAGATACAGATGTCGACGACCGAACACACACACACACACACACAACCACACACACACAGCACGAAGCGCCACACACGGTTTGGTAAATTGGGAAGGTTTGGTAAATGGAGCTTGTGGTGTTTTAAAGCATATTACTTTCGATGAAAATGATAAACCAAAAATCGTTTGGTTGAATTTTGGAGAAAACATGAAAGTGGGATACAAAATGAAGACAAAATATAAAGAACTTATGAGTAATTTAAAAATAGATTCAAATTTGATTCCGATTTCTGCAGTAGACGTCATAATAAATACAAAAGAAAATTATCAAATTATCAAATTATTCGAAAACAAATACCCGTCATACCAGCTGAAGCTTTAACAGTTCATAAAAGTCAAGGTCGAACTTATGATAAAGTTTGTATAGATTTTACAAAGTTTTCTAAATTTAAAAGTAGATCGTTATTTTATGTAGCATTAAGTAGAGTTAGACAGTTAACCGATTTACACATACTTGGTAACTTTCCAAATCTGAATAGAACGAAGACTGATGAAACTCTAAACGATGAACTCTAACTCATGAATCATTTGAAAATAAACAAAACTTTAAATTTATCATTTACAAAATTTATTCAAAGAAACGAATTAATAATAGTCTATCAAAATGTTAGGTCTTTGACCAAACTTTTACCTATATTATTAATGATTGTTGCTACTTTCAAGCTGATATTTTAATATTTTCTGAAACGTATACGAAAAATTCTGATTTGTTTGAAATAAAATCAGATCTATATAATATATAGATCTGATGAAGTACATAATGAAGTACATAACTTACAATTCATGTAAAGGTAGCATGCTACATCATATCGATATGGTCATGATAAATATTGATGAGACATATATTTTAGCTGGTTATAAATCACCTTCAGTTGATAAACAAACTTTTTCAAAACATTTTGAATCATTTGAACTAAATAAGTACAATGGCAGTACCGTTATTGTTATTGGAGATTATAATTATGATGCTTATTTAGAAAAAAGCTTTCATGAAAATTATCTTAATAATTACAATTTAAAAAGAGCTCTGCAAACGAAAATTTCGACGACAAATTTTAATACACAAATAGATATTGTTTTTATAAATTTATTTTTACAAATTTTGAAGCAGGAGTATATGAAACTTATTTCTCAGATTGCAAACCAATCTTCGTTTTTCAAATGTATTAAAATCTTTTTACTCTCGTAAACGTTGGACATAGAAAACTCATTTTTTTCAGTTTTCGATTTATTACTGTAAAAATAAGTAGTCGAATCACTTGAAATTTTAGTGGAATATATTTTGACACGTGACCCATCAACATGATTTTTTTCGTAAGATTCTTATATTCCAATTAAAAGATATGGCTTCTTCAAAAAAATTCACCATTTTCGCATTTTCTGCCAAACGGTGCGGTCGATCCCGAGTGCCAAAAGGGAAAAAGTAGGTAATTTTATTATCTTTCAAATGCGTAGTAGCTGAATTGTTTGTAGCAATGGGAAGATAAAAAGAACGCAAAATATAGTTTTGCAAAATTAAAAAAATGGCCATAAAACGAAAACTAGTTGGCAAACTCAAAAAATACTTATTTTCCCGAATTCAGAATTCCAAAATAGATATACATATCAAATTTTATTGACATTTACAAACTAGATTCAGAAATATTACGGTACACACACACACACACACACACACACACACATCCATACGGACATTTTGAAAAACACGTGATTCGAACTCCAAACACTTCAGAATGGATTTCTAACCTATTTTTGACAAAGTCGAAAATTTTACTATTACAAAGCTTCCTCTAGGAGGAAGCAAAATGTGTTGGCCATACATAGCTACAAAGTTTTTACAAATATTTTAGTATTTGACTTATGATTTTCAATATTGTTGATTTTCGAATAGACATTCATATAAATTTTAACATGTATTCTCTTATTGCAACGAAATAATTAAAAACCCTTTTTTATTCCGTAAGATTAGAAAAAATGATCTTTTTATTGTACTTGAATTCAAATTATACACGTGAAATTCTATAAAGTGACCAAATTCGGAACTATCCTATTGGTGGAAAATGCATTGGTTTATATGTAATCTGTGACGTCAAGCTTAACAAACCGAATTCCATCCTATTCCTAAAGTGAATTTTGTGCAAAGATAGTTTATTACATAATTTAAACAGAAAAAGTATTAGTTTTATTATCAGCTAAGCAAAGCCGAACAGCTGTTCGTTGGCTCTGTTGAACTGTCGAAGCGAGGCAGCGAGCTCGACCACTGCGCATACATTGTGCGCATCGATCTGGCGACCGGTTGGCGACATGCTCATGCAGCCGTCTGCCGTGTGTGTTTTGACGTTTTGAAGCTGCCTCCCGGCCTCCGCTAACCGCAATGTTTTGCTCTGTTCAACTTTTCGGCGACATAAGTGAGTGCATAGTAAAAAAACGGAAACGACGACGCGATGCAGCAATGTTATATGTAGTTTTAAAATCAGAACAGAAGTGCTGCTATGGTGCCTATACGTGTTTGCAAGCAACATCTGCTCACCGCGATCCCGCTCGCGGATCAGCTGCTCGCGGTTCTTGCTTTGTAAGACAGTGCAAAAGGTATTTAAAAGTGATGCACCCGGAATGGCACCGACGATGCGATGTGTGAGCAGTGTGAGTGTCAGTTCATGAAGGAGTCATCTGTTTTTAGAGTTGTACTCTCTCTCTCTCTCTCTCTCTCTCTCTCTCTCTCTCTCTCTGGTGGTGCTGGTTGGCGTTTCTAGGTACTTCAACAGCCTCAATACGACTCTGGAGCTGGATTTATGGTATCTGATCGTGTTGCTTGGCATCTCTGGCTGATGTCATCACTAGGAGACAACCTTAGAATTACATTTGAACTTTCTGCAAGTGCTGGTTGGCGTTTCTAGCTGGCTCAACCACCTTCGAATGATCCTGGAGCTCTATTTCTACTACCCGTCAGTCCTGTTTGGCATTGCCAGCTGATTGGATTACTTTGAGACGATCTTGCAACTGAATTCATGCTGTCTTGGAGTATTGGTTGGCGTTCTTGGATACTTCAACTATTTTAATACGAATCTGGATATGGATTGATACTATCTGACGAGGTAATTTTGGAAATATTAGAATAAACTTGAACTGTATGTTGAATTTATATTGTATCTTCAATAAGTTTTAACTTGAAACGCTTTGTCCCCTATGATAAGTTCAGTAAACAGATGTCTAATGGCTCGCGGATACCTTTTCAGTGTTCATGATGATAATCTTCTGTTTGTAAATGTGAATTATGTGACTATGTGACTAAGACATGTGGTTTGACGGTATTCATACTTAAAAGCTGCCTTGTTTCAAATTTTTATGCAGAGATCAGTGGTCTGAATCTCTCAATAATTATTTATGAGTTTGATTTTGTAATATTTTTCTGTATGTCTAGGTGTATAAAAACTTCTGCATTTGTTGGATATGATCTAATGCGTCTACCGGAGTCAACCTAAGGATACTGGTAGTGTTGATAACTGGGCTATCAAAATCTTGGAGTTGGAACGTAACTTCATTCAAGACTATGGCACTACTATACTTCTACTATACGTATCTATAATCATGTATTTTAGAGGCTGATTTTTCTTTAACAGTTAATTAAATTATACAGTCATTGTTTTCTAGTTTTATTAATTAAATTCTATTTTTCTTGAAGGTGAAAAAAAACAATTTAACATGGAAGGACTCAAGAGGATTTTCAAGAGGATTTAAAAGATAGTTAACAGAAGATTCAAGATTTGATCAAGCTTTGATTTAGTAATAGGGTTTCATTTAGAAAACGTATTGTAATAGCAAAGTTTAGAGGGACGTGTCAGGCTTCTTAGAGCAGGCTGATATATCACATCTCACACATTTTTCGCACTGGCTCAGATGGGGCATATTGCAGCGAAGTTATTATTGAATTTATGTATCAAAAAATCGCTTCTAGGAATGTTGTATGTCAAAAACTTTTACATTTAACATTTTTATGTAAAACGTAAATCCGAAAAGTTTTATGGTAAATAATTGGTTTTTTAGCTGTAAAAAATCGAAGGAGCCAACTAGGCTAATTAACGGGCCCCACGGAAGTACTGTTTAAAAATGGAGCCTGTGGGGTTCAGGTGTCGGAGGGCCACTTGTACAGAGCTTGCTGTGCCTACGCCACGTTAAAAACACACACATACACATACACTCACACACACACACACATATATCCGTACGGATATTTTCCAAAAACACCATTTTCGACTTAAAATGTATCAAAATACACTTTTGACATGTTTTTACACGAACTCCAAAAATTTCTTTTACAAGGCTTCCTTAGAAAAGAAGCAAAATCTCAAAGCTTAATTTAATAATTTGCAAAAATAGTACGTAATTTTAGAATCATAATATATTACGATCCGTCTATCGATAGAAAAGATGATAAACTTTCATATTTATGTGGGGATTGATCGTTAAGTAATAAATAAGTTGTTTTTAGTATAAGTATGAATATAATTTACTCCATGCATCGTAAACTGCAAGTCAATAAGACGGCTAATAAGCATTAATATAATAATTTTAAAAAGTATAACCATCATTTTTTTGAAAACTATTCTGTGGATTCTAGCTTATCTGCACTGACAAAAATTATTTCTTACTGCAAGAACCCTTTATAGCTTCAAGATAAAAATCTGCTTTGTGTTTGAATGATTTTTTTTATAGTTAAGGGGACCTAATCACCTTAAATTGTCAAAAAGTGAAAAATCGCATTTTATTTTCATATTAATATTAAATTGTTTAAAAAATGTATTAAACAAACATATAAACTTAAAAAACTATAAAGAACAAAAAATAATTTTCACACAATAATGCGTATTTCAAACATATTTGTAAAGTTTTAGTACTCTTCGAAGCCTAGAACTGAAGTAAAGATTTTAGTTTTAAGACGTTAGTGGGAGAATTACGAAACACAGGGCGGATTTTCATCTTGAAGCTGTAGTGAGATTAATTTTTCTTGGAGTAAGAAATGATTTTGCTTCCTCCTAGAGGATGCTTTGAAATAGTAAAATTTTTAGTTTCGCTAAAACGCATTTGAAGGTGTTTGGAGTTCAAATCATGCGTTTTTAGAAAATGTCCATGCGGATAGCTGTCTGTGTGTGTGTGTGTATGTGTATGTGTGTGTTTGTATACTGTCATGATTCTAAAACCACGCGACCGTTCGTAATAAAATTTGACATGCATACATGTTTTCTGATTCTGAATTCAAAGAACAATTTTTTTTTATGATCCTGACCATTGTATGGCCATGTTATCGCCATTCCTCGATTTTTGAAAAAAATCAATTGATTTTTTCTAATGATATGATTTATACAATATATTTAACAATAGTGTATCTTAAAGAGCATACAATTTTCTACTTTTTTCCGCAATATTTTTCAAATTGACCGTTCCGTTCAATTTTTATGATATAAAAAGTGTTTTTTCTTTTAAAGTTTATATCTTTAAAACTAAATGGTCAAACGTTTTAAAAAAAAATAACGAAAATAGAAAACAATAATATCTACATGCTGTACAAATTTTAAGCCATTTTAACGACTAGTTTTCGAGCTAAAATTAGAAAACTATAAAAAAATGGGTTTTCTATGTCGTACGATCATTGGAGTAAAAAGGCTTTAATCAAGTTGAAATTTTGGGAAAAGATCAACCTTTCGATCACCTCGGCTAGGTTCTTTTTGCAGCTTATAAGACCGTTTTGTTTAAAAGATATTAGGATTCAAATTCTTTGTGTCTCACCCTGTATACCCAGAATGACTGAACATTATTATTTTTGTTAAACTTTATAACTCGCTAACTAAAATGTTTTGAGAACATTTATGGTTTCAGAAGGTAGAAAATGTCCGTGCAGATGGCTTAGTGTGTGTGTGTGTGCGTGTGTGTGTGCGCGCGTGTGTGTGCGCGCGTGTGTGTGTGTGTGCGTGTGTGTGTACGTATAATGTATACCGTCATGATTCTGGAGCCACGCAAGCGACCGTAATAAAATTTGACTTGTATATATGTTTTCTGATTCTAAATTTGAGTATATTTGCTTCCTCCTATTCCGCTATTCCGCTAGTAGAAGATAATTACATGGTTTCTAAAAAATCTGTACGGATGTATGATATTCCTTCGACAAATTGAGAGTTTAAATGCATGCACTCTATATAAGTCAAACAGGTTGAGGGGTAGAGTCAGTTAAAAGGATAAATCTAAATATTTGATTATAACTTTTCTTCTAGGAAGAAGCTATATGGGGAAGGGGGGGGGGATTGACGAAAGGATAGGTATAAAAGTGCTGCATCAAGTATCGGCGGGCGGGTGGGCTTTGCTCCCATTTTATTGTCGCTGTAATTAAGGAGATAATGACCCTATTACTCTAGTCAAAATCGGTGCATTCTTTTACTTTTCGTTTATTTTTAAATATGCACTTTTAAAGAAGCTGTAACCGTAAACCTACAACAAATAACCATTTTTCGAGTAAATTTAAGAATTATATTTGTCCTGATTAGGAATAAAAATTTTCCCGTAGAAACAGATTTGACTAATTTTTTGGGGGTTAAATGTCCGTTTTCGGCATTCCGTAATTTTTTTTATTAGTTAGAGGTATCCAATGATATTTTTTAAATGCTCTAATTATTTATCTGATATTTTTCTTATAGTACAATTATTTTTCAACAAAAACTTGGCGTTAAATCTTTAGCAATACATAAATGAGTACGACGAAATTGCGATTTCCCATAAGAGCCCGTGTTAGACAGCAAAAAATACAAACATTGATTTCTTGACTTGTAGGTACCCTAGCTTTCTGAAAATTTATGTGGATAGTTTTGAGGAATACGGAATACGGATTCTCCTTAATGACTAACTTTTTTTTTAAGCGTTTGACTGCTTGGGTTTTAAGTTATTAAAAATCTAAAAAATTTCAATAAAAAATTGTATCATCGATATCTCAGAAACCATAAGGTTTTAAGAGCTGTGCAAAGAACTTGGCCGAGATGCATTAAAAATCTACCTTTTCCTAAAATTGTAGATTAATTTAAGCCTTTTTACCCTAGTAGAAACGTAAAAATCTAATTCGCCATCGCTTGGCCAAATCCGAACGACTTGGACAACGCTTTAACTAACAGTTACCCTTAAATATTGCTTATTTCGGTAGTTATGGTAACGGGTGGGGGGAAATGTAACGAAAGTTAAATTTACAGATAGGTATAAATGCCGAATATATTTTACCAAAGGTTAGGTTTGCCGAAAGTCGAAAGTACCAACGATTAAAATATACGATTTTCAAAAGTGCTAAAAAAATGTCACGAAGGGTAAAAATGCCGAAAGTTAGAAATATTGAAAATGAAATGCCGAAAATAAATGTTGATAGGTTAAAACAAAAAATTATACTTAATTATTTTAACCAAATCTTAGTTTTCGGCATTTTTATCCGTCGTAACTTTTTTTCGGCAATTTAAACTATTGGCATATTTATCCGTCGTAACTTGTTTTTCGGCTATTTTATTTATTTATTTTTTTAATTTTTGTTTAGACCATATACATATGTCTTATAAAAAGACATCCTATAGAGACAAACTTAGTTGTCTGTACATAGGGATGGTACATAAAAAAAAAACTTAGAATCTAAACTTAAAAAAACTAAATAAGTACAGGAAGATGTCGAGCCAATCTTCCTGATAACAGTTTAAATATTAACGCAAAAGTTAAGTAACAGTACAAAATAAATCTCTCTTTGATCAATCAATATTTCTCTCTTATAAATACTTTTAGTCTCTTCTTAATCGCGACTTTGCTAATCACAAGTGCTTTCAGATCATTTGTTAGCCAGTTGAAAATATTTAACGCAACAAAGTAGCTATTTTTTTGCTTCATAGCTTTATCAATTATTGCAATTGAAGACTCTTATTTCTAGTACTGCTTTTGCTATTTATATATTTATTTCTTAACGTAGCATAATGATAAGATATAGCTTCTAAATTGAATAATTGCCTTACTGTAAGTGGAGGGTCTTGACGCTGAAAATTATTTTGTTTATAATTTTCAATATTTTCCTCTGAATACCCTGTATTAGATAAACACCAATTATTGTACGCTCCACCCAAGCAATTATGCCATAATTTACTAAACTTTGGTAAAAAGCATAGTATATCATAGTTAAGTTTTATAGTCCATTATCTTCCTAATTTTGGCAAAAAATAAAAACTAAGTATTTTGTTTTTTTAACCAAATAATTTACCATGTTATCCCATTTCATGTTATAATCAAAATTAGACCTAGATATTTTATAACTTTCTACTCTTTTTATTGTATTATTGCCTATCTCAATATTAAGTGAGACAGGAACACTATGGCAGTATCTACCATAAGCAATATATACAGTTTTATTAACATTTAAAGATAATTTATTTACAGTAAGCCACTTTGCGACTTCCCTAAGATATTTGTTCATTTTCTCTTGAGCAGACTCCCACGGTGTTACACTACAATGATAACGGTGTCGTCAGCATAAGAAACAACAGTATCATCTTGCATACCTCTCAGTAGGTCATTAACGTATAAAATAAAAAATAACGGTCCTAGTATGGTCCCTTGGGAACTCCGATGGGTATATCTTTGTATTCACTTTTCAATTCTATTTTTAACGCATTGTTTCCTACCAGAGAGAGTAGCTGTTTATTAAATTTAAGGCACTGCCTCTTATCCATATCTCTCTAGTTTATCCAATAGTTTTTGTGATCTACCGTATCAAAGGCTTTAGCTAAGTCTAAGAAAGTAGTTATAATTGGTTTCGATTTGTCGATTTTTTTATATATTATGTCTGAAGATATAATTTAACGCATCCCGTTGTGCCTCTATTTTTTAACGAAACCAAATTGTTTTTCCGATATAATGTGCATTCCATTAGAAATAGATACAAACTATTATACAAGATTTTCTCAAATACTTTGCTAAGTTCGATATTAGTGATATCGGCCTATAGTTAGTCATACATGACCTGTCCCCAGCTTGTAAATAGGAACTATGTCAGCTTGTTTTAGTGGGCAAATGGCCAGGAGGCTTGTTGTATAGAACGTATTAAAAATATGTTCTAATGTTTATCTATATAGTTCTAGAAATTTGATCGTATTATGCATTGATATTATCAACACCCCAGTCTTGTTTTTCAATGTATCATAGTTTTTCAAATCTCAACACAATTGGTAGGATATATAAAAGATTGATTTGCTATTTTTCATCTGGTAATTTAGGTTGATCTGTATCTGTATTAGGGATTTGTTTACTCAAGTCTAATCCTATTTTGGCAAAATAATCATTCATGGTGGTTAGCTAATAAATAATCGTCTCAATTGTTTTGGCATACTTACTTAACTATGTTTTTTTTATTTCATTATTCGCTCAAATTTATTTCGCATCGTTTAATGACGTCTATCTAAATTTTTCGTAATTTTATATCATTTTTAATTCCCAAATTAGTTGGGTCAATTCCACAATTTAATACAAATTTCTTTAGTTGACACGAGACTTGGTTGCTTTAGTTATCCCCTTTTTCTTGCAGTGCTTTTTTCTTTTTTTTCTTTAATTTCTTGGAATATGTAGCTAACTCAAGACAACTATGTATCATTTGAATAAGTTCATTTACTGCATCATTTGGATCCTGTTTTGTCAGTACTATCTGCCAGTCAAAATTTTCAGCTATGTTTTTTAACTTTTTATAGTTTATGCATTTGTTAACTGTTTCACTTGCTTTGTGTATCTTAATCTGATCTATATTTATGAATAACGGGTAGTGATCGTTAAACGGTGTATTTAATTTAAAAGATTCAATTTCTATATTCTTAGTTCTAGCGAAACAGTTATCAATGCACGTTCCCTTCTCATTATTTAAGGATGGCCGCGTGATTCCTCTGAAGTACGGTACATATTCACGTTCAAGATAATTAATTACAAATTCCTGACTAATTGTTTTATCGCTAGTTTCTAGATTTGCTACATTATTTTCTAGTATATCAATATTGAAATCTCCAAATATACAGTGATTTTTAACATTCCTATGTCTTACCAAGAATTTTTTTACACTATTGACAAATTCAGACTTTGGTATGTCATGACATCTGTACATAGCAGAAATTCTAATGGATTCACCTGTCATAAGTTTTATATCAGTACTTACCATACTCAATCTATCAACAACCTCAATTTTATCATTACTATATATGTTATTTTTTATATAAACTAAGACGCCATCAGCCTTATTAATTTTACTTTCATTATAACAAGTTTTGTAGCCTTGCAGTTGATAATATTGAGTGTATTGTAAGTTCCAAGTTTCAGTACATACAATTATACACGGCTTTCTTTCTAGAGACTCAATAAACACTTCTAGTTTTACAAAATTTGCATTTAAGCTTCTTATGTTTACGCATAAAATAAAGTTCTTCTTTGTCATTAATGACTTATTGAGTTCTTTTAGATTTTCGACTTCACATTCAAACTTGCCTATGTCCTCAGTGCTGATATCTTGATCCATTGTTATGTCTTACTCCTTAGTCTGTCTGCTATATTATTATTCAATGACTGAAGTGACATTGCCGAAATACCAGAAGCTTTAGCTACCATACCTTTCGCTGACGTTCCTACTTTGCCGATATATCTTGGCAAAGTAGGTTTCATCGTATAGTCGGTATAATCAATATACTTCCTTATCTTGGATTGCAAAATTCCGCATTCTTGGCTATCCATTGCCACATGTTCTATATTGTACTTTGTTTTATATTTTTCATTACTGTAAGCACAGTTTGCACATTTGACCTTATTTGCTTGACAATCTACTGTTTTATGATCACCAGCACACTTTAGGCAAACAGCTTTATTTGTACACTTCCTACCGTTGTGGCCAAATCTGCTACAGTTAAAGCATGGTTTAACATTACAGTAATCATACACTCTGCAGTTCTGATATCCTACAAAAAGTCTATTCTTGTTTTCTCTAATGTGTTGGTATAACTCAGCAGGAACTTCCAATATCACAGACTGCGATCCAGTTTTACTGTTCTCGTATGAATTCAAAACAACACATTTTTTTTTGAAAGCACCAAAGTTCCTTTCATTGATGTCTAGTTCAATACTAGCATTGTCCATTTTTTCTAGGTTATTTAATCCTACAACTTTAACTTTAGGATTTATAACTTGTTCTTTATTTACATCACATACCTCAGCAAGTTTACTTTTTAGTAATTTATGTGCTTTGGTGACACTTTCCTCATTCAATAAGTTTATGACTATTTCATCTTTTTTCTTGATAACCTTCTTCGTTTGTATTGATTTATCCTTTATCAAATAGTGAGATACCTTTTTGTTTAATTCATCAATACTCTCATCATCTTTTTTTTTTAATATAATATTAGGAACACGTTTTGTCTTTAGGATAGTTTTGGTACTTGATATAGCTTCAGCAAAAGTTTTGCTTTTAATCGTCGGTATTTCATTTCTATTCTTATCTAATAACTCCTTTAATAATTGATTTTTATCTCTTAATTCTGTATTTATCTCCTTTAAAAAGGCATTTTCAAGTTTCAAGTTGGTATCCAATGATTCACTATTACTTTCTGTTAGAACATTTTGAAAGTCTTCTAGTATCTGTTTCCTAATTTCTTGTTTTTCAAAGTGCTTTACTTGAGCAATTACAATCCTCGCATCATTACTCAGCAATTTATTGTCTACTTTTGAGGTTAGGTCTAAGTCCTCGTGTTCATGACAGATTCCTAGAACTTCACTCAATAGCACTGCTTTGTTATTTCTCACAAAATCACTAGTATAGTATACTTCTTCACAAATAATACTACTTTAACTTTTTTATTTGGATGATTTTTATAAGTTTTGGTAGGATCACCACGCTGCAAGCCTCCGCTCGCCACGGCCATCTTGGCCATTTTAGCTTTTGATATTTTTACTGATCTGCAAATTTAACTTTTGTTACATTTCCCCCCACCCGGCTTTCGATATATAGATGTAAGTTCTTCTTGAAAATGATGAGCACGTTACCCGGATATCTCATTAACGATATCCAGGTGTCCAGCGGAGGAAAAGAATAAAATCTAGTTTGCGCGCTCCGTGGCTTTCGATACGTAGATTTAAGTTCTTCTCGAAGATGTCGAGCGCGTCACCCGGGACTCTCGTAGACGATGTCTAGGTGTTCGAAAGAGGAAAGCATGAGACCAATGTAGCGCGCTCCGGGGTTTTTGATGTATGAAGGTAAGTTCTGCTCGTAGACGATGTCTAGGTCTTGGAACTTTAATGGGAAATTTTAGAAAATTTTAAAAATTTTATATAGTCTCGGGAGACATGCTCATCATCTTCAAGCAGAACTTACACCTATAAAAAACTACTGAGCGCGGTACCTAGATTTTATTTTTGTTTTTCGCCAAACACCTGGACATCCTCTACGAGACTCGCAGCTAACGTGTCTATCATCTTCGAACAGAACTTACACCTACATACCGAAAACTACGAAGCGCGCTACTTAGCCTAACATTTTTTCCATAATAAACACCTGGACATAGTAGATTACGGGCCTAGGGAGGAAAAAACTTGGACAGTCCATATCTCGTGGAAATGGCAAACGCGAGATATGGGCTGTCCAATTTTCCTCCCTTGGTGCGTATACTATTTTTCTTCACACCAGCACCAGAAAAGTTTACTGTTACAAAGCTTCCTCTAGGAGGAAGCAAAATTGAAGCAGAACAACGGTTGTGGAGGTTGGCTCATAACTTAGGAACCAGTCGACAAAATTAATTGAAATTTTTACAGCATTTTGTTTTTGCTGTAATAAATCACCAACTTTTTTGGAGCAACATTTTTTTTCGATAATAAACACCTGGACAACATTTTTGAGAGTGACCTGAGCATTTACTCACGGTGAACATTCAGGTAGACATCAAGAGCTTAGCATATTCTATATATTTATTATAGGTATATCACAAACCGAAATTATAAATAAATATAATAGTATTGAAATTTCATAACCTTAAATCACTACATTTTAAATTTTCCCGAACCGTTGGTTCAATGTTGGCTAATATTCGTGATAATCGTTGGCCAATATTTTTGGCCAATTATTAATTGACAGGCCATTTTGGTTGCTTTATTTTCTACCAGGGTACTCTCGTAAACGTAGGACATAGAAAACTCATTTTTTTCAGTTTTTGATTTGTTATTCAAAAACTACGTAGTTAAATGAATTGAAATTTTTGTGGTATATAGCTTGACTCAGAACCTATCACCATATTTTGTTACGTGGTTTTGATATTCCATTTTGGAGATATGCCTTATTTAACAAAAACCATCTTTTTCGCTTTTGCTGCCGAACAGTGCGGTAGATCTCGAGGGCTAAGCGGGGAAAGTAAGGTGATTTTGTTCTCTTTTAAATGCGTTATAGCTGTATTGTTTGTAACATTAAGATTATACGAAAAATGCCAAAAATAATTTTGCAAAATTCAATAAACGGCCATAAAATAAGATTTAGATAGCACAATTGAATATAATTCTTTTTCCCGAATTCAGAATCCAAAAAAATGGGGTGAAGGGCTCGAGAGAGCAGAGGTGGGCTAGTGCGACCGCGCGTGCTATATCCTGGTATGATGTACCCAGTCTGGCACCACCTTCGGTCAGGTACCGAGGCCATGTCAGCTGCCTTCAATAGACGGGGGGATCCAGGAGGTCGGACACATGCCGGGATGAAGAACACTGTTTGTAACATGGAGAAGAAAAATGAACTCGAAGAGAAGACAAAGGAGGACCTGGAAGGGTACACACTAAAGGTGCCAAAATCGCACGATGATGGATTTGCAATCCACAAAACAAGCAGTAACATCAGTACCATATGCAGCGCCGTAAGTGCTGCTGATTATCAGGATGAGAGCAATAAATTGGAAGGCAAACAGCAGGTCGCAGGAAGTAGCAATATGCCAGGTGATGTGGATGAGGAAAAGAGGATGATTGAGTTGACCTGGAATAGAATCCGGGCAGCAGTGAATATCGAGCAAAAGCTGCTGGAGACAATCGAAGGGTACTTGGAAAGCGCATATGAAGTTGCGTACACCGCACACAATTTTTTTTACAAGTGCGTGAAAAAGGACCTGTAACAGGTTCAGCGGAGCATGAAACGCCTAAGTAGCGTAAGAGAAGGCACAAAAAAAATGATGGATAGCTTTGGGCTGATGGTACAGAACAAGCCCAGTTCCAGGCTGCGGACAAGCGCCCAGTCACAGAATCCGCAGACATCTAGCGCAGATAGGAAAAGGAAAGAACGTTCACCTGAACAAGAGTTTTCCTTAAAAAAGAAGAAGGACGAGGAACAGAGACTTGCGTCCCAACAGGAGAGAAAGACAGCGAAGTCTAGCGAGTCACAACTACTAGTGCCCAAGCCGACCACGCAGACAGGCTGGCAAACGGTAAAAACAAGGCGTACGAGGGGAAAAAAGAGAGAAGAAGAAGGCAATGCTGAAGAGGCAAGGAAAAGAAGTAAGCCACCACTGGCGAGACCAACCCGACCGGATGCCCTTATCATAAAGGCTGCTCAAGGGACCTCATATGCAGAAATCTTAAAAAAGATGAAGGCAAAGCCTAGGCTGAACATACTAGGAGACAATGTGAACAGAGTACGCAGGACGGCGGCGGTGACCTGCTTTTGGAACTCCAGCGCTCTGCCGAAGGAAAGGCAACGGAACTTCAGCAAGTGGCGCAAGAAGTACTAGAAGAAGGTACTATGGTAAGAACACTGCAAGATACCGAGGTCTATGAAATAAAGGACCTCGATGTATTAACCACTAAGGAGGACATCTTCACGTAAAGTTTTACATAAAATTTTACCTAAAGATCTATATGTAAAATTTTACATGAAATTTTACATGAAATTTTACATGAAATTTTACATGAAATTTTACATGAAATTTTACATGAAATTTTACATGAAATTTTACATGAAATTTTACATGAAATTTTACATGAAATTTTACATGAAATTTTACATGAAATTTTACATGAAATTTTACATGAAATTTTACATGAAATTTTACATGAAATTTTACATGAAATTTTACATGAAATTTTACATGAAATTTTACATGAAATTTTACATGAAATTTTACATGAAATTTTACATGAAATTTTACATGAAATTTTACATGAAATTTTACATGAAATTTTACATGAAATTTTACATGAAATTTTACATGAAATTTTACATGAAATTTTACATGAAATTTTACATGAAATTTTACATGAAATTTTACATGAAATTTTACATGAAATTTTACATGAAATTTTACATGAAATTTTACATGAAATTTTACATGAAATTTTACATGAAATTTTACATGAAATTTTACATGAAATTTTACATGAAATGTTACATGAAATTTTACATAAAGTTTTACAATTTTATTCGCGCATGTGAAATTTTATATGTAAAAGTTCAAAATCTTTACATATAATTTGATGTAAAATTTGATGTGAATATTGTTGACAGGGATCGGCCACCCTGTATACCTAGACACCGCCCTCGAACTATTTCTACACCTAGACACAAAATACCACAGAGCGCACCATCTAGACCTCGTCATCGGCCATCCCGTACGACAGCAGACAATGTAAATACATTTACTCAGCGCAGCATATATAAAACTGTGGAAAAGCGATACCCAACTGTATTACACATAGCTTGTGCGGCCAACTTCATGCTCCTACCACTTTGAAAGCCAACTTCACGGTCCTAACACACTGGAGACTGAAGAATTTAGAGAAACTGTTCCGAGCATTCGCGATGTATACACTCGTTTATTATTAAAAATAACGGCTTATTTACAAAAATTTTCGTTGGAAATCATAGTTTAGCTTAGAAAGGATACTAATAAGCCAAAAAAACTCACGAACAGTAACAATGATCATTTTTTTCTGTATCATTATTAATAATGAGTGAGGTAGACGGGAGGATTGTTAATAATATGGTTTATTATTCCGGATATATACAAAGCATGCCGAGCATGCGTGTGCTCTCTTCGAGCGTACAGCAACGAGTGGGCTCAGTCGTAGTCGCGCATTGACTATATGTCGTACGACTCACATACATAGTACTGGTGGGGAGTCGCACATGTGTGTGTCTATCCTATACTCTATGCTACCTACGGTGCGCAACGAGACGAGACTCACTGTCGAGTAGTTGCGCACAGCGCTTCTGCGCATCCTATCTCCAGATGCTATGATATAGTGTACAGACTGTACTATGCATATTCTAACAATCATGAAAAATCCGAACACCAATATAGAAGTAAATAGTGTCACGGGCGCCGCGGCTCCGTCTGCTTCTCAAACTCGCCTTCGTGGCGCTACCGCGCCACTTGATTACTAGTAAGAAGAAGATAGAGGAAATCACACTGACGGTGGATAGACATGAGATCGCTCCTCAACCAACCATCAAATACTTGGGCATCACCCCTAGATGCAAGACTAAGTTTTAAACAACATTTGGAAATAGTCAGTGATAAAGCAGCAAAAGTTGGCGCTGCCCTATCACGATTGATGCCAAATGTAGGAGGGCCAACTCGGAAGCAAAGGTTACTCCTGGCCAGTGTGACCACGTCGATCGTGCTATATGGAGCCCCAATTTGGGCAGAGGCGATGCGGGTGAAATCGTATGCACGAAAGTTAACTACCGTGTACAGGCGAAGTGCACTAAGAGTGTCGTCCGCTTACCGTACGATATCAGGCATGCCGCCCATTGACCTTTTAGCACTAGAAAGGAAGGACGTATTCAAAGCTAGGAGAAGAACGAATGACAAAAGCCAGAATGAGATCTGGGTTACTTCAAGAAAGAAGACAATGGCTGAATGGCAAACAAGATGGGAAGCTAGTGACAAGGGGCGATGGACTCATCGCCTTATACCGAGGATAGAAGACTGGATTGGAAGAAGGCATGGAGAGGTTAACTACTATCCCACGCAGTTTTTGACCGGGCCTGGATGCTCCCGGGCGTACCTACACCGGTTTAAACTCGACGACAGTCCGAACTGCTTAGTCTGCTTGGAAACTAGCGAAGATGCAGAGCATGTCTTCTGTGACTGTTCGCGATACGAAAGTGAACGAGAAGTACTCGAGTGCTACCTCCAGACCAGAGTGACACCTGAGTCAATGATGGCAGCTATGCTAACGTCGGAGAATGGTTGGTGCGCACTAAACAATTACGTAAGGACCATCCTCAAGAAAGTTGGAAATGACGAAGAAAAGAGAGGAGAATGACAAGGATTACACGCGAAACAGCCGAGTAAAATATGCTATATGAAAACCACTGAGCCGTAAATACGAGACGCTCCTTGGACTGATGCAGAGGAACGTAGGTCACAAAGTTGAGCTCTCACTCCCCTGCCCGATGCAGAGGAACGTAGGAGCTAGGGTCGAGTACCTTTAAGTGCTCCTCAGACCGATGCAGAGAAACGTAGGTAACTGAGTTGGAGCCCAGACTCCCTCACCCGATACAGAGGAACGTAGGTGTCGGGGTTGAGTCTGCCCAGAGGATGACCGGACGATGCTGCAAGAAGTATACGACCGGACGATGCTGCAAGAAGTATACGACCGGACGATGCTGCAAGAATCAGACGGCTGGAAGATGCAGAAAGAAGAAGACGAGTTTTAAACTGAACCACTAATCACTTTGGTGGATGGGGGATGTATGGAAATGTCAAACCCTAAATAAGAAGCCAACCAGGCTAATTAACGGGTCCCACGTATTGTTGAAGTATTGTTTAACAATGGTGCCTGTGGGGTTTCGGTGTCGGAGGGCCACTTGTGCAGAGCTTGCTCTGCCTACGCCACATAAACACACACACACACACACACACACACACATATATATATTTTAACCTTGAAATGTAAAAATTTAAGTGTTTGAACCGGAATGCGATCACCAAACGTATAATTCATGGAAATGCCTTTATATAGTAAGAAAGTATCTGTATAGATCCTAATACAGGCCAAAGCTCGTATGAATAATTAAAAATCAAATTAGCACGATATTGTAAAGACCGTATTTAGTGTGAATACAGGCCGCGCGAGTTCTACAAATAATTATTTAATTCGCGGAAACTAGCATAGGCTTGAGGGCCTTATTGTTACTAGAGGTATTTGAATCTAACAATCGTGCGCGGACGGTAGTCTGTCCGCTTTCTAGTCTGTCTGCTTACGCGGACCGGTTCTTTCAGGCGGACGCTGTTGGTGTGTACGCAGTTGCGCTGAAGTAAATCGCGGACAGTAGAATATCACGCTGCAGATTCTCGGACGATGGAATGTCCGCAATGATATTGCTCACTCTTACCTTCGGTCCTGATGATGCTGGCAAGCTTAATTTACCCCTGCATTATTGTTAGATTGTGTGGATCAATAAACAAGGCAGTGAGGTTTAAATAATTTATTTTATATTGAAAGGCTTGAGAGCCTAGTCGGCAGTGCGTCCGCTCAGCACGGAGTCTTACAGGCAAGAGAGAGTGTGGAGCACAGTACAGCATAGTCTGACTCCACGAAGTATAGTATACAGTATAGTGTGCTCTTAGAGTATATACGCGAGACATGCGCACTATGCTCGCGTTCGCTAGAGCTTGACTCGTTCAACGATTACGACTGTATAAATTCATATATTACAACAATTATCTTCTTAGGTGTTTAGGTTGTTTTAGGGATACTCTTAATTAAGAGTATCCCTAAATAATATAATAATAATTATTATAAAATCTGATTAATTGTTATTGTTTCTTTTATCGAAGACAACCCAGAACTCAGCAGATGTTACAATTTATTACATGATGTTTGATAGTTTAATCGTTCGTGACTTAGGTAGATTTAGTACTATTTAGATCGACGTTTAATCTAATAATTATGCATTTAAGGTCTTACAATTATGATTGTTCTGCGCACTATAAATGGTTCTAATCACTCGTTCGTGCAGGTGCTGATTGTTCTTATACTACACAATCTCTCGTGGCAATAATATAATACAGTAATTTTGGTCAGCTGCACATATGAATATTTCCTCACTTGCTTTCGCCGGAGATTCCAGTCGGCGGTCCTTCACTATAACGTATCTACGTTCAACTCACGTCTAGTAACGAAGAGTTATACTATACTCTACCCACAGAGTTTGAGTGGGTTCTAAGCACTCAATAAGCGATGCGAGCAAGAATACAGCACTCGTATACAATCACCAGTCGCTGGTAGGAAGAGTATACGTGAAAAGGCCCGGACCAGAACGATCCCGAAGCTTATAAAGCCTCGGTGTCGATACATGCAATTGACATGATTTTATTGAAAAGGCACTGCGCGACCAATCAGCATCTGCCACCGCGAGGATACGCGCATGCAAGTGTTGTAATTAACCGCGCGCTGACTCGCAGGTCAAGCACTGCTCCGATTTTCGGCGATCGGTTTCGTAATGTCGCAGTCGGTTTCGGTACACGTCGTCTGTGCGTGTGCATGAATCTCATCGCACAGGCGTTATACATATACGTATTTTAAGTGTATAAACGTGGGACATTACAGTATATGTGATAAAACTGCATATTGGACACCTTTAAATAAAGGATTCATCTGTGTGATTATTATAACTAGGCAAAATCTTGGGGCTAGTATTGCGAAGTAGAAAAACTGAATTAACAGATGACCTACATTTCTTATAAAAAATAAGATTATATCAATGAAATTATGTATGCACAAATAATATATAACCACTTGCTTTACATACAAATATGAAACTTATTCCTATTTGCTTCGATTTTGATGAAATTTTCAGAAGTAATCCTAATAAAGTAGAATAAAATAGGTTTGTCTGGTTCTGTGGATTAAATTTGCTGCGCCACTATGATTTTTCGAACATGGCTACCCTATTAAAATTTTTTTGCAAGATCTGGGATAAGATCTTACAAACGATCTTACATAAGATCCAGTATCAGATCTTGTCCAAGATCATACAAAAGATCCTATAATCGATTTTCAACCACGAATCTACTGTGAAATGCGCAGTTTTCGCATTTACATAAAACTAAGCAGGAAGACATTTAAACGGGTCGAATTCAAAATATAGGTCAATGCCCTTCCCTATAGGATGACACGAAAGAGAGAGCAAGCGCCGGGTCTAAGAGCAGGTAGTCGAGACCACACAATAGGTCATAGGGAAAACTCTTAAGCGCAGCCGCTTGAATAAATTAAGGAAATGAGAGGAAACAGAGTCGACGACACGAGCGACAATAACAAACAATATGTGAATAGAATAGAAAAATCGGGTTATATAGCACATTAATAATGATTAATACGCGAGAGATCAAATAATGAGAAAATCGCGAAAGTCGGATAACTCGATTATATTTCATCTTTATATAGGTATCATAAATTAAAATCACGCGAGACTGATCTGCATAAATTCGGGCAAACGAGCTACACTGGGAACAATGAATACACATACATTGCCAATAAGCACACTAGTAGAAGAATTGCGTCTGAGACTGCGAAAGTACCGAGAAGAAGGAAATGCGTGTCCAAAAAACAAGTATACGTGCATATACATATATATATATATATATATATATATATATATATATATAACATCAGAAGGAGAGCCTTGTGCAAATCTGCCGAAGAAGGAACCACGCGTCCGAACTGCGAGCGCCTGCACACTTGCATACCAGCAGAAGGGCTTCGTCTTAAAATCTACGAGAATATTATGAAGGAGAGGGCACGCGTTCGAACAGCAAGTGCACGTGCACTCCCAACACCAATGAGAAGAGTACACCGATGTCATGAGTGCAGAAGAAGACGAGAGCATACGTGAATTTCGTCGTCGTTACAAGAAGACGGCATATTAATGAGCATAAATAGAAGGAGTCCTAGACCACTTGCACTCGTGTATAGATATACGAAGTTAACGGCGACGACGCTACCCACAAAAGAGGAAATACACTCTACATAGGGGAGCGAGAAAAAAACCCATCGTCGCTACAAGTACAAAGGAATGCCTTTTAAAAAATGCCTACAACAACAAGCCTAGAGAAACCATATAAGGAAATATGCAGCATTTAAGCTCTCTGATTGGATGTGCTATTCACAAATGTTCACTACTACCTATGTGCGTAAAGGGTATCGGTGAGGGCGATTTCGAGTATATAAGGCCCTGGTCGAAATTTCACCGCGCGGAAGCTCTGCCCGAGCGGAGCCCGGTCCGGTATCGTCTCGGGACTTAAACTTTTTACGTGTAACTCCTTTCAAAGACTGAGAATATTTTCGACGGTTCAAAAACTTAGAATATTTTCGATCTTTCAAAACCTTAGAATATTATTGTCGTTTGTGTCGTTTGTTGTTCTGAGGAAAATAATAATTGTCTAAGATACATCCGTTAGTTACAAGCGAGCGTTAATCAAATTCTGTCTTTAATAATTCTTAAATAAACTTGCTTATACCAGAGATGAGTAGAGAGATTGCCGATGAGCATGGGGCAAAGCCTGCCAGGCAACATGCAGTCGTAAACTACCGCCGCCTCGCGGTTCTTCGCCCGAACTATACGCATCTAGCGGTAGCGGCGGAGAGGGGGTAATACGCATGTCCCGGCGGAGCGAGCGACGGAGCGAGCGGCGGAGCTTCCGTGGTGCCGGCGGTCTTGTATGCGTTAAAGCAAACGCACAACAAGAAATTGAATAAAAACTATTATTTAATAACCGTATTAACATGAATAACCCCAAACTCTATAATAACAAACCCTAAGCCCCCAAGTGGGGCCGATGATCATATGCAAGTTTTAATTTTTCATCTGGCATGTTGACGATGGCTATGCTGGTAAAGGCGCGCGCGCTCGAAGGCGCGCGTACCGTTTTGCCAGGGTTCAAATCCACTACAAATTTTTTTTTTTAGTCTTATTTATTGTTGTAATTTTTCTTATTATTAAATAAAAATGAAAAAATTACAACAATTAAGTAAACTATGTTATATCATTTTGTTCCAATTTTCATGCAAATAAAAACCCAAAGTATAATTTATATTTGGCTAATTTTTTAATGTTTGTTAATAAATTATTAAAATTATTAAAAGATTACGATTTATTTTTCGTTAGACTTGGAGCTTAGCTGCACGCTTGACATTATAAATCGATTTTTATTTTGTTTTGCTAATACATATAATTGTTAAGATAATAAATAAATTTGCAGGTAAGTATCATTTATCTTTTTTATGAAATTATTATGTTATAAGACTTTGTGTATCGAAGCTTTGTCTCCGCCCGTGCTTATAAAGATTTACAACCCTTGGAGTTACTGTCCGGTGATAACTATCATAAGTTTAGGACATAACAGGTTGTTTACTTATAATTTTTGGTGCATCGTAGCCGGGAAATTATTTTGAAACGCAGAAATCTCAAACAAATGAAGCATTTATTTAGGGAAAACTCACGAAAAATCAAAAATTGAAATTATGTCAAATCAGTGAAAATATGTTATTTTGTGTAATCCTTATCACAATCCTTCCTTATAAAACGGAGAATCGCCTCGTTGTGCGATCTGTTTGGTAAACTCCTTCCTTATAAAACGGAGAATCGCCTCTGTGTGCGACCTGTTTTGTAAACTCCTTTCTTATAAAACGGAGAATCGCCTCGTTATGCGACCTGTTTTGTAAACTCCTTCCTCATAAAACGGAGAATCGCCTCGTTGTGCGACCTGTCTTGTAAACTCCTTCTTTAGAAAGCGGAGAATCGCCTCCTTGAGCGACCCGTTCTCTTTTAATCCATCCCTTATAAAACGGAGAATCGCCTCGTTGTGCGACCTGTTTTGTAAAGTCCTTCCTTATAAAACGGAGAATCGCCTCGTTGTGCGACCTGTTTTGTAAACTCCTTCCTTATAAAACGGAGAATCGCCTCGTTGTGCGACCTGTTTTGTAAACTCCTTCCTTATAAAACGGAGAATCGCCTCGTTGTGCGACCTGTTTTGTAAACTCCTTCCTTATAAAACGGAGAATCGCCTCGTTGTGCGACCTGTTTTGTAAACTCCTTCCTTATAAAACGGAGAATCGCCTCGTTGTGCGACCTGTTTTGTAAACTCCTTCCTTATAAAACGGAGAATCGCCTCGTTGTGCGACCTGTTTTGTAAACTCCTTCCTTATAAAACGGAGAATCGCCTCGTTGTGCGACCTGTTTTGTAAACTCCTTCCTTATAAAACGGAGAATCGCCTCGTTGTGCGACCTGTTTTGTAAACTCCTTCCTTATAAAACGGAGAATCGCCTCGTTGTGCGACCTGTTTTGTAAACTCCTTCCTTATAAAACGGAGAATCGCCTCGTTGTGCGACCTGTTTTGTAAACTCCTTCTTTAGAAAGCGGAGAATCGCCTCCTTGAGCAACCCGTTCTCTTTTAATCCATCCCTTATAAAACGGAGAATCGCCTCGTTGTGCGACCTGTTTTGTAAAGTCCTTCCTTATAAAACGGAGAATCGCCTCGTTGTGCGACCTGTTTTGTAAACTCCTTCTTTAGAAAGCGGAGAATCGCCTCCTTGAGCAACCCGTTCTCTTTTAATCCATCCCTTATAAAACGGAGAATCGCCTCGTTGTGCGTCCTGTTTTGTAAACTCCTTCCTTATAAAACGGAGAATCGCCTCGTTGTGCGACCTGTTTTGTGAAAAATTTCCGCAATCAAGCACTACCGCATTAGTACACAAAATAAAATTTAATGAATACTGAAGAGCAATCAGTCGACGCTCCACGAAAAAATAGAAGAGGTGGAAAATTAAGATTTCTGCGAAAATCAGCAATTGAAAAAGAAATTTTATTGAAAAAGGCAAATTCATTGGCAGAAAATTTCCAAGCCGCGGCAGAAAAAAGTAAAGAAAAATCAAATAGTAACATTGAGTTGTCGGAATTTCAAATTGAGATTGGGAAAAATTTTGACGCACTATTCGCATTTGCTGAGAGGGAAATTTAATCGAGTAAACTCAAGAGAGAAAATTTAAAAAAATGAAAGTCACGCGAAAAAGTCAAGTATGTCGAGTAGCAGCGGCGAAGATACAACTGTGATTAATCGCGACGAGAACGTAACGAAAACGCGCGGAGATTACAAGTTCGAAATAAACGATAGTCTTTTGAGTAGCGATTTAGAAAACTTGAATCAATACGCGGAGTCAAAGAAAAACGACGCCACTATAAATTCAAAGTTTGAGAAAAGAGCAAATCGTAGTTATATACGATTGGATCATCAACTTTCAAAGTATAATTTAGATAACCCTTACCAACGTCCCAAAGCGAGGAGAGCACTCCGAACTAATAATTTCAGTACAGAAAAGAGCCCTTTCTTTTCATATAGAGAAAATAAATTAACAGACGACGAGGACAATATTTTAGCTAAACCATCGCACGAAAGTATTACGAATCCTATAGCCCCTCCGAAACCCATTAGAATTCGACCATCGCTATTGCAGTTGGGTAGCAGCGAGCAGGTAGATTTGAGTGTTGACCCGGGTAATAAAGGGACTGCGCCACCTACTGATTCTAATCAATTTGCAAATTATATTGCATCGGAGAATCTCATTACCTTTCCACAAAACAATCCCCAAGAACTGGAAAAGGCAATAAATAAAGCTATTGTTAATTTAAATTTGTCTGACGATTTACACGACCAAAGTGTGCAAAATACGTCTAGTCCCATAGTAAATTCGGAGTTTGAAATCGCCGTCATTAACGAAAATTCGAGGATCGAAGTTGCAACCGTTGCTGACACAGAGATCGCCGATTTCGCGTCTCAAGGGGAGAACGAAAATAACGTAACTGCGGGAAAGGCATTGGCTATTGAACAATTAGCGTCAGTATTTAAACAAACGTTAGATCCGTCGGCAACTGAAGTAGCGCGAGAAATCGAAGAATTACGCAATAAATTCATTAATCAATTGACAAACAAATTGAGCCCTTGCATCAAGAAAGAAGTGCTCGACGATTATTTTCAAAGTCCCGAACACACTGACGAATTAAGCGAAAAGTTAAGGAAAGGAGAGAAATTCACTCACGTATACGATTTTATCTACAAACGCATTTCTAAATTTTGGGGAGTTGACGCATTCATAACCAGTCCACGCGAAAATTACGATAAAAACAACAACGAGCAGTTCTCCACACCGACGGGAAATATATAAAATATCGTGCCGAGTGTCGTTCCAAAAACACGATTAAATTTTGATAACGAAAATAACGATGGCGAAAACGAAGACGACATGGCTCCGCAAATAAAAGGCATTTCTCTCAAAGATACTCTTGAATTGATTCCTCGATACAATGGATCGAATATTTCATTGACACAGTTTATTGATGACTGTACGGAGGCCCGAGATATCCTTCCAGAAGAAAATGAAAAAGACTGTGCGCGCCTTTTTCGGATGCGACTTTTCGGCGATGCATTAGCTTGTGCAAGGGGACACAAGTTTGAAACTATTGATGAAATAATACAATTTTTTGAGAGCAATTTCGGATCATTGAAAAGTTACCATGAGGTTTCGGGTGAGTCAGCTAAGATAAAACAGCGCCCAACGGAAAGCGTAGTAGTATATTCAAATCGTCTTCGCGAGATCGAAAAAGAAATTAAGAAAGCCGCGGTTTGCGAGGGAAGATCAACGGACAAAGATGAAACTTTCAACACTGCATTAGAGAAGGATTGTATTAGATTTTTCATTCGAGGACTTAGATGGGAAATACAAACGAGAATGGGCGATATGAAAACACTGGAGGCCGCACGTATAAAAGCCATAGAAATCGAGAGGGACTTTGCGTATACAGAAGAAAGTGATGAAAATTAAAGACGAGAAGAAGCGCGATTAAAATTAAAAGAGACTCGTAGAGTGAATGTCGTAGAAGCCACTCCGGAAATAATATGTAATTTTTGTAACGAAGTTGGACACGCCGCGATGAATTGCTTAAAATTCTGTTTACAGTTAAGTAATAATCGACCACTTCAGCCGAATTGGAATCCAAATAATAATCGCTTTTCATCATTCAAGGGAAATAATAATCTAGATAACGACCAACAATCATATAATTATAATAACAATTCGAATGGATTTGAAAGAAATTTCCGTTATAATAATCGTCAAAATAATTTCAATAATTTTTATAGTTCAAATAACGAGACGATGTTGAACAATGATGTAAGAAATAACGATAACCAAAATCCGAATAATTTCACTTCAAATTTACCAACGAACTTCGTCTGTCATTACTGTCTAAAACCGGGGCATTATAAGCGTAATTGTTATACATTAATGAGAGACATGCAAGAAGAAAACTTGCCATCGGGAAACGGTCGCGGCAATCCTTGCGCGGGCGGAGAGGCTGCCGCTTCGAACGCTCGCCCGATCACGGAGACTCAGGGAGTGAGTTCATCCTCTATGCGACAACAGTCAACTTAAATCAAAAGAACTGTGCACCTAATGTTGAAATTGATAACGCGTCCCGCCACTTTCATGTTAGATACCGGATCTTCGCCAAATTTATTAAAAATCTCACACGTTCCAATTTATTTACCAATAAACTCGCAAGAAATAATTTTGTTGAGAGGAATAACGTCAGCGTCAATAAAAACTCTAGGAACCATAACGGTTAATTATGACGGTTTAAATATTTATTTTCATATAGTCTCAGATGACTTTCCGATTAGAGAAGCGGGAATATTGGGTAGCGACTTTTTCCAACAAACAAGTGCAAAAATTTGTTACGAGAGAANTTATGCAATTTCTTCAAAATTATAAATACGGTGATGAACGGTGGAGTTCAAGGGATAGTATAGATAAGAGAGTCGTATCGGAAAGGCTCTCTGAGGGAGGTAGTATTATCGGTTTTCGAAATAAGCGTGTCAAATCTCCAGTAAGTGTTTACTTTGATAATGCAATTTTCAAATCAGAAATAGAAAACCAAGTCATCTCTGAAAACTGTCCCAATGCGAGCAATCTCGTACAAGAGGACAAAGCAGCCACTCCACGGGAGGGCGAGATCGTAAACTGTGCATATATACAAGAGGTGTCGTCGGCAAGCGCTAAGACTCTACCGAGCCTGGAGAGCCGGGGAGAGAATATAATTGAGGAGTCCCTATTGGAAAGAGGGACTGATTGTTGTGATTATTTTGAGGAAATTAATGATGACCTTGTTGTAAATTCCCAGGGAGTGAATGAGACAAAAGGTACAATAAATTATTTAGAGATAATTAAAAGCACTGAGTTTGACGCTGAAAAAATGTATATATGCCAAAAAAAAAAGACGATGACGCCTATCCGACGGAGAGGTTATTAGATGAAATTAGAGGAAAAGTTGCAAGATTTGAAGGTTTATATGAATACATGCCCGACTGCCAGGAGAGCAGCGCGCGAGAGTTAAGTGTTGATAGAAATTATGAAGAATTGGATATAAATGATAGTCATGGAAATTATGAACTTGATGAAGATGAAAATTTGGAATTTAGTGCGCCAGTGCCTCTATGCCACAGAGGTCAAGCACAAATTTTCAAAGATAATTATAAAGACGAATTAATGAAGAAACGTGAACATATTGAACGAAGTATAGATATTGAAGAAAATTGCTTATATGAAGATATTGAACGTACATGTTTTTATGCTCAGCAAATTGATGATGAAAATTGTGGAAATTTAAAGAACAAAAATAACGAAGTGGAGAATTATGATTTAAGAATATATAGTGGAAAAAATAGAGAGGGAAAACAGCCTTACAGCAATAAGACGAGGAAATTAACGTGTTCAGAAAATTTTGAAGAAACTGCAAGTCAGAGAAGTAATTCTAAGAGTAATATACGCGATGAAGCACATGAGAAACTTGAACCGATCTACGCCTCCCAAGTAGCCGAGATAAGCCCAACAGGACGTCCACCAGATGAGAAAAGTGCAAAGACCACTATAAACGTTCCCAGAGAAGTTATGCTCAAGAAAAATGTGCGTTTTTGAGATGAAAATCTAGAACGATATTACGATTTTGAGTCCAAATTACTGAATTCTGAAAATAATGGTGACGATATAATCAAAGGAATAAATAATGACGATAAAGTTCCAAAAATAAATATTCGTAAAAGGGGTGCAATTAGTAAAAGTACAATTCCAAAATCTATAAAAATGAGTAAGAAAATGACAAAAATGTCGCCATTAAATAATAACTACGAAGATTTTATGGATATTTTTGCGAAGGCTCGAACGAGTGAATTACACCATTCAATAAAAAAGAGTGAAAATCCCAATGTGTTTAAGTTCAATGCAATGAGTGAAGCTTTAGAAAATATAATTACGACTGAAAGAAAGGCAAATCAAAATCAAAATTCTTTCGTATCGATCGAAAAGGATGATTCGCAAGAAACAGACCAATATTTACATGAGAGTGCGAAAATCGAGGAATTATTAAATGACTATCATGATCCCTATGGAAAGCAAGAATACGAAGCGCGTGGACTTTGTGTAATATCCAGCATGCGAATCGACGAAGATACAGGAGAAGCGTACCATCATGTTATGCACATAGACTCTGCAGTTGCCGAAGTCCCCCGCTGTGAGAAAGTCAAGGCATTACTGCGTCTCGATCACCTAAAACCAAGAGAACGAGAAGCCATCGAACAACTTGTTAATATGTATCATGAACAATTTCATTTACCTGGCGAAAAACTTACGACTACACACATAATCCAACATCGCATTCCAACTATTGATAATCGTCCTGTCAACGTTAAGACTTACTTACCTCCTAGAGCGCACCGAGGTCCAATCAAGGAGAAGATAAAAGAATTTCTGGACGATGATATGGTGGACTTATATCACCCTCGAATTCAGATTATAACAGCCCACTATGGTGTCTAAGAAACAAAGACGATAGTCACGGGAATCCGAGATATCGAATAGTTTTGGATTACCGAAAATTGAATGAAGTAACCATAACCGACAACTTTCCTCTCCCCAATATTCAAGATATTTTTGATCAGCTCGGCGGATCTACATATTTTACAGTCCTCGATCTCGCTTCCGGCTATTACCAAATTCCACTACATCCAGACGATCGTCATAAGACTGCGTTTACTGTAATGAACTCCGGATTTTATGAGTGGAATGTTTGTCCGCAAGGCCTAACCTCTATGCCTGCTACCTTTATGAGGTGCATAAATCGCATAATTTATAACACTCCAATGAAAGAGGAAGAGAAGCCTGAAAGTGCTCTCGCCGTGTCGCCCGAAGATGCGAAAGAATTGGACTCTGGACCGCTGGACGTTTGTGTATATCTCGACGACATCATAATTTATGCGAAAACGGTAGAAGAACATAATGATAAATTCGCGAGGCTACTGAGGAGACTAAAGGCCGCCAATTTTAAACTATCGCCGGATAAATGTGATTTTCTCCGCACGGAAGTAAGCTTTCTTGGGCATTTAATAAATAATCAAGGAATCAGCCCGGATCCTAAAAAGGTGGAAGCAGTGAGAAAATTTACACGTCCAAAAACTGTTAAAACTATACGACAATTTCTGGGATTGGCTGGCTATTATCGAAGATTTATTGATGGATTTTCCAAGATTGCTAAACCATTAAGTAATTTACTTAAGCAAAATGTACCTTTTGAGTGGAATGACAAAGCACAAGAAGCTTTCGACATATTGCGAGAAAAATTGTGCAAAGAACCTGTGTTAATTTTTCCTGATTTTTCAAAACCCTTCATACTCACTACCGACGCTAGTTTGACCTGCATCGGAGCCGTACTTTCTCAAGGTACTATAGTGCAAGACCGTCCTATTGCATATGCCTCTCGCGTACTCAACGACGCAGAGACTCGCTACGACACTTACTCAAGAGAAGCACTAGCTATGGTTTTTGGAATCCGGCATTTTCGACATTATTTATTAGGTACGAAATTTGTTGTCTGCACGGATCATTTACCGTTATGTTGGTGGAAGGACTCACGGGATCTAGATTCCCGCGCAACACGTTGGCGACTCAAGTTGACGGACTACGATTTCGAAGTTATTTATAAGCCAGGGAGGATAAATCTGAATGCAGATGCTCCTTCTCGGAATCTTATCGAAGAAATCATGGATACTGTAATGCATGTTAGCGAGAGCACGGAGGACAATGCAGAAAATCAAATCGAGCTGGATGAGCAACAGGCCGCAGAATCAGAAATCATTGAATCGACGGGCCGAATGACGCGTACACGCGCCGGAAAGTTAAGTAGACCGGATTATCGAGACGTTCGTAGAAAGCTTCCCAACACGAGAAAAGGGGCTAAGGAACTTAGGGGGAAGGAGAAGCCGAGAGAAGACACTGCGCCACATTACAATAACTCCGGAGGAGAGGATGCCGACTCTCAGGTAGTCGAAAAATCGTACGACTTTCCTATCAACGCACAAAAGGCAGCAAGATCAACAAATACTAACGATGACGATATTGATAACGAATTGATAATTAATCAAGCTGCAGTCAACGCTTCATTAGAAACGACACTCGACGCTACAATGACGGAACCTGACATGCAAAAGAATTCTAAGAGTCATGGCAAGATTTTTGCGGAAACTCGGGAACAACTAACTATGCGTAAGGATAATTATTTATATTTTGTATCCTCTATGCACCAACCATGCGACCAAGGAGCACGACTTTTGGAGAGTCGGCAGGAGTTGCCACGATTACATCGATTAACTGTCGGAGAATTGAGAGTAATGCCAAAGGGCAATAAACGACATTTTATTATTGTATTACGAGGGCCTGAACCTGCAAGCATTTCCGAGATTGTCGAAAATTTAGTCTCTGGGTTAAAACAATTGAAAGTGATTATTGTAAAAGAACAAATAAAATCCATTAGTATTGCCAAAAGCGTCACTCTTGAAAATGTATTGTGGAACGATGTAACTAACAAGATCCGCAATATATTACGCGGATCGAAAGTCAAAATAATCATTTGCAAAGGTACTATTACGTATCCCCGTCTAAATGAGCGGCCAAAGATAATGGAGGAGGCTCATTGTTCTACGATAGGGGGACATAAAGGGGTGAATAAAACCTACAAACGCATAAAACAAAATTTTTATTGGGAAAGTATGAAGGTCGATATACAAATGTACATCCGAAAATGTCTACCTTGTCAATTAAAAAAATTGGTTCGAGTAAAGACAAAGAATCGAATGGTTATAACGGATACCCCTGTACAGCCCTTCGAAAAAATTGCGCTCGATATAGTCGCACCATTTGAGCGTACTGAGGATGGGCATGATAATATTCTAACTATCCAGTGTTGTCTAACAAAGTATTCACTTGCAATCGCACTTATGGATGCAACGGCACGATCTGTTGCCGACGCACTGATAAAGCGATTCATCTGCACTTTTGGCGCTCCTATTGCGATCTTGACCGATCAAGGCACCAATTTTTTGAGTAATTTAATGAAGCGAGTAGCCAAGCGATTCCGAATTACGCAATTCAAGACAACAGCTTTTCATCCGCAGTCCAACGGGTCTCTCGAAAGGAGTCACCATGTACTTAGCGAGTATTTGAAACAATTCATATCGCAAGATGAACAATGGGAATCAATGGTTAGAAATGGCCGCTTTTTCTTATAATACGTCAGTGCATGAAGCTACACAACATACACCGTACGAATTAGTTTTCTGAAGACTAGCTCGCGCCCCATCGAGTGAGCCGCTCGAAACCGAGGATCGATTTCCAACATATGCCGATTATATTGTTGAACTAACAACAAGGCTGAACAATATTCAAGAAATAGCACGCGAGAAGCTAATAGCAGCCAAATGGCGTGCGAAGTACTATTATGATAAAAGTGCGAATCCGCAAGATTTTAAAGTCGGCGATTATATTTGGCTACTCAAGGGGAGAAAAATACACAAATTAAAAGATCAATACGAAGGCCCTTATTTGGTCGTAGATATTTTGGGTAATGGTAATATTAAGATACAATTGAAGCCTAATAAATATAAAGTAGTGCATATGAATCGAGTACGTATATCGCACATCGAGCCAGCAAAGGATTAATTTAAGTTAACTCAACACTACATAATGACTGCGTAATTTTAAGTAAGAATTCATGATTGTCACGAAAAAACCGAAAAAAATAATAAAAAGAGTAGTAAAATATTAATTGTAAAATATTACGCCTAAAGAAACTAAGTTTAAGAAAAAATAATTAGAGGATAAATTCGGGACATATGTGCGCTTGCGCAATGATAGCAATAATGTATACCTACATATATCAACTATAGGCATAGGCAGGCGGGAACTAGTATTTAGCAAGCTTTGTCGAGAAATTTGCACGTAAGAGTACAATGCATTCGAACTTTTGACAGAGAAAATCGTGATGCAACTATTAGTATTATGCAAGGACTTAATTATTCAAATGCAATTCGAGAAAATCTAGAAATGTTTCGCTAAAGTAAACATTTTTTTTAACAATCTACAAATAAGCGGAGAAAATCTTGTTGTGGCCCGCATATATACATTTATTATTATTCCGAACGATAAGCAGAACCATGTTTAGTCATGTCATTTCAATTAATTCAACTATTTTCACATCAAAGTCTTCATTATATACAATCAAACTTTTCTTTCCTGTCTTTTATTTCTTTACCATAAATTAACAACGATCATATTAAATCTTTCGTTATAGAATAAAGCAATAAAAATCATTGAAAAAGGAATTAATGGAAAAATACAATTATATGCTCAATTTTCGCACACAACATTTACAAAGATATCACTTTTACTCATACACAAGAACAACGGTCACTAAGTTACAAACAATCACACAGTTGACCATTTCAATACTAGTAAACATTTAACACAAGATTCTACACAACTCAAAGGACACATGGGAGGAGCAATTTTGTTTTATGTTCCAGATTCCGCCTACGGGTAAAACTCGAGCTTTAGATAAGTACAGTTGGCTTGACTGGGAATCAAGCTGAGTCAAAAATAGCTGTTCGTGATACCAGATTGAACCATATCCGAACAACTGTCGGGTGCAACAAGCATCCTGAATACATGAAATCTCAGAAACTAGATCCAATGAGTCGCAAGAANAAGCGATCCCAAAAACCAATGAGAAAAGGGGAAACCATAATTCTGTTGAAATATATGGACTATTTATCCTGCGAAGATAGAATAAACACACTCCGCAAGATGGCCTGCCGAGAAAGGACAAAATATCAGAGAAATGGAAGAAATTGGTTTTCATCAAGAATGAGTACACCTACAAGAATCAAAAGAATGAAGAGCTTATGAATGAAGTACGCACCAAAGTATATTTTAATGGAATGCCAACGTCCAGAAAATCCGAAACCCATAAGAATCCAACCAAGTATCCCTTAGTACAAATAAATTAGAAACATTAGCAATAAGTTCAATAGATTGTAAAATATGTCTCGAAAGAGAAGTCAAAATTCTATTTCTTCCGTACTCACACTTAGTAACTTGTGCTAATTGTGCGATCATCATTGTTGTATATGTAATCAAATGTATGGTACGCATCAAACTTCCAGGAGAAAAAATTTGACTTCTTTATCGAGCATTAGAAGTAGGAAAAGTAGAGGAGTAAAATATTACTTTTAAAAGATAGTTTAGCATCATTGAAATGTTAAAGAAAAAAAAATGAATGAATAATACTATTATAAGCTAAAGGAAGAAAATTCATAAAAACATTAAAAGATTATTGAAAAAATAGGAGATTAGCAGGAAAATTTAGACTGAATCATTATGAGAAAGATAGAAAGGAAGCGAATGAGAGAACAAAGACTTATGAACTACAATTCCTATCAGACTGAAATTGTTCCTAAAAATATAACATTTTATACGCAACTTCAGGTGTTTAGTAATAAATGGTGAAGGGTAGTTAGGGGCTATTTTTGAACCATGTTAAGTTAAGTATATTACAATTAATTAAAATTTAATAACAACTATAATTTGAAGAAAAAAAATAGTACGCATGCAACTTTCAATTACTTCAACAAATTAAATGAAATTCACATTAATATTGTTAAATTAAGTATATTTTATGTTATTTTATAATCAACTCTTCTATTATATTGCGAGAAGATGCTAAGAAACGAGAGCATTAAATCAAAGTACCATGTAGATGTACCATGAGAGTACTATCGACAGAATTACCTACGAATGTATTTGCAGATGAAAGAATCAACTAATGCATAATGTTGTGTTAAAATTAACTTGGACTTTAGAAAAGAAGGAAGAAATCAATGTACACAAACTATGAGTCAAACAATAGGAATTAGAATTAAGACATCAACGCATAAAGACAATTTTGTGAACGTCAGAAGCATGCCTCAGAACGTTCATCCTAGGGGGAAGGTGTGAAATGCTCAGTTTTCGCATTTACATAAAACTAAGCAGGAAGACATTTAAACGGGTCGAATTCAAAATATAGGTCAATGCCCTTCCCTATAGGATGACACGAAAGAGAGAGCAAGCGCCGGGTATAAGAGCAGGTAGTCGAGACCACACAATAGGTCATAGGGAAAACTCTGAAGCGAAGCCGCTTGAATAAATTAAGGAAATGAGAGGAAACAGAGTCGACGACACGAGCGACAATAACAAACAATATGAGAATAGAATAGAAAAATCGGGTTATATAGCACATTAATAATAATTAATACGCGCGAGATCGAATAATGAGATAATCGCGAAAGTCGGATAACTTGATTATATTTCATGTTTATATACGTATCATAAATTAAAATCATGCGGGACTGATCCGCATAAATTCGGGCACACGAGCTACACTGGGAACAATGAATGCACATACATTGCCAATAAGCACACTAGTAGAATAATTGCGTCTGAGACTGCGAGAGTACCGAGAAGAAGGAAATGCGTGTCCAAACAACGAGTATACGTGCATATATATATATATATATCTCCCTATATTATATAGTTGTTTTGGCTATACTCCCCCCCACACACCCCCCCACAGCCTCCCACAGCCCCCACTGCGGCGCCCCACACAATCAAAAAAAAAAAAAGTAAAAAAAAAAAAAAAAAAAAAAAAAAAAAAAAAAAAAAAAAAAAAAAAAATTACGTAAAATCGTTCATTTTCTATGGTTATTTTGATAATCTCAAATGCCCCCCCACAGCCCCCACAGAGCCCCCCCCAGCCCCCCACAGAGCCCCCACCTACCCCCCACACCCACACACAGAAATAAACACGAATTGGTATGATTATCTTATTCAAAATGTACTGTTAGTTGCCATACAAGATGTGTTAAAGGTTGACCAACTTCGTGATCTAAGAGAACTGTTTTTTTAATTTAATAATTTCGCATTAAATAAAGAACTCTAATAAGACTCTCGTCATTTCTAATACGGGACATTGATTCCCTTAATCTACTTTTAATCAACTGATTTACCGTGTTTACAATCTGTCAGATACACATTACACGTCTCAACCGGTATTATAGTGCAGTGTTTATTTTCCGTAATTTATAATCCGTAAGTACTAAAAATTAATGATAATACTTAATAATAATAGATTATTTAATAAATTAACACTTAAATATTGTTATTTGTAGAATTAGACTCATTTGGATCTAAATAAACGTGCAGCAGATATATAAACATATCCTAACCTTCATTTTCCATCGTAAGTTTTATTTTTTTTTGTATATTTATTAAAATAAATATTGTGGTGTGTTTTAACTTATATATATCTTACAGATGGTCAAGTTCGAGTACGAATGTATATCCTGTGACAAGATTTTTACAAAAAAGAGTCAGCTGATAATGCACAACAAAGTGCATTCAAAGTTACAGGACTTTGTTTGTGAGATATGCAACAAGGCCTTTTCACAGAAGGGTAACTTAAATGTTCACTTAAAATCTCACAACAATGTGAAAAATTTTGTATGTGCCATCTGTGAAATGGCCTTTGTTAAAAAATCTCAACTCGAGTCACATGTAAATACGCATACAAAAAATGTGCAATTTACATGTGATATATGTGATAAAAGCTTCAATCGAAAAAGTCATATTATATCACATATGTCGGTTCACTCAAATGTTGCTGAAAATGAATGCTCGATCTGCAAGAAATGTTTTAAAAACAAATCTTATTTAGTTGTACATAAGAGAATTCATGCTAACGATAAAAAATATGTATGTGATGTCTGTAATAGCTCATTTGTATGTAAGAGCAACTTTAATAGACACAGAAAGATTCACAACTAATATTGTATACTAATAATAAACAACGCTTTTTTCTAAAATTTTGTGTTTGTGCTTCATTTATATTCATATTTTGTTCAATATTTGAAATACGAAATATCTCGTGGCGGGATTGCGAAGCTTTAGCCGCGTGTAAATGATCGCTTGTAAGAGACTAAGGGAATCAATTCCCCATTCAGGCGCATTAGAAAGCAGCTGATAGTCATAATATTTATTTAATAACTACTACTGCTGAACTACTTATAATAAATAACAAAGTATATATACATTGCAGTAGTATCATTGCACTTTACGGCTGTATCTGGCTATTGGCAGTATACTGCATGCGTTGCAGTACTGCGTATGTGTTGAATTTGAGAGTCGGCGGGCGGGTTGCACGGGAGTAGGCGACATGTCCAGGCCGATGAGAAATTATAATGATTTTTGATATTTATATAAATGAGGGGAATTATATATTTTCTTTTGAGGTTATGAACAAGCTTTTTTTTCTAATGTATTTTTTTTGGCATTTAAATTACGAAATACCTTGTGGCGGATTTTGATATAGACTAAGGGAATCAATTCCCTATTTATGCGCATTAGCTGATAGGTAATAAAGATGATAGGTAATATAAATTTTAATTATAAAGTTTATTTATGTCAACAAATTTATAACAGATTTATGAGTTGAACATATTTTTCTTAAATTAACACTGAAACTAAAATTGGGGGGTTGGCGAGCGAAGCGAGCAGGGGGGCGAATTTAACACGGAAAAAATAAAATATAATGATAATATTTTTAAAATAAAAATTCTACAAAAATTAAAATGGGGGATTGGCGAGCGAAGCGAGCAGGGGGGCGGAGCCCCACTAGTATATATATATATATATAACATCAGAAGGAGAGCCTTGTGCAAATCTGCCGAAGAAGAAACCACGCGTCCGAACTGCGAGCGCCTGCACACTTGCAACACCAGCAGGAGGGCTTCGTCTTAAAATCTACGAGAATATTATGAAGGAGAGGGCACGCGTTCGAACAGCAAGTGCACGTGCACTCCCAACACCAATGAGAAGACTACACCGAGGTCATGAGTGCAGAAGAAGACGAGAGCATACGTGAATTTCGTCGTCGTTACAAGAAGACGGCATATTAATGAGCATAAATAGAAGGAGTCCTAGACCACTTGCACTCGTGTATAGATATACGAAGTTAACGGCGACGTCTCTACCCACAAAAGAGGAAATACACTACATAGGGGAGCGAGAAAAAAACCCATCGTCGCTACAAGTACAAAGGAATGCCTTTTAAAAAATGCCTACAACAACAAGCCTAGAGAAACCATATAAGGAAATATGCAGCATTTAAGCTCTCTGATTGGATGTGCTATTCACAAATGTTCACTACTACCTATGTGCGTAAAGGGTATCGGTGAGGGCGATTTCGAGTATATAAGGCCCTGGTCCGCCGGGCCCCACACAGTATTCTCATCGAAATTTCACCGCGCGGAAGCTCTGCCCGAGCGGAGCCCGGTCCGGTATCGTCTCGGGACTTAAACTTTTTACGCGTAACTCCTTTCAAAGACTTAGAATATTTTCGATCTTTCAAAACCTTAGAATATTATTGTCGTTTGTGTCGTTTGTCGTTCTGAGGATAATAATAATTGTCTAAGATACATCCGTTAGTTACAAGCGAGCGTTAATCAAATTCTGTCTTTAATAATTCTTAAATAAACTTGCTTATAATAAATAATCGAATCGTGAGTGCACATTTTAACCTTTAACTCCTAATTCCTGACGCGACTGTTTGCATTCGTTCGTATAATCATTCCGCTTTGAAAATCGAGCCAACACCCACTGAGAGGACGCGCTGGTAGCAGAACAGGTCAGAAGCGAATAAATACGGGGTAAGTGATATACATATCAACAGACGGCATGTCCCCATACATATTCTCTTTCTTTCTTTCATAATCCATTGCACAAATAGTCGATCTCATCTTACAAAAGTCTAAAATGATATTAGTCCGTGGTTCTGTCTTAACGATCGGAGTGACGTCCTATTTTACTGAAAGTTAAAGGAAAGTTAGTTCGTCTCAGAATTTAGGGTGTATATTCAGACTAAAATATATAACGATTTATTGCGGGTCCAGAGTAATTCACCGGTGGCTACTGGAGGCTATTCTTGAATAGATCGCGAAGGTAGCCAGGCACCGACGGCGCTAAGACTTTGTGTATCGAAGCTTTGTCTCCGCCCGTGCTTATAAAGATTTACAACCCTTGGAGTTACTGTCCGGTGACAACTATCATAAGTTTAGGACATAACACTACGTAAGATCTTACGATAGATTTAATACAAGATCTTATGTTCATTATAAGAAAAATTATTTTTATCAAATATTCATTTACGATCTTACGCAAGATCGCGTACAAGATCTTACATAAGATACAAGTGTGTGTGTATATATATATATATATATATATATAGGCTGGTTCTATGTGAAATCGAAGATGAAAAATTTCATTATTGCCTAAACTGTATATCTATGTTCTACATGCTGTACCTGACACCCAAAAAAAATCTTAGCTCGATTCCTCCACTTGGCTCCGAGTTAAAGCTGGTGAAAGTTAGTGTTTTAATCAAAGTTAGCTCATGTTAAGTCAAAGTTAGCAATTTTTGCATTTTTTGCCTATTTTCAATGATTTGCAGCTCATAAGGGATGCATTTTTAACAAAAACTGCCCTGATACTTTTTTTTCTGAAATTTTCTGAACTTTACAATAAAAATATTTTTAAAGTCCTAGATATATGTTTAGGTTATCTTATTTGTATTTTAAACCTTATAATGTGAAAATCTGAGGGTTCGATCCGGACTTCGACTACTTTTGATTAGTAAAAAGATACCTTTTTATAGTAAAAAAGTAGCTGTAAAGTTTTAGAATAGGCCTGACCTTTTACTAGAAGTTATGTAGAAAACAAACATGATATAATGACTAATAAGTGGTTTTATATGCAAATTTGACACTTATAACCTAGTACATTTTATGCCTATCTATATATATATATATGTCTTTATTATATTTTTCTTCCTCCTAGACGAAGCTTTGTAATAGTTAAATCTTCAGTTTCGCTAAAACGCATTTGGAGTGTTTGGAGTTCGAATCACGCGTTTTTAGAAAATGTCCATGCTGATGGCTGTTTGTGCGTGTGTGTGTGTGCGCGCGCGCGTGCGTGTGTGTGTATGTATACCGTCATGATTCTGGAGCCACGCAAGCGATCGTAATAAAATTTGACATGCATATATGTTTTCTGATTCTGAATTTAGGTAACTTTGCGACGTGTAGCTGTGATACAGCTACACGTAACTATATATATCGCGCTGACATCCGTGCCCGAGGCGTCTGCTACAGTGCTTACACCGAGCAACGCCCCGGTGCACCATCTTCGGGCTATACACGAACGACTGCTGCAGTGGACCGCACTGCAGCAGAGCAACATAACAACACCCGCGTCGTGCCGAGATGATGGAATAGCAACCGCCGCGATGAGTCACGAGGACAGGAGAGAGAGTGGCTCCACCGTGGCTAGGCCACTAAACACCAACGTCGCGCCACGTCGACGCGATTCAGCCGCACACCCGGTCACTGCTGTACCGGTACAGCCGCGAAGAGCGTCCGACATACGCACCAGGAGTCTCGCCGTGTACGCAGAAACGAGACCTCGAACAAACACGGCCGAACACGAGGCGCAAGTGACGCGCGCGCATCATGGCCGCGCATCAGCTGCCGCGCGAACGCACCGCATGAGAGAGAGAGAGAGATAGCGAGGTCGCACTCGGAGAGAGAGAGGCTACGCGGCGCGGAGAGGGAGATGCGCGCACGAGAGATTAGATTTTAGATTAGATAGGGCTTTATTTGCCTTCGCGGCAAAATGATAAATACATAATATACATAAAAATTTACACAGAATACACAAATAACATAAAAGAATACACGCAGTTATCACAATTACAACAGTCGGGTAATTATCACAGTAAAACTTAAGCCCTAAGAATAGTGACAACACCTTTGTTAGGGAAAATATAAAAGAAATATTGCACCAGATTTTTGGCTTCGTCATCAGTATAACCTAAGTAAAGTTACGGCCTAAGGACCGAGTCAGACTAGAATAAAATATACAATTTGCAGCGCCAGAGGGCTCAGAGTCGCTAAGATTCGACGTCTAGCAGGTGCCGTCGCAGTGCTCTCTTGAAAGATGCAAGCGACGGCAGGCTTCGAAGAGTAGAAGGGAGAGAGTTCCAGAACCGAGCTCCATGGACCTGGAAGGCCCTAGCCCCGGTCTCAGTGCTCACGGTAGGGATACTCAGTTCCGGTGGAACTCCCCTACTGGAGGGTCTTGGCTTGTGTTTGCTGAAAAAGGAGGCCAAATAAGATGGTTCACCGATCCGAGTTACCCTGTATAGCAAAATGGCCTTAAAGTAGAGCCTTCTCGAATCGGTGCGAAGCCATTCGAGACGCCGCCTGTAGGGACTGATGTGTTCATCCCTTCTAACCCCGAAGATGAATCTCACACATGAATTGCTCAGTCTCTGTATCCGTATACGCTGTTCGTTCGACGCGTCCAGGATGGTTACAGTACAGTAGTCTATGTGTGGTTGTATTAGTCTTCTATAATCTATATCTGTCAACTAGCCTTCTGCGGAGAGTCTCAGGTGGTGCAGCCCCTAATAAACCGCAGGCTATATAGGGCTTTGTTGACTTTTTTTGTGATAGCATCCACCTGCGGTTTCCAAGTAAGTTTGCTATCTAATACAACACCGAGACTTACGACCGTATCACTGAATGGGACGATCACCCCGTCCGGCAACGGAACCCCAGGCAAGTTCCATGATTTGATATCATTGACGTTTTTCATGGAACCGAAAAATATAGACTTAGTTTTGCAGGAGTTGAGTCGCAGGCCGGAGCTCTCCGCCCAGCCAGAGACTAGCCGTGCCGCTTCTGCCAGTCGAACCACACCGTCCAGGAAATTATCTTTGTTGGTGTGTAGATAAATCTGGAGGTCGTCTGCGTAAAAAAGATGTTTAATTGTGGTGCCGTCGAGTATTGTTTGGAGGTCATTGACGTAGAGGCTGAACAGCAGGGGTCCCAGGACAGAACCCTGTGGAACTCCCAGATTGGTTTCAAGCCACTCTGAAGTTCCGTTTTTATTCGAAATTACCATCTGAGATCGCCCTTGTAAATATGATTTAATCCACAGGAGGGCTGCCCTAGAGAACCCCAGCTGACTCAATTTAGATAGTAATTTGGAAGGTGAGATAGTGTCAAAGGCCTTACTGAAATCAAACAGCAGCATGAGCGTCACCTTCTTTTTGTCAATTGCCATGCGTGCGTCGTCGGTCACCTTTAGTAACGCAGTCTGTGTACTGTGATGTTTACGGAAACCGGCCTGGAAGGGGTCGAGTATAGAGAGAGAGAGAGAGAGAGAGAGAGAGAGAGAGAGAGAGAGAGGACACGGCGAGAGCGGAGCCGGCTAGTGGGGGCTCGCGCGTACACCACTAGCCGCACTACTATCGCGACATGCTGCCGCGCGCGAAGCAGTCTAGTACCCCGCACTGAGCCCAGTTAACCATGACGACGGGGTGACTTGCGCGTATGGCGCCAATTGATTAGCTGGTGACTTAACCGTTCTCGCGCATTCGTATTAGGCGCGCTTATCGTGAACTTGACGCCGTGAGTACTCACGTCGCGTAAACGGGTATAAAGGGCACGATCAAGCATCTTTTCCGGGACGCGCAAGGATAACGCTGCGAGGAGACTTCCTCCTCGTCCATTCTGTTTGCAGCCATCAACTGCGTCGGACGTCTTTCGCTCATGTTAATAGCTTCAGTGCCGTTTGCTTATTAAATTGCGAGCGAGATAATAAAGTCAAGTAGAGGAGTTTGTATGGATCGCTGGAGGAGTGTTTCTCGAGGATCTTTTGATCGTTTCGGTCGAGTAGAGTTGAGAGTCGGGTTTTTCTTGCTTTTCGGATTAAAGTTGTTGCGAGTTCAAGAAGATTAAAAGTAAGTCCTTGCGCCGACAGGTCCGACATATTCTGAGTGTTCTAACAACTCGTTGGCGACGCCGTTGAGAGCGATTGGGCTCTGGCTGAACATTAATTCTCAAATTCGCAGATGTTGCATGAGCAACGTCACCCTAGAGACTAAGTCTCGGGTTTTCAAACAGCCCTCGGAAGCAGAGCGGAATTCGCGCTGCGACGATGAATTCGCGGATTGTCAGGGAATGGATGAGTAGGTAAACAACCTGTCGGCATCGTGAGCACACGTTACCGCAAGGAACGGCCAGAGATAGACCGACGCCGACGACGTCACCATCAATTTGAGCACACGTGACGACAGTGTTAGCGAACCCGGAACTCCGAGTTGTCGTCGTGAGTGATTGTTTTCTCCGCTACCGTGAGCACACGGGGCTGAGGAAATAACTAAGGCTCCGCCGACGATTCCCCAGGACGTGCGCTCACGTCCTGGTGAAGCAGCGGCCGACTCCTGCCCGTGCGAAACCGACCACACGCCGACCACTCGAGATTCGCCTGGTCACTGTGAGCTCACAGGACAAGGAGAAGATCGAGACGAGCGACCTCGATCCGTAGAGCCGTGCGCTCACGACTCTATGGACTCGAGGGATACCTAACCTCCGAAAACCCGTGTCACCGTCCGAAACTCCGATACCGCGTCTGCAAAACCGACGTATGCACCGAAACCACGTAACTCCGGCAACGTCGTGTTGATGTACCGTTAACCGCACTAGTTTAAGCCAGACCGACTGTAAAGGCGAAATATTCTAAACAAACCGCGATCTCGATTTCTGTTACAAATGGAGACTAATAATTGAACGATCAACTTGTTATCTTATTTACTAGAATATATCTATTTTGTTATTAATTACATAAACAGTCTCTTCAATTAACCTTTCCCTTAACCAAATTCTGGCGTCCGGCTGACTACTCAACACACGGGGAAAGTCGAATCGTTACAACCTCTTACTCGCCTTGGTGCGCTTTACCGCGCCACTTGATATTGCAGGTAGAATGAAGAAAAGTGTGGGAATTTGGGAAAGCATTTCTCATCAAGCCTCGTCAGCGGCCAACTTCGCGGTCTAACCACTGGTCAGACCAACTGTACCGTATATAAAAATACGAATTAAGCATGTTTTTTTGTCCATATTTTTATGACAATTAAACATAGACATCAAATAAATATGTGACTAAGTCAAAAAATAACAATCACATTATAATCAATTGTAAATAATGAATTAAAACACATGCTGCGGCCAACTTCACGGTCCTACCATGGTCATACTAAACAAAAAGGGATACTGAAATCGAGCATTTGAAAATAGCGACTCGATTATTTTGTAAAAAAATGACTTGTTGGCCAATATTTTTGTTGAAAATCAAAGTTCATTGCAAGATATGCTAATATACGTAAAATAAGTGAGGTACAATAGACATAAGCATATTTTTCTTTACAATGAAAAATCGCGACATCAATATAGATTTATATAGTGTCGCGATCGCAGAAGTGTCGTCTGGTTCTCAATCTCGACTTCGTGGCGCTCCCGCGCCACTTGATCTTCCCACTGCAACATAGCTGTTGCGTATTATTGAGAGCTCTCTCTCTCTCTCTCTTTCTCGCAAGCATGTGCTGTTTTCTATGCGAGTGAATATACGCATCTTCTTATTGGAAATATAGCTGCTGCTTATTATTGGGAGCTCTCTCTCTCTCTCTCTCTCTTTCTCACAAGCTGCATGTCGCCGATGCGAATCGTATATGCACGGCTAGCGTGCAACGTTTTGGCAGCGTGGTGACGTCAGCGGCTGATGAGCTGCATCACGTTACAATAGCCAGCATCTTTACGCTGTAATTGCTGTTATTCGCTTGCTTCTAATTCATTGCGAAAAACAGTTGTCGTTGATACATGTCTGTAGAACGAATAGATATGTACGGAAATGTAGCGTCGGCGAGTGAATGAGAAGAGATGCATTGGGTGGTACTGGTACTGTGCTGTCTCTAAGAGGCTATTTAAGCATCCCTAGGATTAGAGTTTATGCGCAAAATATTAGACTAAATGAGAGAAAAATCTCGAAAGCGCTTAAGTGACAGCAGTCCGATAAATCAATGCTTAAAAAATCTTTCATGAAAGAAAATGTGGCATAAATAGGTTAAAAAAGGTCAAAAATTCAGTATTTTCATTGTTAAACATTTTCTAAGCATTCTAATCAAAATCCCTTCATATATACAAAAGTATAAGTATACAAAGCATGCTCCTAAAATTTCAGCCCAATCAAACCATGTGGTCATATGGAATCCTACGGACAGTGCTAAAATACACAAAACAGTATACGGAGGGTCACTATGTGTAAGTAGGTACTAATATGGATTTACCATGCTAAAAATACAGGTAATATAACCTAATATTAGTATAAAAATTATATAACAATTATGATTTATTTTTGTAATTATTTATAAGAATTTTATTTTCTAGAGTTTAAAAGTGTCTTGTCCCCTTAATTAAGTCTAGGCGTGATAAAGAAATGTCAATTTATACCTTTATTGGGCTACAGGTGCACCTATATAAATGCAACCACACAAGGTCAAAAAGCTCACTTGGTGCAAACCATATTTTATATAACGCGTGGACGTATGTTCGCGTTTTTTTTTGTATTTATTATGCGAGTCTGACGTGACAATTTTTCATACGGCAATAACTGTTAGAAATGAGGTAAGGCAGAGAGGATTATTGTTTAAATATAACTGTGGATTTATTCGTCTTCTTCTATGTACAGCTATGCGTCGCACACACCTTGTGTATTCGGCGACGGCTAGTTCCCAAGAGAGCGATGTGCGAGACGCGTCTAGTCTCGACACCGCAAGTAGTCATGTGACTCACATTCATACGCGAGAGGGGATACCTGCATGTGTGCGCTCCCTCACACACTCGTTAACGCGCTCACTCATTCTAGCGCGCTCTATACTATACATACAGACAAATGTACTATATTCTCAATAATAACGCTCATGTTGAAATACATTACACATATACAATGAATTCAAAATTTTTTCAAATGCAAGCAAAATAGTATATTGTGTACTAAGGGCGTAAAGTGGGCTTTTTTAGACCAAGTGTGGAGTTTGCAGTACGAGTCGAAGGCGAGGTAGCAGCGTACCGAGCCAAAGACGAGTACTGCAACCACACGAGGTCAAAAAGCCCACTTAGCTCTTGGTGCACACCATATTTTTGTGACATTATATTGTTTTGATTTTCGCGTTTTTCATTGCTATAAAGCGGGAGTAAATAAGCCTTTTTCTACACACCTATAAATATTTCGTAAATACGACTTAGAAACTCAAAATTTGCATTTTCAAACAAAATTTTGTCAGCAGGCAAAATAGTCAGGAGCGGGCAAAAAAAGTTCAGCAGCGGGCAAAAAATATGGTACTTTACGCCCGCTTAATAGGTACGAAAAACGTGAAAATCGTGCATGTGTTACAAAAAGGACTTTTATGCTTGCTATTGCGGGCTAAAAAGTATAAGTGAGCAAAAATAGTATATTGTGTGCCAAGGGCGTCTCGTCTGCGGCTCGTAAACGCCCTCACCTTCGGCTCGGGCTAACTCGCCTTGACTCGTACTGCAAACTTCACACTCGGCCTAAAAAAGCCCACTTAGCCCTTGGTGCACACCATATTTTTTGTAACGCAAGTACAGATTTTTGCGTTTTTTTTTTAGATATTGAGTGCGACTGATGCAAATTTTTTCAGAATCGGCGACCACACTCTTAGTAGACTAATTTTTAAATTTATATATATATACATGTATACATATCGAAAATTTCCCGAAAAAATGTTAGCGGGCGTTTTTCATTTTTTTTTGCCCGCTGGTCTGAAAAAAGTTACTTTAGACCCGATTAATAGGTCAAAAAAACGCGAAAATCGTGCTTGTGTTACAAAATAGTATATTATACGCTAAGGGAGAGAAGGAGGCCTTTTGCAAACGTACAAGGGAGCAGAAGGCCTACTCCCCCATGAAGTCTACCATTCCTTCCACCACACATGTCTGATTTTCAATTTTTTTTTTAACTTAAAAATGTTGGAACAGGAAATACATAACTTATAACAAATATTAAGTAAAAAAACAATAGGTCTTATTCAACAAAAATATATACGCAAAATCAAAGAAGCGGAAGTTTAAACTCTCTTGCTCCCGCAGTGCGGGAAAAAAGAGTTTCAACACCCGGGAGATCTTTCCCGGGAGTTGAAACTCTGCCCTAAAAAACGCGGAAATCGTGCATGTGTGGTAAAAGACTTTTTTGTAACACATGCACGATTTTCGCGTTTTTCGTACCTATTAAGCGGGCGTAAAGTACCATTTTTGTTACCGGCGGGCAAAAAAAGTAAGCAGCGGGCAAAAAAAAGTCAGTAGCGGGCAAAAAAAGTCAGTTTTTTTTGCCCGCTGCTGACTTTTTTTGCCCGCTGCTGAACTTTTTTTGCCCGCTCCTGACTTTTTTTGCCTGCTGACAAAATTTTGTTTGAAAATGCAAATTTTGAGTTTCTGAGTCGTATTTTTAAATATTTATAGGTGTGTAGTGGCCGTGTAAAAAAAGGCTTATTTGATCCCGCTTTATAGCCATGAAAAACGCGAAAATCAATACATGCGTCACAAAAAATATGGTACGCACCAAAGGCTAAGTGGGCTTTTTGACCTCGTGTGGTTGCAGTACTCGTCTTTGGCTCGGTACGCACTCGCCTTCGGCTCGCGCTACCTCGCCTTCGACTCGTACTACAAACTCCACACTCGGTCTAAAAAAGCCCACTTTAAGCCCTTGGTACACAATATACTATTTTGCCTGCGTATCCGTACTTTTTTGCCTGTCGGTCAAAAATAGTCGCTTTGGGTTCGATTAATAGATAGAAAAACGCGAAAATCGTTCACATGTGACATTTCTGCTAGGTAAGTGCCTAAAGCGTACCGTTATCTGCTCACTACCCCAAAATACTAAGTAAATCATTATACTATAGTAAAAGAGCTACCACACCTATATGACATAAGAGTATAAACGTATAGTATGTTTGCCATGGGTATAAAAAGAACCCCGCAAATAGTATAAGCATAATTTTGTCTTGACTTAGGTGGACGTCTACAATCAGCATTGCCTCTTCGATGCCCTCTACTCCTTGTACTATATGAAGATAATCAAATTATAGGGTTAACTGAGACTGAGGGCGCGTCTACACTGTGCGCATATAAGCCTGTTCTATGACTAAGAATCATAAATTTAGATTTATGCAGTGTTTGCATATTCATAACCACGGTTACACTACAGGATAGTGGTGGTCACTTTCTTCGTGCAAAGATTCAATTAACAGATGGATAACGTATTTTAACTAATTGAACAATCAAAAAGATGTTTAATCCAACGATATAATCAATTATGTTTCGCTAACAATATAGAGGGATTTCTGCAAGACACTGGTGGAGGTTATGCAAGATTGACAGTGGGTTTATTTTTATTTGAGAACTTTGTTTATTTAAACTGAATGCAAACAAAAAAATACATTACCTTGACATTAGTGATAATTGTAGGTCCAACAAAGTTTCCTTTTTCGTATCCTGGAACTTTTATTCCTCGGCCATCAAGAGGTAGATCAGCACCTTCTTTGACGCCTGATTCAATCAATTCTAGAATTCGGTTCTTTGATTGAGAGGAAATGACCGGACCAAGGTCGGCTCCCGGAACGTGACCAGCATTAACTTTCAGGCGTTTCGCAGCATCAACTATCTCAGGAATCCATTCATTAGTTTTACCTACAAATACGGCGACTGAAAGGGCCATGCAACGTTGGCCAGCAGCGCCAAATGCTGCACCGACAATCTGTGATATACTCTTATTTTTATTAGCATCAGGCATAACAACGCAGTGGTTCTTTGCTCCATTATTGCACTGAACGCGTTTTCCGTTCGCACTACTTCTTTCATAAATATATTTTCCCTAAATAGTAAAAGCTTTTATTACTTCCATAATAAAAAAAATTATACAAGTTGCATATATAATTATCAAAACTTACTGCTTGATCAGAGCCAACAAATGATACAGCTTTGATGTCAGGATGATCACATATAAAATCAACCGCTTTATGCTGACCATGAATTATATTGAGAAGACCAGGTGGTGCACCAGCTTTATTAAAAAGATCTGCAAGAATCATCGAGGCGCCAGGCACTCTTTCTGAAGGCTTGAGGACAGTCGTATTTCCACAAGCTATGCTAATAGGAAAAGTCCAGAGCGGAACCATAGCTGGAAAGTTGAATGGACAAATGGAGCCAGTAACACCGATAGGAATTTTGTAAGATATTGTGTCCATATCAGTGGAGATGTTGTTCATTGACTCGCCGAGCAATAAACTTGGTATGCCAGCACACATGTCTACGATTTCTGCAGTAATATTCAAAGATTTTACTTTACCTATAAGGTATTAGATACATCTTAATTGAAATTATGAAATATATAAAAATTACGTACGAAGACCACGTAGTACATCTCCTTCAGCATCAGCTAGAGTTTTACCATTTTCTCGCACCAAGTTCATCGCAAGTTCTTTCTGTTAACAAAAATAATATATAAATCAAACATATGTATTAATTAAACATAACAACTGTGGGAGGTTCATGCGCAATGGTAACATATGTAAGAATAGTTCTGTATGCCTTAACTGCGCAGAAAATAACAACTTTGTTGAAAATTTTTTGCAAGATCTGGGATAAGATCTTACATAAAATCTTAAACATTAGAACATAACACGAAACAAACAAGCTAACAGCGAACCTCGTAAATATCGCAACATTTTCAATGATGAAATGTATAAAAGTGAAATACGCCGCAGGACTAAAAAAATCCAGGCGGATGATTTTGGGTTCACGACCGAACGAGAGCAAGCAACAGCGAGAAAAACATCGTTTTACGACTTTTCTAATTAAAAACAAACCGGGAAAGTCTCACACGGGCACTTTCAACGCGCGGGCAGGTGACGAAGAGGAGCTGGAGAGCTAGTTACGAGCTCGATCCCCCAAACTAGGAGTAATGAAACTCAGTATTTATGAGTTGGCCTATCATGGCTCCATTAGAACGAGAGTCGTAGGAATACTTCATATTAGCCTTTCCTAAAATAAACATGAGAACGAATACGAAAAGCTAGTATATAGAGCCTGGGAGCAAAAGGTGTTCGTCATCAGTTGTCCAACAGTAACAAATCAAGTAGTAACTCACACACACACACACACACACACACACACACACACACACACACACACACACACACACACATACTTGCGATAAGTTAAAAAGGTACTTTTCTCTATTTTCTATTTGAATAAATAAATATAGAAGTGTGGAAGAATTCTAACCCCCGTGTTAAAGTGATTTCGTTGTCCGGCTCCCTTTCCCGGAAGGGTGACTGCGTCTGCGGTAGCCAAAAGGGATTCCTTTAGTAAAATAAATAGATGATAATAATTCCGTAGATAGGAACTCTGCACACGTAAGTATATATTGGTGGGTTGCGCTCATTCGGACGTAACACATTAAACTATATTTTTTTTGGTTCCTTGAACCATCCAATGCGTAAAACTTTCCACGTGCACGCTCGATCACGTGCTAAACTTTTTTGTCGTACAGTTTAAAATCTCTTATGGGGATTTAATCAAAAAATTTGTATTAATACGATCGAAGTATCAAAAGAAATCTTTCATTTGAGGGCTGGTGAGTTGAAAATGGTTGCTATTAAAATAAAAGTCTAGGCTTGAAAATAGCGAAAAAACATGAAAATTTCGATTTGTACAAATTAAAGCTCTTTTCTTCTACTTTTGCTTTGAAAATTAAGATCAACATTTTACTGGTTTCATCAGCTATGAAAAGGTTAAAGGAACAGCCACAATTGCTAGGTGCTTGGCTTGATATCGAAATTTTCATGATTTTTTCCTACTTTCAAGCATAAACAACTGTTTATCTAGGTAACCATTTTTAATTCACCAGCCCACAATTTAATTTACAGGGAACTCCGCCACGTTTTTTCTTTGACATGCAAGCAGAGTTAATGCCTTTTTTTTAGTCATTTGGAGTTGCCAATTGGGCAGTGATACATTTTTCTTAGAATATACCCTGGTATACAATCTTGCGCAAGATCATAAATAAATATTTAATGAAAGTAATTTTTCTTATGATGAACTTAAAATCTGGTATAAGATCTAAGTTATCTCACGTAAGATCTTGCGTAGGTTCGTGGTTGAAAATCGATGATAGGATCTTGTCTATGTTGCAGCACTAACAATTTCTGGCCAATATTTTTTGTCTACTTGTGCCTCATCTAATAAACAACGTGCCATATCCATAATTGTTCGATTAAACCTTTCAGCAGTACCATTCGACTCATGTACGTACGCTGGACAATTGTTTATATAAATACCCTTTTCTTTCGCGAATTTATAAAATCGATTATTTAAGTATTCTGTACCATTATCGCATCGTATAGTTTTTACTCTTTTTCCCGTTAAATTCTCTACTTCATTTACATACTTTATACATTACATACAATCATACACTTCATCTTTGGTTTTAATGCAGTAAATTTTGGCTATTTTGCTGTAATCATCGATAACCAAGACAAAATATTTTTCACCGTTTGGGCCCGGGGTCTTGAAGCTACCACTTACATCAGTGTGTATAATCTCTAAGATATCTTTCGCTCTTGTTCTGTTATTTTTGAACGATAAATTATGTATCTTATTTTTTTGCAAATTTCGCATTTTAAAATTTCCGATTCCAACTCAGTTGGAATACCTGTCAATAACTGTTTTCTACTCGAAAAATTTAGATAGCCAAAATTCACATGCCCTAGCTTCTGTACCACTTTTCTTTTTTACTCATTTTACTATTAATATACTCAGCACTGTTTACAGTTTTTTGTTCGATTTCCAATCTACTCGTGATTTCATACGAACAATTTTCTTTATACGCTACTGCTATTAAATTTTCTTTTTCATCAATTATTTTTACTATATTTCATTTCGAGACAATCGTGTTACTTTCATAGATAATTAATTAAATCTTGATATTTTCCAAAATTAAGAGGATAACCCTTGATGGAAAATTAAATTGAAAAACACACAATAAATAAGCTGGTGTTACTTTCAGTTAGTTTCCCATAACTAATAAAATTTGTATTCATCTCTCTAACGAATAAAACGTTTTTCATTACGACTTTATTTTCTTTATCAAAGGCTCTAAAGTAACATACAACATTACCGGTTTTAGTTGCTTCTAATTCACTATTATCACCTGAATAAATTTTAATCGGTTTCTTTAATTCAACACAATTTTCAAAATAACGATATAAGCGATTCAATTACCAATTATGCAAAGTATACAGGGTGAGAAAAAAAAATGTTGAAGCCTAATATCTTCCATACTAACTGGTATCATAAACAAACCAAAGAGAGGGATTAGGACGCTATATAATGCTAACTAAATCCAAAATTTAAAATTGATTATTGCCTTTCTAAGTTTCTACTTCAGTTATCGTGTCACGCAGAAAAACGACTTTTTTTAGTTTTTGATGTTTTTCTCAGGATCTGCCCCATAAAATGACATTAAATTAAAAAGGTATATGGTACTAATAACCTCCATTAATTATGTTTTTTTTCTTTTTTTAGAAAGGTTTGATATTTAGTTTTCGACTTACAACGATTTAAAAAAATTGCACTTATTGTGTGTAATAGGAAAACGACAAACGGTAATATAAATTTTCTGCGGTAAAAAGATAGGTAATTTTATTCTCTTTTAGTTACATATCCAGCAACTTAATTTTATCAACTTTTTCATAACTTTATTAGAAAAAACTGAAATCTCAAAACTAAAAAATCGCTATAAAAAAACGGATTCAGAAAATGTAATAACGGACTGTTATCCTGCTGAGTATTCATAAAAACAAAGAAAATGAGACTTGGTGGATTTAAATCCACTAAGTAGAAGCTGAGCTAGAGTCGATACAAACGAACGTACCCACGTACACACACACAAACATCTGTACGGACATTTTCCAAAAACACCATTTTTCAACTAAAAATGCATCAAAACACATTTCCCACACGTTTTTACACAAACTTCAAAAATTACTATTAATCAAGCAAAAAATGCTGAATTTTCCATATTTAAAAAAATATTTAGGTCAAAAGGATTTTAAGGTACAGCTCTCTTAGTTGACGTGAAATGTCCAATATATATATATATATATATATATATATCTTCCTATATTATATAATTATTTTGTGTATACTCACCCCCGCACGCCCCCATACCCCGCCCCCGCAGCCGCCCCCGCAAGCCCCCCCCCCCCGCAAAATAAGGTAAAATTCTTTCGTTTTCCATGTACATTTGAATAAATTGAAGGCCCCCCGCCGCAGCCCCCCCACACCCGCATTCCCCAGCGACTTTTTTTGTAAATATAAATTTGTATTTTTTTGTGCATTTTTTGTTTTTATTATTTAAACATAGACTTTTATTATTATGAGGTCCGTGCAGCATATGTTTAATAATTAATTTCTTAAGTTTGTCATTATTTGAAATTATTTCAGCAGATATATATTTATCAATATATTCAGATGTGATTATTTTGTTATCAGGATGTAATGTTATTAAAATGTGTGCATGTGATAAACCTTGTTTTTGAAACTCAACTGTATATACATAAGCTAATACTTTACCAAAAATATTTTTTATGTATTATATCATTCAATATTGGATAATTTATTTTGGATAATTTATTTAAATATGTATCTTGTGATTGATTTTCTGGTAATTCTTTAGGATATACGCAAAGATCAAAATTTTCTGGTAAACCTGAGTCTGAAACTATAATAGCACCAATTCAGGGGTTAGACGTTTGTTATATAAATGTTTTTGCTGTCCGTCTTTTCGTGAAAAAATCATTTTATAATTTGGAAGATTTTGAATGTTAGCTACTTGATGCAAGTGTTTATAATTTTTAGCTTTAGAATTTTTTTAAATTCTAGTCAAAGTCTCAATATGTGATTGGATTAAATTGTTACTATTATATGCATTTCCGCGCGGGGAGCCTGTAACCCCGTATGCGGCGCGTCCCCTGGGTGGCGGATAGGGGAGTGCTCGCCAAGGTAACCTTGGAGGGTAAAGCAGAAATAAAATATGCTTCGTGGACCAAACAGGCCGCCGTGTTTGCCGTGCGGTGCGACCCGTGAGCTGCCAAAGGGAGATCCTGGATGGGGAGGCGATCCGAGGTTGCGCGCCGAAGTGACCTGAACCATCTTTGGCTTCTGCTGACGGCAAGACGGGAGGCTGGTTACCTAGCTAGTACCAGTCAAACGGCTTGAGCGAGTGTGTGATGTCGTGTGACGCCTGTTAGAAACTCTCCAGAGAGCCAATCACTTTTGTTCGGAGTGGGAGGTTCGAGAGAGCGGAGATGGGCTAGTGCGACAGCGCGCGCTATATTCTGGTATGATGTACCCAGTCTGGCACCGCTTTCAGTCATGTGTTGGGGCCATGTCAGCTGCCCCCATAGACGGGGGAATCCGGGTGGTCGGACACATACCGGGACGAAGAAAATCGATGCCAATGAATACTATAAACGAACCAAGAAAAGAGGTACAGGGAAACCTGACAGTTGACACCCTAAAGGTGCCAGCATCGCAAGACGGTGGATACCACAGCAAACGCTAAAACTAAAAGAAATTGTTTTCTGTGTAAAATAATTGGCAATGAAGATAAATTTCCGGTATTTAAAGTAATTGTAGGCATGAAAACTTTATTTTCTATTTTTTCCCCAGTTATAATTTCAGCTTCAGTTTTATACTTNTTTTCTATTTTTTCCCCAGTTATAATTTCAGCTTCAGTGTTATACTTGAATAATTTGGTAACTTTTAATCGTGTGCCATTGCACAAACCGTCTGTTATACAGTACTTTTACTTCCAGTAACGAATTTTCTTTTTATTTTCTTAATTTGGACAAATATTTAATCTTTTTTTATAATCTATAAATTTTATATAGAATATAATTTTAAAATAAAAATAATACAGAAACTGAAATGGGGGGTTGGCGAACGGAGCGAGCAGGGGGGCGAAGCCCCACTAGTATATATATATAGATATATATAATAGTAAATAGTCAAAAATATATAATACTTGTAACTTAAGTTATTATTTCATTACAACGGCAGATAGTTAGTGCTTGAGCGTAGCGAGCTCGCTATGCTCGTACCCTAAATATACGCCGTGCGTAATAACAGTACGTAGGTTACATGTATCGTGATATGCTATTTGAACAAGGTAAAATTTTGAATTGAAACTTTTTTCATGCAAAAGTGTACAAATAATCATTAAAGACTTACGAGTAACTAAGTATTATTACAGCATGTCCTATAATAATACGAAATTAACTTGTTTTATATTTTTATGATTATTTGTGTGCTTTGTGTTCTGTGTCTGTAAGTTTCTAATTAGTTAATAATTTTCGATAATTTTAATAAATAAATTAAAATAGTATTTATGGTTTGAAATGTTATTATATTGAGAATAAATAAAAACAATTTTGAATACATATTTTGTTAGGATTTCTGCATCTAGATGAAACAGTTGACTATTTTTTTATTTTTAGAGAATGATTGACGTTGATCATTCTCATACTTTTGATCTGAAATAAACAATTTTATAAATTAACTTCATAAATAATTTAAAATGCTTCCTCCATCTGAAAAATTCTTGAATATTAGTCCAAATTATGAAAAAGTTGAAAAAAAAATTCTTTTTTGTAGTTAATTAAATATGATGTATGATGTTGCTTATATTTATAATAAGATATTTAACATATACATCATTATCATTATTTTTAAGCTCACTAGGTAATACATTGTTTTTTTTTACGAAATTGAACAATCTTTTGAGTAATTAATGTAATTTCAGTAGTGATTTCATCTATATTAGAAAATGTTGAAGATATATCTACTTCATCAAATGTTTCATAAATTTCTATTTGAGAATTTAATTTTTTCAATGTATCGTCTTTGTCATCTGTTAAATTATTCAAGTAACGTTCATAATTTACTTCTTTAATAAAGTGTTGATCAATTTGATAATTTAATTCAAGTAAATAATTCCTGTGTTCATCATTTTCTACACGAACAAATGAATTTTGAATTGGATCCCATTCCATTGTTAATAATATGCTAAAAATAAAAAAATTAAAAAAATTAATATGTAAATTAAAAAGTATTTTTTGAAACCAAAATAGGAGAAATTGTTGGTCTGAAAGAATCAATTATGACTTCTGTATTATAATATATCTATAAAAAAATGTAATAATTTGCAATAGATTTGTATATATTTTAAATAGACTCTTTTTATTAAGAGAGTTAATTTAATATTTATTATTTATTTTATTACTCACTCCATACAATATTATCGATTATTGAAGAATCTTCTAATTCATTTTGAATGAATATTTTACGGGGATTTTTGCATCTAGATAAAGCTACATATAACTGACCATGACAAAATAATGGCCGTCTAAGAAAATAATTTTTTTTATCTGATTCTAATTTTAAAAAAGCAGTAACTACATTATCCAAATTCAAAGATAATCTAAAAGTTCTATGACTTGTCATTCCTTGTGGTAATAATATAAACCATTGATAAGACTGGTTTATTTAATGAGCTATAATAATGTATCAAAGTTTTGTATGAGAAAGTTTTTCCTGAACCTCCAGGACCGTGAATAAAATAAATTTTAGTTTTGCTATTAATCATCTATGCATCTTTCTTCTGTTTCTAATATACTTTGAATGTGAGATAAAGCATTATTTTCTTTATTTTCTTTAAAATCTTCAGTGAAAAAATTTTTAAACTTATTCCAAATTGTATTTCCTTGAATGTTTTCTGCTTATTAGCAAGCAACAAATTTACGTAATTGAAAAGGCAACATTATTTGACAAGCCTCTTCAATAATATTATAAACACAAGAGTCATCAGCTACTAAACCCATAGCAAGTGCTGCTTCTTTATACGTTTAATACAGTGTATTATCATAAGTTCGTAAATCTTCAAAAGAAGTAGCACCTTTCTTTTGGTTTAGTATTAACTTTAAGAAAAAGCTTTCACTATCTTTTGGAGATACAACATTTAATCGTCCTATGGCACCATATTTATAATTACGCTATCTTTTTATCCAAGTTTTTTGATCAAATCTGTAATATTGCGGAATTTGAATATATTTAATATTTTTTGCAAAATCATGCGTTTTATTTAATTTAAACCATGCCGTTAAAGTAGTTTCCGTGTTGCGTAATGCATAAAAACCACCACCACTTAGATGTAAACGGTTAAGAAAGTTGTCACGATTATTTACATGAATATAGCAACACAACTTATTTAATTTGGATAATGGAATCAATTCCTTAGAAGCTAACAAATTTCGAATGAATGATGTCTTTTTCCAATTAGTATTCGAATCACATATCACATCAAAACGAAAATAACAAATATCAAATAATCAATGCCTTTTAATTTCATTTTTAGTAATTTAAAGTAATTTAATTTATTGTTAAATTTTAAATAATATTTTAATCACTTATCATAATTTTACTTCTGCTATTAAAGTCAAGCGTCAAAAAATGCGCAATAACAAAAGTGTATAATTTTAACACTGTCCTCAATGTTAGAGAATTGATAAATATTCTGCAATTAAAATTTCAATCACATATCACAAAAATGCTCACTTAAATGCTTCACTTAAAATCTGATTTAAACAAATGTGTTATATCATTTCATTCAATTTTATAAAAATATCAACTGCTTGTCATTTAAGGTATCAACAATCTACGTATCAGGGTCTGTTCTCACCGTGTGTAAGGGCATGTGTGCGAAGCACGACTTTGAGTGTTCTACTGTGTTCCACACAGAAAGAATTGAATGAAAACAGAATGAATTGAATGAAAACGCGCACATATTATTCCACACACTATCTACTAGACAAAATCAAAACAACATAGAAATTTCGTTTCTCTAAATATATCTATCTTTCGCCTCTCTAAATACTCTAATTTAATGCATTTAAATATTCTTTAGTAGGAACCTCTGAAAAGCCCGACGCTTATTCGATGCAGCCCTGGACCCTGGTCTTACTCCATTGGTTTTCCTGAAATCACGGGAACAATCGGGACCCGGAGGCCCATTGTGGGGCAACAATAGGATGAGGACATTTCGGTCGAAATGGCTCGACGCCAGTGGTATTCAGGTGGTTCCTCAGATACAAGTTGCGACTCTTCTTTCACCCCACGAGATACGAGATACTCGGTACTCTCGATGTATATTGGCTTCAATACCTACACTCGCGACTCGATCCGTCCGTCGTACCTCCTCGTAGTCTAGACTCCACGATCGCGTCGTCACATTTAGCGAACTCTACTCAGCATTATAACTCTGAGAACAGGCGAAACTCTCGCGAACACTTTCATCTATACCGCACTCGTGACTCGACGGCTCAACGACGTATACATACGACCTCGGTATTCCTCTCGCTTCTCCAACTGCTCGGCTCCAGGGCTGGCGACGAAGTGAACGAGAAGGAAGTCTCCTCGCGGCTCGATCCTCTGCGCGTCCCGGAAGAACGATGGGCTGTGCCCCCCTATAACCGTTTCCGTGATACCGACACTCACGGCGTCAAACTCGCAATAAGCGCGCTGATTATGAATTAGTAATTTGAGAGAGAGTTGCGGGGTGTCGACTGGCGCTATAGTTACGCTGAAGTCATCGTGCAGTCGCGGTGTACTGGACTCCGCGTGGTTGTAACTGGACTCTCGCGCACGCGGTCGCATGTCGCGATAGAGGTGTACGCTAGTGGTGCGAGGCGTGAGCCCCCACTACGCGTATCGGGTCCCGCAGCGCTCTATCTCTCGTCGCTCGGTCTCTCCATCTCTCTTGTACCTGTGTCCCTCTCTCCGCGTTATCTCCTGTCTCTCTCGCGCTCACCGACTGTGCTAGGCCTACGCTGCAGCTGATGCGCGGCGAGTATGCGCGCGCGTCACTCACGCCTCGTGTCTCCTCGCGATCACTCTTGGCCTCGTTTTCTGTGGCTCTGTCGCGACTCCTGGTGTTTGTCCATGCGCGGTTTCACGAGTTACGTCGGTACAGCGGCGACCGGGTGCACGGGTGATCCGCGCCGGCGCGGCGCGACAACGTCGTCTCGTCCGATAACCGCGCACCGTCTCTCTTGTCCAGTGACAGAAGAGGTTATGGGCTCCGTGGCGTTATTGTCCACCTCTGTGAAATGCTCACTTCTTTCGCATTTTTGATATATTAAAATAAGTCATAAAACGCGCCCAACAGCACAAAGTAATGCTATACTTGACATCAGAACGCTACCATTTTACAATTGAAGAGATTCTAAATAGAGAACGACAGTAAAGATTAATTAAATAAAAGTGATAAACGACAACGTGATATGAAGTAAGAGTGAAACTATAATTTAATTCAAGAGTTAATAAGTAAAATCATTTCTAATAATTAATAATAATCATAGACTCACGTATCATAATGACGATTGAACAAGACATAAACGTAAACGCACAGAATAACTAAAAGCACGAAAAAGTATAAAAGTAGAATCAAAGCCAAAAAACATCGATTCATAGAAACAGTAGAGCAGAGACGTAGAAAGTGAAAGGCCAAGCAAACACACTACGGCGCTATAGCAGAGGACCAGTACTAAGGAGACATACCTATACGCACGCACATCACGGCGCTACAGCAGTGGCACGCGACCAAAGAGACACACAGATATGCCGCACACATTATGACTGTGGAGCGAAAGGCGAAGCGAAACAGGCACATCAATATGCACACACACATGCTAGGAAACAAGGACTGCTTAGCAGCATCGACGAAAGAATAGAAATCACGCATAGCAGAACAACGGAAGGCAAGAAGAAGAAAAAGTGAACTAGATCATCATTCGCACATTTTAGCAGGAGAACGCAGATCGGCAACAACGTGAAAAAAGTGAAAGGGCCGCCAGTCGAAGGTTGCCTAGAACCAACACGTGCAGAGGTTATTAAAATCTGGAGGAACGCTCGAGCACGGCTAGATCATAGCTCGATGCCGCCGTAAGAAGAAATACTGCCTAGAAGATGTGCAATGGCTATTACAGACGAGAAAAATAAAACTCAGAACCCGGATAAAGGTTGCCGCATGGCAAATAAAACCATTCAAGCCGGCAATAGAAACGACACCGCGCGGCGGATAGTAAGGTGCAGCTCTCCAAATCCACAGAAAAAATTCGAGAGTAGCCCGCCATAAAATGATAATTTACAATGGCTCTGGCAGCGAACAAGCGCAAAATGCTTAGAGTGCGTACACGGAATGATTATCCATCGAATTTTCTCATTGGCCCACGGAGTCGCGATTGCGTCCTAGAAGATGCTAAATAAGGAGATGTAATGCATCCGAGCCCTCCTGTTGGCCAAAAAGCTATTCCGTAAAAACCAAGCAAGCAACAGATCGCCATAGTTCAAAAGGTATATAAGGACCCGGCAACAGATTCGCGGGACTCCAGTCCGATCAAAAAATCGTCGCGTGCGTAAGCTCTGCAAGAGCTCGGTTCATTCGGGACTTAGAATTTTCCGGTTTCGCGGGACTTATAAAATTTCAATACTTTCGGACTTCCAATTTTCGCTCTTATAGACGCTTGAAGATTTTGCCATCATCGAGACTTAGAATTTTTGTTACGATTAACTCAGATCTTGTTAATTATCAAGACTCAGAAGTCGTGTTGTCAATTGTCGTTTTTCTTGAAAGAATTATAATCAGCGCGAGATTTTAGCTAGTTGCGAGCGAACGTTATTTGAAATTTGTTTAAAAGCGAAGAAATCGAATTAAATTGATATCGCGAGTGTACTTTTAACCGACAATTCCCGATTCTTGTTGAGCCCAAATCGCCTTCACATTCGCTCCGCTTTGGAAGTTGAGTTCATACCCTTACTGAGAGGACGTGCTGGTAGCAGAGCAGCTCGGTAGCAGAAAAGGAACAAGGTAAGCGATTTATATATATACACCACTAGACTATGCGCCTCCATTGCACTCTCTTTCTCTCTTTCTCTTTCAATAGATCAGGGCATGTAATTAATATTGTTCTACAAGAATTTAAATTCAAATTAGTCCGTGGTTCTGGCATAACGACTAGAGTAACGTCCCGCCTTAGTGATTGATAAGAAGTGTTGTTAAAGGGTCGTTAATTAGAGTGTTTATAGCAAATTAGGGAATTTAATGCGATTTCAAAGTATTATTCGATGGCTACTGGAGGCTGTTCTATTAAGATCGCGAAGGTAGTCAGGTACCGACGGCGCTCAGACTCCATCCATGTTGGAGCTTTGTCCTTGTCCGTACTAAATTACGTAACGAAATTTCTATGTTTATGTTTTGATTTTGATTTTGTCTAGTAGATAGTGTGTGGAATAATATGTGTGCGTTTTCATTCAATTCTTTCAATAAATAATCTTACGTCCCTTGTCACAGCTATTATTAGTCATTTAAATCATTTCAGAGGGTTTTTTACTACTGTGAAAACCCCTCTAAACAAACGGACCCTGAAGTCGGATTCAGCGACCCAAAAAACATATAGAGAGCAGACAATGTAAATTTTTATACCAATTTCTTATTTTGATGGTGAATTTTGAGGGTGTAAATGGGGCGCTGACGAAACGCGACTAATTTTTTTAATCTACTATTCTTAAGCTCTCTAATTCTGTTTTTTCCTTTTTTATCTTATTTCTAAAAGGCGCTACTTGATTTTCTCCATACCAAGTCAAAATAAATCATAGTGAGCCGCCTTTCGAGGAAGCCCCGCTTCGGCCTTAACGTCAGCCATCGTCGCGGAGAGGCTCCTCGAAGCTTAACAGCATCGGCCATGTAGCAACAGCAGCAAAATCGTAGTCGCCAACACCATCATCGGCGTTGCCTGCTGGCGCCCTCTGCAGCTACGCGCCAGCAGCTCCGCAAGCCACAGGCCCACCAGGCTCTCGCCTACTAGCAGTCATTACCTGCGCGCGAGATGTGAGTCGCTTTTCTCTTTGCTTCACACGCACGAGTCACGAGGTCTTGCTCCTTCCTCCGTCCTTGCTCGCAGAGACTTGGTGCGTGGCACACCGGTCAAAATCATCATATTTTCTCTCTCTCTCTCTCTCTCTCTCTCTCTCTCTCTCCTCTCCGCTAGGTGTCGCAGGAGGAACACGCGCCTGTTTGTCGCTCTGCAGTTTTCATTGTTTTTCCGCTGGAAAATTTTTATAAATATTGTTTTATTGCCGCTATGTGGTGGCTATAGTGCTGGACTACCTGTGGAGCCAAGTTTTTAGTGAGGTACTATCCTAATATGGTGATAAAAACGCGTGTAACCTCTCGACATCTGTGACGTAATCGCGGAGTGTGGCCTGCGTTAGTCAAGCGGGTCTCTGTCGACGTCGGCGTGTGTGTGTGTGTGAGTGTGTCTCTACAAGCGTCTGCCAAGCCCGGCAACTGGCAGACGAGAAACTTTCAATCGTCATGGAGAACGCAAAGACAGCAGCGATTTGCTCTGTCTGCAACGACGCCTCCACACCGCCGACAAGCACGTGCCCTATCTGCCACCTTCCCTGCCATACTCGTTGCTCTAACAAAAAGAAGAACGTGATATGTGACAAATGCCGTGCACTCACAAACAAGTCATCGACTCAGCCTGCGGCCACCGTCATTGCCACGACGACCTCTGCCATCAAGTCATCCCGGCAGAGCGATAAACTGACCCCGCCAGCGACCTCTACACTTGCCACAAAGCCAGCCCGGCAGAGCAACAAATCCGCGCTGAGGAAGCCCTCCCCGCCTGCTGGAATTCGGCAGGTGAGCGCACGTGCCGGGCTCAAGCCGGCGCTCCAAAACGCATCAACGACGCGCCATGTCTCCCCATACCAGCAGCAATAACGGCAGCAGACGCGGCGCACAGCGTTGACACCGCGTGTGAAGGCAAAAACGGGCAACCACGACGACTCTCTCCCCTCCATCGCAGACGCGGAGCAGCAAGACGAGGATCAGCAGAGCCACGGCGTATCTGTCGAGCGTGTCGCCGACTTCCAGGGGCCTGCTTCATCAGAACCACCTGTCGAGCGGGTCACCGTCTCCCAGGCGCCTGCATCACTGGAATCGCCTGTCGCGCGGGTCACTGACTCCCGGGCGCCAGTCTCATCGAAGTCGCCGGCAAGGACCATTGTCTCCCCATCTCCCTCATCTCGATGTCCGAGATCATCCAGCCTGGACCCCTTGGACCTGCCGAAGAAGTCTCCTACGACGGATGCGCCATTGGGTGAGATCAGCCTCCTGGGGGTGTCTAATATATTAATTCCGGTAACCACGATGGAGCTATTTTTTCGGCGCTTTGACATGTTCCAGGATGAGTTTGATGAATTGAAGGCTCTCGTGAGCAGGGATTCGGCATCACGTGGTGTCTCCCCCGCCCCAACGGAGGAAACCGCCACAGTAGGTGCGGAGGATTTGAATACCCGTATCTCTGCTCTCGAGACTCAATTAATTGAAAATGTTAATGCGTCCAATAAACTGTTTGACGTAAACAAGCTGCTCTTGGACAAAAATAGCGCCCTGAAGGACGAGTTGCGGGAAACGAAAAAGTTGCTCGGTGACCTCCATCGTGGTCGCCGAAATCCAGACTCGAAATCAAGCACAGGCTCAGACTCGCAATCTGAATCGGGCGTCGGCCTGCTCACCGCGTGTTTTCGTGTTCTCGAGGCTGGGGTGGTCACTGAAGTAGCGGGAGTGCAGGCTTGCTCCTCTCCACAGATGGCGCCGATCAGCGGCGTTTCTTTGTCGGGTGAGGGCGGTTCTGAGGGGTGCGAGGTGATTATTCATGGCTTGCTCAAAGATAGCAATAAAATCTCCAAGGAACTATCGGATGGAGCTACCCTCGCACTGCTCAGCACCCTCCTTCCCTCTTTGAGTGGGGCGGACATTGTCGAGACCCGCGTGCTGCGCCCACGCAGGTCGGGCAGAGGTCAGGGGGGTGACATGATCGCGACGAACTCCAGAGCTAATCGGAGCACATTGCCGACACTTGTGGCCCGGCTCGTTAGACCGGGTTTAGTCAGGGACCTGATGCAAGCGAAGGGCACACTAGCCAACAACTACCTGACTACTGGCGACATCAGGCCCGGCGTGCTCGACCAGGAAGCTGCTACCTGCCTGTCTGGACAGAAAGTCTTTATCAACGAGATGTTGTCCCAGGATAAGTTTAATTTGTTTAAAAATTTGAAGCCCATTGCACAGGGACTGGGCTTCAAATACGTCTGGCACGCGGGTGGCAGATTTCTGGTAAGGCGTAAGGGGGGTGAACGTGCGCACGTCTTTGCGTCTGCTGCCGACTTGCAAGCCATTCAAACGGCGTGTCAGACCAGTCCCAAAACACTACGACGGCAGATTACACATGTGACTGTTACGACGGGTGACAAGGACACAGACACTGCTACTTTACGCAACGGACGTGAGCCTGGTCTGGCAAGCAACTCGGCAGTTGCACCGCCATCATCAACATCTGCGCCTACATCAACTGCACCCTCATCCTCACTTACATCGTTGCCATTAGCATCGTCATCGGAGTCCTCATCATCAACCGCTCCGGCTTCTTGACTGGCGAGGCCTTTTGACAATGGGCCTGGGATTAGGAGTAGGCTTAAAGGGCGGTTTCCTGAAATGTAAATCCATCAAGCCCGCATTGGGAAAATTCGTGCCTTTCTGAATATACATATATAATGAGCGCTGCTTCTTATGACAAATCTTCTGTTTCGGCGATGACATGGCTGGTCCGATTGTGGATGACAGCCTCATCACATCGATGCTACCGTCATAAGGGCAATACGCAATATAAACAGGGGTGGCGTCGGCCCTCTTTGATACGCACGGTTGACAAGTTAAAAAAGCTCGCCTCCTCTAAACACCATGGATCTGAAACCGGCATTTCTGATAATCTTTTCTGTAGGGCGTGCAAACGGGGGGCGGCGGGGGGAAGCGAGTCTCCCCCCCCCCCCCCGTACTGCTCGAGTATACAGGCCCCCGAAAAATTCCGATGCAAAAAGACTCCCAGAACGACCTCTATCGAATGTTCGCCGGGAATCATATGTACCGCGAGTTTAGCCAGTAAGATCATCATGGCGATCTGAATTCAGACTTAACAGTCTGATATTCAGATACGCTGCGACCATAAGCGTCACTATCTGAGGAGTTCATCTCTTCAGATAATCAAAATAGGTCCCCACAGCATCACACCGACACATCCTCACACAGTGGCATTGATCTAATCATGACTGACGAAAACGACACAATCTGACTTGACTTGAATGGGTGCCCAGTCTCGGCAAGCATTGTGTCATAGATGTCTCTCTGACATCTTCTTCTCCCGCTCCTGGAGAAGCTCATTCTCCTACAGAGACTTCAGGGTATAGATTCTCCTACTCTTTGCGACCTCTTGTCTTGCTGCGACTGGACGGCCATGAATCCGAATCGAAGGTCGATCTCGAGGTGCCCTCAGCACTTCGTAAATAATAACTTTAAAAATTGCAATAGATGAATTGGCAGCCTTGCCATTACGGTTTGCCCACGTAAACGGTTTTCTCCGTGACGGTCTGGAGATTGAGGCGTCTCATCGAGAAGCAGAAATGCCAACTCTCAGGCGCTGTGAACGCACGGAGAGGAGCTGTTCGATTGAGGTTCTTCGACTACTCAATGAGGTCGACATGCGTTCTGCTCAAGAGCGTACCTCCTTCCTTCGTCAACACAACTCTGCAGACCTCTTGACGAAAAAAAATTCTGGAAGGTTATGCGTCATCTCGCCTCTGCCTGGGAGAAAGGAGGAGGAGTTTTTCGGTTCACGCCGCGCGCGGGCGAGCTGAACGGCACTTTGCGGGAGTTTCGCGCGTCACTCCACTTGAAAACATTGATGATGCAATGGACACCCATTTCTAACCACGCACGGCGAGGAGGCTTCTCCCTTCTCAGCCCCATTGGAGAGCGATGTTGTCCTTGCATTTCGACATCTGTTCCTCGCGCAAGCGAAGCCGGTGTCAGACGGTATTCATGTGGAGTGGCGTTAAGGCTCTCCCAATTATTGGCGAGTATATTGTAAATTTATTTAACTGCTCCTTCGCTCAAGGGATTTTTCCGAGTATCTGGAAGCAGGCACAGTTGATTGCCCTAAGGAAGACGAGTGCTCCATCTGACGTCACTGATTTTCGGCCAATTGCACTGCTTGGCTTCCTCTCAAAGGTACTCGAGAAGATCGCTCACACCCAGATCACGGAGTACCTTAATAAAAATATGTTACTAGATCCCCTCCAGGCCGGCTTCCGAAAACACCACAGTACACAAACCACGTTTCTCAAATTGACCGACGACGCATGGCCATTGACAAAAAGAAGGTGACTCTCATGCTGCTGTTCGATTTCAGCAAAGCATTTGATACCATCTCACCTTCTAAACTACTATCTAAACTGCGACAGCTGGGGTTCTCACGGACGGCTCTCCTGTGGATCAAATCATATTTACAAGGGCGATCCCAGATGGTAATTTCCAATAAAAATGGAAACTCGCAATGGCTCGAAACCAACCTGGGAGTTCCACAGGGTTCTGTTCTGGGACCTCTACTGTTCAGTCTTTATGTCAATGGCCTGCAGAACTTACTCGACGGTACCATTAAACACCTCTTCTACGCAGACGACCTTCAGATTTATCTGCACACCAGTAAAGATAAGTTTCTGGAGGGCGTGGCTCGGCTGGCGGAAGCGGCACGGCTGGTTACTGATTGGGCGGGGAGCTCCAGCCTGCGACTGAACTCCAGTAAAACCATAGCCATATTTTTCGGCTCCATGAGGAATGTAAATAATATCAAGTCATGGAGCTTGCCTGGAGTTCCTTTGCGGGACGGCGTGATCGTCCGTTTCAGTGATACGGTCGTGAGTCTCGGTGTTGTGCTTGATAGCAAACTCACTTGGAAGCCGCAAGTAGATTCAATCACAAGAAAAGTAAATAAAGCCCTCTATAGCTTGCGGTTTATTAGGGGCTGCACCACCGAGACTCTCCGTAGGAGGCTGGTCGAGACCCTTATTCAACCACACTTGGACTACTGTACTGTGACTGTCCTCGACGCATCGAATGAACAGCGCATTCGGCTGCAACGACTGAGCAATTCGTGTGTGAGATATATTTTTGGAGTGAGAAGGGATGAGCACATTACCCCCAACAGGAGGCGATTGGAGTGGCTTCGCACGGACTCTCATAGGCTCTACTTCGAGGCCATTCTTCTGTACAAGGCAGTTCGAATCGGTGAGCCTGAGTACCTGGCCTCACTTTTCACGAAGTATAAGCCGCGTGCCTCCAGTAGGGGAGATCCACCGGAACTCAGCATTCCCGTAGCGAGCACCGAGACCGGAGCTAGGGCCTTTCAAGTTCATGGTGCTCGTTTCTGGAATTCTCTCCCTTCCACCCTGCGAAATCTTCCATCGCTTGCATCATTTAAAAGAGCGCTGCGACTGCATCTGCTTGCTCTCGATCTCTGACTGCCCCAATTCGACCGGCGTTGCTAATTATATTCTAGTCTGACTCGGTCTATTGGCTGTATATCTCTCTCTCTCTCTCTCTCTCTCTCTTTCTCGTGCAACGCTCACCACCTTGACGTACGGGCGTCAGGGTCACGGTCACACCAAGTCAACGCACGTTGCGCGTTTCTCGCTAAGACTATTACGCTCGACTATTTTTAGGCGTCCCAGCAACGCGCCATTTCGCGTGCGCCACGTCACGCGCGTCCCGCTAGCGCCGACCTCCGTCGATCATGAGTTTAGTGTCACTTTCCTCCACACCGCGGCTCTTCACACGCTATTTAGCGTCTCGCGCCTCATCGCATCTCGCTTCGCGCAGCGAGCGGTCGCACGCCACGACCCCAAGACTCCGCGCAGACAGCAACGGACGCCACGAAGTCCATTCCATCGCTGGCTCAGCAACATCACGCTGACGTCATGGACGACCATCACTACAGAATCTGAAATCCGCGCAGTCAGCCGACCAGCGCCATCCATCAGCGAGCCGCACCTGCCAACACGGCAGTCATCCTCCTGACGACCGAGCATGGCTCTGATCGTCTTCCCGGCAGCTACACATCACCGCGCTCGAGGCCATCGCCTCACCGCTCTCCGAGGGCCACCAGCAACCACAAGGCCGTGCGCTCGACTACGCGCAGGGGCCAGCAATGCCAAGGACGCTTGACGACGCCCGCTCCAGTCTCCCTTCCATCGCAGCTGGCTCTGGTGCCCATGGACAGCCACGGCGAGGTCTTGCTCAGCACACTGTCCAGCTTCAACCGCATCCTCGGCACCGATGTCCTGGCGCATCCTTGCACCCGAAGATGTTCAGCGAAAGAAGTTCTTTAATGCCACCGACTTTGGGCTCCGGGTCGCCGGCAAAGCTGACAACCGCTGCAAGGGCATCCCTGAGGGTGACGATCTCACCCCTCAGGCCTTTCACTGACAATACCTGGACGCTATTCAGTTACCTCCGGAACAAGGTCGCTTCAGTCAAGGCAGACGCATCGACTTTTTTACATCGGTTTTACAGGCTCTCTGCTGACAGATTCCTGGGCCAACGTCAAACCAGCCTATATGGGGCCTCGCTTCTCCGACCCAACATCATCACGACATCGCTTACCCAACCAGGACCTTACCCTCAACAGGATCTTATCTCATGCTTCCTCGGGCCTCATTCCGCCTCGTTCCGCCCTTATCACTGGTGGAAGAGTAGCTGTAGTAGTCCACTTCGCGCATCACCATTGAACCGACGCGCCGCCTGACGGACCACCATACCGTGGCCTTGCCGCCGATCGGGACATACTTCTTGGTCTCTTGTTAACTCATTAGTCTTACAATACAATTCAGTCTTAAGAGTACAAAGTATTCATTATTGAGTTGACCTAGTCTGTTCCTTATCCTTTCTCATAATATCTAGTATAAACCCAACCTCCTAACCAGCAAACATATGCACGTATGCAGTAACGTTGTGGTATACATGTAGTACACATTTTTCTTAGCATTTGTATGTAGAAATATATGTACGGTACGTATGCCTGTGTATGCATTGTGCATGTACATTTAATAATCAATGACTTTATTAAAATAATCAATTAATTTTCTTTTTTATTCAAGACTATAGTACTTATACAATAATATTGCTTCCTCCTAGAGGAAGCTTTGTAATAGTAAAATTTTACAGTTGCTAAAACTTTGTAGAAACGCATTTGGAAGTGTTTGGTGTTCGAATCACATGTTTTTAGAAAATGTCCGTCGGATGTGTGTGTGTGTGTGTGTGTGTGTGTGTGTGTGTGTATACCGCAATATTATCGAATCCAGGTTATGAATCTCTAAAAAATTTGGCATGTATATCCTTTCTTGGATTCTGAATTCGGAAAAAGAAGTTATTTTCAATTATGCTAACTAAATTTTATTTTATGGCCGTTTATTGAATTTTGCAAAATTATTTTTGACATTTTTCGTATAATCCTAATGTTACACAAAAATACAGCTATAGCGCATTTAAAAGAGAATAAAATTACCCTCCTTTCCCCGCTTAGCCCTCGCGATCGGCCGCACTGTTCGGCAGCAAAGGCAAAAAAGTGATTTTTGCGAAATAAGGCAAAAAATGGAATATCCAATTGCACCAAAACGGAATATCAGAACCTCGTAAAAAAATATGGTGATAGATTTTGAGTCAAGCTATATACCACAAAAATTTCAATTTATTTAACTACATAGTTTTTAAATAACAAATCAAAAACTGAAAGAAATGAGTTTTCTATGTCCTACATTTACGAGAGTAAAAAGGCTTAAATTCATCTACAATGTTAGGAAAACGTAGATTTTTTATGCGTCTCGGCCAAGTTCTTTGCACAGCTCTTAAAACCTTATGGTTTTTGAGATATCAATGATACAATTTTTTATTTAAATTTTTTAAATTTCTTATAACTGAAAAACCAAGCAGTCAAACGCTCCAAAAAATTTGGTGATTTATTACAGCAAAAACAAAATGCTGTAAAAATTTCAATTAATTTTTTCGACTGGTTCCTAAGTTATGAGCCAACCTCTACAAACCGTTTTTCTGCTTCAATTTTGCTTCCGCGTAGAGGAAGCTTTGTAATAGTAAAATTTTCTGGTGCCAAGGGAGGAAAATTTGACAGCCCATATCTCGCGTTTGCAACCCTCGACTTCGGCTCGGGTGGCAATTTCCACGAGATATAGACTGTCCAAGTTTTTTCCTCCCTAGGCCCACCCTCCCTATGTTAGTTCATCAGTCTTTTTAGTCGTCTAACCTCTGTTTTCAAAAATTCCATTTCACTACCATTTACAGTCGATTCTTGGCATAGCAGTTCAGAAGTCTTATTCTTATTCTCAGCTAATAGATCTCCTCTTATTTCCTCAGTCGTTTTCGATTTAATCTGAGCAATCAATATCCTTGCTGGCTCAGTCAGACTTTTCTCCTCAATTTTTGGGGTTATGTTCTTAACACTGTGTTTGGACAGATTATAAGATTTTTCCCCAGGTATCTAAAGGAGCCTGTTATCTGGTTGAGACAGTTGATGTGAAAAGCCTCATCACGGATGATGCACACTACTGTATCAACTTTTTCCACAGGATGATACGCAAGAAAAGCGGGACGCTTATCAGAAGACTTGTGTACTTCCGCCATGTTGAATACGTACGTCTCCGCTCTCCCGAGGCTCGGCGTCGACTTAAAATGAAACAAACTCATCCAATACATAGTCAAAAGAACGAAATATCTTGTATATATATTTTATAAAGTTGCGAGAACAATGTTATAAAAAGTTAAGTTATAAAATCATAGCCTGGGGCGTATATATAAGAATAAACGAGATATACTACAGAACTTACAAAGGAAAAAAAATACTTGAAATATTAAATAAAAACAATTTTATAGTTGAAGACAATCCCCTAAATATTGAACAACTGTTCTGTTTCGAAGCATTGAGACTACACTATGATGATCTTAAAAAGGCAATTCCTAGTTAGGAGTTTTCTAATACTCTAAATATTACACTGGTTTAAATAAATAAATAAATATGCAGTAAATATAAATAATCTATTGTAACAAGGTGGATTTTACGTGTATATTCTCAATCGGCTATCTCACATTACCTACGCATGACCGTATTTATTTAAAAGGCGGAAGGTATCTTTTCTCTTCTTTTCGTCTTATGAGATTGTTTCTCCCCACGGAGATTCGACTACAAATACGACGAAATACGCGAGGGAAAACACTTTAAACACTTGTTATACCAAGCTTAACACGACTTTATTTACTGCTAATTTATTCCTTATTCACAATCTTGGCACTACGGCGGAACACACTTTACACTCGAAATAGCTTACAACGGCGTTACTCAGTTCTCCTTGATACAAATACTCCGGCCAACGAAAAGAGTCCCGGCGGAATGATGCAATAGTCTCGAATTCAACAATTACAATATAACAAGCTTCGGTAACTATGTTTATCAACAATTACCAAATGCCCTCTATCAATCTCCTAATACAAACTCTCCTCTGAAACTCCTACCGACTCCGACCGAGAACTCGCGTCGGTACTAGCGCATGCACAGATGCAACTCACATACTTTAGACTCATTTTACACATTCTCGAACAGAATTTTTCGAATCATACCTGCATACTAAACATTCCATACTCAACATTATTTAATTAGACTTTCTAGCGCTACAAACTCGGGTAAATCTCTTCTAGCACACTACCATACCAGCTTATGCTCGTTGTAATTGAAATTTAATTAATGTATGTAATGCATTGAATTTAATCTTGTATATTCTTTCAAGTATATTATTAATTTACTTTTTTTTATATTTGCTTAAAAGAGTTCTGATTGTTCTATCAAATTAGAAAAGTACGAGTTTGAATTGTCGTCGTTTTATTATTTACCAACAGCAATAATGTTAGATAATGATTGTTGGACTAATAAGTTGATTTTTGACATACTAACTGCGTACATTGAAGTTGACAAAGTAGTACAAAGAGTTGACACCCTAAAGGTACCAGTACGGCAGGACGGTGGATACCTAATCCACAAGACAAACAGCAGCACTAGTATAGCTAGCGCGATAACTGCTGCCGAATATGAGAGCAACACAGGGATTGGCTATGGCTAGAAGAATACGCCAGTCTGCGAGAAAAGCTACTGGAAAGAAGACGAACGAACAGAGAAATGACAAAAACTCTGGACAAGCAAAAGAACGTGAATAGCACAATCAAAGAGGGACTACCTGTAATAGGAGCCATCATGATTGAAGTGCTTACGCTTCTCGAGAAGATGGAGGATGGCGCGAAAAAGATGCCGTCTCAACAACCCGGAGAAGACCATTTAACGACTCGCAAGTCGAAGAAGAGGGGGCGGACATCATCTGACGGAGGTGGCGGTACCCCCGCCAAAAAAGACAAGACGGAGGTCAGAACTGCACCCTCTACAAGCAAAACACAAGAGGAAACTGCAAATACACAAAAAGCTTGGCAACTAGCTGCAGGAAGGAAAGCAAAGAAGAAAAAGCAGATAAAACAGGAGCAAAGACAGCCTCAACAACTGAGGAAAAACGCAGAGAAGGCCTCGCGGCGGTGGGGAGACTCAATCCTCATAAAACCAGAAACGGGTAAGACCTACGCCGAGATCTTGGGAGAGATCAAGACAAAGGTAAAGCCAGAGGAGCTGAATACGGAGATATAGTATCTCAGCAAAACGAAAGACGGTGGCGTTTTAGTTGTTGTAAGTATGAGTGAAGACAAAATGGAATCATTCAAAACGTCCATACAAACAGCTATAGGGCATGCAGGTATAGTTAGGGGCAAGATCTCCAGAACTATATTAGAGATCAGGGACATTGACAGCCTTTCGACGCAGGAAGATGTCCGCAGCGCTATTACAGCCGAGACGGGCGAATGAGAGGCCAAAATTCATCTGTTTGAGCCGAACACGAGGGAACAGAGGGTGGCGGTGGTCGAAATAGATCGGATTAAGGCTACCGCTCTTCTCAAAAAAGGAAAGATCCGTATCGGGTGAGTTAACTGCCGGGTAAGGATTCGCACAAATGTTACACGATGTTATCGTTGCCTAAGCTACGGACACGTGAAAGCAAGATGTGAAGGACCCGATAGGAGCGCTAACTGCTGGAAGTGTGGCGTGGATGGGCATAGAGCCGCAGAATGCACTGTGTCCTCGGCAGCAAATGGTCCACCCTCCCGCCCTTGCTTGATGCATCACTTTTATACCTATCCTTTTGGCATCCACCTTGACCCACCTCCCTGATACCCCTTCTCTACAAGTGTCGTGTTTATGCATTTAAACTCTCACATCGTCAAAGGAATATTATGCATTCGTACAGATTTTTTAGAAACTGTGTAATCATTTTCTACTAGCGGAATAGGAGGAAGCTAAGTGCCAATGACTTGGCAGCAGTTTTTTGTATGTCTGAACAAAAAGAAAAAGAATATATAGAACCACTGAATAGGAAACAGACATGATATGTAAATCACCATTGATTGTATTTCCTACTTTAGATGATAGCTAAGTAAAGTGATTCGCAGTTAAATTTTAATCATTTAACGTTTCTACTATTTTTTATAATTAATTAAATTTTAGTAATTCAAACGTACCGCCATTTGAACTGTGCTCACAGGATTAACGTGATTGGCTGCAAGATCAATATGGCAGTGTTTACTTGGTACGATGAATAAAGATATGATGCCTTATTGAACGACGTGATCAGCCATCGTTTGAATTTCCGTATAACAACAAGAATATATAAAACACTCCTACAGATAAAATTTTACATAAAAAAATGAATTTCTTTTAAGTCTGTGTATAATTTTGATTATATTTTATTTAAAAACTAATTTTAAAATTTATGTATGTTCTCTATTTGACAAAATGAATTTAATGCATTTTTATTAGGTCGCAGATTATTCGAACAGTATGTAATTAAAATTAAAAAAAATAGAATTCAATATTATGAAGTAAATTAAAAGAAATTGCGTGCAGTCTTATCAGGGGTTAATCGATTATTTAAATACTATAGCAAGTATCGCCAATTGTCAGATTGGTGAAATGATTATACCACCATTAAAATTTGTAAGTTTGCCACGATATATGATGCAAAATTACCAAGATTCTATGGCTATTGAACGTAAAACAGGTTTCTATAACGATTTGATCTATGACGTGTTATCCTTATTGGAAAGAAATCAAAGATAATTGACTGCCTAATCAACAAGCATCTGATCGTCCTGAAATCTGTACACGTGTATTCCATAAAAATAAAAAATAAAAAAGAATTGATTTATATGATAACAAAGAGTAACTACCTAAGAGGAACCTCTCGCAAATGTATATGTAGTTAAGTTTCAAAAATGGGTATTACCATATGCTCATATATTTTTAAGATTGAAACGAGGGCCCCAATTATTGTCTTCAGATGATTTTGATAAATATATATCAGCGGAGATCACAAATCCTGAATTTGATGCTGTTTTATACGATATAGTTACCAGAAACATAATACATTGACCCTGTGATAATAGATGCATAATGAATGAAAAATTTAAAAAACATTATCCAAAATAATTACTAAAAGAAACTACTGTCAATGCTAGTGGTTAACCGTTATATCGTCGACAGAATAACGGTATAATAATTAGACGTAACAATCGAGATATTGATAACCGGTGTGTAATACCATATATTTCTGGATTTTTACTTATTTCCAATTGCCATATAAACGTAGAAGCAGTTTATTAAGCAGTATTAAATTTGTGAAATATCTATATAAATACATCTACAAAGGACACGATGCTGCGAATATTGATAAAATAGGTAATCAAAGATTTATTTGTCACAACAAAATAAACCGCTGCCAAGTCATTGGCACTTAGCTTCCTCCTATTCTGCTAGTGGAAGATAATTACATGGGACAATCAACTCATTCTTTGATTTAAATATTCGCTACTATTCGATACTAAAAGGATAGGTTAGGAAGACACTTGTAGGGGAGGGGTATCAGGGGAGTGGGGGTTAAGGTGGATATCAAAAGGATAGAGCTCCGTGAACTCCTAAAATACCTTACATATATCGTAATAAAAAAATACCAGTAATTGCGGAATCGTTAATAACGTTAACAACTGCAAGTTACAAAATTACGGGTGGCTTCATTTTTTTGTGAAAAATCAAAAACTTTTTGGGTAGCCAAAACTATGGATATACGGTATTGTCAGGACCTTAAAAATTAATTGATACTGGCTTAATAAAGTGTGATTACAAATAAAATGTCATTTACTTACATACTGTATTTACATATCATTAGATAGTAATGTAAAGGGTAAGTGTTAACTAAAAAAGACGGATTTTTAGGAATTTATATGTCCCTCACCCTTCTAAACCTCTCACTTTGCCTATTTAAAGCATTAAACTTAACTTATTAAGCATTTTAACTTTCCACCACTTACTTTGAAACCCCACCCATATTTTATCTTATATACCTTCTACTGCAAAATCTCACACGAGAGCACCGGAGGTGAAGTCCGGGAGTTGCTCGACCAAGCGGGTAGGGATTCTCCTGCGAGATTTCCCTCGACCGGAGGGTCAGCCCGGGGAGAGATCCACCAGACGTTAGAATAGCTCCTGGGAGAGAGGTCTCACCGGAGATTCGCTCGGGACTGAAGCCCCGAGCTCTCTTAAGACGAGAGAGCAGGGGCGTCGGAGAAGGGGGAAAATATTCCAACCTTGTGGGTACCAGTCATTTAGGTACACTATTGTTGAATATATTGTATAAATCATATCATAATAAAAAGCAAAAATATTTTTTCAAAAATCGAAAAATGGCCATGAAATGGTCATAAAATAGTCTAAATCTTAAAAGAAAATTTACTCGAATTCAGAATCAGAAAACATATATGCACGTCCAATCTTATTACGATCGATCACGTAGTTCCAGAATTATAACCGTATACGTACGCACGCATGCAAGCACGCACGCACGCACGCACACACACACACACAGATAAAACCATCTGCACGGACATTTTATAAAACCATGAAAACTCTCAAAATATACTAAGCTTTAATTATCAAATTATATGGTTTAACAAAAATAATAATGTTCAGTCACACAGAGTATACAGGGTGAGAGTTGAAGAATTTGAATCTTAATATCTTTTAAACTAAAAGGTTTCATAAGCTACAAAAAGAACCTAGCCGAAGTGATCAAAAGATCAATCTTTTCCTAAAATTTCAACTCAATTTAAACCTTTTTACTTCCGTAATCGTACGACATAAAAAAACCATTTTTTTTAGTTTTTGATTTTTATCTCAAAAACTAGTGGCCAAAATTGCTTACAATTTTTACAACTAGTAGATATCGTTGTTTTTTATTGTCATGAATTTTTTCAAAACATTAAACTTTTTTTTTGAGTTATATATGTTTATCGAAAAATTATCTTTTATATCATAAAAAATGAACAGATCAGTCAATTGAACAGAATACGCAGAACCGCAGCGGGAGACCTGCTGCTGGAACTTCAACGCACAATGGGAGGTAAGACACAGCAACTTCAGCAAGCTGTACAAGAAGCGCTAGGGGAGAATACTAAAGTAAGGACCCTGCAAGACTTAGTGGTCTTCGAGATCAAGGACCTTGACGTATTAACGTGCAAGGAGGACGTAGTGACAGCACTACGCAGGGAGTCAACTAGTGATGACTCAACGAAGATTGATGGGTCGGTAGTAAGATCACTGCGAAAATCATACGGTGACACGCAGACTGCCGTCATTCAAATGCCATCAAGGATGGCACGAGAGATAATAGCCCAGGGGAAAATCAAAATAGGCTTGGTTGTCTACAGAATACGGGAAACGGCGAAAAACGCAAGCCCACTTAGATGCTACAAGTGTCTGGGTTTTGGCCATATCGGCAAATACTGCACAGCAGCTGAAGATAGAAGCAGGCTCTGCTATAAATGTGGAAAGAATGGACACAAAGCAAAGGAGTGTACGAATAAACCCAACTGCGTACTCTGTAAAGAAGGAGGCACAGGTGGGAAGAATGACCACGCAGCTGGTAGCTACGCATGCCCAGCTTACCTTGCTGCAGTAGAAGCCACTGTAAAACGAAGAAAATGAAACTAGTTCAGTTAAACTTAAACCACTGCGAGATAGCACAAGACCTACTAAATCAGTATGTCCGCGAGACAGAAGTTGACGTAGCGATCGTATGCGAACAATACAGGGATCTAGACGAACCAACGTGGGATATGGACACTACTGGAAAGGCAGCGATCTGGGCGTGTGGTAACGCTGCTTTCCAGGAAAGGACGATGACTCGCAAAGAGGGATGTGTGCGCGTGAAGGTGGCAGGCGTACATATCTACAGCTGCTACGCCCCTCCCAACGCACCAATAGAGCAGTTTCAACAACTGCTAGACCGGCTCGTACAAGATGCGGTAGTGAAAAAACCGGTACTGATCGCAGGCGACTTTAATGCCTGGGCGGTAGAGTGGGGCAGCCTAAGGACTAACCAAAGAGGACGAGTGCTCCTAGAAGCATTCGCTCTCCTGGACTTGGTCCTTGTCAACCAAGGATGCACTCACACCTTTAGAAGAGGAGACACAGGGTCTATTGTAGATCTAACGTTTGTTAGCAGCGGCCTTATCGGTTCAGTTGGCTCATGGAGGGTGAGTGAACACTACACACATAGTGACCACCAGGCCATAATAATGGAGGTAGGTAAGCCAAAGCAGGGATCCAGTGCGAGTACAACGACCAATAGAGTCGGTTGGAAAGCAAAGGGTTATGATAAGGAAATGTTCCTGTTATCACTAGAGGAACTGCAACTGGTTGGAACGGCGAGCAGCAAGGCAGAACAGATGATGGAAAATATTGCCCGAGCCTGCGACGCCGCTATGCCTCGAAGAGTGGTAAATAATAGACGGCCGCCAGTATACTGGTGGAACGATGATATTGCTATGGCCCGTAGTGAATGCCACCGGACTAGGAGACGGGAACAGCGAGCTAGAAAAAAATTCTACAGAACTGGAAGAGGCCAGGAAGTAGTGGACGCTTGCGATCAGGAAGTAAAGGAGGCTAAACGAAAGCTGAAAAAGGCAATACGCAACAGTAAGCTGCGGGGCCTGAAGGAGCTACAGGACGAGGTAGACCAAGATCCCTGGGGACGACCATATAAAATTGTTATGAAGAAAATCAAGGGAGGTCGTGTACCCCTCCCAAGTGCTCGGAATTCTTAAAACGGGTCGTGACTACACTGTTCCCCAGACAATGGGATGAGACAGGTGTTACTGAAGCAGGGATAAATCAAGAAGATATTCCTAAGATAACGACGGAGGAGCTGCAAATGGCCTGCAAAAGAGTAGTAAACAACAAGGTTTCGGGGCTGGATGGCATACCCAATATTGCACTGAAGCATGCTATACACGCACACCTGGAGACCTTCGTAGACTTGTACAACACATGTCTCGAGGAAGGGATATTTCCCACTAACTGGAAGAAACAGCGCCTAGTGCTATTGCCGAAGGGAAAGAAGGCACCTGACGACGCTACGTCATACAGACCGCTCTGCATGCTGGACACCCCGGGCAAGATCCTAGAACGTATAATCTGCGTCAGAATGGATCAAGCCATAGAAACGGCAGAAGGACTCTCAGAACACCAGTACGGATTCCGGAGGCAACGCTCTACACTGGACGCAGTTAGCCTAGCGATTCACACTGCCCGAAAAGCAGTGGAGGGAACAAGATGGAAAGGAGGCAAAAAGGAGTACTGCGCTATTGCTACACTGGACGTAAAAAATGCTTTTAACTCGCCTAAATGGAGCTAAATACATGAGGCACTCCGAAGGAAAGATGTACCTCTGTACATAAGAAGGATGATGTCCGACTACCTGAAGGACAGAATCTTGCTGTATGATACTGAGGACGGCATCAAGTCCTATAAAGTCACAGGAGGCGTCCCCCAAGGTTCGGTACTTGGTCCACCGCTCTGGAACATCATGTACGATGGAGTACTACGCCTACCACTACCCCAAGGGGCAACGGTCATAGGATTCGCGGACGATATAGCAGTAGTAGTTGTAGCGAAACACATAGAAGATGTGAAAGTAATAGCGGACGAGGCAATTCGTATAATACACGAATGGCTAATAGAAACAGGCCTAGAGCTAGCCAGCCACAAGACCGAAGCTATCCTTATCACCTCTAGGAAAAAGCTAGAGTCGATAACACTGACAGTAGATGGGAATGAGATTGTCTCTCAACCAACGATCAAATATCTAGGCATAACAATCGATGCGAGACTAACCTTCAAGCAGCATTTGGAAGCAGTGAGCGGTAAGGCAGCAAATGTTGGCGCTGCTTTATCGCGATTGATGCCAAATGTAGGAGGGCCAACTCAAAAACGAAGGTTGCTTCTAGCCAGTGTGACTACATAAATTATGTTGTACGGAGCCCCAATATGGGCAGACGCCATGAAGGTGAAAAGCTACGCGCGGAGCATATCGGCAGTGTACCGGAGAAGTGCACTAAGGGTCTCGTCTGCTTACCGTACGGTATCGGACGAGGCGGCATGCATTATAGCAGGCATGCATCCCATCGACCTCCTAGTGGTGGAAAGGAAGGAGGCCTAGGAGGTAAAGCAAAGAAGAAATGACGCTACGCGGCCAGAAAACTGGAACAACGCGCGGAAACAGACAATGCATGAGTGGCAACAAAGATGGGATGCTAGCAGGAAAGGGCGATGGACACATCGCCTTATACCAAAAATAGGGGACTGGATTGAAAGGAGACACGAGGAAGTACACTTCTATCTCACACAGTTTCTTAGCAGGCACGGATGCTTTCGAGCGTACCTGCACCGATTTAAAATAGACGACCGCCCAAACTGCCCAGTATGTTTGGATGCAAACGAAGATGCGGAGCATGTCTTCTGTGACTGCTCACGCTATCAACAAGAGCGAGAAGAACTCGAGTGCTACCTCCAGACAAGAGTGACGCCGGAGTCAATGATGACAGCTATGCTGACGTCGGAGGCCGGATGGTACGCAGTAAAGACATACGTGAAGACCATTCTCAAAAAAGTCAGAAAGGACGAAGAGAAAAGAAGGGAAAGACGAGTCGAGACAATCGAGTAAAAGGTTGCCAGTCGAAGGCCACTAAGTCGTAAATACGAAACGCTCCTCGGACTGATGCAGAGGAACGTAGGTCACAGAGTTGAGCTATCACTCCCCTGCCCGATGCAGAGGAACGTAGGAGCTAGGGTTGAGTGCCTATAAGTGCTCCTCAGACCGATGCTGAGGAACGTAGGTAACTGAGTTGGAGCCCAGACTCCCTCACCCGATGCAGAGGAACGTAGGTGTCGGGGTTGAGTCTGTCCAGAGGATGACCGGACGATGCTGCACGAAGTAGACGACCGGACGATGCTGCAAGAAGCAGACGGTTGGATGATGCAGAAAAAAAAAGACGAGATAAAAGACTACATCATCAGAAGTGGGCAGTAGCCACGCGCCCCCCGCGAAGCAATACTCAATGGTGTTACCACGGGGAGGCCATATCGGAGAAAGAGCCTGGTCCAACTTACTTAGGGTCGGTAAGGAGGACGGGGAGGATTCGTTGCTGTTAGAAGTTAATGACTAATAGTAGCGAAGGGTTTAGTGGGTGAGAGTCCCACACAGGTGGTACCGGTCGGTACCATATCATCCATAATGGATTTGCCTTTAACCTCTCTCTCTATAAAAAAAAAAAAAAAAAAAAAAACNNTCCAAACACCTCCAAATGCGTTTCCACGAAGTATTAGCAAAACTGAAAATTTTACTATTACAAAGCTTCCTCTTGAGGAGGAAGCAAAAACCGCTGCCAATTCGTAGCTTCCTTCAACATTATGTATTCTCTCTCTCTCTCTCTCTCTTCCTCTCTGATATCTTCGAAACTAACTGGCATCGGAAACAACCCAAAGAAAGGGATGAAGATGCTATATAATACTAACTAAATCCATAATTTTAAAACAATTATTGCCTTTTTACTCCAGTTATCGCGTCACGTAAAAATAACAATTCATAGTATACATGGTGAGAAAAAAAAATTTGAAGCTCAATATCTTTGAAACTAACTAGTTTCGTAAGCAAGCCAAACATAGGGATCAAAGTGCTATATAATGCTAACTAAATCCAAAATTTGAACTTGATTAATGCCTTTTTACTCCAGTTATCGCGTCCCATAGAAAAATGACTTATTTCATTTTTTGATGTTTTTCTCCGATGAACTTACTTAAAATTAAAGTAATATATAGTTCTTATTACCTTCAATAATCATATATTTTTTTAGAAAGGTTTGACATTTAGTTTTCAAGTTATAACGGTTTCAAAAAATTGCACTTTATTGTATATAATAAAAGAACGACGAAAGATAATAAAAATTCTCCGCGGTAAAAAGATAAGTAATTTTATTCTCTTTCATGTGCATATTAAGCAATTTACTTTTATTAACTTTTTTAATAACTTTATTGGAAAAAACTGAAATCTCAAAACTAAAAAATCGCTATAAAGAAAACAAGCCTACAAAATGTAAAACGGACTATTTCCCCATCATGCTATAGTAAAAACGAAGAAAATAAGAGTTGGAGGATTAAAATCCACTGAGTAGAAGCTGAGATACAGATGTCGACGAACGAATACACACACACACACACACACACATGCATACGGACATTTTCTAAAAACACTATTTTTCGACTAAAAATGCATCAAAACACACTTCCTACATATTTTTACACAAATTCAAAAAATTACTATTACAAGGTTTCCTTAGGAAGGAAGAAAAATTATATCGATGGTCGATACAGTAGTCCCGTAGAAGCGTGTTATCAAATTTTAACTAAATCACTTTAAAGTAAAAATTTTACGATTGTTTGACAACCTTTACATTTACAAAACAACACATTAAAAAAACAAAAAAAACAGAATTTTCGGCCGAAAAACTTTGGATCAAAAATCCGTCTTTTCTATGTCAAAAATATTCAAAAGATTTTTTTTAAAGTTGGTGTATTGAACTTTGTTCATTTTAGATTGATAAAAAAATTGCAGTAACCCTATTATTAAAGATTTTTTTTACAAATTTTCATTAAAAACGTAATAAAAATTGCTTAAACTTTAGTTATCTTCCTTTTTTTATATCAAATATAAGTGCAAAGTTCGAGAAAATATTACGATGGAATAAAAAAGTTCGAAAATTTTGTAAAACCCCAACTTAAAAAAAAGAGAATATTTCACACACTTGGCCTGATGCCACGCACCCCACTATCCAAGCACTCCACTACCCAAACACCCCACTATCCACGCACTCTACTACGCCTAATGTTTCCTTGTTTTCTATAAAATCGGGCATGATAACGTGATACTTCCTTGGAAGAAAGTATAGAAGAGACAACCTTCAAGGGGACGGACATATCTGGTACACGGATGAATCCGGCACTGATTATGGCACTGGCTTTTGTTACCACTGTTGCAGAGACTGGAGGGGAACCTTTTTTTCCCTGGGGCGGTTAGCCACGGTCTTTTAGTCAGAGATTCACGCCATATGAAGCTGTGCATAGAGGATCATGAAACTCAGTGCACTTGGCAGGCGAATGAGCCATTTTGGCCTTCTCGAGAAGATCTAGTCAATATTTTCAGTTTTGGTATCGAAGATCGATTTTAATTGTTGTTTACCGTATTGAAATTCATCGACTCCTATCGATTCTATCGATTTTAATCGAGTTCTAATGCAAAAAGTGAGATTAAGATATAGCTTCACAGCAGCGCTCTCTCTCACTCTCTCTCTCTCTCTCTCTCTCTCTCTCTCTCTCTCTCTCTCTCTCTCACTCTGATTAACTAACATCTGATGGCAAATTACTAACCCTGGATAATCCATCGATCTTTTGACTAAATAATCCATACTAGCTACTTGAAAGAAATTTACAAGAAAGCCTTGAAGCAATGAGCTCATTAAGGGTTCTTCAGTTATGTGCTGCCTGCAATCTACAAATCAACAGCAAGAACTCAAAGCAATGCAACGAATGCTACTACGTCAAGTGCAAGGGATGTAAAAGGAAACTCTTTACTACCGCGGAAGAAGACGACACCGTGATCATCTGTCGTGACAGCGACCCAAAAGTGGACACCACCACCAATACACCTAAAAGCGCTTTGCGGTGTCGATCGCTCTTGCGTTCTGTTAGTCCTCATCGAAGCGTGGATGTCCCTACCGACATCATAGAGAGGATTCTCAACAAGCTCAACAACATCGAGCAGAATTAGCGAAACTACTTCACTACTACGCAGACGCTGGTAGACAGGATATCAGCTCCCGAAACAAGGCTCGTGCTTCAAATTGTACTTCTTAGTGTATAACAAAGGAACGACGAACAATAATGTGAATCTCTGCGGGTCAAAGATAGATTACTTTATTCTCTTTTGGGTACATATTTAGTGTAGAAGACTGTGAAGGGGCTGTCGGGGGGGGCCCTCCTTCCCGATGGGGGGGGGGGGTGGTACCTTTTATTCTTTTTAGGTGGCATTTTGAACTCGAAAGTTTATTTCCTCATTTTGTGCTAGCCCCATCCATTTCGCACTCTCCCGCCCAATTTCAATTAAGTCCGTTTTTACGTTGTCCTCCCACCTACGTCTAGGTCTACCTAGAGGTCGCGATGCGCTTGGCTTTTCTTTCATTATACGCGCTGCCACACGATCATCTCCCATTCTTGCCACGTGTCCTGCCCATCTTAGTCTTCGTTATTTAATTATCTTGTTTATATCCGGTGACGCGCATAAATTGTGTAGCTCGTCATTGTGCAGTTTCCTCCACTTTCTGGTTTCCTCACTTTATTTGACCCGTATATTTTTCGCAGAAACTTATTTTCAAACACCCTAAAACGGTTTTCTTCCAGTTTGTAAGCACCCAAGTTACGCACCCGTACAGGATTACCGGAATTATTATAGTCCTATATATCCTTACTTTTAAATTTCTAGACAGAAGTTTTAATTTTTGTAATTTATTCGCGGCGTGGAAGCAGACGTTACTTGAATAAAGTCTCTTGTTAATCTCGGCTTTAATTTCGTTTCGATCATTTATATTTGTGCCTAAATATCTAAATTCGCTAACCTTTTCGAAAGTGAAATTTCCGAATCTAAGATCACCCTCTCCTTCGCAAATGTCCAGCTTATCCATGATCATATATTTCGTTTTCGATTCGCTCACTTCTAGCCCCGTGTCTTCAGCTGCATTTATGAGAATTTCCGCGTTTCTCGCTACCGTTGCACCGTTATCCCACAGTATGTCTAAGTCATCCGCATATCCTAGAATTTGTGTCTTTCCGTCAAGTGTTGCACGAAGCCCACTAGTCTGCATTTTTCTAACAACATACTCTAGCATTAATTTAAAGCGTACCGTCAAAAGAATGCCACCTTGTTTCAAACCGTCGCATATCATGAATGATTCGGATACATCACCGCCTACTCAGACCGTTCCCGTGCTTCCGTTCAGACATACTTAAATTAAATTCACGAGTTTTTTTTGTACTCCAAGAAGCACAAGGATTTGATACATTTTGCTTCGTTTGATAGAGTCGTACACTTTTTGAAAGTCTATAAATAGCTGGTGTATTGTTTCGCAATATTCCCATTTTTTCTCTACCAGTAATCTAAAATCTAAAATCTAAAATCTAAAATCTAAAATCTAAAATCTAAAATCTAAAATCTAAAATCTAAAATCTAAAATCTAAAATCTAAAATCTAAAATCTAAAATCTAAAATCTAAAATCTAAAATCTAAAATCTAAAATCTAAAATCTAAAATCTAAAATCTAAAATCTAAAATCTAAAATCTAAAATCTAAAATCTAAAATCTAAAATCTAAAATCTAAAATCTAAAATCTAAAATCTAAAATCTAAAATCTAAAATCTAAAATCTAAAATCTAAAATCTAAAATCTAAAATCTAAAATCTAAAATCTAAAATCTAAAATCTAAAATCTAAAATCTAAAATCTAAAATCTAAAATCTAAAATCTAAAATCTAAAATCTAAAATCTAAAATCTAAAATCTAAAATCTAAAATCTAAAATCTAAAATCTAAAATCTAAAATCTAAAATCTAAAATCTAAAATCTAAAATCTAAAATCTAAAATCTAAAATCTAAAATCTAAAATCTAAAATCTAAAATCTAAAATCTAAAATCTAAAATCTAAAATCTAAAATCTAAAATCTAAAATCTAAAATCTAAAATCTAAAATCTAAAATCTAAAATCTAAAATCTAAAATCTAAAATCTAAAATCTAAAATCTAAAATCTAAAATCTAAAATCTAAAATCTAAAATCTAAAATCTAAAATCTAAAATCTAAAATCTAAAATCTAAAATCTAAAATCTAAAATCTAAAATCTAAAATCTAAAATCTAAAATTTCGCGCCCCTTTTTGAGGGGACCTAACCACCTTAAATTGTCAAAAAAACGAAAAATCGGATTTGTTTAAAAATGTTAAAAATGACAAATATTTTGTATTGAAGATAACTTTTTAAGATTTAATTTACTTACAAATCCCTACACTCATGTCAGAACTATGTGTATTTCAAACATGTTTGTAAAGTTTTAGTGCTCTTCGATGTCTAGAACTGAAGTAAGTCTGCGGTGAGTGAAAAAATGAAAATTGTGAATTTTGGCCTTCGGAGACATTTTGCACCTGATATTTAGTAGATATAAAAATTGTTTCTTGTTCTCTATAGTTTTTTTCAAGTTTATATGTTTGTTTAATACATTTTTTAGACAATGTAATGTTAATATAAAAATAAAATCCGATTTTTCATTTTTTGACCATTAAGGTGGTTAGGTCCCCTTAATTAACGAATCAAAACATGTTTTAGTCGGCTTCACTTTTCTCTGTTCTCTTTTTTAAGAGGGAAATAACTGTCTTGTAGTAAAAGTTTGATCGCTCGTCGATCTGTTACGCCAGAGTCCACACTGATAATCCCCTATTATATCTTCTGCGAAGGGCGTGGTCTGGCCTGTATTACATTTGATAGAACTTTATAGCAGGTAGCTAAAAGTCAGATTCCCTGGTAGTTATTGCAATCTGTCTTATTTCCCTTTTTATAAATCGCTACCATATTTAAATATCACTATTTCTAACATTTTAATTATCTTTAACTAGGGAGCTAAAGTATTGGCGTGTAAATTGCCGCCCAAGCTGAGGACGATTTCACGCACCATAGTGGCCAGGACTTGGGAATAACAGTGTTTACTCCCAAGAGGACTAGGAAGGAAACAGTATTTATTGATCAGCCCTGGGGTACATTAATTATAATAACGATTGAGCAAAATTTTATACAGGTCGACTAAACCATTATAATACATTAATTTGAATATTTAACAATGATATATCAAAGAAAAATTTTTTTATATAGTTTAATTACAAAAAAATTACTTTTGAATATTTTGTTTTAAATATGCTCCACAACGGAATATAATGAACAATTTATTTTATTCAGTAGCTAAGTGAGCGTTTCTTGCTACTAATAAATTAAATATATACTATTAAACTTACCGAGTGTTCACGTATAAGTGCTTGATATTTAAGCATCAATGTTTGCCTAGTCATTACACTGCTTTGTCGCCATGAACTGAAAGCTATTTTAGCACTTGCTACAGCATCTTGCATTTCTGCTTCAGTACTCTTAGGTGTTTTACAGATTACTTCGTTAGTTGCTGGATCGTGTACCTCCGTGAACTCCGTACTTTTGGAATCTTAAATCAATCAAATCAATTAAAAAATCATTTGCGTGTATATATACAAATTTCTTATGTGGTATTAATATGTTTATTAATTAATAGTACGTAAATTTCCTATCTATAGTATAATCATGTCCAAGATCACCAAAATTTAACTTTAATTAAAACACTTAATCTCTTCTGGAAGATGAGGAACCTTGCTAAAGATGAAAGAGTTTACCTCTAAAGGCGGTATAGCCATCTTAGACATAAAATCGGGCACCGCAAACGGGCTCTCTATGATTTGACGGGTAAAGGATCGTAATTAAAATGTGTATTGCTAGATTCCTAAATATTGACCCTTGATCAGGCCCTTGCAAGCATTGGTGAAAGTACGTTAAAGGACCGTATTTTTTAATATTATTTTTAAGATCAAAACTCTTATGGTTTTTACTCACTTTTATTCATTACAAAATTCATTTACACTCTTAGGAGCTTTAAATTTATCAATCCGTTGCCACGTGGCAATATCCATCGCGATACCTGTATCAAGTGAGGCCGTAGAATCTTCTCACCAAATCGCTAAAAATTAGTAGTTATACACCGAGGATTATCTAATAACGATCCGTGTCATGCATTTCACCACATTGCATCTCACACCACTTTCAGGAGTCGCTATATACAGCTGTCGTTTAAGCGCAGGCTTCTGATCCTCTTTAGGCTCCGTTTTGACTCAAAACGGCTGCGGCGAACTCCGCTGCCCCGATGGCATGTGAGAGGTAGATAACCGAGTTCAAGTTAAGATTAAAGTCGCTGGAACGGAAGATTAAGAAAAATTAGACCTTGCAGTCTTCGACACATTTCGGACGTTAAAGCGAACGAGGTTATGCAGAAAGATGATCGCGACATAGGCATTACAGCCAACAAGGTCATCGCCGAGCTCAAGCGGCGAGAGCTAGATGAGGTTGAAGCCGAGCTTGGAATGGCCGCCGATCGTGGTTTCGACCTCGTACTTGGTGTTGCAGGCCAGCATGTTCTATAGAGGGATTGGTCGGTGCCATCTCAAGTCCATCGATGTGAGCCGACTGCCCCTAGATGGTCCTCGATCCAGCACTGCTGTGTCCAACATTCACGATGGCGATCCACGCTAGTGCTTGAATCGTCCTGACGAATGCTCAAAGCTTATACACAAAAATCCTGACGGGCGATGTATAAGCGGTGATACAAGTATCTTCGTTGTATATTATATCGACTGCCGTTGACTTGCACTTCCGCAGCCTCGATACTTTGAAATGCACCAGAACGTGGATAATATCCAAAGAATTTTATAACAGGGTACCTACGCAGAGTGTGTAGGACGTATAGGTNAAGTGTGTAGAACGTACAGGTACGTAGAGCCGCTTTGATAGTTATATGGTCTGACTAACTCACAAATGCACTCCGTCTAAGACTCCGTGTGCTCGGCTTTCTATGCTGCAACACAGCGATCCGATTCTTCAGACTGTACTTCGATAAATCAGGTGCAAGCAGCGCTCCGTCTGCTCTGTGCGCTTGGCGGATACCTCTCTCTCACTCTCTCACTCTCTTGATCTTTTAGATATAATATGCAGCGCTCTATCTCCGTGCGCTCGGCTCTCTGCAGCGGATAGCTCTCTTGAGGTCTTTTATTTAATAATACAATGACGTTTCGTATAGATGTAAATAAATATTTAGTTTGTATTGTATGTAAACAATTATATGACTTCTAACCTCCCATAACCAACAATCTCAGTATTGTTGCAAGCGACTGAGCCTGAAAATAAGAGAATCGGGGAGGCGAAAAATTAAAGAAAAATCACAAATTAATTTTCAATCTTAATTAATTTGCTGAAGGAGCAATTTTTTCAGCAAAAACCTACGGTAATTAGAAAGATCTAATTAAAATCTTTAAGATAGAATACTCATACATGAGCATTAATATCGGATGAAGCAATATAATAGAAATATTCGTAAAACGCGTATAGGTTATCTAGCAAATTCAAAGTATAATAGGGTCGCGGTGCTCCCGATGGCACAGTGTATAAAACTTATACTTTTCCATCGGGGCGCTACCGCTATATATATATAGGTATTTTTGTTTTGTTGTTTGAGTGTGTGAGAGATTATGTTTATGTTTAGTATGAGCGCGATGTGAGATGAGGGATGAAGACTGAGTCTGACGTGATGTTTACTGCGGTGCGTTTTCTAGGTTGAAGAAATGTTGTTTTGCTAACTGTTTAAAGTGTGAGATGGATCGTATATTGCGTACATGTAATGGTAGAGAATTCCAGAGGTATGAGGCGCTTACATGGAATGAATTCCTCAGCGACTCCGTTGTGAAGGCCGGAATATCCAAGGGTGTCACCTCCCCCCTAACAGGCCTGAGTGCGACGTGGAAGTCAAAAAAGGCCATGATATAAGAGGGCACAGCTGTGTTAAACAATTTTCGTAAAAAGCAGGCCGCAAAGTACCTCCTACGTCCAGCGGTGGTAAGCAATTGCAACTCACGCCTGTAAGGGGAGATGTGCTCGTCCATCCTTACACCATAGATGTAACGTATTCCAGTGTTTACTAGTCTCTGCAGTTTAGTGTCAAGTTCCTGTGTTAGGTCGCAGTATACCAGTGAGCAGTAGTCTATAATTGGAAATAGGAGCGTTTGCACAGGATGCTTGCGCAGCCTGAAATTGGTGCTCTTCCTAAAGACATATAGCCTGTACATTAATGAGTGAGCACGCTTACACAGTTGTGTAACATGCTCTTTCTACGTTAGTTCGGAATCAAGCACCAATCCCAGATTGCGCACAGATGATTCAAAATCGACCCGGGCTCCCCCTATGTTGATAAAGGTGTTAGCTACAGTTGGTAAAGTGTTGATATAGTAGGGTGAGCCCAAGATTGCCTTAGTTTTGAGGACATTAAGTTTGAGGTCATTTTGCCTGTCGGCGTTAGCACTAATCTTGGCAGAACAAGAATCCAGGTGGCATTGGCTGTATATTTGCAAGTCATCCGCATAGATTAGATGGGATACATCAGAATCTAGGCAGAAGGCGAAGTCATTGATGTACAACGCGAACAATAATGGACCTAGAACAGATCCTTGTGGTACACCGATGTTAAGGGGGCGAAAAGTGGAGGGTTCATTGTTGTCACTAATGACGGCCTGTTCTCTTCCAGTGAGATAAGAAGCAAGCCAGCGAATGACTTGCTTGGAAAAGCCGAAGGAGGATAGCTTTCTGAAGAGCCTGACGTGACACACAGTGTCAAACGCCTTGCTAAAGTTAAAGAGAAGAAGAAGCGTGACCTTTTTTCTGTTTATACCAAGCCTGATATCATCAGTCAGCTTAATCAAGCCAGACTGTGTGCTGTGGCCAGTGCGGAAGCCAGTTTGTAGATCGTCAAGGAAGAGTCTTGATTCGAGGTACTCAGTGACTTGCCTATGCACCAGCCACTCCAGCGCCTTGGATAAGAAACAGAGGAGGGAAATCGGCCGGTAGTCAGTCAGGGCTGTTGGTGAACTGACCTTATTTAGTGCTCGCACCAGCGACAGCTTCCAGGCAGAGGGAAAGCGAGCCTCGCTCAAGGACAGGTTGAAAATCCGACATAATAAGGGAGCGAGTGTAGGCAGTGCTTTGGAAATAACAACCTGTGGGATGCCATCGCTACCTCTAGCCTGGGTGCTGAAGTGATTTACAGCAGCTAATATATCCGATTCCGTTATAGTCCTAAAATTGAAATGCTCAGGAAAATCCATATTCCCAAGGGTACGCAGATAATCCTCAACAGCAGGAGTGAGAAGATCACTAGAAATTGAGCTAAAGGGCTTGTTGAGGTCATCTAAGGAGAAGCGAGAAGGAGTGGGTGCCTTGGAAGTGGTTATTCCAAGGTTCTCAAGCTCTCTCCAAATCTCAACGACATCAGTCAGGGTTGACAGGCGTGAATAATAATAATTCAGCCTGGCTTCCTCGACCCGTCGATGAGCTTCGTCCCTTGCTAGTCGATAGAAATACAGATCCCAGGGTAGACGAGTTCTTCGAAAACGCCTGTAGAGTCTGTTACGTTCTGTCAAGAGGTCACGAAGAGCCGTGGTAAACCACGGGTGACGTTTTCGTCCTGGAGTCACAGTTCGTAATGGGGCGAGATGATTTATAGCGTCCGTTAAGTTAGCGTTAAGGATGGTGATGCATTCGTCGAGTGATGACGTTGCGAAAGATGACCAGTCACGTGTGCTAAGGCAGTCCCTTAGCTTCTCAGCATAAATTCCTTTGTAGTTTCTGTAGGAGTATGTTTGAGGTACGTAACGTGGAATCTGTACGTCGAGAGTGGCCGTGATGAGGTCATGTCCGTTGATGAATGGGGTCTCTGTCTTCCAGTGTGANGTCTTCTAGTGTGAGAGCAGGCGATCCTGTTCATCGATTAAGCAGAGGTCAAGCCAGATGTCAGATTCCTTTTTATGGTGAGTAGCACCAAAGGGAATCGATTTTAGGGAGTTTTCCTCAATGAGAGCCCTGATGAAGTTGGCATCTTCAGATGAGGAAAGTTGGTCGGAGTTGAAATCACCCATAATGACCTTCGTTGAATAATTGTGCATAAGGGTGGTGAGTTTTTCTACGAAATTAGAGCCTTGAATGAAAGGGGCATGTGGTGGACGGTACACAACTCCCACGAAGATGGGTGATACTCCCTTTGCAGATATCTCACAAAATAGATATTCCGGTTTACCTGGCNGCTGACGACGAAATAACACTAGCTGTCAATGAATGATGGATGTAGAGGGCCACACCTCCACCATTCCTGTTTCTCTGGCGTCTGTAGTATGTAATTATCCAGTGAAGGGATGGATGTTATCTTGTCACAGAGCCAAGTTTCAGTTACAGCTATTACGTGAAAGGGAGAACGAGTGGACAGCAACAGTCTGACCATCACAATGTGACCCGTTAGTGAATTCGCATTGAAATGGCAGACCCTTAGACCTTCGGACAGAGTTACCTGGGGGGTAGATGAAGATGTGGCGGACGATGTCGACGATGACGGTGGTTGAGGTGCGATTAGGTGTGTATGTTGGAGTCTTCTGGCGGCGTTCGGGCTAAAAAAGCATCCAGGTCAGCCTCGGTGTTGATGATGATGGCCCTCTCCTCATCGTTACTGGAACGGATGAGGACCCTTCCATTCTTCACGTAGGCCTTGTGTCCCGGCCTCTTCTTGACCTTCGCCCAAGTCCTGGCACGAAGCTTGTATACATCTGGAGGAAGCAGCTCATTGATGTTAATGAGTCCCTGATTGTGTAGACTGGAGATCTAGCTTTCTCCAGCATAGCTGCGTCAAGCTCGGAGGTGTGCAGTTTGCAAGTTTTCTAGCCTTCGCCGAGATGGTCGATTTCACGAGCGCATGGGATGAGAGAGAGACAGCAATAGGTGGTAGTCTGCTGTCTGCCGTCAAGGTGGTAGGGACTGCATTGCGTTTTCCCATGACTCTGGCACCATTGATGTCCCTCTTGGGGACCGTGGGGTCGTGCGTGGAGATCACTGCGTGTGCTAGGAGGCGCAGTGATGTTTCCTGCGTATATTGTAGGCCGGAAATGACAATGTGCGTCGACGTGCTACCCCGGTTCCTCTTTATTTCGAGAGAGAGAGACAGAGAGAGAGAGAGAGAGAGAGAGAGAGAGAGAGAGAGAGAGAGAGAGAGATTAGATTAGATTAATTGGTTTTTATTACTGTACATTATGTTGTACGAATTAAAAAAAAAAAGAAAAATTAAAGCTAGTTATAGGCTGTATGAATAAGAGATGTATGTACAGTGAATGAGGAATGATATATATAGAGTGGTAGAATGTAAAGGTGTAGTGTTTGTGAGATTATTATGGGTTTTCAAGTGTAAGAAAGTATTCTTTAGCTATTTGTATTAATAATCAGTGAGGTAGATGGGAGGATTCTCTCTATATTATAAAAACAGTTTCGCCGCCGCCGCCGGTTCAGATATTTTCCCCCTCAATTTTCTCCCTCAATTTTCCCCCTCAATTTTCCCCCTCAATTTTCTCCCTCAATGCATATCGTCACCAATGTAGATTTTAGAATTCTTTATTATAGATTCTGTAGTCTCTATATTATCAAAAAAGTTTCGCCGCTGCCGATTAAAAAATTGTGCTCCTTAATTAGTGCCCCTCAATTACTGCCCCTTAATTCTTGCTACTTAATTACCCTCCAATACTGTCATTCAGCTATTACCTCTAAACCTCTGTTAATACTTATTCTGTAATAAGTTCTAATATTACACACACGGTTAATTCAAACTTTGAATTCCGGAAATTTTTGCCAGTGCCGACCGCTTGTTAACTGGGGCCGACGCGCATGCGCTCTATATCAAAACGCGGCTATTTGCGTCCAGTGCATGCTTGTCGGCTCTGGATATTTCCAATGGGGAACTTGCATGAAAAAATTCATTAGGTTCGTCATGTAGAATATCGAAAAATAATCGACACGTATTTTTTCTTTTTTCAATTAAGGGGGTGTGAAACCCAATTTTTACCAACCGAGTCGATAGTGTGAGTACTCGGAGGAAAATTAGTTGGAACTAAATAAATACAACGAAATTCGCAAAACCAAGACACCATTGCCCTCCGTCTTGGACTCATCTAGCACCGTGCAAAGTTTCGAATGAAAATATGAATGCAGTAATAAATGGCATTCGAACGAAAATTAGTAGCTGCACCGTGCATACTCTAGAAATTTTGTTCGAATCCCATTCTTTTATGCGTGCATATAATTACTTGAAAATTTACACAGAGGTAGATAATTATTAAACGGATGGCAATGATGTCTTGGATTTGTATAATTTGAACAAAAAAAAAAAAAAAAAATAGTTTTATTATCATCGAAGCGACGCCGAACAGCTGATCCGTGGCTCTGGCCGTGGCTCTGGCGAAGCGAGCTCGACGACTGCGCATACATTGTGCGCGTCTATCTGGCGTCTATCTTGCGGCCGGCTGTAGACACTTTTACGCACCCGCTTTCAGTGCGTGTTTTGATGTTTTGAAACGGTCTCCGTTTACCGAGATGTCCTGTTCCTGTGCTTTTCGACGACGTGATGCAGAGCCAGTTTTATTATCTTCAGAAAAGTGTTGTGGCTCATGTACACCTAAGTATCTGCTTTGTAGCAGTAGCCTTTGCTCACCGCGATCTCGCTCGCGGATCGGCTGTTCGCGGCTCTTGAATTCTAGTGTACTTAAGTAGTGCTGTGCAAAAAGTGTAAGACAGTGATGCATCAAAATTGCAGCCACGATGCGACATGTGAGTGGCAATCCGTCAAGGAATACTGCACTAGGGGAAAATACGTAACTCCAGCAAGAAACTTGAGTTTCCGCTTGGAGATTATCCCTTGTTTTGGTGTCCACTTCTGTTGCTGCTGCTGCTCTTGCTGCCTTCACTGCTGTATACATTCAACTTTCAAGATACAGTCAAGATGAGGATTGACTATCACTGTTTGTACTGCTCCAACGATGTAAAGATGACCCTATAGCTGACTTACACTGTCTGTGCATTATAGGTTGGCATTGATAGCTACAGACAAGACGACTAGATCAATACTGTCTGGTGCTACTGATGCTCACATATTGTTAACATTCAAACGTGGGCACAAATTATTGTCTTCAGATGATATTGATAAATATGTATCGGTGGAGATTCCAAATCCTGAACTTGATGCGATTTTATACGATATTGTTAAGTCGGGGTAAGGTACACATAATAAGAGCAAACTTATTATAAAAATAACACAAACTGAGACTCTTTATTAATACACGTCAGCTCTCACTAGCTGTCATAACCGGACTGATCAAAACAATAACATTTAGAACATCGTTAATCTCGTTGTCAAGGGTGTTGCTATGTGCGATTTCCATGTTCGAATCTCACATACATAACAATACAGTTACCAAAAACATGATACGTTGACCCTGTGACGATAGTGCGACGTTGCAAACGTCGCAGCCACGCAAAACGTGTGTTGCTGTTTTGCGCGGAAAATTGTCCTTAACGCATAAGGCCGAGAAAGAGACAGTCGGCGTGTGCGAAGCCCGCGTTTCTCGGACGTGAGCTACGTCCCGGGAATTCGCGGAAATTGCCAGCCGTCGTGAGCTCTGGGAAGAAGTTCGCCGGTCCGAGCTGGCGCGAGACGAGCAACCAATCAGCCCGTCTCGCGCCTCGCTTGGCCAATCGGACTACGTTATCGGCCGGGCCCTAACGACCGGGAGAGTGTCGCCGAGCGCGCGAACGCAACGTGACTCGGCAGTTCTCGTCTCGATCCCGTCGACGCGACACGTCGACGAGAGAGAGAATCGCACGCGAGTGTGAAGTGTGCGAATGTGTGGAGAGAGAGTGTGTAAGGAGAGCAGCATCAGCATCACGACCTGAACCGCCATCCCGAGGAAGGAGCCCATCCCCGGAGACGACCATCCAGCCGCCCGCCACTGCTGCAATTCAGAGTCTTCCCCGCCCGGCTGCCATCTTCCGTCGAGCAGGCACGAGAGGAAGGGAGCCAGAACGGGAGGAAGGACGCCGGCAGGAGAGCTTTTGCCATCCCGTCGCCATCCGCCATCGAGCAGGCACGAGAGGAAGGACGACGGAACAAGAGGAAGGCCGCCGTCGTCGAGTCTACGTGAGAGAGAGAGAGAGAGAGAGATTTAGATTTAGATTTAAGTGTTTTATTACTGTACATTATGTTGTAAAAATAGTATTATAGAAAATATTTACAGATTAATTACAGGTTTGAGCGATAGATGATTTGAAGTATGTTAAGTAATGGTGGTGAGATGAGATTGCGAAAAGTTATGAATGAGGTGTTTGTGTGATAGTTACTATTGTTTGTGAAGGTGTTTGAGAGAATGTTGCGAATTTAGTTAAAATAGGCTAAGATATAGGATGGTACAGCAGTATTAAATAGTTTTCTTAGAAAACAAGCCATAGAGTACTTCCTACGTCCGGCGGTAGTGAGCCAGCCGAGCTCACGCCTGTAAGGAGTGATGTGCTCATCCCTTCTTACACCATAGATGTAACGAATTCCTGTATTTACCAGTCTCTGTAGTTTGAGGTCTAGTTCTTTAGTCAAGTCACAGTATACCAGTGAACAATAGTCAATGATGGGAAACAGGAGAGCCTGCACAAGATGTTTGCGCAGTCTAAGGCTAGTGCTTTTTCAAAAGAAGTGTAGACGGTACATTAAAGAGTGAGCACGTTTGCATATTTGCTTGACATGCTCTTTCCAGGTTAGCTTCGAATCTAGCAATAACCCGAGACTGCGCACGGATGATTGATACTCGACCCGGGCTCCTCCTATGTTTATGTAGGTGTTAGCTACAGTTGGTAAAGAGTTTATGTAGTAAGGGGAGCCCAGGACGATCGCCTGAGTTTTGCTGACGTTTAACTTCAAACGATTTTGTGCTGCCCAGCCTGAAATCCTCTCGGCATTAGCTGTCATCCTAACGGAACAGGAATCCAGCTCCTCGAGGGGGCATTGACAGTAGATCTGGAGGTCATCCGCATAAATGAGGTGATAGGTGTCTGAGTCAAGGCAGAAGCCGATGTCATTGATGTATAACGAGAATAGCAGGGGGCCCAGGACGGACCCCTGTGGGACTCCCGTGTTGAGAGGGCGAAAGGTGGAGAGCTCGCCCTTATCACCAATGACAGCCTGCTCTCTGCCCGTAAGATATGATGCAAGCCAGCGGATGACCTGTTTCGAGAAACCGAAAGAGGTTAGTTTTGAGAGAAGTTTGACGTGACACACAGTGTCAAACGCCTTACTAAAGTCGAAGAGGAGGAGAAGTGTAACCATCTTTTTGTTTATCCCTAGCCTGATATCGTCGGTCAACTTTATCAGGCCTGACTGAGTACTATGTCCGGAGCGAAAGCCGGTTTGAAGATCATCAAGGCAGAGCCTCGATTCCAGATATTCAGATATTTGTTTGTGTACCAGCCATTCCAGTGCCTTTGACAGAAAACATAGAAGGGAGATCGGACGATAGTCAGAAAGAGATGTTGGGGAGCTGACTTTGTTTAGCGCATGCACTAGAGACTTTTTCCAGACAGAGGGGAAGCATGACTCGCTCAGGGACAGGTTAAAAATTCTACAGAGAAAGGGAGCGAGTACTGGCAATGCCTTCTGAATGATGCCCTGTGGAATGCCATCACTGCCTCTTGCCTGGGAGTCAAAGTGCATTATCGCAGCTAAAACGTCCGATTCCGTTATCTCCCTGAAGTTAAAGTGTACGGGGGTGTTCAGACTCTCGAGCCCTTGCAGGTAGTCCGCAACGTCAGGGGCCAGCGGATCGGTGGAAATTCCGCTAAAGTGCCTGTTGAGGTCTTCAGTAGAGAAACGAGAGGGAGGTGATTCCCTGGAGGTGGTGATTCCAAGTTTCTCTAGCTCTCTCCAGATCTCACCGGCGTCAGTCAGAGACGCCAAGCGTGAATGATAATAATTCAGCCTGGCATCCTCGACCTGCCGATGAGCGTCATCCCTAGCTAGTCTATAGAATAGCAGCTCTAAGGGGAGACGCGATCAGCGAAAACGTCGATAGAATCTGTCCCGTTCTTTCACAAGGTCACGAAGAGCCGTGGTGAACCACGGGTGACGTTTCGTTCGTGGGGTCACTGTTCGTAATGGGGCGAGATGGTTTATGGCGTTAGTCAAGTTAGCGTTCAACAGTGTGATGCAGTCATCAAGTGATGATGTAGCGAGCAATGACCAGTCGCACACAACCAAGAAGTCCCTTAGCTTTTCGGCGCAGTTGCCTTTGTAGTTTCTGTAAGAGTAAGTTTGAGGTGCGTGTAGTGGCATCTGTACGTCGAGTGTGGCCGTTATAAGGTCATGTCCGTTAATAAATGGTGTGTCGGTCTTCCAGTGTGCGAGCAGGCGATCCTGCTCGTCAATTAAGCAGAGGTCAAGCCAGGTGTCGGAATCCTGTTTGTGGTGCGTTGCACCATAGGGAACCGACAGAAGTGAGTTCTCATCTATGAATGACCTGATGAAATTGGCATCCTCAGAAGAGGAGAGCTGATCAGCGTTGAAATCACCCATGACAAGTTTAGTGGAGTAACAGTGCATGTGCGTGGTTAGTTTTTCCATAAAGTCACTGCCCTGGATGAAAGGGGCATGGGGTGGTCGATATACAACGCCGACGAAGATAGGGTTAACTCCCCTCGCTGAGACCTCACAGAAGAGATACTCAGGCTTCCCTGGCCTGCCCAACCAAGTGCCGTCGGATGAAGTGATGATTTTAGCTGTGAGAGAGTTGTGTATGTAGAGGGCCACACCTCCGCCGTTCCGGTTTCTGTCTCGTCTGAGTAGTATGTAGTTGTCCAGTAAAGGGATGGTTTTGATTTTGTCATCTAGCCAGGTCTCAGTTACAGCAATTACGTGAAAGAAGGGACGAGTAGACAAGAAGAGCCTAACCATCTCAATGTGACCCGTGAGAGAGTTAGCATTGACATGACAGGCCCTTAGTCCCTCGGACAGAGTTAACTTGGATGATGAAGATGTTGATTTAGATGACGATGAAGGTGGCGAAGGACGAATGATGTGTGTGTGAATAAGCGACGTCCTCTTCAGTGGATGATGGTGCTGTTGTTGTTGTTGCTGCTGTTGTTGATGGCTGGAGGGATCTTGGCTAAAAAAGCGTCCAGGTCCTCCTCACTACTGACGATGGTGGCCCTGTCCGAGTTGTTGGGGGACCGGACGAAGATGGTACCGTCCCTGACGTAGGACCTGCATCCTGGTCTCCTATTGACCTCCTGTCTGGAGAGAGAGAGAGAGAGAGAGAGAGAGAGAGAGAGAGAGAGAGAGAGAGAGAGAGAGAGAGAGAGAGAGAGAGAGGGAACGAGACGAGGGAGGGCCGGCCGTGCGGCTGGCGCGTGTGTGTGTGCGAGAGAGAGAGACGGAGAGTTGCGTGACGTTACTGGCTACGGCTTGGGGACTAGCGCGTGTACGTGTGTGTGAGAGAGAGAGAGAGAGAGAGAGAGAAAGAGAGAGAGGGAGAGAGAGGGTCAGCTGTGTTCAGAGGTGAGAGCCTCAGGACTATAGCGTGGCAGAGTGTGTGTGTGCGGAGTTTGCGAGTATCTGCGGGTCCTGCGTGGCTACCTTGCGTGGGCGGCTAAGGTCACCACGTTGTAGGGAAGGGCTGGGCGAAATACAAGTGCAGAAACGTGAATAAAGTGTTGTTTGTGTTTGACTTCTTTCCTGTTTCCCACCTCTCCCCAGCGTACTCCCATACGTCGGCGATCGCGTGTAAAATTCCGCGAAATAAAGAAATCCTAGTGCACGCGGAGGCGCTAGGTGTTGCGCACCTGTGTTGGGAGGCACAGCGTCGCAATAGATGCATGATAAATGAAAAATGTACTAACTATTATCTAAAAGAATTTCTAGAAAAAAACTACTGTCAATGCTGATGGTCATCTATTATATTGTCGACGAAATAACGGTATGATAATTAGACATAATAATCGAGATATCAATAACCGATATGTAGTACCGATATGTATTATAACGAGTTGCCTATAGTGCACTCTAGGGTGGTTCAAAATTTCCCCACTTTCGAGTTTTTAATTTGTAACCCCTTGAAAAGCTTAAATACATAAAAAAAAATAAAGTAGCTGCAAGGAGGGTGCTGTGCGATGAATTTTAAAGGTCTCTACGTCCGAAAGAAAATCGTTATTTTTTGTTTTTTTCAGTATTTCCGTTCTTTTTTTGATCATTGCTAATAAGGCTTAATAAAAGTTTTTTTAGGTCATCAAAAGTGTTTTTTTCGATACACTATAACCTATTATATAAGTTCAGACCCACATCTAACCCAAGACAAAATTTTACCCGTTCAAAATTGATCATTTTTGTCAATTTTGGACGAAAAATGCGGGCAATGCGACAATTCTCCGCTAACCCATTCTTATTTCTTAATCGGGACAGGTAAGGGCACGTTTAGAAAATAATTTTTACCACTATTTACTGAAAAACTGCGAGAGAATGTGGGATATAATATGTTTAAAACGCCAAACGATTGATTATATTCATTTTGTAACTATCAATGGTACCGTATTTATATATATGTATATATATTTTTTGTTTGATTTTCTACGAATCAGTTTGTACCATTCATCAAAGAGCTTTCTTACTTTGATGGTTACGTGCCCAATATAACTAAATTAAATTAGATATAACTAATGAAGAACTTGATAATATAGTTATTGTGAATTATTGTATCGCATAATAAATTACCTTGAAGATATATTAAATGTTGTCCAAAGATTTATCAAAAATTTTTTTTTTTTTTTTTTGATAAATGATGATATAAAACATTGCTTAAAACATCTCTAGTTGTTGAGACAAATATTTTTTGAAAGTGTTTTTTGAAAGTTTCAAACAAAAATTATTGTCTAACTCCTCTTAGCTCCTGGTATGCGAGATTCAAAGACGAGTTTCTTCTAACAATATTATAAAGCGTTTCGTCCTAGACTGTTAGACTGGACTCCTCAGTAAGGATCCAACAGTCCTCCTTAGACGCTCTGCTGCGAGATGTTACTACAGCCCAATATATGTAGGAGTCCCTCGACTACTTCAGTTGTGGGAAGTAGTCAGCCTCCTACCGGCATTTCTTTCAACAGTATGCCGAATTACAAAGTATATATCTGACTGTAGACAACTGAATTAGTCGAGGGACTCCTACATATATTGGGCTGTAGTAACATCTCGCAGCAGAGCGTCTAAGAAGGACTGTTGGATCCTTACTGAGGAGTCCAGTCCAACAGTCTAGGACGAAATGCTTTATAATATTGTTAGAAGATACTCGTCTTTGAATCTCGCATACCAGTAGCTAAGAGGAGTTAGACAATAATTTTTGTTTGAGAATAATTTGTTGGGTTTCACTCGTATCACCGTAGTCAGAAAGTTATACACTTTCCAAAAATTTTTTTCTCTGTAAATTCACGAGTGTAATCTCTAGTTGTTGGTAAATAATTATCATCAAAGTTTGACTTTTCATTTCTTACAATATTAGTCTTGTTTTGCTTTGTCGTTGCTGAGTTAACCTTGAGAGACTGAAAAAGTATTAGGACCTACCTATTAGTATAAAAAAGTACGTTCGTAAATCGTGATAACGCTTAGTGCATAAATAATAAGTTATTAACTTACAATAATATTGAAATAAAATAAGGAGTAATTGCGGTAAACGCCGTTGATTGACTAATGCAACGAAGTATTTATTCCCGTAGAAACAGACAGTTTTATAACGACTAGTATATTCGAATATTTCAAAAATAACGAACTGTCGCTCTTTTTTCATGTCCCATAATGCATTAGTATGCCCCGAAATTCAAATGACTAAGAAACGCTTTTTTTGGAAAAAACTTTCTCGGGTTCAATTATTTGTCGAAAAAATAGAAATATTTATTTGGATAGAGTGTTGAGTTATAAAAAGACAAAGATTAATGCAAATTAATTCGTCCTTGTTATTTTATCGAAACTGAGGTGGTCTCCAGCATCGATACTATTGGGTACGGGACTGATGGGTAAACCAAAATGAATATAATCAATCGTTTGGCGGTTCAAACATATTATATCCCGCATTCTCTCGCAGTTTTTCAGTAAATAGTGGTAAAAATTATTTTCTAAACGTGCCCTTACCTGTCCCGATTAAGAAATAAGAATGGGTGAGCGGAGAATTGTCGCATTGCCCGCATTTTTCGTCCATAATTGACAAAAATGATCAATTTTGAACGGGTAAAATTTTGTCTTGGGTTAGCTGTGGGTCAGAACTTATATAATAGGTTATAGTGTATCGAAAAAAACACTTTTGATGATCTAAAAAAACTTTTATATAGCTTTAATAGCAATAATCAAAAAAAGAACGGAAATCTGAAAAAAACGAGAAATAACGATTTTCTTTCGGACGTAGAGACCTTTAAAATTCATCGCACAGCGCCCTCCTTGCAGCTACTTCATTTTTTTCATGTATTTAAGCTTTTCAAGGGGTTACAAATTGAAAACTTGAAAGTCGGGAAATTTTGAACCACCTTAGATCACTCGTTACGTCCTTCTCTCCTAGACTATATTCTAATTATATTCTTGTATCAAATATATATGTATTTGTAAGAACATTGTTTTCAGCCGCAAGGTGTAACGGTTCGACTTTCCCCGTATGTTGAGTAGTCGGCCGGACGCCAGGATCTGGTTAGGGAAAAGGTTAATTGAAGAGACTGTTTATGTAAATTATTAACAAAATAGGTACTTTTTAGTAAATAAGATAGCAAGTTGTTCGTTCAATTATTAGTCTCCATCTGTAACAGAAATCGAGATCGCGGTTTGTTTAAAATATTTCGCCTTTACAATCGGTCTGATTTAAACTAGTGCGGGTAACGGTACATCAACGCGACGTTGACTGAGTTACGTAGTTTCGGTGTATTTATCGGTTCTACGGACGCGGTATCGGAGATTCGGACGGTGACGTGGATTCGGGATATTGTCGGGTTTTCGGAGATTAGGAATCCCTCGGGTCCATAGAGTCGTGAGCGCACGGCTCTACGGATCGAGGTCGCTCGTCTCGTTCTTCTCCTGTTCCTGTGTGCTCACAGCGACCAGGTGAATCTTGAGATGTGGGCGTGAGATCGATTTCGAACGGGCAGGAGTTGGCCGCGGCTTCACCAGGACGTGAGCGCACGACCTGGGGAATCGTCGGCGGGGCTTTATTGTTCCCTAGGTCCCGTGTGCTCACGGTGGCGGGGAAAACAACAAGTCCCTGGGAACGGGGTTCAGGAGCAGGTGGCGACGTCGGGTAATGACTACGTGTGCTCTCGGAGACGAGACTCGGCACGGTTCGGTTGTTCCTGGTTGTCTCGTGTGCTCACGACGACAACTCGGAGTTCCGGGTTCGCTAACTCTGTCGTCACGTGTGCTCACGAGGCGACGTCGTCGGCGTCGGTCTATCTCTGGCCGTTCCTTGCGATAACGTGTGCTCACGATGCCGCCCGGAGTTAAGCTCGAATAGAACTGCCCGCTGCGCCGCGCAGCCCGCTTTATATAAGTGTGCTCACGGCGCGCCGTTCGCACCGCCTGGCGCGTCGCTGCTTAGTATCTTGTTGACTCTCGCGCTCGTGCGGACTGGCCTTTCGGTTGGTACGCGCGCGCGATCACTGGCGTAAGCTGATTGACTCGGGGCCGCGTTTGCTTGTTTTATGTGCGAGACTTGCGTCTCGTCACAAAGGTAAGTGAGAGAGCAGACAGCCCTTCGAACTCACACAGAGTAGAGTAGAGTAGAGTAAATAAAAAGTTTATTTGCAGTGCAAAATATAGTTCTACATACATAGATACATTATGATACATTATAAACAAGTCATATCGGACATTTTCGCTGTAGCACTCGCAATTGTTTACAAACTTTTATTATAAATAAGTATATATAAATAGTATTTACAGACGTATTTATAAAATTGCGCAGTAGTATTTCCTCAGCCTCTGAGAAACAGAGAAGATGTCGTAAAAGTTCATTGGTCCCTGAGAAACAGAGAAGCTGTCATAAAATTTGCATTATTAAAGATAATCTCGCGTAGTTTTGACTCATATTTACATATCGATGGAAGAGCTTTAATTTCGGATGGAATCGGATTCCAGAGACGAGCTCCCATCGATCGTAGAGAGTATAGGCGAGTTTCTAGCTGTATTGGCTACAAACAAGTCGCATAGATAGGCAGGCTTTTTAATGCGAATTATTTGATACAGTAATAAACATATCTGGTACATTCGCAGCTGCTCAACGCTAGGCCACTGTAGTCCGACCCGATAGGGAGTAATGTGCTCATCACGCCTCACACCACATACGTAACGCACATATGAATTTTGCAATTTCTGCAGTCGACTCTGCAGTTCGTCTGTCACATCTAAAAATACAGTACTGCAATACTCGAAGTGAGGAAAAACCAAAGACCGTACCAGCTGCTTGCGCAGAGCCTTGGTGGTACTGGATCTAAATATTTTAAGGCTGTATAATACCCTATTTACCATGCTGGTAACATGATCCACATGCGGCTTCCACGTCAACTTAGAATCCATAATAACACCGAGGTTTTCGACCGTGTCAGTGAACGGTACGCGCACACCACCCCCCAACTCAATGCGAAGCTCGTTAATTGATAGCTTATTATGTGAAGAGCCAAAGACGATTACCTGGGTCTTCGCGGCATTGAGGCGAAGACCGGCGCGCGTCGCCCAAAGCTCCACAGCCTGAACAGCATCCGACAAGATGGCGAGTGTTTCCGGTGATTCCTCTTCTGTGCTCTGAACATAAATTTGCAGGTCGTCAGCGTATAATAGTCTCTTAACGCGTCCTGAAGTAAGAATATCTTTTATGTCCGTTATGTATATGATGAACAGCCGCGGGCCCAATATAGAGCCCTGCGGAACCCCAGGATTAGTAGACACCCAATCAGAGACTCCCCCGGATCTTGCCACGACTCGCTGCTTTCTACCGGACAGATATGACTTGACCCACTGAATTACCGACCTTGAGAACCCCAAACCAATCATCTTGCGTAAAAGCCCAGAGTGCGATATAGTTTCGAAGGACTTACTGAAATCGAAGAGTAATAGCACAGTCATAAGTTTCTTTTTGTCATTTATTCCAAGTCTGAGCCGCCTGAGTACTATTAAACTGCTGGAATCCAGTCTGGCATGGGTCAGAAAGCTTCTCTCTAGTCAGGTAGTCGGCTATCTGGTCATGAACTAATTTTTTAAGGACCTTTGATAGAAAATCGAGGATAGCGATCGGCCGGAAGTCAGAGGGAGCGGATGGAACGTTTTTCTTTTTGAGCGGACAGAGATGTGATTCCTTCCATGCACCCGAAAACACGCCAGATCGAAGTGATGCATTAAAAAGTGCGGTGAGATACGCCACGATGGCCGGGAGAGCTTTTGCGACGACAGACTGCGGAATGCCGTCCTCGCCACGCGCCTGGGAGGAGAAGTGAGATACGGCCATAATTACATCCACAGGAGTGATAGGATTAAATGTAAAGACAGCACTCACGGCTTCCGCCAACGACGCCTCCAAGTCGTCCTCGCACACGCCCGGCGAGACCGACACGCTCGCAAAATGCGTATTCAGTTCATCGGGCGTAAACCCGTGCAACACTTCGCTGGTCTTAGGGAGCAGACCGAGGTTGCGTAATTTCCTCCAGATGTCCTTCTTACCGCTCAATGCTTCAAAGATTTTGTTTTGCAGGAATTCATTGCGCGCTTGAGCCGTTAATTCGTTCGTTCGTGAGACCAAGTCTAGGTATTCCACCCAAAGCTTGTTGTCGCCGGAGTATTTGTAACGTCTCCGCAGTGCTTCACGTTGCCGGTATAGATACGCCAGCTCGTCGTCTACCCATGGTGCATTTTTATTATTGAATTTACGAGTTTTTAACGGGGCTAAATTGTCAATTGCATCCACGAGGTTGACGGTGAGGCAGAGTTTCTCGTCTATGTCCCTCTCCGAGTACTTTATGTCATCTCTTTCATCAGCGATGAAAGGCGCCCAATCACAGAAGGATAGGAAATCTTGAAGTTGGAGCGGATTAATAGCTCTATTATTCCTATAGGTATAGGATTCCGTTCGAGCAATTGACGCTGTTACAAAAGCTTTTATAGAGACGTCAATAATATTATGCTTGCCGTGAAAGGGCGGCATTTCATTGCTGAAGTCAAGCATCTCGTCGTCGTTCTCGTCAGTAAAAATCGCGTCAATCCATGCGTGCGAGGTCCCGGTCTGATGAGTCACGCCATGTTCCACGAGTCAAAGTGCCAGTTTGCCCGCTAAGCGACGCATATACTTAGCATCCTCGGATGATGACAGTAGGTTCAAGCTAAAGTCCCCCATTATTATTTTGTGACTAAAGTCACAAGACAGCTCCGTAAGCCTCTCGACGAAATCCGAATTCCTCTCGAAGGCCACGTGAGGGGGTCTATATACCACCACCACCAAGACCGGATGCGACTGTCCCTGCTGAACTTTACATATTAATTATTCAACAATTTCCGGTTTTTCCGGGCTGGTGATACTAGACTGATCAAGGACAGTCACCTTCAGCGAGTTATGTATGTACAGGGCCACGCCACCCCCTCCGTATTGCGGTCAACTTGGATGATGGAATCGCCATCAATTTTAATCGCATGGTCCTCGAATTTTGGGGCCTAAGCGCGTCTCTGCAATCCCGAAAACACGAAAAGAAGGATTAGCTTGTACGTAATCTCGCAATTGAACCACGTATTTCGGTAGTGAGATGATGTTAACGAAACCCGCCCGAAAGCTCCGGAAAGCCACACGCACAACGCCGGGTTGTCCTAGCCACAGAGAGAGAGACACGCGCGTGTGTGCGGATTCTTGGAGGATTGTTGCTGCATCAGTGACGTATTCCTGGTGTGTCGCCGGTTGGAACTGTCCCTAGTACTACTTGGACCAGCGTGCCAGTAACGAGCAGTGAAGTCAATGGCCACTTGACTTTCCACTGCACCCAGCCACACACAAATAGAAGCTGTTTAGCGAGAGTCCCCGACACCGGCTTTGCGCCACTCCAGTCGAGGCCACGAGGCATCCTTGCGAGTCTGCACAAGTTGCGAATGTAAGTACCAGCAAGATCGGTACACTCTCTCTCTGCATCATTGGCTCTGCTTCGTCTCTCTCTGACTTAGCGCTGCTCTTGTAATAGAATTTAGATTTACATAAACTGAACTGTTGACATTACGCCGCCTGTGTAATTTCGCACCTGACTCTACCGCTTCCCGCGCATTCCTCTTAGAAGTAACTCGCGACTAATCTACGTAGCCTAGAAAAAAAGTCTGTTTTTACATTTTGTTGACGCGTTTTTTTTTTATAGTGATTTTTTTGTTTTGAGATTTCAGTTTTTTCTAATAAAGTTATTGAAAAAGTTAATAAAAGTAAATTGCTTAATATGTACATGAAAGAGAATAAAATTACCTATCTTTTTACCGCAGATAATTTATATTATCTTTCGTCGTTCTTTTACTATACACCATAAAGTGCAATTTTTTGAAACCGTTATAACTCGAAAACTAAATGTCGAACCTTTCTAAAAAAATATATGATTATTGAAGGTAATTAGAACTATATACCACTTTAATTTTAAGTCATTTTATGGAGCAGGTCCGGAGAGAAACATCAAAAACTGAAAAAAATCGTTTTTCTATGGGACGCGATAACTGGAGTAAAAAGGCAATAATTAAGTTGAAATTTTTGATTTAGTTAGCATTGATCTTGATCCCTATCTTTGCGCTGTTTATGAAAACAATCGGTTTCAAAGATATTAAGTTTCAAAATTTTCTTTCTCACCCTGTATCCTATGAGTCGTTCGTTCTACGTGACGCGATAATTGAAGTAAAAAGGCAATGATCAATTTAAAATTTTGGATTTTTTTCGCATAATATTGTGCATTATAGTGCTTTCTTTATCCCGTTGCAACAAAAGTTATGACGAGGAACAATGTCATAACCTCCCCAGCATAAATATCATGATGTATAATAATGTATTACAGCTCTGTTACAGGCGAACGGCAGAGAGTGGAACAGGAGTAAGCACGGTAAGTGGGGAGCGAGAGAGAGAGAGAGAGAGAGCCTCGCGCGCGTGCCGTGTCTCGCGGAGAGAGAGATAGATTCGTTTAGACTCGCAGAGAGTAAGCATCGTGCGCGCGACTCCTCGATACGAAAAAGACCGATAGCTTTGTGAGAACGACGTGCGAAGGCTCCTGGTTTCACGACTGCAACCCAGAGGGTCCGACAACGACTGCGCCTTGTCCGAGGTCTCTGTGCGACTCCGCTACGTCCAAGGCTTCCGGGCGATTCCAACCACTCGCCTGCGAAGGAGACGTCCTGGGGCTGAGCCGACTCTCGTCAACCGTAAGTGTCAGCTCTGCATCTCTCTCTCTCACCAGTGCCCTCCCGGTCTCTAACTGCTCGTGTACCTACTTTTTGATTGAACAATATACTCTACATTTTCTACGCTGCCCAGCGTGTTTTGATTGAACACCGGTCCGTACTCCTATTATACTCCCCGCCGCCTCCGCGGACACGTGCATCGCTTCACGGTGCACGTGCGAATAAACTGCAGCTAGCCGAAATAAGACCTTGGCCGGTCCACCTACGAACTCGATAACACCCGAGGAAACGAGACTTGGTCTCGATTATTGCGCGGTTGTCTCTCCGCTCCGGTAGCTGCACTGCACGCAGCTAACGTCTGCGCGGCTATCGACACCGAGCAGAGCAGCCCCGTTATAAAGTATATTATTAATATAAATCAGATAGAAAGTATAACTTTTTGACTTCATTTAGTTTAGAAAATATTATGTGATTGGGGATACCACTTTAAACAAAGTTTTATATCATCCATTTTAACACTTGTATATGTAAATCCCATTAAATAGTGAGATATAAAACATTGTTTTAAGGAAACGTAAAAGAAAATTGAAAATATTTCAGCTTAGTTAATAGACAAATATTGAGATATAAAAACTGTTACATTTCCTTACAAAAAAAACAAAAAAAACGCGCCGAGATATCTACCGCTTGGTGGTGAGGAAACGATATCATTTAGATGTAATTAATACAAAGATACAAAGGTGATGTTTCTTGGAGATCAGTTTAACAATTAGCTATGCGAGATATGCGAAAGAATGATAGGGAGAGAGAGAGAGAGAGAGAGAGAGACCGAGAGAGAAAGAGAGAGAGAGAGAGAGAGAGAGGATTAGATAGGTCTTTATTCACTTTACAGTAAAAAAAATATAAATACATATAAGAGTCACAGCAACTATGTTGCAATAATACTACAGAATGTCATAATAATAAAATAAATAAAATATAGGTGGTAGATAAATAAAAAATATATATACACATTAGTGCGCTAGGCAGGTAGTGGTGGTTAATGCCCACACATATCACAGTTCATTTACATTGTTTTGGTTTGGTCATAGACCTATCTAAAACCTTGCACTAGCTAAATCACAGATTAGTTATCACGGGAGTATAACAAACACATAGGTACCACGAAGTATAAGTTTGAACAATAAAATATATCACATACAGCCGAAAGGCTTTGTCAGACTAGATTAGCAACGCCGGACGATCCCAGGCAGTCAGAGTTCGAGAGCCAGTAAGTGTCGTCGCAATGCCCTTTTGAATGAGGCGATCGATGGTAGATTACGCAGGGTAGAGGGGAGAGCATTCCAGAAGCGAGCACCCTGAACCTGAAAGGCTCGAGTACCGATCTCGGTGCTCGCTGCAGGGATGTTAAGTTCCGGAGGAACACCCCTAGCGGAGGGACGCGGCTTGTATTTCGTGAAGAAAGAAGCCAGATACTTCGGCTCACCTATCCGAACCGCCTTATAAATGAGAATGGCCTCAAAGTAGAGCCTTCGCGAGTCAGTGCTAAGCCAGTCTAATCGCCTTCGGTAGGGGGTAATATGCTCGTCCCTTCTCACCCCAAAGATATATCTCACACATGCATTGCTTAGTCTTTGTAGTCGTATCCGTTGTTCGTTCGATGCGTCCAGGACAGTCACAGCACAGTAATCGAGGTGCGGCTGAACCAGTGTCTCGACTAGCCTTTTACGAAGAGTCTCGGTGGTACAGCCCCTGATGAACCGCAAGCTGTACAGGGCTTTGTTGACTTTTTTCGTAATTGAGTCCACTTGCGGTTTCCAAGTAAGTTTGCTATCAAGTACAACACCGAGACTCACGACCGTTTCACTGAAGGGGACGATCACTCCGTCCTGCAGCCGAACTCCAGGCAAGCTCCATGACTTAATATCGTTCACATTCCTCATGGAGCCAAAAAATATAGCCTTGGTTTTGCTGGAGTTCAGCCGCAGACCGGAGCTCCCCGCCCAATCAGACACGATTCGTGCCGCATCAGCCAGCCGAGCCAGACCCTCCTCAAACTTATCCTTGGTCGTATGCAGATAAATCTGGAGGTCGTCGGCGTAAAGCGTAAAAGAGATGTTGTGTTGTTGTGCCATCAAGTACGTCTCGTAGGTCGTTTACGTACAGGCTGAACAGGAGGGGTCCCAGGACAGAACCCTGTGGAACACCCAGGTTGGTGTCTAACCATTCTGAGTTACCTATGCAGGCCTGGCTGCTTACCGCCGACGAACATCGCTTGCTATACATATATTAATATATAATATATATATATAATTAAATCTCTCTCTTCTCCTCTTAGTAAAAGCCCTACACTGCGACCCCTTCCAGGCCGGGTTTCCGCAAACACCACAGTACACAGACTGCGCTGTTGAAGTTAACTGGACGACGTTCGTATGGCCCATCAACAAAAGATAGTAACTCTTTGCTGCTGTTTGACTTCAGTAAAGCCTTTGACACATCTCATCCTACGAACTCTTGCTGAAACTGCGGCAGTGGGTTCTCCTAGGACAGCTCTTCTGTGGATAAAATCATATTTTACAGGGCGCACACAAATGGTAATATCAAATAAGAATGGTA
>CM053172.1:13529477-13665693 GCA_012977825.3 Pteromalus puparum | reverse complement strand
ATATGAGCTGTCTTTTTGACTAATTGATTTAAGTGATTTTGGTATTTGTAGGTTTTATTCCCTAGTAATACTAGAGCTATTTTTATATTGCTCTTTAAACTATTATAATGATATTGTAACAGCCTCTAATTTGAATAACTGCTTGATTGATAATGGCATATCGTTCACTGCAAAGTGATTTTTATTAATAATTTTCAAAATTTTGTTCTGTATTCTTTGAATTAAGTTCAGACAACTATCGTAGGCCTCCTCCCACGCTTATTATACCATATTTGACATGGCTTTGGAAAAATGCATAATAAATTTATCAAGAGCGTTTTTCGATCAAAGAAACTCTTGATTTTGGCAAAAATAAAAATGAGATATCTCGTTTTTTTAACCATACTTTCAATGTGTTTTGTCCCATCGCTATTGCTATAATCGAAAATTACGCCAAGATCATTTATTGATTTTCTACCGCTTTTGATAGGATAATTACCAATACTTATTTGTATATCTTCAGGTACGCTATTCAATAGTGCCATACGTAATGAACACAGTTTACTTAGATTTAATGAAAGCTGTCAGAGCAAGCCATTTGGATACCCACTCTAAACAATCATTCATCCTCTCCTGGAGCAGATGACCACTTATCATCACTCGAGATATGACAGTGTCGTCCGCATAAGACATGATGGTGTCCTTTGGCATATCTAGCAATAGGATCGTTAACGCTATAATATAAAAAATAATGGTCCTTAATATAGTTCCTTGGTGCAACGCCAATAGATATTTCTTTATAATTGCTTTTATAGTATAGAGATTTTAACGCTTTGCTTCTATCGGATAGATAGCTAGTTAACAATTTTAAGATATTGCCTCTAATTCCATATCTTTCTAAACTTACTAAGCCAAATTGCAGCAGTCCACCGTATCAAAGGCTTTGGCCAGATCCAAAAAGGCTGTTATAGTGGGCTTGCTTTGTCGAGATTTCTATAGATGATGTTAGATTATAATAATTCAAGGCATCAGTTGTACCTCCTATTATTTCATGAAACCAAATTGTTTATCTGATATAATATTACATGTGATAAAGAAATCAAAGCAGTCCTATATGAATTATTTTTTTCAAGAGTTTCGCAATATTTGAAATAAGGAAATAGGTCTGCTAATTAGACATACAGCCACTATCTCACCGCTTTGAAAATAGGTACTATATCAGCCCTCTTTAGTGCCTCTGGCCATTACAGCTTGTTGTATACTAAGATTAAAAATATATTCCAATGGTTTTACAATATGAAATCGCGATAGCTGTATAATATTTGCACTAATATTATCTACTCCTCCAGCTTTCTTTTTCATGCTCTTTTATAATTTCTAGAATTTCTTGACAGTCAGTCGGGTTTACAAAAAATAGACTTATCATTGTTGCTTGGAAGTTTGTTGATCATTACTCAATTTTGGAATTTTATCGCTTAGTTCTTTTCCTACGCTACAATAGTATTCTGTCATCGCGTTTGCCATTCGCGTTTTATCAGTTATTTTCTGATTGTCTACAATTAAAATATTCAGAGCGAATTCTTTTCTTTGAGAATCTTTGCCTAATTTGCCAACTGATAGTTTTTCATAGCAGCCTTGAATTTTGACTAACACATCTCTCTCTCACAGCTATTATGCTGCAGTTAATGTCTTCAATATGCTGAACAATGATCTCAAAGTTTTAGATCTTAGTAAAGCTACAATAAGGAATAAATTAAAAATGTTCATAAGCGAGAAGGTACCCTAGACGAGTACAGTTTATTTCTTTTTGTTGATTTGGATGACTTTTAACTTTTAACTTTTGTAAAAATATTACGATCTATAAAATGTCATCGAACATGATTTGTTTTTTTTTTTTTAGTTTATAAGTTTAGTTTATAGGATAGTTTGTAAGTTTTTTTTTTGTAATCCACTCTATGTACAGGCAAGCTATGTCTTGCCTCTGTAGAATACCTTAATTGGTATATGTAAGTGGAAATAAATAAATAAATATATGTGTGTGTGTGTGTGTGTGTGTGTGTGATTGATTCGAAATAATTTTATCCATCAAACAAAAAAAAACTTGATAGAACTTTATATATGAAGTAAAAACAATTCTGATATTAAGCAATACATAATGTTGAAGGAAGCTACGTGCCAAAGAATTGGTAGCGGTTTTTAAAAAAATGTCAACAAATTAGTCTTTGGCTGATTTAACAATTTTCAAAGAAAATGTACACGCGAGACTTCAAGACTGGATCAAAAATTTGTCGAGCGTAGAAGTGAACGAAGCGCTGAACAACTTAGAATCACACACTAACGGTACGTTATTCGAACGAGCGAACAGATTATTAAGAAGGCTGCACGGTATTTATACAGCCGACGATTTTATTCAAGATATATGTTTAGCTTTCGTACAGTCACCCGCTTTTTCAAAAGACATGAGAAAAGATATCCTCACAATGATTGACGCAGAAGAAGCGCTTGATGATAGCATACAAGAAAAAGTGCAGCTAGCATCAAGCTCGCCACATGATCGCCAGAAGGCGGAGGACATGTCTCTCACAATGACCGTTGATGTGAGACCATACGTGACTAGGGAACAGGACTATGTAGACTCCGACGCGCCTTACAACAGACACGCCGAATAGCTTTGCGCCAGCGCACGTCGCTACTGCAATAGTAACGACTACCATAACAACAGCGCCTACATGCGCACACTATAGCAAAACAACGGGTGCGCAAGTTACAGTAACCTCTGCACTGCCGCAGAGCATATAAATGATAAATCAGAAAGCGCCTCTGGTTCGCACGGTTTTACCAAACGGTGACAACCAACTGATCCGGGTCTCGGTAGCTACGAAATTGCAAAAAGCTTGGTTAGCGGAATGTGATTTACAGAAAAATCAGATAGGAATGAATAGTTACATCTCAGAACAAATGGAAAAAGTCCAATGTCGATCGTCAAAAATTGTTGACTTGGACAATTTAAACAAAGATTTGCAATCAGAATTAAGAAACATAGTATCGAATGCGCAACAACAAGCAGCGAAAGACGCGTCGTGTATTGGAATAAATCGCAGGCGAAAAGTGTTTAATTTTAAGATACGTTTGATGTAAATTACTACGACATCTCAGGTCAACAAAGTAATTCAAACTTAAATGAGACAAAATTCCTAAATGCACACGCTCCAATATTCCACTTCACGACTAAGGCTTGTAACCCGAATGCTTCTATAGCAGCACACACACACCTCTGCCTAGGTCTTTAAGTGCAGGCGCTTCGCAGCATCCTAACGGACCGTCTCTAATCAGGCTGTATGCTCGAGCTGAGACGGGGGGATTTGGCCTCAGACGACTAAGAATTTGCTCTCGTAGCCGAACCCTCCAGTGACTTATCAGACTATGGGAGTTGCACCAAGCAGCACCTGGAGCCCCACAGACACCGTCCGTAAGAGAACAAAGAACCTTGGTAGAACTGTTCGAGAATAAAAGTTAAAATTCTCGGGCGATAGGGGAGTGAGCATCGAAGAATTCCTAGAACAAGTCGAGAAGAATCAGCGCCTGGATGATATATCCGATTGGGAACTTTTAGACTCCATGGTTCCGATGTTCGAGAAGCCTGCGTTGTTTTGGTATCGTACCTTGAGGCCCTCGTGGCGAACATACCAAGACTTCAAGAGGGCAGCCCTTAATAATTATAGCAGAACGAAATAGAATAAATGGAATCTAATGGTCGAGGCTCACCTACGCACGCAAGGGGCCGGCGAGCCCGTGAGGGACTATATCGTCGCTCCTAACGAAAAGTAGTACATTTCAGCTTTGCCACGAAAACTAGTACATTTTATTTTTGTCGCGCAGACTAGTATATTTTAAATACTTCTACATAAAAAAATCCAATTGTTTTGGAGAAAAAACAAATAGTTATTTTGGTTAAAACTAATAAAATTGCAATATTTTTAAAGTTGCCAAAAAAGTTTTGAAAAATTTCGAAACTTAAAAAGTTGTAATGAGATTTAATATTTTTTTTTTCTAAAGTACAGTTTCTGATCATAATCTTTTAAAGTTGGAATATTTTCAAATTTTTTAAGCAACTTTAAAAATATTGCAATTCTATTACTTTTAATAAAAAAACTGTTTGTTTTTCTCCAAAACAATTGGATTTTTTCATGTGGGAAGTATTTAAAATGTACTAGTCGTCGCGGTGAAAATGAAATGTACTAGTCTTCGTGGCAAATGTGAAGTGTACTACTTTTCGTTAGGAGCGACGATATCGTCTCCCTCCTCACTATCTTAAGCCGATTCCACCAGCTATGAGATCCACGGGAACAAGTTAATTTAGTTATCGATAATATGCTTCCAAGGCTTCAAAAGAAGATAAAGATCTACAGAGGAAATCTAACGAACTCTCCAGATTTCTTCGATAAAGCCCAGAAAGCAGGGAACGATGAAGATGGTCAATGGAGACCACCGCCTCCCGCTGGCCAAAGCATGCTGCCAGAAACAGCGTACAAGCCTGCTAAAAGCACCAAGGCCAAGCCGGCCAGCATCGCCTCGGTGAATGCGAATTCACCATCTCTGTCGGAAGCAGAATTAGAATAACCTTTTGAGAAGTTTTTACAGAAGAAGTCTGAAGAGTTTAACTCTCCCAGTCGCACGAAGCCCGGCTCAGGAAAGAATTCATCGGGAAACAAGACCTCTTCGACAGAAGCAGAAACTTCGCCTAAACCGGGGAAGGGCGACACCGACCAAACTTCATCCCGGGGTGGCAGACGCGGCCGAGGAGGTAGACGAGGGAGAGGTGGCTGGCAGTGGGGGGAGGGGGGTAATCGTGCAGTAGCGATTATTCCCAAGTCTGACAAAAATAAATATAAGGAGGCAGGACCGGACGGCGGGGATGTTCTGTGCTGGAATTGCAGCTGGCCTGGTTACACCAAGTTCACCTGCCCGGAATGCGCCAAAGAACAGTCAAAAACGAGAAGGAGAGCGAGTAGATAAGGTCCCTACCGCTCTAAAGCACCCGTGGACCTTTAACACTGAAAGCGTAACAGGAGTAGCGCAAACACTGCACGACACGGCAATCGACTCACTGCTAGCAACGAGTGGCTCGACCGATGTGGAGTCGTCTTGCGATGTAAGTACTGTTGCCAGCGCTTTAGTTGAGAAGTATTCACGATGGTGGCTGGCCGTGGAGGTCGGCCATTATAAATTAAGAGGACTCTACGACACCGGAGCTTCACGCACTGTCCTCGGCCCCATCGGCATATCTGTCGCTGCCTCGTTAAATAGGCGCGTGAATCCACATGTGGGCCCAGGGCTAAAGTAGTCGACGGTCATTTAGTGCTAATAATGGGTAGCGTTAAATTGCTTTTCACGATGGGAGGGATGACTCATTCGATTGACGTCCTTATTCTGAATGAAGTCAACACTGAATGCATCTTGGGTGCAGACTTTGTTCGCGCATTTTCAGCGATGCTTGATCCTGTAGCAAATAAGCTACTGCTCAAAGGTAGTGATGTTGAGATATTCTTATACTTTGATTGTACTAATACACATTTTTGGATTGCACCTCCGGACATCGAGTATCTACAGTTAAGCAATGGCTAGTTGTCGTTAATCTTTCCCATTTTAATTTCCCATAAGAGAATTTAAACTGCCTGGCAAAAAATAAGTATTTTGAAATCTCAGGAAGCAAGTTTTTTCATGTTCTAGAAGGCATAAGAAATCCAAAAAAGTTGGTCTGGTACGCGTGCCTTCAAATTTCAAATTGTCTAACTTAGACCCAGAGAAGTTTCCTCTTTGCCGTGGATTTGCACATATAAATACGTCTATAAAGAACATGATGCTGCGAATATCGTTATTGATGAAATAGTTTATTAAAGATTAACAATGAGAGCGATGCTAATTTAAGGGGGCACACCACCTTTAAACTCTGAAAAATAAACTTCTTATAAATAATAACAAAAATAAATTATAATTGTTATATAAATTTTATACTAATATTAGGTTATATTACCTGTATTTTTACCATGGTAAATCCATATTAGCACCTACTTACCCATGGTGACTCTCCGTATACTGTTTTGAGCATTTTGGTACTGTACGTAGGATTCCATGTGACCACATGGTTTGATTGGGCTAAAATTTTAGGAGAATGCTTTGTACACTTGTACTTTCTGTATGAATAAAGGGATTTCGATTTGAATGCTTAGAAAATGTTTAACAATAAAAATACTTAATTTTTGGCCTTTTTTAACCTATTTATGCCACTTTTTTTCATAAAAGATTTTAAAATCATGCAAGGATCCAAATAATGATATTAATTCAAAATATTTCTATGCAAATTAACCAGGTAGAACTGGAAAAACCTTTGTATATAATACTATATATAAATTATTACAAAGAAATGGAAACAATATTAACAATAATAATAATTAGATAGTGGTCTATTATTTTAATTTATGTTTTATATTTTTGCTATGACTATTGTGCCTGATTACACTGTGTTATCATATCTATTAGTAATGTACTAAAAATTTGATCCAGGAATATTTTTGCAATTCCAACGACTAACTTCATAGCGCAGAAAAGTCTAACTATAATACAGCAGCTGATGCGTTATGGCTCACACATCCTATATTTTACACCATAGAGAGATAAAAAGGGAAAGAGAGAAGAGAGAGAGAAAGAGAGAGAGAGAGAGAGAGAAAGGGGGGGAGGGAGAGAGAGAGAGGCAGAAGAAAATAGAAAGACGGAACATTTAACAAAAAGAGAATATTGCACACACTTGGCCTGCTACCACGCACCCCCACTATCTAAGCTCTACACTACACACGCACCCCACCACCCACGCACTCCACTATCGATACAAAATACCATTCATATACATCATTGATGTTAGATATTAAAATAATTGATTAATTATTAAAATGGTTTTGTTGGCTGTATCAGTCAACCCGAGGCAACTTGGGATGAAGAAAAAATTATTCCATTTTTCTTTTTATTCCAACGTTTTGGCAGTCAATGCTGCCCATATCAGGAAGAATTATAGAGATGTCGCAGAGTTTGAATATTCGAGAAAAGCGCTTCCCCACCGGGCGGCTGATGGGGGCAGCATTGACTGCCGATACGTCGGAATGAAAAGAAAAATAAAATAATTTTTTCTTTATTCCAAGTTGCCTCGAGTAGACCGATACAGCCAACAAACCATTTTGAAAAATACCGAGGGATAGAGCCAAGAAGAACTCTCCGTTTACTTCTAGATTAATTATTAAATTATACAATGTAATTTTATGTTTATATGTTAAAAAATTGGTTATAAATAAAAACTGCTGTCAATTCATTGGCACGTAGCTTCCTCCAACTACGTTACGTGCGAAAGATATCGACAGTGTACAGGAGAAGTGCATTGACGGTCGCATCGGCTTACCGCACGGTATCGAACGAGGCAGTCTGCATCATAGCAGGCGTGCTGCCTATTGACCTTTTAGCAATGGAGAGGAAAGACGTATTCAAGTCGAAGAGACGGACTAACAACAATACGCAGAATGAAATTTGGAAATCCGCAAGGAAGCAGACAATGACTGAGTGGCAAAAAGGATGGGACGCCAGCGATAAAGGGCGATGGACGTATTGCCTCATTCCAAGAATAGATGACTGGATGCAAAGAGGACATGGGGAGGTTAATTACTACCTCACACAGTTTTTGTCGGTGCACGGATGCTTTCGGGCACACATATACAGATTTAAAATAGAGGACCGGCCAAACTGCCCAGTTTGCTTGAACTCTAACGAAGATGCGGAGCATGTCTTCTGCGACTGTTTGCGATACCAAATAGAGCGAGAAGAACTCGAGTGTTATCTCCAGATTAAAGTAACACATGAGACAATGATGACAGCTATGTTGACGTCGGTGGATGATTGATGCGCAGTAAACAACTACGTAAGGACCATCCTAAGGAAGGTCACAAATGACGAAGAGAATAGAAAAGACAAGGCGAAACAGCCCAGTAATATGCTGCTAGACGAAGGCCACTGAGCCACAAGTACGAAATGCTCCTCTGACTGATGCAGAGGAACGTAGGTCATAGAGTTGAGTTTGGCCTCCCCCACCCGATGCAGAGGAACGTAGGTGTCGGAGTTGAGGCTATGCAGAGAATGGCTGGTCGATGCCGCACGAAGTAGACGACCGGACGATGCAGGAAGAAGTAGACGCCTGGACGATGCAGAAGGAAGAAGACGTGATGACGACCACATCAATTAGAAGAGTGCATAAAAGCCTTCGCCCCCCGCGAAGCACTACTCGACGATCGTACCGCGGGGATCAGGGCATAGAAGNCAAAAAGGGCATTCCCTGGTACGGTTAGTTGTTTTTTTAATTGGCCGTAAAAAGGATGGGTTTAGTCAATGCGAATCCGACACACGGCGGACATTGAGGATGGGGCTGTTTCGACGACTCCGTCCACAAGGTCAAGCTATGGTCTTTCTAAGATTTTCCCTAATACCTCTTACTCCAAAAGAGGAAAAAAAACACACATCCATACGAACATTTTCTAAAAACACGTAATTCGAACTTTAAACATTTCAAAAAATTTGTCTACGAAGTTTTAGCGAAACTGACTGTTTTATCGTCTAACTGACTATGTAGACATTGGATCTTCGTTTCTACTTAAGGTTGGCGATAATTAAAATGACTCAATGTTTGAAATAATAAAAGGCTCAAAGAGCGAAAGATATTAACAAAAGAGTGTAAGTACACTTGTGAATGAACAAGGAAAAATTAGTGCAAATATTAACTAAACAGTCGTTCTCCAAATGAGAACGATACCAGTAGCTGACACTGCAGTGTGTTCAGCTTGGATTCTACAGCTCGACTGACTACAGTCGGGCAACTGGTACTGCTGAGGGAGCGAGAGAGAGAGAGAGAGAGAGAGAGAGAGAGAGAGAGAGAGCGAGCGCTCGAGCGTTGTCATAGTAACCCCCTATTTGATCGAGCTGACCAGCAGCGTTCTGAAACTTACGTAATGGCTAGCTCCGACTCTGTCGCTTTCTCGGCGAATTCAAATTTAATGATTCTACTTGAACATACCGCCCCCCCCCCTCCCTTGCTGCCTCGCAGCAACAAGGAAACGGCTGTACAACAACAAACAAAAGATAGAAAAGCCTATTACGAAAGAAGCTAACCTAATCAACAAAATGATCAGTGTACCCAAAATTTCAATGGGAATATTCCCTTAACAGGCTGTCATTTACAAGTGTGAGTTTAAATCAGCACAGCTGAATTACAATAGAAATTTTTTTTTAAAGCGTTACACTTGACTGTAATTACAAAATTAACTAACTAAACTAAAAACTTTCAACAAAATTAAGAAATTACAAGAATAACACCTAATTGCGAGCTACAGACTCTAACAGTGGGAGTGTTGTGTGTGTCTTCAGAGACGACAGGAGCTCTTCACTCTTGATCAGAAGAATCCTTGAGCCGGGAGTGGACCTTCTCCGTGTCATCATCAATGGGAAGGTAGATTAACTTCACAACAGGCCGTTGCACCTCCGAAGTAGCAGTCTTAACCGTGACCACTAGAACTTGACCATCCCATCCAGGATGCACCATTACGACCCGTCCCATGGGTCAATGGGCCGGAGGGCTGAGGTCCTCCTTCAGTAAAACCATGTCGCCTTCGACCAGCGGACGTCCGGGGTGCAGCCACTTATTACGCTGCTGCAGATGATGCAGCACTTCCGACTGCCACCTGGACCAGAAGTGATTTCTCATAATTGAGAGGTGACGCCAACGGCAAGTCCTAGAACCCAAATCTAACTCATGAAAGGCTCCGGCAACACCCTCAGTGGTGCGCCGATCAAAAAATGACCAGGAGTGAGAGCAACCAAGTCAGTGGTCTCTGAGCTGAGAGGACTCACGTCCTCGAATTCAAGCAGGCCTCTATCTGAGCCGCCAACGTCGCCATCTCTTCGAACGTTGAAAGAGTCGCTCCAACAACTCTCCGAAAATGATGCTTGAAGCTTTTTACCGAAGCTTCCCAAAGTCCGCCGAAATGCGGCGTTCGAGGTGGAATAAATAGTCATTTGGTATTGTCCTTTGTCAGAGCCTCAGCAACCTCATGAGAGAACGACGAAGCCTCCTGAAACAATCGATCTAATTCCGTCGCCGCTCCCTTAAAGTTGGTACCGTTGTCGCTCAGCAAGATCTCTGGAATTCCCCGTCTAACACTGAACCGTCGAAAAGCTGCCAGAAACGCCGCCGTCGTCAAATCCGATACCACCTCTATGTGCACGGCGCGTACTACCATGCACACGAAAATACAGATATATAGCCTTTCGTGGTTTTGGCTCCTCGTCCTTTCGAAAACAAGATGGGAAATGGTCCTAGCTAGTCAACTTCAGTTGCAAGAAATGGCCTATTTGGGGCCACACGAAACGCTGGAAGCGGTGCCATTTGATGCTACAATGGCTGCGCTGCATATCTAATGCAGCGCAAGAATCTCCTGTAGACGCCTTGGACGATTTTCATTCCTCTGAGAATCCAATAAGTTCGGCAGATGGAGCTGATCATGAGCTGCACTCCTCCGTGCATCGTGTCTCGATGCACCTCTTCCACGTACCTTTTTACCAACCAGCTGGACCCAGGCAAGACAATCGGATGCTTCTCATTGTAAAGCAGCAACGAGTTCTGCAAACGTCCTCCAACTCTGAACAAACCCCTCTCACAAATAAAAAGAGCCAAGCGGAGTAGTGGGATGCACGCGTTCAATCGCTGACCACTCCTGATTGATTAAATCTCCTTCCCGAAGTGGAGTGCTTGAATGTAGCGGGTCAACCCAACTCGAGCCGAGTCCATCTCCTCAGCAGACAAAGATCCAGCACAACGATTTCCCTAAGGTTTGGCTGCATTGAAGCTGAATCTATAACAAAACGCAATAATCCGTACTACCTTACTGTAACTAAAGAACTTTTCCAGGTACATCAGCGATGGCAATTCCTCCTCTTGCTTTACCGACTCCTCGATCGCCACTTAAGCCTGCACAGTTGCATCGTCCGCGCAACTCGGTCTATCCAGTGCTTTCCAATTTGTCCTGATCCACTCAGGACCCTCCCACCACAAAGAAGACTGCATCAACTGAGAGGAAGTAAAATCTCTGGCCGCACAATCGGCCCGCACAATCCTTCGACTTTACATGTCTCCATTGAACTCCAGGCAACATAGTTACGATTTGACTGACTCTGTTGGCAACAAAAGTTTGCCACTTCGATGGATGACTGTCTAGCTAATCCAGCACCACTTTTGAATCTATCCAACAATGAAAAGCTGCAGGCTTCATTAACACACCATCCAGCAGGTGCTTTAACAGCCTGGTTAGAAGCACAGCTCCACAGAGCTCAAGCCTCGGCAAACTCCCAGTCTTAATCGGTGCGACCTTTGTCTCGACCATAATAAACGTAGCTCGTTCTCCAGGGACCACCATGTAGGCTGCAGCGACGTACGCCCTTAGTGACGCATCGGAAAACCCATGCAGCTCCCAAGTCGTGTGTGTAGTCAAGCCAAACCACCTCTCACCAAAACAGGAGCAAGCCATCCCGAAGGATCAAACAATTTTTCGATCTCAGAAAGAATAACTCTCTTCGTGACTGTCTTTGGCGTTGCTGGCAATCTAACCTCGAAACGAAATGAATCGCCAGTTGGCATCCACTTCAAACCCAGCGTCGACACCGCCTTATTCCAATCTAGCAAAAGCTCCTTTTGTTTCTCCACCTCAATATCTTCTAATATCTCCGAGCGATTCGATGCCCATTTACCTAGTTCCATGCCAGCCGAAGCGAGCAATGCTACGAGCTGGTTCCTGATTTTAATCGATTCCGAAACACTATCAGCCCCAGCGAAAGCATCGTCAACGTACATGCTGTGACGTAGTACTTGTGCAGCGAGGGGAAACTCTCTACATCCCTCTTCTGCAAGTTGCAACAAAGTGCGGATTGACAAATATGGAGCAGATTTGGTGCTGTAGGTAATGGTTAATAAACGAAAATCTTCGATAGGCTTTGACCCGTCGTCCCTCCAGACGATTCTCTGATAATCAACGTCGTCGGGATGAACTCGTATCTTTCTAAACTCTTTTACTATATCCGCCTTGAAGACAGTTGCAAAACAACGCCAAATAGAAATGATGAGAGCCACGTCCGATTGGAGCTTCTGCCCAGTCGACAGTACATCGTTAAGCGAAACTTTCCCGTAAGATCCATTAAACACTACTCTAAACTTTTCTTCAGGTCCAGCCTCTACTGAATAAATCGGATAATGTGTAAAATAGAACACATTCTCCGGGCGATGAATGCTAGTCACTCTTTCCATATGTCCTATCCTCAAATAGTCGCCCATGAATTTAGTATACGCTGCATTCAACTTAACGTCCTGAGCTCGACGCTTCTCTGAGCGGAGCAAACAAGCGACAGCAACCTACCATGTATGTGCGAATTAAACTTCTTGGAGTTTTTCAGAGAATGACAATCTAACCACAAATCTACCGTCAGGATCTCTGTAAACGGTCGAAGTGAAATAGTTCTCACAGTATTGATCTTCTTTCGACAATACTCTAGAAGAAAAAATGTCTTCGAAAGTCTAAAACTTTTCCAAAACAAGCGAGAGAGAAGGCTCAACACGAGCATGGCACACATGGGACTTCGACTCAACGGACTTTCCAACCGAGGGAACTCTACCCGCCAAAATCCAGCCCAATACAGTAGACTGCGCAATAGCTCATTCTTGCCTCCCACTCTCAAACCAGGTCGAATAATCGCTGCGTAGACGTCAGCGCTCAACACACAATCTATTTTCTGTGATTTAGCAAAATCAGGATCTGCAAGTTCTAGATCTTTGATATGTTCCCATGGAACATGTTCTACTTTTTCCCGTGGCATAACACCAGTCACCTGATTCGATACTAACGCCCTAGATTCAAAGCAGAAATCTACGTCCAGCCAGGACCGCAAGCATAGAGAAACCTCACCCTTGGACAATGCTGACGAGCCAGCTCCAACTCCAATAACGGAAATTGAGACTGGCTTAACTTTACTCGACAAACTTTGTACGATCCTTGAGGACACGAAGGAGACTTCAGCACACGGATCTACCAATCAGCGTGCAGGAACTGAATTACCATTAGTGACCTGTAATAGGATCTTGGCTGTGGCCATCAGCCGAGTTCTGCCAACCACCGCCGTATGCACCTCAACGTCAGTGTTCGCCGAGTCATCGGAGTTCGATGTATTATCCTTCTCTGTCCTCGAATCTTCCCCTGGCTTTCGCCTATTCATATGAAGCTTAGTATGGTGTTTGCCCTTACAAATGGCACAACGAAGATTAAAATTGCAATCCGCAACGAAATGTCCTTTTTTCAAACAATTAATGCAAAGCCTAACTCGTTTGCAAAATTCAAAACGAGTAGACATGCTCATTTGGCAAAATTTTTGGCAATCAGCCAGTTGGTGTGCACCTTTGCACTCGACACACTTGAGCGACCCCTTGCTACCAGCCTTGCCTGAAGACGTGGCAGCTGCGTTAGCGGAAACTGATCCTTTCCTCAATGATCGATTGGACCCTGAACTTTTACGATTATCTAACGTTGGAGAGTCTGTATAAATATCCAGCTTACTATCCAACAACTGGGAGCGAGATTCTATGAACGAGGTCGAACTACTTGTGGGAGTTCGACCTCGAACTAAGGTGGGAAACCCATCGACCGATTTCTGCGAGATGCGCCAGCTTTTAGCTGTTTACTTATCCATCTTCCTTTCCACCAAATACACCAACCAACTGTTCCATTGCTCGACTGGACATTTTACATCGTTGAAAACCTTCAATGCTACCTCAGCAGCGTCCAACAATCTAACCAATTCGTCAGCAGATTCCTCCTTTGCCGGTTTCAATTCGATAAGCATCTCCATATAGGTATGCATTCGCGCAATCGGATTATCGTACCGACAAACCAACTTATTCCCGGCCACCTCGGAGCTAGATCCGGTATTCGCAAGACCTTTCAAGCGATGCGCCGCCGCACCCTCCACCAAATCTAACAAATATTGCATTTTGAGTGAAGGAGCCATGATCTTATTCTTAACCATAGATGTGAATTGTTCCTTAAAGGACTCCCACTCTGACTGTTTCCCGGAGAATTTAGGAATGTGAAGTTTCGGCATGCTATTTATCTTAGACGCTTGAAATTCGCATTCGATCGCAGCAGCCTGCGCAGCAGTTGCTGAGTTGTAACGTTCCGGATTCACGGGTCAATCTAGACCCTCTAGCTCTGCTAGACCTGCCATCAAGTCAGCCTGTGCGCTTATGTAGGCACACTCTGTGGCATTGAATTCATCGTTCTCGAAATATTTCTGATCCTGAAACTTCTACCTTTTACCTTGCAACTCTATTTCTCGATCGAGGATGTCGCTCCAATACGTGTCCAGCAACTTCAATCGCGCTTGAAGAGCGTGCGCGTTCAGCGTACCCGCCTTTTTTGTGTTAATTATAAAGTTGGCGATATATTTGGCTCGACAACGTTGCCCAGACAACGTTTCCAAATTTGCGGCCGATGCTATGATAGACGAAGCTGCCAACAGGCCAACAAATTAAGTTAAAGTGAAGAAACAGGAAGGAGAAAAAAAATTTTCAGCATATAACGCGAAACCTCGACTACAATACCACACCACTTAGAGAAAAAACGAGCGATGACTCCGAAGAAACGCGCGAAAAGCGCGCGAAAAACCGACGCTGAACGCCGCAGGTATGAGTAGGAGAGAGAGAGAGAGCAAGTCAATATGGCCGCCTACTTGCGCGCGCGAGCCGATATGCGCCAAGGTACCGCTACGCTATCAGCGAGCGAGAGGAAAATGTCGTAGGCCGTTGCACAACAGCGCGCGGCCATGCCAAATACATGCACGAAGAAGAGAGAGATTCAACTGTACGAAGCGCTGCCGCGTAGAGCTAACGCTTCGCTATACGCGCGAAGCTATTGCCGAGCGGCCGAGAAATTGAGAAAAATGTTTTCGACTTTACTGAGGCAGGTACGTATATATGGATACGCCTGCACTCACGTAAGCGACAATTTGTCAACAGAGATCGAGCCACAACAAAAGCTGGGCGAAGAGAGAACGACAATATAAACAATTTATCAACTCCTCTCCATCCGTTGCTTACGACAATGACTGCTGGCCCCGGAGATGCTCCAAACGCTGCCCAGACTGCTGGCGAAGGCTGAGTCCCCTGGAGTCCGATGACGACAAGCTGGTCCCGGTGTTGCCTCTTTACAGCAAAAGGCGTCCCTCCGCTGTACTCGGCTAGCCACTGGGATGCGACGACGATAAAACTTGGTTTCTTCTGATGACCTCTAAACAAATCTTGAATCCTGTAATCCTCTAACTTCTAGACTTCTAAACAACCTTTAATAATGCGTGTATTCTAATACCTCTAACGAAAGTTGACCGTTGCGACAATTACAAGGTCGCAATCGGTCGCTGTAGCTGTGTAGTACACTCACTTTTAAACAACCGATAACTAACACCAACACTTTCACATGCTCTGCTACCAAATGTTTTATCGTCTAACTGACTATGTAGACGTTGGATCTTCGTTTCTACTTAAGGTTGGCGATAATTAAAATGACTCAATGCTTGAAATAATAAAAGGCTTAAAGAGCGAAATATATTAACAAAAGAGTGTAAGTACACTTGTGAAAGAACAAGGAAAAATGAGTGCAAATATTAACTAAACGGTCGTTCTCCAAATGAGAACGATACCAGTAGCTGACACTGCAGTGTGTTCAGCTTGTTGAAATTATTTAAAAGTAACAAAATTTAATAAAAATCACATATACTTTACCTATAAATTGGCCATTGATAAACAGTTTTACATTCGGAATAACAGAGCTGTAACACCTTGATGATATTTTCTGTCAAAAAAAAAAAAAAAAAAAAATTATGCAATAAAAATCATTAATGTATATTGTGTAATATGTGCAGTGATATGCAGATTTTGCAAGCGAGCAACTAAGCGACATGGAGCCTGAGTGCATTATTAAGGGGGACCTTAGGTGTTTTTTGACGCAAAAATCGAAAAAAATTTTATTGCGTATAAATTAGTATAAGTGTTGTTTAATAACATACTAATGCGGTTTGTACATTTAAAAATGTATTTTAAGAGTTACACTCAATTTTTTTTGTATATTTTTTGTAGCTAATTTTCGTTTTTTCGTGATTTTTTAAGTTTTTCTCAACATTTAATATCTATACCTTATGACGAGGAACGTTGTTAACCCGTCATAACCTCTCCAGCATACAATTTATGTAATATACCCATGTTCTATAGCAATGTTACAGATGAGCAGCAGCAGAACAACGAAAGAGAGCACGGTAAGTGAGGAGAAAGAGAGAGAGAGAGAGAGAGAGAGAGAGAGAGAGAGAGAGAGAGAGAGAAAGAGAGCTCCGCGCGCGTCAGATTCGTTCCGGCTAGCTAACTGAATACACACGCTATCGAAATCCATGCCCAAAAGACCACTAGTGTGAGAAGACCTGGGACCACGGCTTCACCGCGAGGGTCAGCGTGCGTCATCGCCTTGGGGTCGTCAACGTGCGATCTCGCCTTCCGCTCGTCTACGTGAGACTCCGCCCTCGAAGGAGACGTCCTGGGGCTCGACTGCTTCCTGAGAACGACAGGAATCGTCCACTCCTAAGTGTCACTCTCTCACTAGTGCTCTACCGGTCTCTGTTCGCACCGTTCGTCTGCATCTCGCACACCCGTGCGTGTGCTCGTGTAAACTACCACCTTATTCTTTAACTATAGTATAGTTTGTGTAATATTGTGTTTGCATTCTTTACCGGTATGACTCCGCTTCCCTTTCCCAACACGGACAAAGCTCCCCGCTACCTCTGCGGGCACGCGTATCGCTTCACGATCCACTTGCAAAAGCACCCGTAGCTAGACCGGCCCGTGACCTTGACAGATAGATGCCTACTACGTACCTTGCACGAGCACGAGGAAACGAGACGTAGTCACGATTATTACGAGGTGGTTTTCCACTGACAGTAGTCGCATAGCGCGCAGCTAACATCTGCGCAGCTACTGCTAGCTCTAGATTCATCCCGTTATAACCTTAAAAGTATTCGTAGTGCATACCTATTTTATGAATCTTTCTTACATTTTTTTAATTATTGATATAACTATACTAAAGAGAAGTTTTTTTTAAGAAGGTAAAAAGAATCAAAAAACCGCTGCCAAGTCATTGGCACTTAGCTTCCTCCTATTCTGCTAGTGGAAGATAATTACATAAGACAATCAACTCATTCTTTGATTTAAATATTCGCTACTATTCGATACTAAAAGGACAGGTTAGGCAGACACTTGTAGGGGAGGGGTATCAGGGGAGTGGGGTTTAAGGTGGATATCAAAAGGATAGAGATCCGTGAACTCCTAAAATAACTTACATATATCGTAATAAAAAAAATACCAGTAATTGCGGAATCGTTAATAACATTAACAACTGCAAATTACAAAATTGCGGGTGGCTTCATTTTTTTGATTAATTATTTTTCAAGATTTCTACATACCCACGGCCGCCTTTCAGACCCTTGACGTTGTTTTCTATACACCCATAATCGCCTTTTAAAATTTTAATGCTCATTTCAGCACTCCCACAGTCGCATTTTAGACCATCGTAATCGTTTTCTGTATTCCCACAGTCGCCTTTTTGACCTTTGCAATAGATTTCTACATACCCACAGCCGCCTTTCAGACCCTTGACGTTGTTTTCTATATTCCCATAATCGCCTATTAAAATTTAAAAGCTCATTTCAGTACTCCCGCAGTCGCCTTTTAGACCCTCGTAATATTTTCTGTATTCCATAGCTCCTGGGAGAGAGGTCTCGCCGGAGATCCGCTCGGGACTGAAGCCCCGAGCTCTCTTAAGACGGTAGCAGTCTTTTAGGTACACTATTGTTGAATATATTGTATAAATCATATCATAATAAAAAGCAAAAATATTTTTTCAAAAATCGAAAAATGGCCATGAAATGGTCATAAAATAGTCTAAATCTTAAAAGAAAATTTACTCGAATTCAGAATCAGAAAACATATATGCACGTCCAATCTTATTACGATCGATCACGTAGTTCCAGAATTATAACAGGTGTACGTACGCACGCATGCATGCACGCACGCACGCACGCACGCACACTCACACACACACACACACACACACACACACACACACAGAGAGACAAAACCATCTGCACAGACATTTTATAAAACCATGAAAACTCTCAAAACATACTAAGCTTTAATTATCAAATTATATGGTTTAACAAAAATAATAATGTTCAGTCACACAGAGTATACAGGGTGAGAGTTGAAGAATTTGAATCTTAATATCTTTTAAACTAAAAGGTTTCATAAGCTACAAAAAGAACCTAGCCGAAGTTATCAAAAGATTAATCTTTTCCTGAAATTTCAACTCAATTTAAACCTTTTTACTCACGTAATCATACGATATAAAAAAAACATTTTTTCTAGTTTTTGATTTTTATCTCAAAAACTAGATGCCAAAATTGCTTAAAATTTATACAACTAGTATATATCGTTGTTTTTTATTGTCATGAATTTTTTTAAAACATTTAACTATTTATTTTTTGAGATATATATGTTTTTCGAAAAATTACTTTTTATATCATAAAAAATGAACAGATCAGTCAATCTAGAAAATCTTGCGGGAAAAAGTAGACAAATTTATGTTCTTTTAGATACACTATTGTTGAATATATTGTATAAATCATATCATTATAAAAAAGCAAAAATATTTTTTCAAAAATAGAAAAATGGCTATAATATGGCCATAAAATGGTCAGAATCATAAAACAAAAAATGACCTAAATTCAGAATTAGAAAAAATATATGCATGTCAAATTTTATTACGATCCGTCGCATGGTTCCATAATTATGGCGGTATACGTACATACACACACACACACACACACACACACACACAGCCATCCGCACGGACATTTTCTAAAAACGTATGATTCGTACTCCAAACACCTCCAAATGCGTTTCCACGAAGTATTAGCAAAACTGAAAATTTTACTATTACAAAGCTTCCTCTTGAGGTGGAAGCAATATTATTAATTTTAATTGCTAAAATGTGCTATTGTTATTATTATCTTCAAATCAACAATTTTTTTATATTATATAAATATACAAAATGCTCGACTGCAATATAAAATCCCAGGTTCTATTAACGAAGGGTTCAAAAGGCTCTCAGAATTTTTGGTTAGGTTTAATAAAAAAAGTATGCGCAAGGAACTTTTTGTATATGCTTAATTTTGTGTAATCAATTACCATGTTTTTGCATGTATTTGGAATTCTTGCAGTAAAAAGGGCTCAAATTTGGTGAGTAACTGTCTTTTAATGTCATAAAAAAGTGTTAAAAATTTGGTAGTGATTAGAGATAATGAAAAAAACTTTGTAAAATCACCTAAGGTCTCCCTTAATAACTGTCGCACTAATTACACATCATATTTTGATCATGAGTGTGCAAAAAGTGTGTGTGTAGTGATTATATAATATGTGAAGGTGCTTTATGCGAGCAATATGTAATTATTTTTCATAATGTAATGCTTTTATGTATTTTATCGAATCGCGCGAAGGTGAGTATGGCCTACACTCGCTCCAGCGTGTGTGACGCATCTTTAGACTTACAAATTAGGTATTTTTTTTTTGTTAGTTTTTAATCTATATACAGGGAAGATTCACCAAGTACGGGCACACGTCACCCCTTACGGAAAAGACTATCGAAATTTGAGAGTTTACTCCCAAATTTAAGTGTTTCCTTTTAAAATCGAGGGATTCAGCTCCAATATTAAGTGAGTACTCTCATGCCTGAGGGTATACTCTTAAAATTAGAACTATTCTCTGAAAAATTAAGAGTAAACACTCAAGACTTGAGCGTTTAATAAAAAGTTGGCAGTGTTTCCATTAGCAGTGTTTTCCGTAAGGGATCAAAAATACTCTTACTACTTTTAAGCGTTTAATCAAGTTTAAGAGTCAATACTCTGATTTACTGTTCTTTCTTATAATTCCACAAAAATTATTATATATTATAAGCAAATTCTGAGTGCCCTTATTAGGCTTTGCACGAGCCCATGATTTGCCAGCATTGCCCTGGACAGACTAGGGTTACACTGTCTGAAGCTTCATAAAAATAACATCCTAATGTACCATCGTTATGTAGACGATTGCTCCGTCATTATTATGAAATACTCAAAATTTTCGCAATCTACTTTGAGTAAGATAATAAGTCAATTACACACAATTAAATATTAGAAATAGTCGCACTAACAAGTAGAGCTACCAGGCTTCGGGAAAGGGATTCCACTAAGGCTTTCATAAATGTTTTCTGGTAATTAAAAATGAGAGAAACCAGTTGTAGTTTGATCTCAATTTCTAGTTTTTGAAACCAAAATATCATTTTCTTCATAAAATTTAACCAATGAAAGATTTTACTTAATTTCTTACGATTATTCTGTATACTATTTTTCAAGCCAGAAATACGATAAAATTTTCAATTAGCTGTATCATTTAAAAAAAAAAATGATCTTTTGGCCTTTGTAATCACCTCATTTTATAGGAAATTTTCCGTACTTAAAGTACATTTTATACAGGATGCTCTAGGAATTATGCCTTAGAAGTTATACTCGTTTGAATGGCCTATGTTTTTTATTGAAATTTACTAAAATTGGCTATAACTCCCGAATAAAGGCCTATGAGATCAAACTACAACTGGCTTCTCTCATTTTTAATTACCAGAAAACATTACTGAAGGTTTTAGCGGAATCCCTTTCACGGAGCTTGGTACATATCACGAGATAAAGCAATCGAGCGGCTTAGCGTCAGAAAACTCAAAAGCAGAGACCTACGAAACGAGAGTGACTCATTTGAACTGAATAATAATGTATCATTATTACTTTATACATTTTTTTGAGAAACGCAAAGAAACGATAGATGACGAGATCGAGAGTGACAAATATTTTATGCACGATAAATCAGTATTAAAAAAAGCAATATTAATAAAGAACACGGTACGACAATAACTCTAAATAGTTATCAACAAAAGTCATGAAAGAGAACACGCGAATTCATAAATGATAAAAATTAACATTAGAACAAGTACGGTAAAAATCATGAGAACCCCAATTACGCCTATACAAATTTTACATCTAGAACAAGTTCATGATAAAAGGTTTACACGTGCATAAAAAATTCGCTAGAAGCTAGAACAAAAGCGATCAGAAATCTCAGATTACAGCTACCAGTTAAAGTAGAAGCTGGCTAGAAACAGAAGCCGAAATTTCAAGAATATATATACGAAAGATACACAAACGGAAAATGACCTAGAGTGGGTACTAGACACTATGTACTAGGGTGTCCCTTATTTACCAACTTCAAACATGTAGTATTGCCGCCTGGCCTGCCGCCTTGTATTGCAGTCCTATCGACTCTTTATGCAAAAACATGAACTTTAAGCCCGGATAGAGGTCATATAAATGAATTTAACAGGTGCCCGTAAGCACCAACACTTCTCATTTAAATAACATGGGAATTTCACACTTTTTGGGGAAACGCGTTTCCTTTGTTCAATATATACCACTGGAGTGTAATACCGACATAAATAACTTCCAATATGATATACTTACATGGACCAACCTTTATATTAACTAAATATAATGATTCTGAGAAGTAATAAACCCAGATTTAAGGTACTTTTTGTTTAAATATACACGGATTTTGCTATTTCTTGAAATCAATGGCTTTTTCCGTGTTCAATATACATCCCTAAGACATTTTTCCGGCATAAATGACTTCTGATATGGTAGATTTATAAGGGCCAATCGTTATATTCACTGAAAAAATTGATTCTTATAGCTAATAAACCCTTGAGTTATATACGCTATGTATGAAAACACGTGGATTTTGCGTTATTTTTAAGCAAACGCTTTCCTCGTTCAATATACACCCCTAGGACGTTCTACCGGCTTAAATTACACCTAATATGACGAATTTCTAAGATTCAATTATTACTATTATTATATAAGTTTTATTAATTATCTTTGAACGTGAGGAACCTTGAACTAAGTACGAATAGTTGATTATTTGTTGTAGAAAAACTTTTGCACTAAAAAGAAATACTTATTTTTTTTTTATATTATAGCCTTTTCAAGTCCTCCCGAAGAGTCTTATACGGCTCTTCCCTCTGCCCGATACCATACAAAGGTACCGGCCAGAGATGCTGACTGGCCCTACAGTTTAATTATACAGTGCGAAACTGCATACAGTGGGATCTGAACCACTGGAGCTTTGATGTTATAAGATACTTATGTATATAACATACAAACGTATGAAAATATAGAGGAGTCCCGAGGTCAGAAAATGCCGAGTGTCAAGCTTGAACCCAGAACCTCCGGATTACTAGCCCGACACTCTGCCTACTGAGCCATCGTCGCTCGTAGAAATACACTTAATTATCACTCAATTACTTGAATAATGTATTGAACACGATTTATACCTGAAAGAAATACAAAAAATGTAAGGTTTACTGTTTATGTAGCTTCTGAACTTATTTAGTCCACTTTCTTTTTTACATGTTACTTCATTATATGTTCAAACAATGTACTTTCATACGAATGTTTTTAAAGTTATAACTACTACAAAATTATGAAAAGGATGAAAAGTGTAATTTATGCCGGTGAGATGTCCCAAGGGTGTATATTAAACGAGGAAAGCATTTGCTTAACAATAATGCAAAATCCATGTGTTTTCATACATAACGTATATTAACTCAGGGTTTATTAGATGTAAGAATACATTTTTTCGGTGAATATTACGATTGGGCCTTATAAATATACCAGATCAGAAGTAATTAATGCCAGAAAAATGTCTTAGGGATGTATATTGAACACGGCAAGCTATTGATTTCAAGAAATAGCAAAATCCATGTATATTTAAACAAAAAGTACCTTAAATCTGGGTTTATTACATCTAAGAATCATCATATTTGGTTAATATAACGGTTGGTCCATGTAAATATATCATATTGGAAGTGATTTATGTCGGTATTACACCCCAGTGGTGTATATTGAACGAAGAAAACGTTTTTCCTCAAAAAGTGTGGAATTCCCATGTTATTTAAATGGGGAATATCGGTGCTTACGGGCACCTGTTACATTCATTTATATGACTTCCATCCAGGCTCAAAGTTCATGTTTTTGCAAAAAGATTCGATCTAAGGGGCGGCAAAACAACATTTTTCAAGTTGGTAAATAAGGGACACCCTGCTATGTACGTATGAGAGCGAGATTCCAAATATGGTCAGATAGAAAAATTGACGTCTCTCTGTTTGTCTCTCTCTGTTTGTCTCTCTCTCTCTCTCTCTCTCTCTCTCTCTCTCTCTCTCTCTCTCTCTCTCTCTCTTCCAATCAAAATTTAAATTGTGGTTGAGATACTAACTCCTTCCATTTGCATCCACGAAGATTCTAACAAATTTAATATTTTCAAAATTTTCGGAATTTAAAAAATTTTTTAAGTTTTAATTAATATTAATACTTGTGTTAGTTAATAAACAATTAAACTATTACTTCGAAATATTCGTGGCTATGTAATTCTCTTATAAATATTGGCACTCTCGCTTTATAACCATAGAAAACGCGAAAACCCATACATGATTTACAAAAACTATGGTGTGCACCAAGAGCTAAGTTGGCTTTTTGACCTCGTGTGGTTTGCAGTACTCGACTTCGCCTCGTGCTATCTCGCCTACGACTCGTACTGCATACTCCACACTCGGTCTAAAAAAACCTTTTTATGCCCTTGGTACACAATATACTATCTCATCCCCATAAGATACGTTCACTTGTTGCTCGGTGTGTGGTGAAACAGTGAATTTGACAAGTGCTATAGCTATAGAGTTTTTGGTTGCATATCTTTTGGGGAAAGAGAAAGTCGCCAAGTCCGAGAAAATTTAATTTAAAATTACGATTATTAGATATTTTTGGACCTTAAATTGTTCGTAGCTCAAAAACAAAGTTTTTTTTGAAAAAATCACAAGAGTTAAAAAGTGGGTATTTCGGACCAGCATATTTAACCTATGTATTTTCATATAGATTTCTTTAAGTTTTTGCAATTTTACAAGGTTTTTGAAGTGATAACTTCCTATAGGGCGGTGAACCTACAATGTTTTTAAGTTTTGGAATGCGTCACGGTGATGTCTATAAGTATATTGGTACATAAGCCTCGGTTCGGCAGCCTCCACGCCTAAATTCAAATATAGCTTTACTCTCTTCGGGCCCTCTCTGTGTGTGCTGCAATTAGTGCTGAATAAGATAAGACGCGGTTAGAGGTATGCGAGTAACCGAAAAAGTCGAGTCGGTTTGAGTCAAGTTTTTTTTCGAGTTCGAGTCGAGTACTCGAAAAAATTGAGTACCCGAACTTATCAAGCTACTCGATTTTTCCTAGTTACTTGGGAAATTCGATCTACTTGAATTTTTCGACTAACTTGGGAAACTCCAGTAGATTGAAAAATTCGAGTATCGGGCCTCGAATAACTGGATACTTGGAAAAATACAAATTTTACATTACAGCCAATTAAAATTTGAAATAATTTTAAAATAATTTTTATGAATAGCATTTACATTTGGCTACTAAATATATGTGTGTACATATATATTTATGTATAAGCTGTTCTGACTGTATTTATTTGTTTTCTGGTGTACTTTTAATATGCTTAATATTGGTGCAATATACCACATGAATAGTTGTTTATTCGAAAAGGCAGCTTTTAAAGACAAGGCATTTCTAACTGACTTTTTTTAAATTTACATGAGCATTTTAGTGACATAGTGCATCGATGACAAGCAGTCATAAAGTGCAACCAATACAAATTGATTCAGTTACATGGTTCCTATATAAAAACGAAAACCAACCATGTACATAGAACGACTGAATCAATCATAAAAACAAAAACCAATCGTATATTCACAATTACATTACGTGCAGTGAGAATTATGTATATACAAACTATTATTTATAGTTCAAATAGTGATAAATTTAGCGTTAGGCTCATTTTAGTCAGTCTACATCTAACTCCAGGGCCGTCTTTAGGTGGTTGAAGTATTCTGAAACGATAACCAGTACCACCAGAAAGTGTACATTTAATTTCAGGGTTATCTTCAGGTGGTTGAAGCATCCAGCGACGCCAACCAGCATCACTTGCAGCGTATATCTAGCTCAACCACCAATGTTAGCCAGTCTAAATCTAGCTCTAAGATCGTTTTTCAATAGTTAAAACAGCTAGTAATGTCTACCAGCAATACGAAGAAGTGTTAATCCAACACTGCGTTGACTCCCAGGTGTTGAAATAGATATCTATTTTGACGATCAATGCCATGCGTGAGAATTAAGGTCTGGCTTGTCTCCGGATGTTTGATTGGGCAGTGATGAACAAATAGCTCTACGTGCAAGCATGACAATTAAGTTATTAACCAAATAACTTGTAAACCTGGGGAAAATCTCACTGATTATAAACTTAAAATAGACAAAGTAGGCGGGGAAGCGCTTCTTCTCTCGAAATTTCCATCTGCAACTCTCCATAATTATTCCTGATGAGGACGACATTGATCGTCGAAACGTTGAAATGAAAAAATTTTGTTAATTTTTCCACACACCACCTGCCTCGGGTAGACCGACAGAGTCCCCAACATCTTACTTAAAATATACCAAATTATTGAATCACTGATGACGCACTAGATCATATAGCTATAACCTCGAATAATTTAATACTCAAGAATAATAAATAAACGGACAGACCAGCACCGAATTCCGAGTGATGTTTGATCCAGCTTTTGGGGCCTTTTCATATCTTCAGTCTATCCTCACCTCTCGTTGAACCTCTTTGCATCAAAATACTGTTTTTTTTATCCTGTGTAAAGACCGTATTTAGTATGAATACGGGCTGCGCGAGTTCTACAAATAATTATTTTATTCGCGGAAATTAGCATAGGCTCGAGAGCCTTATTGGTACTGAATACGCGTGACTCGATATTATTCGTGACGCGTGTAGTTACTTCTGGACACCAGTGTGTCCGTTCGTATGTGTGGACGATGATTTGTGTCCACACTCTCTCTCAGTCGGACACTTGTCTGTCTGAGCTGGAACTTGTCCGGGCTGTGATGGCTGAACGGACTTTGTTGGCTGTCCGCGTTCTTACCTTTACGAAGTCCTTGGCTGAAGGGTTTTTTGGGGATTTAGTATTCTATAGCCATTTATTATTATTTGGGAATAAATAAACACAAGATTCATCTAAATTGTTATGTTTGGTTTTATTGGCATGGGACCCGAGCACCTCACTTCACAGACAGTTTGATGTTACAGAGTTTTGTTATTCACTTGACTTATTCTATTGTTTATTCGCTAAGATGTTGTTAGAATAGTTTTAGATGATTATACTAAAGCGACTTACAATTACAATCGTATCAACTAGCGCACTGGATGACGTAGTCTCCTTCTCGGTGCGACAGATGCTGACTACTGACTATCTATTCAACACGATTACTCGTGACAATAAAGAGTAAGGTTGGTCAACTGCACAGATGAAGGTTACTTCACTTGCTTTCGCCGGAGATGCCGCTCGGCGGTCCTTCCCTATTACTGTACTACGTTCAACTCACGTCTAGCAACAAAGAGTTATACTATATTCTAGGTAGGTACAAAGTTTGAGTGGGTTCTAAGCACTCAATAAGCGATGCAAGTAGGAATACAGCACTCGTATTCAATCACCAGGTCCAGTTGCCGGTAGGAAGAGTATACGTGAAAAGGCAGTGCGTGGATCGGCTCCAGGGTTTTTAATGCCTTGGTGCCGATGCAAGCAGTTGTGCAATTAAGATAGGAAAGATCGCGGTAATCCAATCAGCATTTGCCACACTAAGAATTGACGCGTACGCTTTACAGTTCTGGTTCGCGTGCGAGGAGTGCTGACGCAGAGGTCAAGACACTCGCTCTGATTTTCGGCGCTCGGTATACTATGTAGCAATCGGATGCACAGTTTCGATCGGTTGGATATATATTATCTGCGTATCGGATTGCAGTAACGCAGGCGTTAGTCATAACCATTTATAATCATGTATTAATACATGCATATATCCACTCATGTGTACTCCTATATAACAGCATGCACACTTACTAAACATGGGACATTACACCTGAAAAATAAAAAAGAAAAAGAAAAAAACATGTTTTTACAATAATAATTTATACTATACTCTAATAGCACTTTCACAGTGGCGGGTGGGTTAAGTAATTTTAACTCCGACGTGCGGGTATATGGCAATTGTCGAGGCTACGTTAGAGAGGTGTCGTTTTGTCTTCAAGACTCAAGTGTGAAACCATACTTGACAGGTCAATAATTCAAAACCTGAAAATACCGACATAATGTTTAAGTACCACAACATATGCTTGGTTCGATGCTCTCGGTGAAAGGCTAGACCGATGTACCTGCGAATCGCCGCAAGCATAAAGCAAGATTTGCATTTTTATTTCGAGTAGGTGCTGCCCCTGTGTACAGTATTGAGTGTGCCTCCGTGCATTTGCGGCGCTCGAGGCTACCTCAGATATACTGCCATCTTGCATCAGCATTCGCAAGCAGCGGCAGCGACGCGGTATCTTCAAGTATACCGATGATATACCGAGGATATGCTTAGGATATATTGAATAATCTTGGCTTCTTTGTGGGAGGCACAAAGAGCCTTGTTCAGAGAAATTCGATTATTTCTTAAATTGAGACTAATTGAAATGTTGCATGCAATTATCCGGTATAATAAAAATAAAACACTACACGTTAGGGAAAAAGCCAAACGGCATAAAAAAAACCTTTTATTGAAACAAATACACTTGAGATCGATTACAAAGAAAATAAGCTAAAAGCTTTCGATGTGACGTCGCGTAGAACAATGAACGCGCGCGATACATGCACACACGTGCTTTTGATGATTGATACGCGATATGATTTTCACTCTCACTCACACTTAATTAATATAAAATAGAGAACGAATTTACAAAATGATAATGTGCTCGAAAGCACGCTGTTAGTTAACAGCGAGATACGAATTAAGATAAGGTGCAAAGTATGCACATGAAAGGCGGGAGAGCGATGCTCAAGATGGCGGCGACAGTGTCGAGAGGTGCTGCCACCGCGCTAGATTTGTAGGCTCTAGCTCCCGACACACATACATACACACATTGCGCGCGCAGGCGCAGAAATAATAAAATAAAAAATGTTGCGACTAAACATACTGCCAGCGAGGGCTGCGAAACTATTTTGAATCACAATAGTAAAGCAGTGTTAGACTTATCAAAATTAACTAAAGAGATAAATCTATGTACAAAGCTAAGCGATCTTTGGATCGGTCGAAATAGACTCGAGAAAGGTCAGTTTCCGTTGGAGGGACTGCCTTGTTGATTAGACTCGTTATCACATTTGAATGAAGTAATCTAAAACTTTAAATCGAAGTGCAAACAATTGAATTGAACATAATAAGCAACAATTAAGTCTAAATGAAATTATAATTACATTTTCGCATAACTAGCTATGGGTCAGAGTCGCAACGCTGAAGGAACCTAGTTTTCCGGACCAGGTATTGCGTCACAAGAATCGCCCTCTCGGCACGATTCTCGAGCTTCTGGCTGTAGAATTTCCGGATTCCACCATTCTCGGACCAGGCTTTTGATCTGCACTTCCAGAATACCAGATGGTTCGACTCGTTTAGGGCAAACCACCGAGCACACATCTGGGGCAATTTACGATTGTGGGGAGGATGATTGCGACTCTAACGGGATCGCAATGCCCTGATCTATAGGTAAAAACAAAGTCGAGTGATGTTGCGCTTGAAGAGTCCTGAAGCCATTCTGATTGTTGCTAGGGAGCAATGCCATCGCTCCCAGGGTGTACTTTCACGACAACACCTAACGGCCATTTTGCGCAAGTAGGATTATCTTCCATGGATACGACGACAGAACCGACTGTCAATGTAGCTGCAGATTGTAGCCATTTTTGACGAATTTGAAGTACATGCAAATACTCCTTATGCCATCTTTTCCAAAAATCTTGTCTGGCCTTGGAGATGCGTTGATAAATAGTTAGACGGTTGTCCGGAACTGAAACAAAATCAGGTTCAGGTAAAAGATGGAATGGACGTCCGATTAGCAAATGAGCGGGTGTAATAGCTAACGCGTTGTTCGGATCTGCGGAATTCACGTATAACGGTCTAGAATTTAAAATAGCAGCGATTTCTTTTAGCAAAGTATCGAGTTGCTCATATGTGAGCGTTTGATCTTTCATCATGCGGTGGAGATGATGTTTGAAACTTTTAACCGCGGCTTCCTATAATCCGACGAAGTGCGGAGAAAGTGGTGGATTAAACTGCCATTCGATCCGTTCTAACGCAGCGTAATTTTGAATTGCGTCTTTGAATTCTGCAGTCGCGTGCAACTCGTAAATTTTCTGGAGTTCGGTGTTCGCTCCAACGAAGTTAGTCCCGTTATCAGATTTCATCACCCTGGGCTTACCGCGAATGCTGATAAATTGCCGGAAGCAGGCTAGGAAGCCCTGAGCAGATAGATCGGAAGCTACTTCCATGTGTACAGCCTTGGAGGCCATACATACAAAAACACAACCATACACTTTAATGAAACTACGATTCCGATCTTTCTTCTCTTTGATGGATATTGGGCCAAAGAAATCTACACCTGTTTCGTCGAATGCCGCACTGGCAATTACTCTAGATGGTGGTAAGTCTGCCATCTTGGCATGAGGGAACTTCGGCTTTTGACGAATGCACGGAACGCATCGATATAAAACATGCCTAACTTGATTCTTTCCATTAAGAATCCAGAATCGCTCGTAAACTGTATATAGAGTGGATTGGATTCCTCCGTAAAGATTTCGATAATGAGCATCGCGAATGATAAGATCCGAAACGTGATGAGCTTGTGGAAGCAGTATTGGATGTTTTTGATTAAAAGGAATATTAGCATTCTTCAAACGCCCACCCACTCGGATTAAACCATCGCTATCAAGAAAAGGACTGATTTCATCAAACTTAGTTCTAGTTTTGAATGTGCCGGGGAATTTTCCGGAAGTTTTTGTTTTATCAGCTTTGAAAATTTGAATCTCGTGAGCGAAATTCTCACGTTGGATTAAAAGTAAAACAGCGCGTTCAGCTTGATCTATTTCTATTGGAGAAAGATAACGAACACCTCGCCTTGATCGGTCAGTTGTCGAAACCCTGTCTGCTGGAAATTTCTTCTTTCTCCAACGGAATATATAAGCTATTGCCCTAATCAAGCAACAATAATCAGAGAACCTAGAATAAATGTCACCGCCGTTGAGAGTGGTAATCAAAACAATTCCTTCCTTAAGACCTGGAAGGTTGGTTGAGAGAGATGTTGTCGGCGATCGAGGCCATTCATCTTCTGGTAAAGTTAACCACTGAGGACCTGAAGCCCAGAGATTATTTTTTAGAAGATCGTGCGGCAACTGTCCTCTAGATAGCGAGTCAGCTGGGTTGTCTCCCGAACGGATATGTCTCCATTCGACTTCTTTGTCCAACTCTTGGATATCCTTTACTCTATTAGCCTCATATGTTTTCAACATATGAGGAGCCTTTTTTAACCAGCATAAAACAATCATGGAGTCTGACCAGAAGACTACTCGCTCGATGGGGACAACCAACTGATCTCTGGATTCGACGTAAATTCTCTTTAACAGAGATGCACCTGCTAACTCTAAACGAGGAATTATTTGATGTTTCAATGATGCAATTTTATATTTACTACAAACTGACCGTACCGGGACGTGTTCTAATGCATCAATGGAGCGGAGGTAAAGACAAGCGCCATATCCATGCATTGATGCATCACAGAACCCGTGGATTTCCGTGGAAATCGAATTTTCGCAACGTAAATATCTAGGAAACGCAACTTCTCGCAAAGATTGAAGTAGATCCGCTAACTTAATCCACGTCGTATGGATATTCTGAGGCAAAGATTCATCCCATGTAATGTTGGCTTTCCAACAGTCCTGTATTAAAGCTTTAGCAGACAACGTTAATGGACCTAATAATCCTAAGGGGTCGAAGACCTTTGCTATTTGAGATACGAGTTTTCTTTTAGTAGAAGTAGACGTAGGGTTTTCCGGGTTGATGGAATACGTTAAGATGTCTAGTTGAGAATCCCAAACTACTCCGAGAGTCTTTTTAACTGGGCTACTCTGGATCCCGCAATCTAAATCGAAAATTCTTTTGTCGATGTTTTCCAAAGCGGATGGATAATTAGACACCCACTTGCGGATAACGAACCCTCCGCGAGCTAAAAGCTGAATCATTTCATCTCTGATTGACAAGATATCTTTCAACGTATCTGCACCCGAAAGGAAATCATCTAGATAAAAGTCCTGACGAAGCAACATCGCAGCTCGGGCAAGTTGGCCTCCTCGTCCATAGCCAGCTGATGTAAAGTTCGAATTGCTAAAAATGGAGCGCATTTGACACCGACGGTGTTGAAAGTGAATACCCTTATTTTTCCGTCGATACCAAAAAACTTTCTGAAATTTCCTGTCATCTGGGTGAACCCAAATTTGCCTATACATCTTTTCGATATCGGCAGTGACAACGAAACGGTGAGCACGGAACCGAAGAATTTGTTTCAACAGCGTTTCTTGGATAGTAGGTCCAGTCATCAGCATGTCATTGAACGAAATCCCAGTTGTGGTTATATCGGACGCATCGTTAACTGTCCTACATTGAGTCGTAGCGCTTGACTCTTTAACAATTGGATGATGTGGTAAAAAATAGCCATCATCATCATCGTTATCACACAATGTCATATGTCCTAGTTTTAAGTATCCCTCAAATTCTTGCGAGTACGAAGCCTTGAGGTTGGGGTTAGATTGAATTTTCTTTTCCAACGCATAGAACCGTTTCAACGCCTGATCTCTGGACGAGCCTAATTTAAAGTTACCCTTTCGGAATGGTAGCCTAACAGTGTAACGACCTGAACTGTCCCGAGTTGTATGTGTAACATAATGTTCATCGCAAGCGAGGTCCTCGGGAACCTTGACAGGTTCATACTCAAGATCCTCGGCGGCCATAAATTTCTCAAGCATCTGATCTAATTTCACTGCGTTACACGAGACCCTATTAACAGACTCGTTGGACGTCGAACCTCCTGCGATTACCCACCCAAAAGATGTTTTTTGAAGAGTAATTTGTGACTGGAGGCCACCTAGTTTGAATTGACCTATTGCGAGAGACGATAAAGTCGTACCTGAGACTAACAGAACGTCGATAGTCTTTGGAATGTGAAACTGGGGATCAGCTAATGTTATGTTTTTAGGTATGTTAAATCTATCCCGAGGAAAAGTTTCAGTAGGTACTCTATCAGCGATTGTCGGTACAATCAAGAAGTTCAGTTGAAATCGACTGTTATTATAAGTTGAATGATAAGTGGCTTTAGTGAATTTATTCGAAACAGTGCTCGCATTGTCAACTGCTCCGATGTTTACTACACATTGATTAGTCGGTAATTGCAAACGAGAGGCGAAACTAGAAATCATTAAATTCGCGTTTGAACAAGAGTCTAAAAGAGCCCGTGCATGAAACTATTACCTTGTTTTGACTGAAATCGTAAAACAGCCGTCGTCATGAGTTGAGAATCTGAGAAATAAGCATTAGATACGTAAGTATGACGCATCATGAGTCAGGATGAAGGAGCACCTGATTTACTGGAATCATTTGACGGTTGAGCATTTTCAGATTTACCATCCTTAGACTTCTTAACAGTGTGAAGCAACGTATGATGATCACTTTGACATTTATTACACCTTTTAGTACTAGAGCAAGGGAACGGGTGTGAATAAAGACAGTTTCGGCAGAGCTTATGAGTCTTAACAAAATCCTATTTATCGTTGACCTCGAGGTCATTGAATGCAGGACAAGCATAAAGCCTATGGAATTGATTGCATTTGATGCATGCCTTATTAGATGATGTGTTAGATGTCGTGACCAAAATTCGCGTCGATGTTTTCTGACTCTTAGAAGGAGTCGAAGCGATAGTATCTCCTGTACGCTTTGCATTTGATTCTCCCGCCTTGAAATCGACCGTTTATCTGGCGCAATTTAAAAATCGTGTTTTGAAGAAACTCATACATTTCTTGTAATGTAGGCAATGTATCGCTCGATAAACGGTCTACCCATCGTAAACTTACGCTGTGTGGTAAGCTGCGTTCTAAAATACGCACCCAAACTGTATCAGAAACAGTTATTTCCAAAGCGGTCAATAGTTTGACCTTTTGACGAACAGTATACAAGAGCCCCGCTAACGAATCTGGCTTGGCTTCCGTGAGCACAGGCAAAGTAAGAAGATTGTCTAGATGCTCATTGACGATCATGCGCTTTTGATCATACACGCTGCACAAAGCTTCCCAAGCGAGAGGGTAATTTGCGTCGCTAGGCTCGAATTCTTCTATCACCTGCTCGGCTAATCCTTGAACGACACTCCTAAGATGAGCATGTTTTACGTAACTACTATACTCGGAACGATTGTGAATTAACGATTGGAAACTATGCTTCCATGAAGTCCAACCTTCATGACGACCATCGAATTTAACGACAGCAGTTTTCGGTACATTCTGCTTTTCAGAAAATGTCCGCACCGACATGAAGGTAGCCCATCTGCCATCCCAAGATACTCTCAGATACTCGCAGGTATCCTCGGATACTCTCGGATACTCTCAGATACTCGCAGGTATCCTCGAATACCCTCGGATACTCTCAGATACTCGCAGGTATCCTCGGATACTCTCGGATACTCTCAGATACTCGCAGGTATCCTCGGATACACTCGGATATCCTTGGTGTACCCTTGGGTATCTTCAGTATATCCTCGGGTACGTATACCTTTGGTATACTTCCGGGATACCCTCGGTAGTAGTATGGTTTCACACTTGAGTTTTGAAGACAAAACGACACCTCTCTAACGTAGCCTCGACAATTGCCATATACCCGCACGTCGGAATTAAAATTACTTAACCCACCCGTCACTGTGAAAGCGCTATAAGACACGTATTTGATCGTATTCGTGTTGATTATCAAAAGCCAAAATACACTTTTGATAAACACAACAGCAGAATTATTTTGACTCTCCGCGATGCAACAGCTGAGCAGAAACGGATGAATTTGTCCAGCTCATGCCGAAAATAAGGTCTGTTCGTTTTTCTAGTGGTCTGTTCGTTTGTCTGCTGGTCTGTTCGTTCATTTGGAAAGCGAAATTGTGTATACAGATCGCACTGCGAAAATCAAAGCCGACAACCCAACCCATCTACAAACGCTAGTGTCTGTGTGAACGAATCCTAACGACTGTCGAGCGTTATAGGCTGTGTCTACAATCACAAAATACGATTTAAATACGAGGTAAAGAAGCTGTTACGCACAGCGACGCCGCACAGTTTAGCACATTTTAGCTTTTCTCGTTTCATATGGAAAGGAATTTCTATCTAATTGATCAATCGACATGAGACGTTTTTAACATAAAGTTTGAACGATCTGAAATCACAGAAAAATATGAAAGTAGGTCATATTACGATGCCCCGTCCAGGATAAATCGACAAAGTTGATGATTTTCGTGAAAAATTGACAAAACTCCCTGTATCTCGATGAAAAAACCCGCTGCCAAGTCATTGGCACTTAGCTTCCTCCTATTCTGCTAGTGGAAGATAATTACATGGGATAATCAACTCATTCTTTGATTTAAATATTCGCTACTATTCGATACTAAAAGGATAGGTTAGGAAGACACTTGTAGGGGAGGGGTATCAGGGGAGTGGGGGTTAAGGTGGATATCAAAAGGATAGAGCTCCGTGAACTCCTAAAATAACTTACATATATCGTAATAAAAAAAATACCAGTAATTGCGGAATCGTTAATAACGCTAACAACTGCAAGTTACAAAATTGCGGGTGGCTTCATTTTTTTGTGAAAAATAACTTTCACAAAAAAATTATTTTTCACGATTTCTACATACCCACAGCCGCCGTTCAGACCCTTGACGTTGTTTTCTATACTCCCATAATCGTCTTTTAAAATTTTAAAGCTCATTTCAGCACTCCCACAGTCGCATTTTAGACCATCGTAATCGTTTTCTGTATTCCCACAGTCGCCTTTTTGACCTTTGCAATAGATTTCTACATACCCACAGCCGCCTTTCAGACCCTTGACGTTGTTTTCTATATTCCCATAATCGCCTATTAAAATTTAAAAGCTCATTTCAGTACTCCCACAGTCACCTTTTAGACCCTCGTAATAGTTTTCTATATTCCATAGCTCCTGGGAGAGTGGTCTCGCCGGAGATCCGCTCGGGACTGAAGCCCCGAGCTCTCTTAAGGCGGTAGCAGTCTTTTAGGTACACTATTGTTGAATATATTACATAAATCATATCATAATAAAAAGCAAAAATATTTTTTCAAAAATCGAAAAATAGCCATGAAATGGTCATAAAATAGTCTAAATCTTAAAAGAAAATTTACTCGAATTCAGAATCAGAAAACATATATGCACGTCCAATCTTATTACGATCGATCCGTCGCATGGTTCCAAAATTATGGCGGTATACGTACATACACACACACACCACACACACACACACACACACACACACACACACACGCACAGCCATCCGCACGGACATTTTCTAAAAACGTATGATTCGTACTCCAAACACCTCCAAATGCGTTTCCACGAAGTATTANCACGAAATATTAGCAAAACTGAAAATTTTACTATTACAAAGCTTCCTCTTGAGGAGGAAGCAAAATTTTCTTATGACTTTTAAACGTAATATCTAAAAATTACCTAGGATTCTTCTTTTATTCGAAAAATGAGCAAAAACAAACCCCAAGGAGACAAGAAAGCTCAAATTTTTGCTTTTCTACACGTTTTTGCTCATTTTTCGAATAAAAGAAGAATCCTAGGTAATTTTTATGGACAGATTTGAATTCAGCGGGAAAAAATACATCAGATATTGCGTTTAAAAATCGTCAAAAAATTTACGAATTTAAAAAATTCACGTCGTTTAAAAAATTTCACGAAAATCGTCAACTTTGCCAATTTATCCTGGACGGGGCATCGTAATATGGCATACTTTCATATTTTTCTGTGATTTCAGATCGTTCAAAATTTATGTTAAAAAACGTCTCATGTCGATTGATCAATTAGATCAAAATTCCTTCCCACATGAAACGAGAAAAGCTAAAATGTCCCACTGTGCGCCGGTTCCGAAGCCAATTTTGGACTGCAGCAGTCGATCGATTGCGTGTTGATAAGAATACGAAATCTAGAAAGAACAAGTGTTCAGTACGATAGACTTATAGTTACGACGAGGTGTCAAGTGCTAGAATTTATAATCTGTTCTACTATTCTTAAATTATTCTCAAATGCACGCTTACAGCGTGAAAGTATACAGAGAGTAATTTTGTAATTGGAGGTTATTTTGGTCACTTTGATTTCTTAAGTTCTCTCTGAATTTTAATCGAATTCTGGGCAAATAATTCGTCTTCAAAACTGGAGATGTGCTACTGTACTCGTTATTTAAACTAATAGTAGTTCGTAAGTAGTCTTTAGGTGTTAGTACGTAAGTCTATATCTAGTATAAAACAAGATAGGTGATACAATAAAAAAAGACGCTGCCAATTCTTTGGCACGTAGCTTCAACATTATGTATTGCTTAATATCAGAATTGTTTTTACTTCATAAATTGCCGCTCCTAACGATGACTAGTACATTTTAATTTCCTGACAAAAACTAGTACATTTGAGTTTCGCCGCGAAGACTAGTACATTCCGCACTCCAGCGGTGATGATAGTACATTTGGCTTTCCAGCATCGTGAAAATTCCAAAAATTTATAGAATTTTCACTAGTTTTCTAAAATTTTCCAAACTTTGAAATATTTACAAATTTTGAATTCTGAAAAATATTGGAAATTTGTACGATGCCGGAAAGCCAAATGTACTAGTTTTTGCCGCGGGAGTGCGAAATGTACTAGTTTTCGCCGCGGGAGTGCGGAATGTACTAGTCTTCGACGCGGGAGTGCGGAATGTACTAGTTTTCGCCGTGGGAGTGCGGAATGTACTAGTCTTCAACGCAAAAGTGCGAAATGTACTAGTCCTCGCTGCGGGAGTGCGGAATGTACTAGTCTTCGACGCAAAAGAGCGTAATGTACTAGGCTTCGACTCCCTGCTCGCTTCGCTCGCCAACCCCCCATTTTAGTTTTTGTGTGATTTTTATTTTTTAAATGTTATTTTCATTATCTGATGATTAAGTTCTAGTTGGTTAAGAACAATCTTATTATATTATATAAAATTTGTAGATCATAAAAAGGTCAAGAATTTAATGTTTGTCGAAATAGAGAAAATCAAAAGAAAAAAAGTAAAAGTACTGAATTAACGCCGTACTTCTACTGCTTATGGCATTTAAAATATATAGTTTTTTTTTCATTTTTCCGGAAATTGTTTTAAAATTAATTTTGATTCTTTCCATTTTCAATTATATGTTACAATTATAAATAAATCTGGTCCACCACTTTTTCTTATAATAACAATTGCTGCGTTGTTGTATGACCTGTGGCCTCTAATATATGTTGATGATCAATCTTTTTGTTTTTACGTAGTATAATGAGGAAAAAAATCTGTTTTTCATTTTATTAATGTTTTAGTTTCATAATGATTCTTTAATTGAGTTTTTTTGTGATAATTTTATCGAGAGTTAATAAAAATAGTAAATGTGTTCCTAAATGTGAATAATATTTCCTATCTTTTCACCGCAGATAATTTAAATTACAGTTCATCGTTCTTTTGTAAAATAAAGATATTTGGAGGTTAGGTGAGGTTTTCTGTAGTCATCAAACACCCGCGTGTATTTCCAATGTCAAAAAAAACTAAAAGTCAAATCGACTTCTAATTTTGATAGAATGTTTCATTGAACTCAGCACTACGCCGGTCAACTCATAGTTTTTAGGTACGACCGCGACACGGAAGTGCCTTATAGTTTCGTGTGCGAAAAATTACAGCCGAAAATCGATTTTTTACAGCTTAAAAACCAATCATTTACAATAAAACTTTGAGGCTTTAAGTTTTTCATAAAAATGTTGGATGTAAAGGTTACAGATATTTTGAAAATACAACTTTTTACTGTGGCAAATGCTTTTTTTTAAATACTTTTTGACATACAACAACCCTATAAGCGATTTTTTGATATATAGATTCAATAATAACTTCGGTGCAACATGCCACATCTAACCCAAATATTTTCAGGAATTTTCCTATATTGTTAAAAGCTGAAATTTATATTTAGGCCTTTATCTCGTACGCACATACGTGATTAAACCACTTTTTAAATTGAATTATAAGAAATGCGTTATTTAAGAATTACTCAATCGCCGAATACAAGGATCAGTGAAGTCGATCCGAGTATTACTTGGCATCATATAACGACGTACGTACACTATGATAATTATATCTTTTAAGCTGAATCAGTAAATTCACTTCCGAAATTTAAGTTTATTATTATACTAAACTAGAAATACCTAAATTCAATAAGGAAATTCGCTTAGATTGAAGAAAAGCTCTAAGTAGCTTACTACATCCCTCTAAACTATGCTGAATTCCTAAACAATCAATTTTCTAATTGAAATCCTACAAACGAAATATTATCCTTTTGAAAACTGCGATACAGCAGTGTTGTATTATTTATCTGAAATTACAATAAAATAAAATTAAAATAAGGTTTATTTTATAACCAGTTGCCTTGTGTGCACTCGTGACGTCCCTCTCTCCCCTATACTATATGATCATACTATAATAAACATTTTATCTGTAAATATTCTTGTGTATAACATTCCTTTCAGCAGTAGATAAGTGAGAGGAGCAGACACCCTTAACACATACACAGAGAGAGAGCCGCGCGCGTGTATATGCGTGTGGCGCTATCTGGAGAATGAGAGAGAGAGAGAGGGAGAAAGATTGCACTGACCACGCGGTCGCGTCTCGCGCTGCGGCACTTAGGACACTTAGGAGTATAGCGCCGAGCTGTACAGTCGTGCCGATACTGCTGCTTTGTTCCCGTGGCTACGCGTTCTTTTAAGCTAGAGATATCCGTGCGTGCGTGCGTTCATCTTCTAGAGGACTGCTGCTGCGTTCTTGACCAGATACTTCGTGTGTCGCTGGATTAGTCCTGCTGCTGTCCAGCACCGCGGGCCCATTTGTTTGCCGCTCGACTTCTTGCTGCACCCGGCCACACACGAGGCTTTGAGGCGTCCGTCCTGCTGTCCAGCGTCGGGTCCTGGTCATCCGTCCTGCGCCGCTCCGGTCGAAGCCACGAGGCGTTTATCAAGTTCTACGAAGCACTTCTGTAAGTACCTGCCCGATCGCAATTCTCTCTCTCTCTCTCTCTCTCTCTCTCTCTCTCTCTCTCTCTCTCTCTCTCTCTCTCTCTCGGCATTATTCGCTCTGCTCCGTGTCTCTTTCTCCGCGCTGCTTTTGTACTGATTCCGAGTCTTTACATAAAGAGAAACTTTGCTACTACTCGGCTTGTGTCACTTTGCTCCTGACTCTGTCCATTCCCATGCGATTCACTCTTAGTTTATCTCGCGAACTAGCTACGTAGCCAAATTACTCACGACGCCTCCGCGGGCTCACGTGCACGTACAGTAAACTGCGCTACGGGCCTGGCTTCGTACAGCCTTCAAGAAGCCTGCAACTAGCTGCTACATACTTTTTCTCTCGCTCGTTCATCGATCAGTGGATGCGCCACTGATCGTTTATATACGGATGCGGACCCCGTCATTCTTTAATATCCCGGTCTAAAACACCGTCATAGTTCAAGGCGAGCTTTGAAAAGATAAAAAAGAAAAATACTACAATGATAAAATAGCAATACCTNTTTAAGAATAGGTCTACAAACAAAAATAAATAATTGATGCAAATACAAGTAAGTTGCCAGTTTTCCAGTAGTTTTGATGGCTGTTAAAAGAATACCAATCAGCACTTGGCCACAATGTTGAGAAACTATAAAACAAAAAAAAAACATTAGAAATTTATACTCACAAATAATTATTCAAATCACTGATTTTACCTGATAAAAATACTCATCCTTCAATATATCAGTATAGTAGCAGTATAGTAGTACTCGAGTCTTAAATAAAGTTCCAACTCCAAGTTTTTGATAGCTCAGTTAGCAGCACCATCAGTATCCTTAGTTTGACTCTGGTAGACGCAGTAGACCATAATCCAACAAATGCAGAATTGTTTGTACACCTATACATATAGAAAAATATTACAAAATCATACTTATAAATAATTATTGCTTAAAATTTAAAACAAGGCAGCTTTTAAGTATGTATACCGTCAAACAACATGTTTTAGTAACATAGTTCATATTTACAAACAAAAGATTATCATCATGAACACTGAAAATATATCCGCAAGCCTTAAGAAATCTGTTATTCAGGGGACAAAGCGTTTTAAGTTAAAACTTATTAAAGATACAATATCAGTTTAATATACAGTTCAAGTTTATTGTAATATTTTAAAAATTACCTTGTCAGATTGTATAAATCCATATCTATATTTGTATTAAAGTAGTTCAATTATCCAAGAACGCCAAACAACACTCCAGGACAGCATCAATTCAGTTGCAAGATTGTCACAAGGTGGTTCATGCAGCTAGGAATGCCAACCAGCACTGCCCGAAAGCTCAAATATAGTTCCAAGCTTGTCTCCGGGTGATTACATCAGCTAGAGAGAGAGAGAGAGAGAGAGAGAGAGAGAGAGAGAGTGAATCCAGTCCAGGGTGATCCTGGAAGGCATCGGAATTACAACACTGATGTAACTCTAAAAAACAGATCACAAAATCACACCGATTATACTGCACATAACGGAATAGATATTTGTTGTAAATATAATGAACACAAGAACAAAGGAAAACCAGTCGTAGATCTTATGCGATGGAGAATCTTCATCCAGACAGCATCTTCATCCAGACAGCATCTTGCAAGAAGAATGTATCAGCACATCAACAGAATGAGCAGGAGCAGGAGCCACAGGATTAGTCCAAAAAACAAAGAATAACCTCCAAGCAAAAAACTCAAGTTTCTTGTTGGAGCTAATATACTAATAGCACTATACTGCAGCTTCCTATACTGCAGCACACCTTGAAGAACTGACACTCACACGTCGCATACTCGGTGCCATTCCGGGTGCATCACTTTTAAATACTTTTTGCACTGTCTTCCAAAGCAAGAACCGCGAGCAGCTGATCCGCGAGCAGAATTGCGGTGAGCAAAGGTTGCTTGAAAACAGGCACCATAGCAGCATTTCTGTTCTGATTTTTAAACTACTTATAACACTGTTACGTCACGTCTAGCGTATGGACACCCACCACGTTTTCCGAATAGGAATAAATATGGGAAGGAGCTCGCCTCAAGGCGTTCACCGAACCGATGACTAGTATGACGGACGCACTAGTACACAGGGCCGGGAAGCCAAGCCCCACAACGCGAAATCGAACGCTTCCGTTCGCGCTGTGTTCCCCGGAGGGTTGGACTCTGTGTGGCAGCAGACTTCACGGTGGAATGGTGTAAACCGGAGCCACTTAGTTCGAATGCGAAGTGGAAGACGTGGGGGTTGCTAGAACATACCCGCGAACTCTTACCAAGGGTTGCGACCTTAGCGAAGTGTCTTCGGGCACTTCAGTAGGGCACCTCGGTGCCTCCGTTACGACAGGTTTTGGTACTCGAAACAGAGGCCGCTGACTGAGGTCAAGCAGTCTCCCTATGCGATTGAGAGAGTTACCTAACTGTCGGTTCAGGCCTTCTGGATGGGTTGGCTAACTCGCTGATCGATCGTGTGGCGGCAGTCAATGCCCGCTGGGCGATCCATACTGTCGTCCGTGGAAAGAGGTTAATACCCTCATTATTAGTGTTACGTCACGTCGTTATTTCCGTTTTTCACTACGCACTCATTTATAATATCGCCGAAAAAAACATTGCGGTTAGCGGAGGCCGGGAGGCTGCTTCAAAACGTCAACACACATGGGCATGTCGCTAACCGGTCGTCAGATCGATGCGCACAATGTATGCGCAGTGGTCGAGCTCGCTGCATCGCTTCGATAGAGCCAACGAACAGCTGTTCAGTTTTGCTCAGCTGATATAATAAAACTAAATTATGCAATAAACTATCTTTGCACGAAATTCATGACTTTTTAGGAATGGGATGGAATACGGGTTGTTAAGCGTGACGTCACAGCTTCCATATAAAAACCAATGTGTATTTTCCACCAAATAGGATAGTTCCGAATTTGGCCACGTTATGGAATTTCGCGCGTATAATTTGAATTAAAGAACTATAAAAAGATAATATTTTTTAATCTTACGAAATAATAATGGGTTTTCAATCATATTTATAATAAATTTCGTTGCGATAAAAGAATACATGTTACAATTTTTATGAATGTCTATATTTCAAAATCAACAATATTGAAAATCATGAGTCAAAAACTAAAATAATTGAAAAACTTTCAAGTTATGCATAGCCAACACATTTTTAATTGTATACGACAAAGATAAAAAAATCAATGTTTTTTCAGATAGCGAGCGCGCAGCACGAGCACCGGCGGGTATGGCGAGTGCGAAACGCGAGTGTCGGGTTGTATGGCGAGCTTCGGAGAGCATGGCGAGCGCGAAGCGCGCGCGTCAGCGGTCGTGCCGTATACGCAAAACACGAAGCGTTTTGCGTGCCTTGCATCGCGAAGCGATGCAAGGCGGCAAGCCACCGCGGCCGTAAGGCCGCGCGTAGCGCGCTAGTTTATTTTAAGTTTTATTTAGCAGGCTATACCTAATCGAAGTACGGCGTTTTTAGATACGGCCGCCCCTTAAGGCCTATAGAGACCTATCAGCAAAAAATTGATTTATAAGAAATTATTATCCTATTTTCTACTGTATATAAATATTTATATGTATGTAGCAAAACCATGTCTATTCCATATTAAAACGTTGCGCTTACAAAAACGAATGCTCCTACACTCATAATTTTTTAAACATTAACACATTTTAAAATGTATACATTTTGATTAAGTTAATAGCAATAATTTAATGGGGGGTGGTCGGGGGCTTTGGATATTTTCAAACTCACATAAAAACGAAACAATTTTACGTTATTTGGTGGGGGAGCAGTGGGGAGGGGGGTGGGGGGGGAGTCTTGCCAAAATGACTATCAAAGGGCACGGTACTGCCCGGGGAAAGTATATAAAGTATATACGACTATGGGCACTACCACCTTATATTCTTTAAAACGGGGATTTCTAACCTCTTTCAAATTTTCGAACGTTTATAACGTATCAGAATCTATTTTTTTCTGTACCAAACCGGTGGTAGTCTGAATGATTTTAACAAATCTTTCATTAAAAAAAAAAAAATTATGAAAATTGAACGACCTGTTGTGATAATATAGCGGTCAGCATTTTACGCTGTTTTTTCGATTTTTTTTTCTTCTTCTAAGTTCCGTTCTTATCCTCGATACTTCCGGGGCGCGAAAATTCAAATCTGATTTAAAACAAAAACGCATTTTAAATACATATTATATACATATTACGATATTCAGATAACAAACTACTGTCAGCTTTTTGAATTTAAGAGGTTGCCAGTGTACAATCTACGTTCCTGGGTAGTAACTAGGTAGTAACTAGGTAGCCAGGGTAGCCGATGACGAGGTCTAGGTAATAATATGTTTGGTACCTTTTTTAATACAATTGTGCCATTGCTTTTATAAATAATGTATAGCTAACTAAGGTGACCAATGACAATGCCAATCTAATGCGCCCAGATGAGGCGCTAATAATGTGGCCGATGACAAGGTCCAGGTAGTTTTTTGGGTTTAGGTAAAAATAATGTTCCGGGAGTGCGTCTAGGTATGTCTGGATGGTGCGCTCTGTAGTTTTTCGGGTCTAGGTGCAAAAATTGTTCGAGGATGGCGTCTAGGTGAACAGTGCCAAAGTATACAGGGTCGCCAATGACGAGGTCTAAGTGGTGCGGTATATAGTTTTTGCAGGCTAGGAGTACAGGGCCAATGCAGAGGCCTAGTTGGTGCGTTTCGTAGGTTTTGCTGTCGAGATGTAAATAATATTCAAAGACGGGGTCCACCCAGACAAAATAACGAAATACAGGTGGTGTTCTTTTTTAGTGTTTACTTTTAAATACTATATGTGGTGACGCAAAATGTACCGTTAATTTTCTAGTTCTCTTAAAAAATATAGAAATCTTCAAAATAAAACATTTCTTAAAAGGTAAAAGTCGGAAAGTATAAATTTTTTCATGTATTGATTTTGTTGCTTCCTCCTAGAGGAAACTTTGTAATAGCACAATTTTCACTTTCGCTAAAACTTTGTAGAAACGCATTTGGAATTGTTTGGAGTTCGAATCACATGTTTTTAGAAAATGTCCGTCGGATGTGTATGTGTGTGTGTGTGTGGGTGTGTGTGTGTGTGTGTGTGTGTGTGTGTGTGTGTGTGTGTGTGTGTGTGTGTGTGTGTGTGTTGTGTGTGGTGGTTGGGTGTGTGTGTGCCGCAATTATCGAATCCAGGTTATGAATCTCTACAAAATTTGGCATGTATATCCTTCTTTGGATTCTGAACTCGGGAAAAGTAGTTATTTTCAATTGTGCTAACTAAATTTCATTTTATGGCCGTTTATTGAATTTTGCAAAATTATTTTTGACATTTTTCGTATAATCTTAATGTTGCACAAAAATACAGCTATAGCGAATTTAAAAGCCCTTGCACAATGCAGCACTTTTATACCTATCCTTTTGACATCCACCTTAAACCCCACCTTCCTGATACCCCTTCCCTACAAGTGTCGTGTTCATGCATCTAAACTCTCAAATCGTCAAAGGAATATCATGCGTCCGTACAGATTTTTTAGAATTTATGTAATCATCTTCTACTAGCGGAACAGGAGGAAGCTAAGTGCCAATGACTTGGCAGCGGTTTTTTTATTTATAATGATAACTAACGGAAATAATTTTTGTAATAGCGACAAACAGTGGTAAAAAAATGGTGAAATCAACAAATGGTAAATTGTCAATTATTTATTTCAAATGCATTATTATTAAATCATTTTTCAATACAATGAGTAATTTTTTAATTTTTGTCTTTATTGCTGATTTAATGGTGATATTTTTAATTACTATAAACATACTTCACGGACTCGCCAGTTTTCAGTACCTAGTGTATGTTTTCACTGTGTAATTAGTTAAAAAGTAATAAAATAGTCAAAAAAATGTTTTGAGTTGTGCAGTGAACCATTTTGGTTTACACACCGTAAAACTACAGCGACAAGTCCGTCAAGTGTGTTCATAGTAATTGAAAATATCACCATTAAATCAGCCATTTTTTTTTTCTTTCTAAGTGGCATTTCGAACTCGAAAGTTCATCGCCTCATCTACGCAAGCCTTCCACGTATCCCTATTTTGTGCTAACCCTATCCATTTCGCGCCGTCCTGCCCGATTTCAGTTAAGTCCGCTTGTACATTGTCATCCCACCTGCGTCTAGGTCTACCTAGAGGTCGCGACGTATTTGGCTTTCCTTTCATTATACGCGCTGCCGTGCGATCATTTCCCATTCTTGCAACGTGCCCTGCCCATCTTAGTCTTCGCGATTTAATTATTCTGTTTATATTCGGTGACGCGTATAAGATATGTAGCTCGTCGTTGTGCAGTTTCCCACTCCCCGGTTTCTCTCATCTTCTTTGGCCCGTATATTTTTCGCAGAACTTTTATTTTCGAACACCCTAAAACGGTTTTCCTCTGCTTTAGTGAGCGCCCAAGTTTTCGCATCCGTAACAAGATACCGGCATTATCATAGTCCTATATAATCCTAATTTTTACATTTTTAGAGCACTTTTGATTTTAGTAGTTTGTTCACGGCGTAGAAGCAGCATTACCCAATGTAGTCTCTTATTAATCTCGGCTTTGATTTCGTTCCGATCATTTTATAGTTGCTGCCTAAATATCTGAATTCGATAACCTTTCGAAAGTAAATTTCCGACTCTAAGATCCTCCTCTTCCTTCGCAAATGCCCAGTTTATCCATAATCATATATTTCGTTTTCGATTCGCTCACCCTCCTAACACCGTTTCCTACGCCATTTATGAGTATTCCAGAGCTTTAACAGTTCACCTTCGCTGTGACGAGATCCCGCCCTCAATCTTTCATTAATTGTGATCTACTCCGAAACGCCTTTCTAATAGCGTTAATTCCTTTGTACATCTCGCGCGGTTATTTTCCGTACTATTAGTTTTCTATTTTTCTAATCTGATTCGTGTTGATACTCGCTGTTTTGTTCTCTATAAATCGCCCCACTTGCCTTATTTCGTGGTACTCTTCTACGGCCTATCGCCTCCATTGTGTACGCTGTCTAATTTGGCCTTTTTGCGCCTTTCAAACCAGAGTTCGCACTCTTCGTCAAACCATGGTTTGCACTTTGGCTTTTTCTTTCTACCTAGCACTTTATTCGCGACCTCTTTTATCGTTTTTTCGATATCCTTCCAAAGACTGTTCGGGTCGTCATCTACCTCCGTCGGTGCATCCGTTTCTTCGAGTACCTGAAACCGATTTCTTATTTCTACTTGAAACTTAATTCCTTCTATCCCGTTCCGTAGCTTTTCAGTATCAAACGTTTCTACTTTGTTCACCCGTTTACTATTTTGCCCAGCTACTAATTTGGCTCTTAATTTGGCCACTACTAGAAAATGATCCGAGTCGCAATCCGCCCCCCTATAGGTTCTTACGTCAAGCACGTTCGTGTGGCGCCTCTTATCGATAAGAAAGTGATCGATTTGATTTTTCGTGGCTCCGTCCGGCGATGTCCACGTACCTTTTTGTATATCCTTGTGCTTAAAGCACGTACTCTTTACTATAAGATCTTTTGCCGCCGCGAAATTTATGACTCTAATACCGTTATCGTTGCTGGTTTCGTGCAGACTTTCCTTGCCTATAGTGGGCCTAAACATTTCCTCTTTCCCTATTTTAGCGTTGAAATCCCCCACTACTATTTTGGGGTCGTAAGACGCGAATTGGTCGATTAATTGCTCTAAGGCTTCGTAATAAAGATCCTTCACTTCTTCCTCTTTGTCCTCCGTGGACAATGCCGTAATACCACGTAATCTGTACCACGCTCCTTTGATGACGATATACGAGAGTCTGTCGTTTAACGAATTTGAAAGTTTTAACCGCGTGTATTAATTCTTTTTGGTAATCAGGATCAAGGTACTAGGAAATGTCCGCTCGCGCCCCCGATATAAAGGCTGAAGTTTCGTTTCCTAATACCGCTATCTTGCACCGAGTTTCTTGTATAGCTACTAAGTCTAGATTGTACCCGTCAGCTTTCTTTTAAGATTTTCCGGTACGCGCCTGCTCTGTATAAACTGCGCACATTCCACGTTCCTACCTTTAAGTCCTATGATTTTGTTTGGTTTTGGTTTTTTTTGAGACATGATAGTAAGTGAAACCACGCGTTTGGATCCTGTTTCCGATCGCAGGCTGATCATCCGTTCAGAGGTGATAACTCCCATACCTCTCTAGAACTAAGTATGAGAGCTTTCCGACTTTGATAAGGACGGAGTCAGCTCATCGTCGGACACACTACGGAATCACGCTCGTATCCCAACGCCCCCCTACACGGCAGCGCGCCTATGCTGGCTTCGTTGCCGTGTAAGATCAGGTGGCGAATCATTCTACACATCCCCTTTCGGGGCAGTTGTCATCGCTCCCGCATTCTCCACGACAACAGGATTTTTGTAATGTGTGCTAAGAGAGATAGATTATAGACATAGTTAGGTAGGAAGAGAAAGTGAAATAAGAAATATTGTTGAGTGTTCGTTGTTGTGGTGCTTGCGTAGTGTTTCTAGATGAATGCGTTCGATCGCCAGTGTGGGCTCATCACACCCACGCCCGGGCCTATCGGCTGTCCGCGGCTGCTTATTCGATTTATTCGCAGCTAACCTCTTTCTCAGGGGCCGTTCCTCTATCCGCAACCTGAGGACGCGCTGTGTAGTGGTGATAGGCACCCACCCGTCCGCTCTGGACGCACAGCATTAAATCAGCCATAAAGACAAAAATTAAAAAATTACTAATTGTATTGAAAAATAGTTTTATAATAATGCATTTGAAATAAATAATTGACAATTTACCAATTGTTGATTTCACTATTTTTTTTACCATTGTTTGTCGCTATTACAAAAATTATTTCCGTTAGTTATCATTATAAATAAAAAAAACCGCTGCCAAGTCATTGGCACTTAGCTTCCTCCTATTCTGCTAGTGGAAGATAATTACATGGGACAATCAACTCATTCTTTGAATCAAAAAACATATATGCACCTCCAATCTTATTACGATCGATCACGTAGTTCCAGAATTATGACAGTATACGTACGCACGCATGCACGCACGCACGCACGCACGCACATACACACAGACAAAACCATCTGCACGGACATTTTATAAAACCATGAAAACTCTCAAAATATACTAAGCTTTAATTATCAAATTATATGGTTTAACAAAAATAATAATGTCACACAGAGTATACAGGGTGAGAGTTGAAGAATTTGAATCTTAATATCTTTTAAACTAAAAGGTTTCATAAGCTACAAAAAGAACCTAGCCGAAGTGATCAAAAGATCAATCTTTTCCTAAAATTTCAACTCAATTTAAACCTTTTTACTCCCGTAATCGTACGACATAAAAAAAACATTTTTTTTAGTTTTTGATTTTTATCTCAAAAACTAGTCGCCAAAATTGCTTAAAATTTTTACAACTAGTAGATATCGTTGTTTTTTATTGTCATGAATTTTTTCAAAACATTTAACTATTTATTTTTTGAGTTATATATGTTTATCGAAAAATTACCTTTTATATCATAAAAAATGAACAGATCAGTCAATCTAGAAAATCTTGCGGGAAAAAGTAGACAAATTTATGTTCTTTTAGATACACTATTGTTGAATATATTGTATAAATCATATCATTATAAAAAAGCAAAAATATTTTTTCAAAAATAGAAAAATGGCTATAATATGGCCATAAAATGGTCAGAATCATAAAACAAAAAATTACCTAAATTCAGAATTAAAAAAAATATATGCATGTCAAATTTTATTACGATCCGTCGCATGGTTAAAAAATTATGGCGGTATACGTACATACACACACACACACACACACACACACACACACACACACACACACAGACATACACACACACACAGCCATCCGCACGGGCATTTTCTAAAAACGTATGATTCGTACTCCAAACACCTCCAAATGCCTTCCCACGAAGTATTAGCAAAACTGAAAATTTTACTATTACAAAGCTTCCTCTTGAGGAGGAAGCAAAACAATACATGAAAAAAATGTATACTTTCCGACTTTTACCTTTTAAGAAAGGTTTATTTTGAAGTATAATATAGGAAGATATATAATTAAATCTCTCTTTCTCTCTCTCTCGCTCTCTCTCTCTCTCTCTCTCTCTCTCTCTCTCTCTCTCTCTCTCTCTCTCTCTCTCTCTCTCTCTCTCTCTATCACCCCCTATCTTTCTTTCGCATAGCTCGCAAAGCTAATTCTTAAACGGATCTCCAAAAGACATCACCCTCTCTTTTTTACCTAACATCTTATTTACTATTTTATATAGCGTAATCTTTGTATTAATTACATTTAAATGATATCGTTATATCGTTTCCTCACCACCAAGCGGTAGATATCTCGTCGCGTTTTTTTTTTTTTTGTAAGGAAATACTCTTATAGTGACTTCGATTGTATGTTTGTATGAAATATAGCTTTATAAAATAGTTAAAGCCTTTATCTTTATTTACAGTGGATTGGTGAATGCTTTCAAATGAAAAGTATGGTAAAATATGAAGTCTGTATTTCCTTAATCGAAGACACCATAAGAGTATTCATTTTTTTTTAATTCTGGCACTCGCTTCAATGAATTTTGTTAAGTACATATAGGCTTATGTACTATACCTCGTAGTATTTGAAATTCAAAAATTTATGTTCGATGTTTTTGTTATATTCTTTAGGAGCATGGAAGAGGAAGTAATCTGGTGTGACGGTGACTTCAGTTTGCTTCGGCAGGATCAGAAGAATTAAAAAAAAAGTCATACTGATGGAACTGCTCTACCTTTGTTGAAGCTTCGTGCTCTCCCAGCCTCTCCAATAAAAGAAGTGTAATTTATCTAAATTCCTTCTAGTTTCTAATTTTTATTTGTCTTGCATTTTCAGGATTGCATAAAAAGAAAGAACATGATGGAAGCTAGTAGGAAATCTCTAGTACAAGCAAATAATAAGCAGCTCTACCGCACTAAGAGTGGACGAAAGCTCACATTTTCATAAAACAAGCTCTGTTTGAGTGAACCTCAGCTTCCAGGCTCTGATCAGGTGAATGTAATTCCAATATTTGAAGAGTGATTTCTATTTCTATTCTTATAATGTTTATTTTTATTCATTTTTAGGATTAAATAAGTGGAAGGAACTAATGGGAATAGCTAGGCATAGTCTACAATTGGAATGGACTGTTGTATTATACCCTCGGCAAGTCCAACTCCTTGTCACCCAACGTAAGGTCGACGATGCGGCTACTCAGTAAAAAAAAGTGAGCCGATCGCTGCCAACAACGCTGACAGTTAGTCGAAATAGTGTCAGCGGGCCTATGGCAACCGCTTTAACACGCCAGCTTTCATACCTGACAGCTCAGTAGCGAGTATTAAGGCAGCAGTCTCAACGGCACAAGAATGGCTGGCTGCTGAACAGTATTCTAAGCAGATCACACGAGCTCATCACTCCGAAAAAAAAGAAAGAAGATAAGCAGCTAGTGCAGAAACTAATCCCGAGTTAACCTCTCAGTTGCAAAGAGTCTCCTCGCAGATTCTCACCTACCTCAGCGAGGAGGATAACAAACAGGAAAGTACAAAGTCGTACATCCTCATGCAGGCCAAGCCATTCGAGCTTCGAAAAATGAACTTCTGGTCACCGACCATTGTGTAAATCGTTCAATTTCACACGAGCATTGCTTTCGGTTTGATGTATACATGTAAGACAGGAAACAAGGAACCCAGCCCGTTGAAGATCACGGATTTTAATTTTACCATTGAATTGTTTTGATTATGGGACGATTTTGTTGTTATTTTATTGCACGATTGCTTTTTTTCCCAAACCCCAAAGACTTCCTTCTTCATTATTCGCATTTAATTCTTTCTCCATCAATAATTTTTTTTAAATTTCTTCAGCTTTCTTGACCTTTACTTTCAAGCATCCTATTTTTGTAATGTAGATTAACAATCATTGCAGTTATCAAAATTTCTTATTCCGTGTAATCATTTAATCTAGCCACTAAAGTATACAAAAATTTAGTTTATTATTAAAAATATATATGTACAAGGAATAATCACAGTTTATATTTTTACCTGGATATTCTTTAAAAGAGATTTTAAGAATACTTTTCTTCCTCCTCTACAGCTATCAATTTTTGATTGTAACTGGCCAACAATTAACATAACTACAGGTATAATTTGTGAAGCTGTAGAATAAATTTGTCCACTCACGAGTACAGACGAGTACAGTAGCTTCCTTAATTGGTCGAAAAACTTTTGTATTAAGCTGCATTAGAACCCAATCTTCTTCTTTCAATCTCGGCACATTTCTTTTTTCTGTTATCACAGCTTCTGCTGGGATTCTTAAATCAAGCACCCTTAAAAATGTATCATATTGGCTATTCCATCTAGTGTCAACTTGCTGAATCAATTTATAGAAACAAACCGCTGTCAATTCATTGGCATGTAGTTTCCTCTAACAAAATTTATTGTTCCAATCAATAAACTATTGTTTTAAAATACAGTATGTGAATGCTATTTTAAATATTTCCAAGTTTAATTATTTTGTTGTAAAAGAAATTTTTTTATAGCAAAAGATATATAATAATCAGAAAGAGCCGATAAAAATCTCTAAAATAGAAGTTTTAGAATCGATCGTTTAATTTTGAAGATATATTTGTTTTATACATTTCAGCTCCTTACTTAAGAACCGCTTAACGAAATCGTTTGAAATTTTAACAGCAGATATCTTTGTTTATGGTATCACCAAATAACATTTTGAAGTATTTGACTGCATTGTTTTAGAGATATAAGAAACCAAAAAATTTTCAAAAAAAATCCAAACCTTGATATGAGGACCAAACGGGGAAAAGTAGATAATTTTATTATCTTTCAAATGCATTTTAGCCGAATTCTTTGTGATAATGAAATGATTGAAAAAAACGAAAATAATGTTTTTAGAAAATCAAAAAATGGTCATAAAAAAAAGTAATTGAAAAAATTAAAAAATAAATGTTTTTCCCGAATTCAGAATCCAAAAATAGATATGCATGTTCAAATTGATTGATATTGACGTAGTAGTTCCAGAAATATTACGGTATACATACACACACACATCCACACACACATATCCACACACACATACATCTACACAGACACACCCGCCCGGGGAGCCTGTAACCCCGTAGGTGGTGCATTCCCTAGGTGGCGGATAGGGGAATGCCATTGGCACTTAGAGGCCTCCTCAAAGTGTCGGGGGGTAGAGCAGAAATAAAGTATGCTTCGTGGACCAACAGGCCGCCGTGTTTGCCGTGCGGTGCGACCGGTGAGCTACCAAAAGGAGATCCTGGATAGGGAGGCGATCCGAGGATGCGCGCCGAAGTGACCTGAACCATCTTTGGCTTCTGCTGACGGGAAGACGGGAGGCCGGTTACTTAGCTAGTACCAGTCAATTGGCTTGAGCGAGTGCGTGCTGTCATGTGACGCCCGCTGGAAACTCTCCAGAGAGGCAATCACCTTGGTTCGGGTTTAAGGGCTTGAGAGAGCAGAGGTGGGCTAGTACGACAGCTCGCGCTATACCCTGGTATGATGTACCCAGTCAGAGAGCACTGTTTGCAACATGGAGAAGAAAAACGAACTTGAAAGGGAGACAAAGGAGGATCTGGAAGTGTTCACACTAAAGGTGCTAAAATCGCAAGATGGTGGATTCGCAATCCACAAAACAAGCAGCAACATCAGTATATACAGCGGATATAGAGCAAAAGCTGCTGGAGACGATCATAGGGTACTTGGCACCGTACACATTTTTCACAAGTGCGTGAAAAAGGACCTGCAACAGGTGCAGGGGAGCATGAAGCGCCTTAGTAGCGTAAGAGAAGGCACGAAAAAAATGATGGATAGCTTTGGGCTGATGGTACAGAGCAAGCCCAGTTCCAGCTGTGGACAAGCGCCCAGTCTTCAAGATTAGAAGACATCTAGCGCAGATAGGAAAAGGAAAGAGCATTTACCTGAACAAGAGTCTTCCTCAAAAAAGAAGAAGGACGAGGAACAGAGACTTGAGTCCCAACAGGAGAGGAAGACGACGAAATCTAGCGAGTCACAACTACTAGTGCCCAAGCCGACCACGCAGGTAGGATGGCAAACGGTGAAAACAAGGCGTACGAGGGAAAAAAAGAGAGAAGATAAAGGCAATGGTGAAAAGGCAAGAAAAAAAGTAAGCCACCACGGGCGAGAACAACCCGACCGGATGCCATTATCATAAAGGCTGCTCAAGGGAGCTCATATGCAGAAATGTTAAAAAAGATGAAGGCAGAGCGTAGGCTGAAGATTATAGGAGACTACGTGAACAGAGTATGCAGGACGGCGGCTGGTGACCTGCTTTTGGAACTCCAGCGCTCTGCTGAAGGAAAGGCAACGGAACTTCGGCAAGTGGCGGCAAAAGCGCCACACAGTGGGCACAGAATAGAAAAAAATGATCAAAATTCGTGCTTCACTCGAATTTGGAAGGAAAAAAAAATTAATCATATGGTTTTGTTCGTTTTGTAATGGGGAATATGAATCCGTTTCCCTTTGGCCGCCAGCTATTGATTAAAAAAAGTTGTCTGAGAAGAAAAATGGGACTATTTCGACGGTTTTACGTACTTGCAGCATCTAAGTAAGAATACCGCGTAAATCTTACATATTATGATTGGCAATGTGTCAAAAAGTTTTTTTATATAGTATTTTTGTGTTCTCTAGGTATTTACCGGAGGCATACGTGGGTATATTCGAATTATACATATATAGATATATATGAAATACATGTAAATGATCATAGAATAGATAATTTATTTATATCATCTTATTTAACAATTAAAACAGAATAAATTATTAGATTGAGAAATCGTAAATTGAATATCATTTTCTAACCAATCAGCAAATTTTTTTTCAAATTCATCGTAATGTTTTTTATTTTTGTTGAGCTGATCAAACCTTCTTCTAAAATTATTAAAAAAGCTCTGTCGAAGCTTGTTGTTGATCTCAGCCAAAACTTTTTCACATTTGTCTAATTCAAAACACTGCACTACATAGTTAACTACTGCCACTTTTTGATCCTCAAACTTCAATTTTTTATTCATTTTTAGAACACAAAAAAGGTCCTTATGTTTAAGTGTATAGGCATTCATAATGAAAATCTTGAAATGCGGCTGCTCAGAAGCTTCACCAAAGAAAGGTAGATAACAACTGAGGGACTTACGGAATTTTGACTTTGTTTTGAACTCTCAGTTTATGTATACGCGCATGTATATATAAATATACAGGGCGCGCATATTCAAAACAATACATGGTTTTAAGAAATGTGGTGTTGCCAGATTTACGTTAGTATTAATTTTTTAATTTACTTAGTTGAATCGTTTAATAATTAATAATTAAATGATTTTTATTATCAATTAATTTTCTTATTATTAATAATTAATTGATTTTATTATTATTACTTATAACGTCAAATAATTGATAATCAAATTATTAAATTGTCAATTATATGCATAATAATTTTTTGAAACTCTATTCTTTACTTAAGTTTTACCATTATAAAATACGTTTATTATCAAAATCATGTCATTTTCGATAAAAATCAACTCTATGTATACACACACACACACACACACACACACATGCATGTATATAGACATCTATTAAGTATACAAAACCTGATGCGAAACAAAAATAAAAAACAGTATTTACATGTATTTCATATATATCTATATATGTATAATTCGAATATACCCAAGTATGCCTCCGGTAAATACCTAGAGAACACAAAAATACTATATAAAAAAACTTTTTGACACATTGCCAATCATAATATGTAAGATTTACGTGGTATTCTTACTTAGATGCTGCAAGTACGTAAAACCGTCGAAATAGTCCCATTTTTCTTCTCAGACAACTTTTTTTAATCAATAGCTGGCGGCCAAAGGGAAACGGATTCATATTCCCCATTACAAAACGAACAAAACCATATGATTAATTTTTTTTTTCCTTCCAAATTCGAGTGGAGCACGAATTTTGATCATTTTTTTTCTATTCTGTGCCCACTGTGCGCCAGAACCAACGACATCGGGGATCCCAAACCCCAAATCAAGAAAGCAAGATGACCACTTGAAGGCCCTCAAGGATACAATCAGGGAAATAATCGAGTACGCCGAGGGAAGAACCAACGTGCACGGGCCGATTAAAACGGGCCTCGCGAAGGCGTTGGAAAAGCTAGGAAAGATAGAAGAAAAAAGTAAATCCTTCTTAGAGGTGCCAGAGCTACGCCGGGGAGGAGAATCTCTCAAGAACAACCAGTATGGCGAATTGAGCAAGCATTGCCAGTACCAGGAGCTTGGACAGCAACTCGCCAACGAAACAAATCGCAAAATATAGAGAGTCTTGGCAAAAAGCCATAGAAGCGCGTAATGAAGAAGAGGAGTGTATAGGAAAGCTGGAGAAAAGAGTAGACGAACTCATCGAAGACTGCAAGTCCGCACCTAGGGATGTAGGACGTATAGCAAAGCAGACAGAATAGCTTAAAGTTCTGTGAGAGGATTTAAAAGAAAAACACGAAAAAGGAAATTTCGACGATGAAAGCTATCAAGATGTTGTTGAATACTATCAAGCGTGGCACGAGACACGAGAGAAAGCGAGGAGAGATGCGCGAGGATGGCTCCCTAAGGACGCGGTCTCAGCTAGTGCCGGAAGCAAGAGGTCAAGGGGAAGCCCAACTAATAGCCCTGAAGAGAAGAGCGCAGAAAAGCAAGTCAAAAAACCGCTGCTAATTCATTGGCACGTAGCTTCCTCCAACGGAATTTATTGTTCCAATTGTAACGGTTTGACTTTCCGTGTGTTGAGTAGTCGGCCGGACGCCAGGATTTGGTTAGGGGAAAGGTTAATTGAAGAGACTGTTTATGCAATTAATAACAAAATAGATATATTCTAGTAATTATGATAACAAGTTGATAGTTCAATTATTAGTATCTATCTGGAACAGAAATCGAAATCGCGGTTTGTTTAGAATATTTCGCCTTTACAATCGGTTTAGCTTAATCTAGTGCGGTTAACGGTACATCAACACGACGTTGCCGGAGTTACGTGGTTTCGGTGCATTTGTCGGTTAAGCGGACGCGGTATCGGAGTTTCGGTTTACGATGTGCAACGACAACCCTATAAGAGGAAGCCAATATTTTTAGAAAAATCGGTTTTTACATTTCAGCTCTTTACTTAAGAACCGCTCAACGAAATCGTTTAAAATTTTAACAGCAGATATCTTCGTTTATGGTGAATCACTAAATAAAATTTTGGATATACCAGAATCGAGAGCAGAAAGAAAAGGACGTGATGACGACCACATTAATTAGAAGAGGGCATAAAAGCCCGCGAAGCACTACTCAACGGTCGTACCGCGGGGATCAGGGCGTAGAAGTCGGAGATAGGTGCGCCTTTACTGAGGGCCGATAAAGGCAAAGAAGACATTCCCTGGTACGGTTAGTTGTTTTTTTTTTTTTTCAATTGGCCATAAAAGGGATGGGTTTAGTCGTTGCGAATCCGACACATGGCGGAAATTGAGAATGTGGCTGTTTCGACTCCATCCACAAAGTCAGGCTATGGTCTTTCTAAGATTTTCCCTAATACCTCGTTCCCCAAGAGAAAAAATACACATCCATATGGACATTTTCTAAAAACACATAATTTGAACTTCAAACATCTCAAAACATGTTTCTATGAAGTTTTAGCGAAACTGAAAATTTTACTATTGTAAAGCTTCCTCTAGGAGGAAGCATTTATCAGAAATGAGTTTTTTTTATATTCCTCCAACATTTCTGCAGCATTCGTAGATTTCGAAAAATGGGTTACAACTTGGTTTACAAATTTTGATAACTCATCAATATTTGGTAAATCTTTTCGGCAGTCTTAGAATGCCAATTGTATTGTGTGGGCAAAGCAAGCTATCCTAAACCATTCCTTATTGGAGTTTATAGCTTTAATCATATTCTTGGTGTTATCTGTTACCCAAATAATATGCTTTCCTTCAATATGAATATTCCATTCTTCTAACATTTCTGTCAAATATTGTTGTATGATAACAGCTGCATGCGAACCAATTGTATGCCGATTGTTTAACACGATGCTTTCGAGCTCAAAATTTTTATTCAAGTAATGGTCAAACTGTATTATTTAAGTATGGTCAAGCTTATAAATCCACAATTTGCTCTTGAGCTCTATCCATCTGAAGTAAAAGTCAGAACATTTAGATCTGGAATATAATATTTGAAAGGTAAATATGCAAATTAGAATAGACATTCATTTATTTATACGCTTATAATTACGTGGCAGGTCATTGGCTAGTTTATCTTTTATTTTCTGTACTTCTCTGTTGTAAATTTGTGGTATAAAATTTCTTGAAAATGTTGTTCTAGCAGGAATTTGATATCTAGATTCCAAAGTGTGCATTAAATACTTGAAGCCTGTCTTGGACAACATGCAATGGCTGTAAATTTTTACATATCATGTATGCGAGAGTCCTTGTGATTGTTTGCGCCTTACTTGATGTAGGTTCAAGTGGCACAATGGGTTCTTCGACTTTTACATCAGCTTTTACTGTGGCTTAACAGTTATGAATGCTTGTGTAGTGCCGTTTGATTTCCCTAAAGCATAAGTTACATTTAGCTATATTTTTGTCTATCCTAGTAAAAATATTCCAAATACTACTTTTAAGTTTTTTTCTTGGTGGCTCTTCATTTTTTTTTTCTGATTCATTTTCAATTTCTGATTCTTTTTTTTTAACTTAATCAGCGAGAGAATTAAATTAAAAAATATTTACTTTAATGGACTTATCAATTACAATAAAATTATAAGTTGTTTCTCTCCCAAATATGTTTATTAAATTTTTATGACACGCCGTGGCGTAAACCTCGATTTACTGCACGCTTGTGCAAAAATGCACTCGTTGAATCTTGGTTTACGCACGTTATATCATAAAAATATTGTACGATACTAAGGGAGTAAAGAGATTTTACTTTTCAATAATCGCGCAGTTTTTCGCTATCCGCGCTACGGTTTTTCGCTATTCGCTATACGCACTCGCGATTTTATCGTTCTCTATGCTGCCAGGCTAACTAAAAAAAATGGACATAGCCCTTTTGAAAAAACAATGAACACATGAATCTATCTAAAAAAAATATTGGGACATACTTTGAATGATCATACGATTACTACTCCACCCCAAAAATATATAAATATCAAATACTTACCGCAAAGTGTTCTCATCAGTACTGTCTTTCCCGATGCTATTGTGCAAAAACTTATTTTCTTCTTTCTCGTGCAAAATAGTTGAAATTATTCAAAATCTAACCGATGCATTTTAGAATGCTTAGTCGCAAGCTTCTTCCAGAGGGCGCCAAATCCGTTTTGAAGCGCATGGGCATGCTCTTGTCAATGAGCCTGTGTTTGTTAAGTCACATAGACATGGTACATACATAATATAAACACAAACAAAATTGTTGCGTTACATTGTAATATAATACATTGAACACGGCTTCCCGGTTGATGTAGTTTTTTTTTTCTATTGACAACTATAATTGTATATTCGTCTGAGTTTCGAATTGCCGCGTAATTGATCGCTATATAGATTAGAGCAGTTATACCGCGTCCGTAGTCGAACACTTATGTACGCGCTAAGCTAGTCTCTTCTCACATTCTGGGTAACCGTCGTACTGTCAGGACGTATCCCTCTCGCCAATACTCTATAGTGTATTAATACCGGAGCAATAGTATTAAAGAAGTGTTAGAAGATATCTCTTGTGTAACGATCTATCAACCTACTCCTTTGCCCACTTTGTTTCCTAAATTATATCAGGTTATGGGCCCAGAGCAATTCAACGAACTCCGAAAAGGATTTCATTGCCGTTACGTGTATCCAAGAGAGGTTGAATAGTGCAAGTCATCGGCGTCTTCCAGTTACGCAACACTACAGTTTAAGAGTATCAGTTATTCACAATGGCGAGCCGCAATCTAAACGGTACGTTTCAACTGATAGATAAGCTAGCTGGCCGAGAAAATTATAGACAGTGGGCAGTAGCTATGAGAGCCTACTTAGAAGTGGAAGATTTATGGGACACCATAGAAGCTCCCACAGGTGCACACTTATCTACAGACCCCAAGAAGATGCAGAAAACTCGGGGGCGCATCATTCTTGCGGTTGAACCCGAAATATACGCCTACATCGAAAATGCGACGTCACCAAAAGACGTTTGGGAAGAATTGGCAAAAACATTTGATGATAAGGGACTCACAAGGAAAGTCTCACTTCTACAAGCTGCCACGACTACAAAACTCGAGGATTGTCGGTCTATGCAAGAGTACGTGTCGACCATTATCTCTGCCACACAGAAGCTCAATGCAATTGGCACTAAGTTGCCACAGGATTTAATTGGCGCACTTTTGTTGGCCGGCTTACCATCATCATATCAGCCCATGATAATGGCGCTAGGCAGTTCCGGAACAGACATAACGGCCGACTTAGTCAAAAACAAGCTGCTAGAAGAAAACCAAAATGGAGCACGTAAACATGACTCCGAAATGCGAGGACTATACACTCAGCAGTCGCATTCAGCAAGTTTCCAGCCTCGAAACGCGAACACCAGAGGGCGTCACCAATCAAAGCAGAAGTCGCGCAAGTTCCAGAATGTAAGGTGTTACAACTGCAATCAGTACGGTCACTTCGCGAATAAATGCACGGCTCCGAATCGCAAATCCAGTAACAAGGCTTGCACAGTAACCGAAGAAGACGAGAGCGAAAGTGAAGACACTGTGTGTGCGCTCTTAACCACGCTTATGCGTGATACTCACTCAGCTGTCGTTGACACTGTTCTTGTCAATGCTGAAGTCCAAACAACGATAGAAGAAGAGGTTTCGTTAGCAGTGGATCTAGTGAGCAATGCAAGCCAGTCTGAATGGATTTTAGACTCAGGTGCGTCGATTCACATGTGTTGCAGTGACGTGCATATGTCTAACATGCGACAGCCAAAGACTGCTACAGTGACAGCAGCTAATAAAGCCAAAGTGCCAGTAAAAGGTGAAGGTGATCTGATACTGCAGTATTGCGACAAAGACAGAATTATCAAAATGCGTCTGGAGAACGTGCTGTACGTCCCAGACATTTCCACAAATCTGATATCGGTCAGTGCTTTGGTCAAGAAAGGCTACAGAGTTTTATTTACGCAAACCAAGTGTGAGGTGATAGACAAAAGCAATGTTGTCGTGCTTCGAGGCAAGCTAAGTAACAACAATATTTACAAGTTAAATCTCAGTCCAAATTCACAACAAGATACGACCGAGATAGTCACAGCACTCAAGGTCACTGAAAAATCCAGTATTGAATTATGGCACAGAAGAATGGCCCATTTAAATCCGCAATATTTAAATCAGCTCCGCCAGGTAGCCACAGGAATTGACTTTGATGAGAATCGGCTTGATAAGTGTGAAGTTTGTGTAATGGGAAAGCTCGTACAGAAGCCTTTTCGCCAAAGCAGTAATCGTGCTTCGAATATATTGGACCTTGTTCATAGTGATGTCTGTTATGTGGACCACCCGTCTCTGGGCAGGGCCAAATATTTTATTACATTTTTAGATGATCATTCTCGTAAAACATTTGTATATTTTTTAAAACACAAAGATGAGGTTCCAGATGTGGTTAAAAATTTTATTAGATTAGTCAATAACCAGACCAACAGAAAATTAAAGACCTTCAGAAGTGACAATGGTCGCGAATACGTTAATCACAAGCTCCAAGCAATATTGGATCAACTGGGTGTCAGACACGAAACCTCCATCGCATACGTTCCTCAACAGAATGGAAGGGCTGAGAGAGTAAATAGAACTCTATTAGAGAAAACCAGATGCATGTTAGCCGAATCCAACTTGTCAAAGATGTTCTGGGCAGAGGCTATTTCAACAGCATGTTTTATCTCTAACAGAAGCCCCAGAAGATGCTTAAATGGACGTACACCACATGAAGTTTGGTCAGGAAGCAAGCCAGATTTATCCAATCTGAAAGTGTTTGGATGTCGTGCTAGGGCTTACGTTCCCGGTCACCAGAGATCAAAAATAGACCCTACATCTAAGCCAGTAATTCTATTAGGGTATTGCGAAGACCAGAAGGGATATCGACTCTGGAGTGAGTCAGAGAAGAAAGTGTTTACCTCCTGCAATGTTGAATTTTTTGAGGAATCACGTTGCACACTTCAAAAGTCCAAATCAGCCTTTCTACCCTTTGAATCAGAAAACTCAGAAGATGAGAACACAGCACCGCAGACTCCTGAACCTGTGGAAGCAACAAATTGTCAACGACTACCCAACCTTGAAGAATCCAATGGAGAAACTGTAAATAGTAATGAGGAATCTGAAAAAAGGAGAACTGTTGAACCTGTAAATAACATTAAATTTAAGAATGTACCTCCAGCACAAGAATCTAGCAGAACAAGACAAAAAGAAAAAAGGAAGAGAGACCCATCTGACAAACTGAACCAAAGCTCTGAACCGTTGTCTAAGATTAGCAAACAGGCAGATAGAGGAGTTTTAACCTTGAAGCCATCGGTGGACCATCAGAGTACCAAGACAACAAGGCCTAACACCAGATCAGTTGCCAGGCAGGAACACGCAATGGATGAAGGATCAAATGACTCAATGGAGGAAGAAAGCTCGGATGATGAAATCCCAGTAGTACCTGTTCGTAGATCCATGCGCAGAAGACTCAGGCCAAAACATCTGGATGAATTTGTGTCTTACTCAGTTGTCAGCGGACCAGGTGAACCACAGAACTACCAGCAAGCTATCAATGGACCCGAAGCTGTTCAATGGAGGATAGCCATGAGAGAAGAATACGAATCCATCAAGAAGAATTCTACATGGGAATTATGCAACTTACCTCGTGGCCAACCAGTCATCGGATCCAAATGGGTTTACAAGAAGAAGGTACTGCCAAATGGCACAACAAAATACAAAGCTAGGCTCGTAGCAAGAGGTTTCTCCCAGATCAAGGGAGTTAATTATGATGAGACGTATTCCCCAGTGGTGCGTTTCACATCACTGAGATTACTCTTCGCTTATGCAGCAAAAACAAGTTTGGACATTTTTCACTTGGATGTGGAGACAGCCTTTTTACATGGCGAGATAGAAGAAACCGTGTTTCTCCAGCAGCCCCAGGGTTTTGTCGAGAAAGGATGTGAAAACAAGGTATGCAGATTGAAGAAAGCTATGTACGGCTTGAAGCAAGGAAGCAGAAATTGGAATTTGAAGATGGATAGTGCATTGAAACGAATGCGACTCATTCAATCAGACTATGATGCCTGCATTTACATGTACAGAACTGTTCATAAATGCATCATAGTAGCATTATTCGTGGACGACATCCTGGTCTTTACAAACAGCATAGATTTCTTCAATATACTCAAGGATGGATTAAAGAATATCTGCTCGATAAAGGATTTGGGACCTGTTCGCAGATGCCTGGGAATCAACGTAACTAGAGATACTACTCTTGGCACGATAGAGTTGGACCAGAGCGACTATATAACCACGCTCCTCAAGAACTTTGGTATGGATGAGTGCAGGCCCACTGTCACTCCCATGGACAACACTTTCAACTCTTCAAGCTGCTCATCACAAGAACCCTTCAACCAGGACCAAATTCCTTACCAGAATGCTGTTGGATCACTATTATATCTGGTACAGGCTACAAGGCCAGATCTTGCCTACGCGGTTAGCACCATAAGTAAATATAACAAAAACTTTAATCAGTCGCATTGGGCCTTGGTTAAGAGAATTTTCAGATATATTCAAGGCACCAAGGATCTAAGGTTGAGATACAGCAAGCAGGATGAGTCAAGTCTTGTTGGCTACTGTGATGCCAGCTGGGCTGCGGATCCAGCTGACCCAAGATCTATATCAGGCTACGTATTCACCTGTCAGGGCGGTGCGATCAGCTGGAATAGCAGACGACAAGCTACTGTAGCACTTTCAAGCACAGAAGCGGAATATCTGTCTTTATCAGCAGCGACTCAAGAAGCTATATGGTTGAGGAGACTCAGCATCGAGTTGGCAATACAACCAAAAGGACCTATATTAATGCACTGCGATAACAAAGGTGCTATTGATTTGTCAAAGAACTCACGTTTCCGCCCACGTACAAAGCACATAAATGTGAGACATCATTTCATAAGACAAATCATTGACACCAATCAGATGAAACTGGAGTTCGTCAGTTCATCTTATATGCTGGCTGATTCTTTAACCAAGGCTGCTACTCCCCGGAAACTACACGAATTTGTTAATGCTGTGGGACTTAAGAAGAATCCAAGAAAGAACACTAAAAGGAGCAATCAAGACTGAAGATGGATTACAAATCAAGTTTTATTTTATTTTAATTATTGAACTTTATGAATTTATTTTCAAGTAATGTATTTGTACACGAGACTGTGATATTGTACTGCGAATACCAATTATTTAGTTGAGAGGGCGTGATGTAGTTTTTTTTTTCTATTGACAACTATAATTGTATATTCGTCTGAGTTTCGAATTGCCGCGTAATTGATCGCTATATAGATTAGAGCAGTTATACCGCGTCCGTAGTCGAACACTTATGTACGCGCTAAGCTAGTCTCTTCTCACATTCTGGGTAACCGTCGTACTGTCAGGACGTATCCCTCTCGCCAATACTCTATAGTGTATTAATACCGGAGCAATAGTATTAAAGAAGTGTTAGAAGATATCTCTTGTGTAACGATCTATCAACCTACTCCTTTGCCCACTTTGTTTCCTAAATTATATCACCGGTTATATTGCTGGTCCTAAAAACAGCATATTTTAAAGCGCGAACGAAAATGCCAGACAAGTCTCTCTATAGTAAACTAACCCTTAAAATAGGCAGTTTTGTGGACGAGCATAATTATAGAGCACTTTTCAAACTGGGATTCACTTCCTCTGCAGTTAATGGAACAATAAGAGCAGTGCGTTTCTTGCGAGTTCTATAGGGATTGACCACGACCAGCTTAAGCTATAAACTTATTGCTTAGTTTATATACGAACGAAAAACAATTCGCTTATGTAGGTTTTATGAGCTCTCACTTTCATTGCTTCCTGCTTTACTGAGGCTGTCTTGAAGCCACGTGTAAATAAAATGATATAATTTCGAGTGGTTTGATAAATATATGGTTAAATAATAATCTCGAGTAGTTTCAAATCTCTTTAAAAAATAACTTTTATACAAAGTAAAAGGTTAGGCGAGTTTGATGTATTTCGCGAAATTAAAGATAAAAATGAACTGAGATCAATCAAACAGAGTCAAGTTTATTATATTTAATCATAAGGAAGCAAAAAAAATTGTTCTGTTTAATCAAGGGCTTACTTAACTTAAAATTAAGTTATATGATCAATTTGGAATAAATCTGAAGATACTTACTACGTAACTTACCATGCCCATTTCATTTTTGCTGTAACATGTGAATTTATACAGTCGTAATACACAGAATGGTACACGTCGTGACATCTCTGGGTTCGCGGCGATTTCGTGCAGTCTGACGAGCTCATGCGAGAGCAAGTGAACTGCGCATGCCTCGCATGTACAATCTAAGCGCCAACTACACTGTATACTCTGTACTCGCGTCTCTCTCTCTTTCTCTCTCTTGCCTGTAAGACTCGAAGCTGAGCTGACGCACTACCGACTATGGCTAATGCCATTTATAATAAATCATCATTTATTATTAGTTAAACTTCACTGCCTTGTTTATTGATCCACCACATATTCTAACAATTTTGTTTTCTGGTAAACAACTAAAACTTTCTGTTTATTTATTAGAACGCGATACATGAGTACAATGAAACGGGCATGACAAGTTACGTAGTGAGTATCTTCAGAGTCATTCCAAATTGATCATTCTATAACTTAATTTTAAGTTAAGTAAGCCCTTAATTTAACAGAACAATTTTTTTGCTTCGTTATAATTAAATATAATAAACTTGACTTTGTTTAATTGATCTCAGTTCTTTTTTATCTTTAATTTCGCGAAATACATCAAACTCGCCTAAAGTTTTACTTTTTTTAAAGTTATTTTTTTTAGAGATTTCAGTCCTTTTTTTATTATTATTTCACAATTTTTATTAGTATTTCATATTTTTTCTAAAAATAAAATATCTTTAGCACCTTTTGGCTATGACTTTTTTATAACATTTTCATCACTAACATGAAACCGCTGATTGTTCTGTCACAACGGAGTGAACCACATAGATCACTTAATCGACCACCCTTTACACCTAGACGCTGTCCTTGTATGTTTTATTTTTCTACGCGCTAAAAACCACGGAGCGCAGCTCCTGGACTCCGTTATCGGCCACCACGTACAACTAGACACCGTTCTCGTATGATGTAGTATGATGTATTAATGAAATCACACCCGTAGTCCCGCTGGTCTGTATATGTGTAAATCCGGGTCCGACTGGAAACAACTCGGGTGGTGGAAGTTAAAAATTTAAATTCGAGGGCACACCTACTGGACCAATTTTTTTCGGTTCCTAGAACCATCCACCGCGTGAAAATGTCCACGTGCACGCCCGATCGCTTGCCAAACTTTTTTGCCGGACACTTTAAATTCTCTTATGAGAATTTACGATGGGGAAAATTGACGAAAACCAGCCGAAGTTCAACTTTATGTCTGGAGGCGCAATCGAAAAATGTGTATTTATACGTTCAAAGTATCCGAAAAAAGGTTCAATTTGAGCCACGGTGGGTTAGAAATGGTTACCTAGAAAAAAAGTTGTCTAGGCTTGAAAATAGCGAAAAATCATAAAAATCTCGATTTTTTACGAAAATCCGCGATTCACTCCCATTTTCGAAATCCTTATAACTTTTGATCCGAGCGGTTAATTTCATCTATCCGGCCCTCAAATCAAAGCTCTTTTCTTCTACTTTTGTTTTTTGAAATTTAGATTAACATTTTGCTGGTTTCATCTGCTATATATATATATATATATATATATATATATATGTGGCAATGAAAAAGGTACAAAAAACAGCTATAATTGATAGGCATATATATATAGTAGATGAAACTAGCAAAATGTTAAAAAAAAACAAAAGTAGAAGAAAAGAGCTTTAATTTTAGTGCCGGATAGTTGAAATTGACCGCTCGGATCAACAGTTATAAGGATTTCGAAAATGAGAGTGAATCGCGGATTTTCGTAAAAAATCGAGATTTTTATGATTTTTCGCTATTTTCAAGCCTAGACAACCTTTTTCTAGGCAACCATCTAACCCACCGTGGCTCAAATTGAACCTTTTTTTCGGATACTTTGAACGTATAAATACACATTTTTCGATTGCGCCTTCAGACATAAAGTTGAATTTCGGCTGGTTTTCGTTAATTTTCCCCATGTTAAATTCCCATAAGAGAATTTAAAGTGTCCGGCAAAAAAGTTTGGCAAGCGATCGGGCATGCACGCGGACATTTTCACGCAGTGAAAGGTTCTAGGAACCGAAAAAAATTTGTCCGGTAGGTGTGCCCTCGAATCTAAATTTTTAACTTCCGCCACCCGAGTTGTTTCCAGTCGGACGCGGATTTGCACATATGTGTGATCACATGAGTAATCTCACTGGTCTGTATAAGTATGTGGGAAAGCAATATGCGCGGCTAAATTCGTGGTCTTAACACTAGCCATGTGCGGCTAACTTCATGGTCTGAATATTGTTGGGCTGAAGAAAATTCCCAAACGGATTTGAACATTTTTGTTAAGTCCTGCTCGCGTATTGTAAAAAAAGCTGCTTTCTTGCCAATATATCGATTAGAAATCATAGTATACGTATACAAATATGATTATAAGCTAAAAAAATTAAGATACAATAATGTAGATATTTGTTATTATTAAATTGAAAATTCGATAACCCAATATAGAAGTCAATAGTGTCGCGGTCACCGCAAGCTTCTCAAACTCGCTTTGATGGCGCTACCGCGCTACTTGATATTTAGTAACTTGACTCGACCCAGTACTCGGCTCGAGCTCGTCAAGTCGAGTTTTTCAATCAAGTAACCGGACTTTTCGAGTACTCGCACACCCCTAGACGCAGTTATAATGCGTCTTAGCTTGTCTGTTCGATTACTTTGTTATACTAATCATATTATCATAAATTAGCTTGACTACGTCTGTATTATCATCAATAGTTGATTGGCTTGAGGTGTTATCAATAAATACTGTGTAATTCAATTTTTATTCGTAGAGAGAAGTTACAATGATGCTTACCTATTCACAGCGAGGCCAGAGGTCAACAGAATGGGCGTCGCGCTACCCTTTTAAACGCTCGTCCGCGATAACCCCTCTTTGGGGTTCTGTTCGCAGAAATCCCCCGATTGATTCGCGATCGCGTCACCTCTAAATCATCGGCTTTGTCCTCGTCAGCCTTTTGGCCTAAGTCCTGACATTTGTCAGCGGGTTCCTGATTCATAATTTCTGATTTTGAAAATCCAAGGAAAACCGGAAAACTACCCTCGTGAGACTACAGCTTTCGAAAATCATTCGTTTTTTCGGCACGGCACGGTATGTCTCGCAAGGGTAAACCTTCCAGATCGCGGAAAATCTTCGATTGGAGTGATTACCTCATTTTGGCCCTCCCGAAACTCCAGCGTCACCTCACATTGTCTATAACTAGATTTTTTTAAATCACAGTTAAATTTACGCTTACAAAGTCAAGTACAAAAATGCGTGCGGTGTCGAAGTATTTTTCAGCCTAGGTTTTGTTCGAGCCTTTGTCGCCGCGTTTGTTTTGGTTTAAGACGCGACTCACGATAATCAGTCTCTCGCTCGCGTACAGTATAGGCGCCGCTGCGCTATACTTTGTCTCGACGACTTACGCTTCGTCACGAGACTCGTTTGCGCACGCTACATACTGATTTATTGTGAAATCCTGTGTACACATTATCGCTACCCAAGCATGCATGGTCCGAGCACGTTATAGTCTTAAAAGGTTATAGACCCAGCACGCTTCCATTGCGCGCTGAGACTTTGGTGAACTTTTGTAAGCTTAGTTGAAATAACTCACGAGTGGAAAGTGTTGTAAATGCAAGCCGGTTATGTTTAGGCTACCTTATTTGCATTTTACTGTATTTATTTATCATTATTTAGCTATTTTTCAGTACTCTATCATTGATTGCAAGAAGACTAAGGCTTAAGTCAAATCAGGATTTTACAGGTATATTTGCACTACAAAAAGGTATCTGCATGAATTTTTTGGTGGTCGTAGTCATGATCAAACACTCAGATTTTCACATTTTAGGGTTTAAAATGCAAATAAGGTAGCCTAAACATATACATATGACTTTAAAAAGATTTTTATTAAAGAATTCAGGAAATTTAACAAAAAAAAGTATCAGGGTAGTTTTTGTTAAAAATGCATCCCTTATGAGCTACAAACCATAGAAAATAGGAAAAGAATGCAAAAATTGCTTAAAAGACCAACTTTGACCAGCTATAACTCGAAGCCAAGTGAAGGGATCGTGCTGAAATTTTTTTTGTGAGTCAGGGGCGTCCTATAGAACATATATATAGAGTTTGAACTAAACAAATTTTTTCATCTTTGATTTGACAGAGAACCACATATATATGGGTGGTTCTCTGAATAATCGCGCGCGACAAAACAAAACGTTTGCCCAAACTTTGGAGATATGTTCTAGAGGTCACTACGATGTCAGCTGTAAATTTTCAGATCGATTTGATCAATTCTCTTTGAATTATAAGGGTTCAAAGTTGGTTATTTAAGCATTTTTTGCATTTTTTGCCTATTTTCAATGATTTATAGCTGTTAAACAACCCATCGTTCACTATAAACTCACTAAATGTGTAGATCCGGAGATAGAGGCAACCACAAAGTTAATAATAATGTATGGCTTACTTAATAGTTAAATCGAAATTAAAAAAATACTCTCTTAAAGCTAATTGCAAATACTTTCTATATCCGCCTTGTGCATTTTCGACAGATGAAAGCCTAATGAACGAAAAATCGATAAAAATTCCGTAATCACAGGAGTTCGTCGGTCGCGCTTCGTGGGAGCAGGAGTGGAGATGGTGGAGAGCAGCTCTGCTGTCGCGCGGCTCAGGTGTTTCAAAATGCGAATGCGCGGTAAAACATGAGTTATCTCGGCAACGGTAGCACTAATCGAGACGATTTTTTTTCGATATAGCCAAATAAGAGGAATCAGAATCTGCCATCAAAAAACAATATTACGAAAAACTTTTGCACGAATTTCAAGATCAAAAAGTATGCTATTTTCATTTGCATTAAAAATAGTTGTATGATTGAAAAATTATTTTGTTGCTTAATGTTCATTAAATTATGCAACTAATTAAACGTTTCAATAATAAATATTGATAAAAAGTATATTTTTGTTCTTAAATGGTCTTTGTTAATCATAACTAACCGACCTTTTTTATAATAAATTGTATAAATATGGTAGCACTTTTTTCCATAAAATGACATTATTACAGTACAACAAACATTTTGCAATATAATAATTAGTAAATTCAATTAGTTATTCTACACAAATAGATTATTATTATTATTTTTTTTTTTTTAAGTGGCATTTCGAACTCGAAAGTTCATCGCCTCATCTACGCAAGCTCTCCTTGTGCCTCCATTTTGTGCCAATTCAATCCATTTCGCACCCTCCCGCCCGATTACAATTAAGTCCGTTTTTACGATGTCCTCCCACCTGCGTCTAGGTCTACCTAGAGGTCGCGGTGAGCTCGGCTTTCCTTTCATTATTATACGCGCTGCCGTGCGATCATCTCCCATTCTTGCCACGTGCCCTGCCCATCTTAGTCTCCGTGCTTTAATTATTTTGTTTTATTAAGTAATAGTCAACTGTATTTACGACAGGAATTGCTTCCACCTAAAGGAAGCTTTGTAATAGTAAAATTTTCAGTTTCGCTAAAACTTCATAGAAACATGTTTTTAGATGTTAGAAGTTCGAATTACGTGTTTTTAGGAATGTCCATATGGATGTGTGTGTGTGTGTGTGAGTGTGAGTGTGTGTGTGTGTGTGCGTGTGTGTGAGTGTGAGTGAGTGAGTGTGTGTGTGTGTGTGTGTGTGTGTGTGTGTGTGTGTCTGCGCGTGTGTGTGTGTGTGTGTGTGTGTGTGTGTGTGTGTGTGTGTAAACCGTGATATTTCTGAAACTACTTCATCAATATCAATCAATTTGAATTTGGATTCTGAATTCGGGAAAAACATTTATTTTTTAATTTTTTCAATTACTTTTTTTATGGCCATTTTTTGATTTTCTAAAAACATTATTTTCGTTTTTTTAATCATTCCATTGTTACAAACAATTCGGCTAAAATGCATTTGAAAGATAGTAAAATTACCTACTTTTCCCCGTTTGATCCTCGGGATTGACCGCTCCGTTCGGCAGATAAAATGAAAAAGGTTATTTTTTTTTTAAATTCATATCTCTGAAACTAAACGGTTACGTGCCAAACTATATTCCATTAAAATTTCAAGTGATTTGACTACTTATTTTTTTAGTAATAAATCGAATACTGAAAAAAATGAGTTTTTTTGAGTCTCGGTTACGGGCGTAAAAAGGCCTTATTGCACTTAAGATTTTGGGAAAAGGTAGATATTTTATGTTTTGGCTAAGTTCATGCAGCTAAGTTCGTGCAGCTTTAAAACCCCTATGGTTCTTAAGATATCAAGGTTTGAATTTGTTTTTAAAAATTTTTTGATTTCATATATCTCTAAAACAATGTAGTCAAATGCTTCAAAAGTTTATTTGGCGATTCACTATAAACAAATATATCTGCTGTTAAAATTTCAAACGGTTTCGTTGAGCGGATCTTAAGTAAGGAGCTGCAATGTAAAAACCAATTTTTCTAAAAAATTTGGCTTCTACAGCAAAATAATTAAACTTAGAAATAATTAAAATAGCATTCACATACTGTATTTTAAAACAATATTGATTAGCGTCTATTCGAGTGAGTAGACGCAGGATCTTTGCCGACTCTAGGTTGGTGTAAATAAAACAAAACTCAGTGTTTAAACTAACAAAAGGCTCAGTAAGAGCGAAATATATTAAAGAAAGTGTGTAAGTATACTTGTGAAAAGCAAGGAAAAGTGAGTGATAATATACTGACTAAGCGGTCGTTCTCCAAGTGAGAACGACACCAGAAGCTGACACTGCAGTGTGTTCAGCTCTGATTCTACAGCTCTACTGACTACAGTCGGGCAATAGGTACTGCTGAGAGAGTGAGAGAGAGAGAGAGAGAGAGAGAGCGCGAGCCATAGCAATCCCCTATTTGATCGAGCTGACGAGCAGCGTTTTAGAACTTTCGTAACAGTTAGCTCCGACTCTGTCGCTTTCTCGGCGAATTCAAATTTAATGATTCTACTTGAACATATCGCCCCCTTTGCTGCCTCGCAGCAACAAGGAAACAGCTGTACAACAATAAACAAAAAAAAGTGTGCCGTCACGGGACGCCTGGCAGATGTGAAACATTGAAATTTATGGTTATTGAAAGAAGTTTATATAAAATAAAGTAAATAAATATTTTTTGTTTTGTAACATAAAAACTGAGTTGTATTGGAGGAAGTGTAAAATGAAAGTAACAAGTATTAATATTTTTGTTTAGAAATATATTACAAATATTTACACTTCTGCAATACTGTTAAATATTGTCAGATGTATCATCAGTTATTTCTGTAATACTAGCAGTCAATGTTTGTGATGGTATTACAGTGACGATTGGCCGATGATAACTAAAATATGCGACGAAAGGTTAAGACCATAAACATCAGTCAAGGATTGACTTTAAATGATGCATCAGATTGCGCAGGCGTTGAACGTCATAAGTACAGCCCACGAGACGATGCCGTTAGCACAAGATAAACGACTATTAGCGCCGCCGTGTACTTGCAAGCACTCACCGATAGGGCCAGTCACGTAAACAACACCTACTAGTTCATGAGACCCATCGCTGTCCTCTAAACGCCTCCCGATACGGAACACAGACCCTACATAGCGCTTCCTCTTTCTCGTCTGATCTCTCTTCTTTGGTCGACAGCGCGCGCACGCCGTGTACCAACGGTGTGTGATAGCACACGCTCCAATACGCACACGCTACATACTCTTCCTCTCCTCTCTCTCTTCTCTCGTCTCTCTTCTCTCTCTCTGGTCGAGCCGCGCACGCCATGTTATATTCTCTCTGTCTCTTCTCTCTCGTCTCTTCGTCGGCAAAGCTAACCTGGAAAGAGCATGTCAAGCAAATATGCAAACGTGCTCACTCTTTAATGTACCGTCTAAACTTCTTTCGAAGAAGCACTAGCCTTAGACTGCGCAAACATCTTGTGCAGGCTCTCCTGTTTCCCATCATTGACTATTGTTCACTGGTATACTGTGACTTGACTAAAGAACTAGACCTCAAACTACAGAGACTGGTAAATACAGGAATTCGTTACATCTATGGTGTAAGAAGGGATGAGCACATCACTCCTTACAGGCGTGAGCTCGGCTGGCTCACCACAGCCGGACGTAGGAAGTACTTTATGGCTTGTTTTCTAAGAAAACTATTTAATACTGCTGTACCATCCTATATCTTAGCCTATTTTAACTTCCACGTCGCCCTCCGCCCAGTGAGGGGTGAAGTGAGTCCTCTAGACATCCCCCCCTTCGCCACAGAGACGCTGAGGAAATCATTCCACATCAGCGCCTCATATCTCTGGAATTCCCTACCATCTCACTTACGTAACAATAGTTCAACTTCTTATTTCAAAACGCAGGCTAGACAATACTTTTTCGCTCAAGAAGAACAGAGTAGAAACAACTAAATTCGCAACATTCTCTCAAACACCTTCACAAACAATAGTAACTATCACAAAAACACCTCATTCATAACTTTTCGCTATCTCATCTCACCTCCATTACTTAACATACTTCAAATCATCTATCGCTCAAACTTGTAATTAATCTGTAAATATTTTCTATAATACTATTTGTACAACATAATGTACAGCAATAAAACACTTAAATCTAAATCTAAATCTAAATCTCTCTCTCTCTCTCTCTCTTTCATGTAATTATTTTTTGCACCATATAGGGTCCAACCCCAAGGTGAAATGAATAAATCTCTCTCTCTCTCTCTCTCTCTCTCTCTCTCTCCAGTATAGAGGAGCGAGCTATAAAGGCGGAGAGGTGAGCGCGCTGTAGAGGCAAGAGAGAGGCGGAGAGGGGAGCGCACTGTAGAGGCACGAGAGGGGAAAGCGTCACGACAAAACGATTCGGTTGAACCCCCGAGCCGCGCCATTAGATGTTTCACATCAAAAAAGGAAAGCCTATTTCGAAAGAAGCTAATCTATCCAACAAGATGATCAGTCTACGCAAAATTTCAATGGGAATATTCCCTGAACAGACTGTCATTTTACAAATGTGTTTTGAAATCAGCACAGCTGAATTACAATACATCAATTTTTAAAGCGTTAAACTTGACTCTATCGAAACTGTAATTACAAAATTAACTTACTAAACTAGAAACTTTCAAAAATAAGAAATTAAACTCTAACAAAATAATTAACACCTAATCGCGAGCTACTGACTCTCATAGTGTGAGTGTTGTGTGTGTCTTCAAAGATGACAGGAGCTCTTCACTCTTGATCAGAAGAAGCCTTGAGCCGCGAGTGGACCTTCTCAGAGTCATCATTATTATGCAGGTAAATTAGGTTCACAACTGGCCGTTGCACCTCCAATGTAGCAGTCTTAACCGTGACCACTCGAACTTGACCATCTCGTCCAGGATGCACCTTCACGACCCGTCCCATGGGCTAATGGTCCGGCGGGCTGAGGTCCTCCTTCAATAAAACCATGTCGCCTTCGACCAGCGGACGACTGGGGTGCAGCCACTTATTACGCTGCTGCAGATGATGCAGCACCTCAGACTGCCACCTGGACCAGAAGTGATTTCTCATAATTGAGAGGTGACGCCAACGGCAAGTCCTAGAACTTAAATCCAACTCATGAAAAGGCTTGGGCAACACCCTCAGCGGTGCGCTGATCAAAAAATGACCTGGAGTGAGAGTAACCAAGTCAGTGGGCTGCGAGCTGAGAGGAGTCAACGGCCTCGAGTTCAAGCAGGCCTCTATCTGAGCTGCCACCATCGCCATCTCCTCGAAGGTCGAAAGAGTCTCTCCAACAACTTTTCGAAAGTGATGCTTGAAGCTTTTTACAGAAGCTTCCCAAAGTCCGCCAAAATGCAGCATTTGAAGTGGAATAAATAGCCATTTGGTATTGTCTTTCATCCTCATGCTAGAACGACGAAGCCTCCTGAAACAATCGGTCTAATTAAGTCAAGCAAGACTTCTGGAATTCCCCGTCTGGCACTGAACCGTCGAAAAGCAGCCAGAAACGCCGCCGTCTTCAAATCCGACACTACCTCTATGTGCACGGCACGTACTACCATGCACACGAAAATACATATATAGCCTTTCGTGGTTTTGACTCCTCGTCCTCTCGAAAACAAGATGGGAAATGGTCCTGCGTAGTCAACTCCAGTTGCAAGAAATGGCCTCTTTGGGGCCACACGAAACGCTGGAAGCGGTGCCATTTGATGCTGCAGTGGCTGCGCGGCATATTGAATGCAGCGCAAGCATCTCCTGTAGACGCCTTGGACGATTCTCATTCCTCTGAGAATCCAATAAGATCGGCAGATGCGGCTGATCATGAGCTGCATTCCTCCGTGCATCGTGTCTCGATGCAACTCTTCCACGTACCTTTTTACCAACCAGCTGGACCCAGGCAACACAATCGGATGCTTCTCATTGTACTGCAGCAACGAGTTCTGCAAACGTCCTCCAACCCTGAGCAGATCCCTCTCACAAATAAAAGGAGCCAAGCGGAGTTGTGGGCTGCGCGCGGTCAATCGCTGACCACTCCTGATCAATCGAATTTCCTTCCCGAAGTGCAGTGCTTGAATGTAGTGGGTCAACCCCACTCGAGCCGAGTCCATCTCGTCAGCAGACAAAGATCCAGCACAGTAATTTCCCTTAGGTTTGGCTGCATTAAAGCGGAATCTATAACAAAACGCAATAATGCGTATCTCCAAGCGATTCGATACCCATTTACCTAGTTCGAACCTAGTAAACGAAAATTTTCGATGGGCTTTGACACGTCGTCCCTCCAGACAATTCTCTGATAATCAACATCGTCGGGATAAACTCGTATTTATCTAAACTCTTTTACAATATCCGCCGTGAAGACAACTGCGAAACAACGCCAAATGGAAATGATGAGAGTCACGTCCGACTGGAGCTTCTGCCCAGTCAGCAGTAAATCGTTAAGCGAAACTTTCCCGTAAGATCCATTAAACACTACTCTAAACTTTCCGTCAGTTCCAGCCTCGACTGACTAAATCGGATGATGTGTAAAATAGAACTCGTTCTCCGAGCGATGAATGCTATTCACTCATTCCATATGTCCTAACCTCAAATAGTCGCCCATGAATTTAGTATACGCTGCATTCAGCTTAGCATCCTGAGCTCGACGCTTCTCTAAGCTTAGCGGAGCAAACAAGCGACAGCAACCTGCCGTGTATGTGCAAATGAAACTTCTTGGAGTTTTTCCGAGAATGGCAATCTAACCACAAATCTACCGTCAGGGTCCCTGTAAACGGTCGAGGTAAAATAGTCCTCATAGTATTGATCTTCTTTAAACAATACTCTAGATGAACAAACTTCTTCGAAGCTCCAAAACTTTTCCAAAATAAGCGAGAGAGAAGGCTCAATACGTGCATGACACACCTGTGACTCCGATGCGACGGACTTACCACCCAAGGAAACTCTACCTGTCAAGATCTAGCCCAATGCAGTAGACTGCGCAATAGGCTCATTCTTGCCTCCCACTCTCAAACCAGGTCGAATAATCGCTGCGTAGACGTCAGCGCTCAACACACAATCTATTCTCTGTGATTTAGCAAAATCAGGATCCGCAAGTTCAAGGTCTTTGATATGCTCCCATGCTACATGTTCTACTTCTTCTCGTGGTATAACATCAGTCACCTTATTCGAAACTAGCGCCCTAAATTCAAGGCAGAAATCCACGTCTAGCCTGGACCGCAAGCACAGAGAAACCTCACCCTTCGACAATGCTGACGAGCCAACTCCAACTCCAATAACGGAAATTGAGACTGGCCTAACTTTACTCGACAAACTTTGTACGATCCTTGTGGACACGAAGGAGACTTCAGCACACGGATCTACCAAACAGCGTGCAAGAACCGAGTTGCCATTAGTGGCTTGTAACAGGACCTTGGCTGTGGCCATCAGCCGAGTCCTGCTAACCACCGCCGTATGCACCTCAACGTCAGTGTTCGCCGAGTCATCGGAGTTCGATGTTTTATCCTTTTTCTGTCCTCGGATCCTCCCCTGGCTTTCGCCTATTCAGATGAAGCTTAGTATGGTGTTTGCCCTTACAAATGGCACAACGAAAATTAACGTTGCAATCCGCAACAAAATGTCCTTTTCTCAAACAATTAATGCAAAGCCTAACTCGTTTGCGAAATTCAAAATGAGCAGATGGGCTCATCTGGCAGAATTTTTGGCAATCAGCCCGTTTGTGTGCACCTTTGCACTCGACACACTTGAGCGACCCCTTGCTACCAGCCTTGCTTGAAGACGTGGCAGCTGCGTTAGCGGAAACTGATCCTTTCCTCGATGAGCAATTGGACCCTGAACTTTTACGATTATCTAACGTTGGAGAGTCTGTACAAATATCCAGCTTACTATCCGACCACTTGGAACGAGATTCGATGAACGAGGTCAAACTACTAAAGGTGGGAAACCCATCGACCGATTCCTGCGAGATGCGCCAGCTTTTAGCTGTTTGCTCGTCCAGCTTTCGTTCCACCAAATACACCAACCAACTATCCCATTCCTTGACCGGAAATTTTACATCGGTAAAAACCTTCAATGCTACCTCAGCAGCGTCCAACAATCTAACCATTTCGTCAGCAGATTCCTCCTTTGCTGGTTTCAATTCAATAAGCATCGGATTATCGTACCGACGAACCAACTTTTTCCAGGTAACCCCGAAGCTAGATCCGGTGATCTCTAGACCCTTCTTCTTATTCTTAACCATAGATGTGAATTGTTCCTTAAAGGACTCGCACTCTGACTGTTTCCCAGAGAATTTAGGAATGTGAAGTTTCGGCATGCTATTTAACTCAGACGCTCGAAATTCGCGTTCGATCGCAGCAGCCTGCGCGTCAGCCGATTTGTTGTTGTTACGTTGGGGATTCACGGGTCGATCTACAGCCTCAAGCTCACAATCAGCTAAACCTGCCATCAAGTCTGCCTGTGCGCCTATGTAGGCACACTCCGTGGCGATGAATTCACCGGTCTCGAAATATTCCTGATCTTGAAACTTCTCCCTTTGACCCTGCAACTACATATCTCGATCGAGGAAGTCGCTCCAATACGTGTCCAGCAACCTCAATCACGCTCGAAGCGTCTCCGCGTTCGGCGTACCCGCCTTTTTTGTATTAATTATAAAGTTGGCGATATATGTGGCCTGACGACGTTGCCTGGCCAACGCTTCCAAATCTGTGGTCGATGCCATGATACACGAAGCTGCCAACAGGCCGACGAATAATGTCAAAAGGAAGAAGCAGGAAGGATAAAAAAAAATTTCAGCGTATAACGCGAAGTCTTGACTACGATGCCGCACCACTGAGAGAGAGAGAACGAGGGATGACTCCGAAGAAACGGGCCAAAAGCGCGCGAAAAACCGACGCTGAACGCCGCAGGTATGAGTAGGAGAGAGAAAGCAAGCCAATATGGCCGCCTACTTGCGCGCGCGAGTCGATGCGCGCCAAGGTACCGCTAGGCTATCAGCGAGCGAGAGAAAATGTCGTAGGCCGTTGTACAACAGCGCGTGGCCGTGCGAAATACACGTACGAAGAAGAGAGAGAATTCAACTGTACGCCTGAAGCGCTGCCGCGTTGAGCGAATGCTTCGCTATTCGCGCCGTGCGAAACACCTCGTACGCCACTGCGCTCCGAGGGAGAATCTAGAAGCCGATAACGGATTCTGAACTTTGAAAATGTTTTCGACTTTACTGAGGCAGGTACGTATATGTGGATACGCCTGCACTCACGTAAGCGACGATTTGTCAACAGAGGACAAGCCACAACAAAGTCTGGGCGGAGAGAGAACGCCAATAAAAACAATTTACCAACTCCTCTCCGTCCGTTGCTTATGACAATGACTGCTGGCCCAGGAGATGCTCCAAACGCTGCCCAGACTGCTGGCAAAGGCTGAGTCCCCCTGAAGTCCGATGACGACAAGCTGGTCCCGGTGTTGCCTCTTTACAGCAAAAGGCGTCCCTCCGCTGTACTCGGCTTGCCACTGGGATGCGACGACGATGAAACTTGATTTCTTCTGATGACCTCTAAATAAATATCTAATCCTCTAACTTCTAGACTTCTAAATATCCTCTAACAATACGTGTATTCTAATACTTCTAACGAAAATTGACCGTTGCGACAATTACAAGGTCGCAATCGGTCGCTGTAGCCGTTTAGTTCACTCACTTTAAAACAACCGATAAACTTTACACCAACACTTTTGACACGTTCTGCTACCAAAATGATTAGCGTCTATTCAAGTGAGTAGATGTGGGATCTTTGCCAACTCTAGGTTGGTGCAAATATAACAAAACTCAGTGTTTAAAATAACAAAAGGCTCAGCAAGAGCGAAATATATTAAAGAAAGTGTGTAAGTACACTTGTGAAAAGCAAGGAAAACTAAGTGATAATATACTGACTAAACGGTCGTTTTCCAAGTGAGAACGACACCAAAAGCTGACACTGCAGTATGTTCAGCTCTGATTCTACAGCTCGACTGACTACAGTCGGGCAACAGGTACTGCGGAGAGAGAGAGAGAGAGAGAGAGAGCGAGAGAGAGAGAGAGAGAGAGAGAGAGAGAGAGCGAGAGAGTGAGTGAGAGAGAGAGAGAGAGCGCGCGCGCTCGAGCGTTGCCATAGCAACCCCCTATTTGATCGAGCTGACCAGCAGCGTTCTAGAACTTACGTAACGGCTAGCTCCGACTCTGTCGCTTTCTCGGTGAATTCAAATTTAATGATTCTACTTGAACAAATATTTAATTTATTGGAACAATAAATTTCATTGGACGTGCCAATAAATGGGCAGCGGTTTTTTTACCTGCAAACGTTTCGCGCATATTAAAAAAGTCACATCGTCTAGTTTACGCAAAAAATTAAAGCGCCATGAAAAGGTACAACTATATTAGCGCGTCGAGGGGCTCAAAATCCACCGGGAAAAACCGATAGTCACTTGCAGCGTATGTGCAAATAAGTGCGGCTGATATATAAGAGGAGAGCTGAGCTGTGCGAGCACGCTAATATGTGCGGTGAAGAGTGCGTGGTGGGGAGAGAGAGTTGCCGCTGCTTTCGTGACGAATTCATCCATCGCACCGCCGCGACGCTCGCCGCTCGTCGATTCACTTCCCAGCAAAATGTGTACCCGGCGAGCCTACAGAAGTATTCACTTTAAAAATAAGACTATCGTATGAACAGATTGCTAAGGTGTGTTACGAAACAGTTCAACAGAGTGAAAGTAAATTATGGTATAAAACAAGAAAAGTGCGAATAAGTGCTAGTTCGAGAGCTCATGCAATCAAAAGTAGACAAAAGAAAACAGCTTCTGATGTAGTTAAGGATTTCTTGAATACGACTAATAAGAAAGTACTGGCTTTACTTCAATATGGATCAAAGCACGAAAAAGAAGCAATAAGCGATTACAGTTTGCAGACTAATGCAGTGGTCCGGTTAGTTGGTGCTTTTGTTATGCCACTTCAGCCTTGGATATGTGTAAGGGTAGAGGCCATAGTAATAGAAGATTACTGCATAACCAAAGTCGTAGAGATAAAGTATCATTCCTCGTGTCAGAGTAAACCTATATTCAAGCCAAGCATGAAAAAACTGAACAATGGATATTTATTTTTAGATGAAGCCCTTGGTGCACACCATATTTTTTGTGACGCGTAGACGTATTTTCAAGTTTTTTCGTGCATGCTAAGCGGGGCTGATATCGATATTTTTGACACGGCAACCATGCTCTTGTTCAATCATGATTGAGGTAGGGTAATAATATATTTTTTGTAACACAAGCACGATTTTCGCCTTTTTCTGACCTATTAAACGGGACTAAAGTAACTTTTTTCAGACCGGCGGGCAAAAAAAATTGAAAAACGCCCGCTAACATTTTTCGGGAAATTTTATATATATATATATATATATATATATATATAAATGTAAAAATTAGTCTACTAAGAGTGTGGTCGCCGATTCTGAAAAAAGTTGCATCAGTCGCACTCAATATCTAAAAAAAAAACGCAAAAATCTGTACTTGTGTTACAAAAAATATGGTGTGCACCAAGGGCTAAGTGGGCTTTTTGGCCTCGTGTGGTTGCAGTACTCGTCTGCGGCTCGTAAACGCCCTAGCCTTCGGCTCGGGCTAACTCGCCTTGACTCGTACTGCAAACTTTACACTCGGCCTAAAAAAGCCCACTTTACGCTCTTGGCACACAATATACTATTAGATTAAAAAAATTAATTTAGCGGGCTTAAAAGTAAGGTAACAAGTAACAAGTAAAAACTTTTTTGCCAGCATAGTAGGGCAAAATAAATTTTTTGCCCACTTAATAGGGTAAAATAGTACATTATGTAACAAGGCGTAACAAGATTTTTTAATAATTGTGGTCTACCTTACCATAGGTAGTTTAGTAGCCAAGTTAATTTTTATTGATTTATTTACACTCGGTTGAAAAATACATAAAATGGAAAAATAGTTAAAGATCGATGTCTCACTCACGTACGAAATACACAATGCACTCGTTGATTGTTTATTGTAGTTAAACGTTGGCGTGCAGAAGGCACGACTCAACCGACTCAGATAAATGCCGGTGTGATTCTCACACGAGCTCGCGAAGGCGGCGTGGATTCGGGATATAAATGAATAATAATTTCTTTAGTTAGGGTAAAACTTAGTTATACAATTAATTTGAGTTTGGCATATACAACACGCCTGACGGGCGGATGTCAGCTACTAACACGATCGAGGCGAGAGAGAGAGAGAGAGAGAGAGAGAGAGAGAGAGAGAGAGAGGAAGTTTGAAATCGCCCGAGTAAACGAGGGTTGATAGAAGCGGTACTTGCAAATATCAGTGGCCGGCACGGCCGCTCTGACCCACGCGAAGATTGTCTCGGACGGGTCATCTTAGTTTGAAGGACCTCGCAATAAAAGTGAAACATGAAAACAAAAAACAAAGGCATCTGCCATTCTGGCTCTTGTGCAGGTACTTCTGCACTATGAAAAGGTATCTTTTTACCTTGCAAAAGTAGTCGGAGTCCGGATCAAATTCAGAATGTAAGTGTGAAAGTATGAATGTAAGAGTTTTTTTGGCGGCTTGAGCCCCACTCTATTGTGAGCCTTTATAAGGACCTGTGTGGCCTATGGCCAATCACTAGCTCTAGCGCAATTTCAGTGACTAGTCTTTACTCAAGAGCAACTTACGCCTTAAGTAGATAATACTTAGAGTTCCTTCTCGCATTATTCGTACTTATAAAATTTTCAAGATAGACAAGATATCGGAACTCAAGCGTATCAGTTCTATATTTGGAAAAATCCAAAGACATGTCAAACACTTATAACATTTTCATTATTTCTCAAATACTTGTAAATCTTACGAACTAAAACAGATAACGCAAATTCAAGCGTATCTGCTTAAGATCTAATTTGTAAAAATCAAAGCGGATTTATTTTTCATTTGTGATATAGAATATATACAATAATTAATGCAATATTCTCATTCATATTTATAACTTTAATATGCTTATTTTGTTATGCCAACATTAATCAAAATCTTATTATTGTGACAATATCCGCTACCTGGTATCCCGGACCTGAACTATTATTAATATTGCAGTTATTATAAATATTTAAAATCATTAATTAAACTCATTTTATTTAGCCTGTCGTCAGAATCACGACGTAGTTTAGAGAATGTTCACTGCTTTTCTATTCGCTCCGTGCGAAGCTTGATGCGCCCTCTACCGGATCGAAAGCGCAATAAAATAACGATTCCACGCGCTGGCTTACATAGCGTTCACACTCAAATATGTGTATCTATTAAAAAATGCTTTTGACTCAGGCATAAAAACGTGAGGTGTTACTTCGCTCATTGCTTATAAATTTAGAAAAACTCTCATTTATTTCCGATCAGTAGAAATGGAGAAAATTCGATTGGAAAACTCGTATCTACACGCAACACCGAACAGCCGAAAGCGATGCGCCTGCTGTATTGTTTCGTTCTGTCGGAGTACAGAGTACATGGGATAAAAATTTCACATTCCCTGCTAAAAATAGTCTATTAAAATCCATAAGATTCTCTATCGAATTGAATGGTAAGTCTTAATCGCCTTATTCGCATTAAAACTCAATTGAATTCCATTAAATTAATTAAAGTCTATTAAATTCTATAGAAAAATCTATCGATTTTAATTGCTGTTGTTTTATCTATCCATTTTAATTGTAATTTTTCTCATTGACTCTGAATGATTGAATGGAATTTAATTGAGTTTTATTGGGAAAAACGCGATTAAGGCTTGCCATTCAATTTTATCGACTTTTATCGATTTCAATGGAATTGTTTTAGCAGGGTTTTGCTTGATACGGTGATTAGGGTCAAAATATCAAATTAGTTAATTAAAGTGATAACAAAATAAAGATTGTTTAAACTTATTCATCAGGTTTTCGCATTTCCAAAAAGATTAAATATAAATACTTTTTGATTTATAGTTCAGAATTTGTAAGAAAAATTCAAAATAATTTTAAGCATGTGCTCGTGGTTTTCAATTTTTGAAGATACGAATGTTCTAATAGCTTCTGAACTATAAATCAAAAAGTATTTATATCTAATCTTTCTGGAAATGCGAAAACCTGATGAATAAGTTTAAACAATCTTTATTTTGTTATCACTTTAATTGACTAATTTGATATTTTGACCCTAATCACCGTATCAAGCAAAATGTGAAATTTTTATCTCATTATGTACTCTGTACTCGACAAGCCACAATGAATGTTCGAATGGGTTCATTTGAGGTTTAGTTTTGTTAAGCAAGATATTATGCACTATTATCATGCCAATATAAACAATATCTATTAATTTATTTAATCAGACAGCATAATACAATGAAATAGAAGTTAATGACTTGGTTCGGTCAAGTGAAAGGAAGTGCAGTGTATAAGTATCATATAAAACTTGTACAGATGGTGGAGCTAGAGCTGGACTGTATTGAATATAACAAATTGAAGTATTAATAAAACCAAACTGATTTATTAGCGGAGGATTATCCTAACCTCTTAACCTCAAATTAGCATCTCTATACCTTTGCCAGAATTTTCAGGAGATTCTGCGCAGAAACTGTTGCCAAGCGCGAATTTTTCTGGGCCGAATTTGGGCAAAACTTCTGGGCAGAAGATCCTATGATTAAATTGCGCGACCAGAAATTATGGCGTATTTTCTACCAGGGTTGAATTTTGAAAAGGGTAGCGCTATTTGTCGTCAGCTGTCGACGACAGAACGAAGCAATACAGCAGGCGCAGCGCTTTCGGTTGTTCGGTGTTGCGTGTAGATACGAGTTTTCCAATCGAATTTTCTCCATTTCTTCTGATTGGAAATAAATTAGAGTTTTTCTAAATTTATAAGCAATGAGCGAAGTAACACCTCACGTTTTTATGCCTGAGTCAAAAGCATTTTTTAATAGATAAATTCATATTTAAGTGTGAACGCTATGTAAGCCAGAGCGCGGAATCTTATTTTATTACGCTTTCGATCCGGCAGAGGGCGCATCAAGCTTCTCACGGAGCGAATAACTTTCTTTTGGAAACTTATAAAACTTACAGGCACTATTGCTGCCATTACTTTTACAATTTGAAACACAACCACTATTATTATTCACCATTATACATGTAAACACAGCTGTAAGCCTAGCAGAAAATCTTATTTTATTGCAAAATTCCAACGGATTGTACGGAGCGAATAGTAAAATCAATAAATTTTGCATACTATTATAAATATAAGCTGCACCACCCTGGTAGGAATCTTGTCGGGTTTTCTAGCAGAATTCGCCTGAAAACGAAATGTATCAGTAGATTCTGCCTGGTCGATCTACCTATAAACCCTATGCTGGTCACATGCATTTTGTACGTCGTTCTCGCTAGAATATCGAGAACGATTAAAAGTAATAATTAAGGCTTTTTATTACTCTTAAATTGATTAATATAGGTTATAATAATAATTCACGATTCAAAGGATCGCTTAGAATTATAATAATAATAATTTTCATCATATTCCCGTAAGAAAAGAATCCCTTAAAAACATAACCTATATTTGCTGTCAATTCGAGGAAATAAAGCAATGGACTAAATATTGATAGAATTGAGTCCAGTTTTGCTCCTCAGGGGTTTTCGAGGTTGCTGAACACGAATATATCCACGGCAACGGTCTCCGAGGTACCTGGTGCCCAGGGTGGATAGTATAAACGTCTTCTCCTAGAGTTTTGTGGAAAATTGCGCGATTTTCGCATTCAGCGACCCCAAAAACCTTCGAGTTACGAGTTTCGACTAACTATGTCACGATTTCCCGTAAAACTCTCAGAGGAGACGTTCATATGGTCTACCTTGAGCACCGGGTATCTCAGAGGCCGTTTCCGCCGCTATATTCGTGTTCAGCGACCCCAAAAACCTTCGAGTAAGGAGTTTCGACTCACTATGTCACGATTTTCCGTAAGATAACTTACGATGTGATAACTTCTTATGGGACGGTGAACCTGCAATGTTTGTAGTTTCTTGAATGTGTCCCACTTTTGGAATGCGTTAAACTTTACAGCGTTACATATCTATAGATATACTGGTATATAGGGATCTTAGGCCTCGAACACGGCAGGCCCCCCTCTCCGCGCGCAAAGCTAAATATAGATTTACTCTCTTCGGACCCTATACCCTCTCTCTGGGCGCAGGAATAAGTGTACATATAATAGCTATACTCTGTTCGGACCCCCACTCTCTCTAAGCACTGCAATACCTATAGATATACTCTCTTATGCATACTACCGCAGTTTCAAATACTGGGATCCTCTAAAGTTCCATATCCTCAATTAAAACTGAAGCCCAATTACAAACACAAGTAATTCTTAGAGAAATAATCTTTAGATGAAAACAATCTCATATTTTTGACAATCATTAAAAAAATCGACGAGCTGCATAATATTTTAATGCTAGTCGGCAACATAAGTTTTCAGTTTAGATTCACTGATATAGATACTTGGCTAATTTCATTATAAAGCAAACAAAAGGTTTACATTGCTTTATATATTAAATGCAACTTGCAAGACCTCAGTATTACAAAAAAGCGCAAGCAGGCGGCACTTCCAGCAGTGCCGAAAATACGCTCCGAGTATACGCAATATTATGCTAGAGAAGGTTAAAGCCGACATTTTCAAAATACAATAAATTATACTTTAATACTCGATTTTTCAACGTTAAACAAGTTCAATACAAAATACTTCCCATTAACATTAATTTAAGTTATCACTTCTGCCGGGCGTCCCGAGACGCACACATTTTTTTACAAGTTAAATTAATACAAGTTTCCGAAATAAAAAAATTAATGATTAACAACAATGGTCAGAAAGCGGAAGTGCAATTTGTTGTTAATTAAAACTAACTACAGTTTACGCCAAATGTGTAAATGTTAACACATACAGGCAATAGTCAAAGCCCGAAGTAATACGACCGAGCTTCAAATTACATCTGCGACTGCCCGGGTCTTGTTTTGCTGTCCTACTATTTTAGAAAAACTCAGATTTACAGCCAGCTACTTAAACACATCAAGCCGCCGTTAATGGCTCAAACTTTGAACGGCTATTATTAAAAAATTAATATTCTTGCATTAAGAATTCTTAAGTTTTTAAACAGCTTAATTTTCTAACAATGTTTTGAGCCTTGTCCGAGCTCGGTAGGACGTTTCCTTGCTGATATTTTTTTATCTGTTAAATGGCACTACAAAAAAATGTTTAAACATTTTGAAAATTTCTTAAACCTAGGCGTTCTTTAATCTTTGAGTTACATGCTCAATTTTTTGCAATTACATTTTAAGGTGTATCCGTGCCCTTAATAGTATATTACAATACTAGTGCGGTAAAGTAGTTTCACCCTCGTGGTGACGTTATCTCCCGAGCAAAGCGAGGTTAATAAGTCCCCACGAGGCTGCAATCCCCTTTCTTTCTAGTATCGTACGATATTTTATGACACAACGTGTGTAAACAGAGATTTAAAGAGTGCATTTTTACACGAGTGTGTGGTAAATTGAAATATACGTCACGGCGTTCATAAATAAAAGTACGATACTTGGGAGGTAAAAAACTATACTTTACCGCACTGGTATCGTATCATACTAAATTGCAAAATAATAATAATCAATCAAATAAATAAATTACCTAATGGACAAGCAAACAAAATTTTTTTCAAATGTAAAGCAATATAATTTTTTTAATCAATAAAAGTAATTACTTCGTTGGGGAATATAATATATTGATTGTCTTTACCAAGTGACTTCTGCAAATCTTACCAACCACTTGGTTACGATCGCCAATTTTTTAAAACTGAGTTCACTTGATAAAAGTTACTAAGAATATAGTTAATACATATTTTTTCTAGTAACTTGGCTAGAACAACCAAGTACTTGTTTATCGTCAACCACTTATATATTTTATATAAACTCATTTAAATGTAATCGAAAAGATTTTATTCATCCGAAAACGCTTAATTTCTTTTAACAGATCTAATTGAAAATGGAAGTAGTGGTGTAACACGTTAATGGAAAAATACCTATATCACTTTTTCTACTAATACAAACAATATCAATGATATCGATGTTTGAACGGTTAAAATCGCTCTTATCTATTCGAATGTGTAATTAGGCAGACTAAGGGGTCTGCCGAATCACGTTTTTTTCATGACTTAATAATGCTATACTAATGTGAGTTTAACAAGACAAAATTGTCGCTCCCTACGAAGAGTAGTAGATTTCAGATTTGCCACGAAGAGTAGTAGATTTCAATTCTTGCCGCGAAAAGTAACAGGTCTCAGAACTTTTCATATGAATAGTTGTATTATTAAAAAAAAAAAAAAAACATCAAAAAGTTATTTGTTAGCAACTAATAAAATTCTAACATCCTTAGAATTACCGATTTTTTGTTTAATTTTCATAATTTTAACATTTTTTACCGCAATCTTACATCTAATTTTTAAGGTTGTGATAAAAAATGTTAAAATTATAAAATTAAAAAAATTTTTTTGGTAATTCTAATGATGTTAGAGTTTTATTAGTTGCAATTGAATTGCTATTCATTGTTTTTTTTTAATAATAGAACTATTCATATGGAAAGATCTGACATCTGTTTCTTTTCGCGGCATAAATTGAAATCTACTACTCATTGTGGCAAATCTGAAATCTACTAATGTAGCTATTCTACTTAATGTGCTTTATATATTTATCAATTGAAAGAAATGTATCAAAACAGTGTGTGTGTGTGTGTGTGTGTGTGTGTGTGTGTGTGTGTGTGTGTGTGTGTGTGTGTGTGTGTGTGTGTGTGTATGTGTGTGTGNCCCGTGTGTATCTGTCTGTCTGTGTGTCTGGGTGTGCATTTGTGTGTGAGTTCATGTGTATGGTGTATGTGTATGGTGTATTTGTATGTGTGCGTATGTGTATGTGTGTGTGTGTGTGTGCGTGTGTGTTGATGTATCCATAGAATTTTTAGTTTCGATACGGGAAAATTAATCGTTAATAATTAACTTTCTATAAATCAAATAAGAAGAAAAACAACTAACAACACTAATTGGATGAGTATTTAGATTTGACAACAAGAAGCTGCTCGGATGAGCTTGCTAGTTTATGTTTCCACGTGCATCCGCAAGTGTAAGTATGCGGTATGAAGGAAAAACTTGATTTTATATAGGTATTTATACCGATCAATGAAGTCAAAAAAAAAAATGTTTATATTGTTTATACCTTGCTTGTTGTACTACTTTTAATAAGTTGCGCCATTATTTTAAAATGCTAATTAAAGATAATATGTAGAAAGTTTGTCAGATGTAGATCCGCTAAAATTTGTCGTACGACTGATTAGAGACTAAAGTAAGGTAACCTTGTTGCAACGTTTAGTGTATACATCGCTGAAGCCAGACAACACATCGATGTTTTCTTAACGGTTCGTAGAATGTATACTCGAACCAAAACTTAAATTCATAAATTTCAAACTTGTTAATTGAGTAACTATGCATTGTCAATTGTTCAAACCTAAGAATCTATTCGGCATATATTTAATCTTAAACATTTATTTTTAAATAATTTTGTAAATTAATGAATGAATTGTCAATTGCTTATAATTTAACATTATTTCACGAATAAAAATGGATTCTTTGATAAATATTTTAAGTATAGTACAACCAGATATTTATACATTGAATTAAATAGTATATTGTGTACCAAAGGCGTAAAGTGGGCTTTTTTGGACTGAGTGTGGAGTATGCAGTACGGGTCGTAGGCGAGGTAGCACAAGCCGAAGGCGAGTGCGTCTCCGAGCCAAAGACGAGTACTGCAAACCACACGAGGTCAAAAAGCCCGCTTAGCTCTTGATGCACACCATAGTTTTTGTGACGCATGTATGGATTTTCGCGTTTTTCATGGCTATAAAGCGGGGGTAAATTGGCTGTTTTTTACACGGCATCTACACAGCCATGAATACTTAGAAATGATAATAGTATTAATGTTTATTAACATTTTTATTAATTAACACAAGTATTAATATTTATTGATATTTAACAAATATTGAAAATTTTGATAACTTACAAACTCAAAATTTTCAGTTTACAGCAAAATTTCGTCAGCGGGCAAAAAAAGTGAGCAGCGGGAAAAAATGTCGGCAGCGGGCAAAAAAAAATTTTTCCTGCCCGCTGCTCACTTTTTTTGCCCGCTGACGACTTTTTTCGCCCGCTGCCAAATTTGTTTGTCCACCGGTAAAAAAACTGGTACTTTACGCCCGCTTGATAGGTACGAAAAATGCGAAAATCGTGCATGTATTACAAAAACTAATAAATTTAAAACATTTTTACGGTTTGGAAACGTTATAAGCATGATTCACATCGAAATTTATATGTTCTTATACTAAAATAAAATACGTAGAATTTTTTATATTTTAACTGCAGGTTAAATACATTTTTGTTACATGCGAACGATTTTCGCGTTTTTTGTACCTTTTAATCGGGACTAAAATGACTCTTATTGACCAGCAGGCAAAAAAGTTATTTTAGCGGGCAAATAAAACCCCGCTTAACACGCACGAAAAAACTCGAAAATACGTCCGCGCGTCAAAATAGTATATTGTGCAACTAGGGAAGGAAATTGGCTTTTTCCTACGGCGCCCTCGACTCCCACTCGTGCTCAAAACATCACCCTCGCTAGAAAAAGCCACTCCCCCCTTGTTGAACACCGTACTTTTTTTGATAAGGGCATGAATAGACCCTTTTTTAAGCATGCAAAAGGAATAGGAAATTGAGAAAAAATCAAAAATTTTGGAAAATTTTAAAATTTTCAAAAGTTTTCAAAAATTTTTAATTGCCGTAGCGGGAGAGAAAATTTTCTCTCCTGCTGCTATGAAATACTCGATTTTCATAAAAAATATGGTGTGCACCAAGGGCTAAGTGGGCTTTTTGACCTCGTGTGGTTGCAGTACTCGTCTGCGGCTCGTATACGCTCTCGCCTTGACTAGTACTGCGAAATCCACACTTGGTCTACAAAAGCCCACTTTACGCCCTTGGTACACAATATGCTTTTTTAACACACATACATGATTTTCATGTTTTTTGACCTGATAATAGTGACTCGAATCGCGTTTTTTTGGCCATCGTGAGAAAAATAATGTTGGGAATTCAAACTCTATGATTATTTGATTAATATTTTTTTTTTTGTTTTTTTTTTTCGTTTATCCGGAGAGTTGGAGAAATGCCTAATGCACCATGGCAGGAGCCGTGTGGGACTCTCCTGGCGCGGGACAGACGCCAGGCATACCCACTAAAACTCCACCTCTCATAGGGCCGCGAGAATCCCCCCCGGTAGCCGCTTTCGCATTCCTTCGGGGGGTCGCCTGTCTTATTACGACCTATAGGTCATCTATCGTCTTCAAGTCAGCTAAGCACCCGTCACTATTTTTCGCGTGGAGAACCGTCTCCACGAACGCCGTTATGTCGTCCCAATTCTGCTTGCTAGCAAGCATCGTTTTCACTACCGTGTCGGGCGTAAATGCCCCTACCGTCACCTCTAAGATTCTACGCCTATCAGCCCACCGAGGGCAGTCAGAAAACGTGTGTCTCACGTCGTCCCGTTCGTCACCGCAGTATTCGCAACCCGGTGTCGCTACCTTGTTCATCGCGGACAGGTAACTCCTGAAGTAGCCGTGTCCGGAAAGAAATTGGGTGAGATAAAAATTGACCTCCCCCCATCTTCTGCCTACCCACGGGCCTACCTCCTTAATCAATGATTTCGTCCATTTCGCATGGCGGCATTCACTCCATCGCTCCTGCCATTTCCGCATCGTCCTATCGCGTTCCTCGGTTCGGATTTCCACCCTAGCCGATTCCCGGAGACTCTCGTAGATCCGCTTGCGTTCAATTGCAAGCAGATCCACGGGAATCACCCCCGCGATAACCATTGACGCGTCCCCGGATACCGTTCGGTACGAGCACGCGATCCGAAGCGCCCCTCTTCGTTGCACCGCCGTTATCTGCTTACGATACTTTTTCTTCTGCATGGCATCGGCCCACACCTCCGCTCCGTATAAAAGAATAGAGTTTGTGGTTGCCATTAAGAGTCGTCTGACTGCCGGCCTAGGCCCGCGCACGTTGGCCATTAATCGACTAAGCTGCGCCACCCTAATCGCCGCCTTTTCGCATACGCTGTCTAAATGCGCCCCGTAGTTCAGCTTCGTATCTAGGGTTACCCCCAGGTACTTGGCTGTCGGCTTCGTCGTTATTGTTACGTCTCCGACGCGCATCGGTATGATGGTCGAGACACGCTTCCTAGTCAAGAGAACTATCTCCGTCTTTTCGAGTGCTAGCTGTAGTCCGTGGTCGGTCATCCATTTTAGCACCCGGGCCATTACCGCGTTCAATTTGCCCTGCGCGATCTCCACATTTCTAGCTATTATAACCGCCGCTACGTCGTCCGCGTACCCGACGAGTTTAACATCCTCCGGTACTTCTACTCTGAGTAACCCATCGTACAGAATGCCCCAGAAGTCCGGTCCCAAGATTGAACCCTGCGCCACCCCTGCCGTTATGGGCCTGCTCTTACGTCCCTCCACGGTTTCGTATTCGATCGTGCGCTCCCTCAGATAATCCTCTACGAGTCGCATGATGTACCAAGGCACCCCAAACGATCGCAGAGAATCCAAAATGTCGACCCATCTAGCCGAATTGAACGCGTTTTTCACGTCTAGTGTCACGAGCAAGACCAATGGCCTGGCCGCATGACACGCTTCATCCGTTTTCTTGACCGTGTCCGTTACTTCTCTGATCGCGCCGATTGTTGAGCGTCCCTTTCTGAAGCCGTATTGCTTGTCTGAAAGGTCTCCCGCCTCCCTGACGGCGCTTAATATTCGCGGTTTTATTAGCGATTCGCCTGTCTTTCCCATAGTGTCGAGCAGGCTCAACGGCCTGTACGATGGCTTCGCGCCCGCCTGACCTTTAGCTTTTTCAATTAAGACTAGCCTAGCCCTTTTCCACCGCGGACTGAACACGCCCTGCACCAGGCACTGATTGTACATTTCCAGGAGCAGCTCAGGCCGTTGTTTGGCAACGGCCTTAAGTATTTCCGCGGGAATGCCATCCAGTCCCGGAGCCTTACCGCTCTTCAGGGAAGAAGTTGCCGCGATAAGTTCGCCTTCGCTAAAAAGGGGTATCTCATCCGTCAGTTCGTCCGTCATTTCTAATTGAGGTCGGGTGGGATGGGTGGGAAACAGCTTGTCAATTATCTTCTCGATCGCCTCTGCCGCCATCGGTTCCATTCGCCCCATTTCTCCTATTTTTCGCGTGACGATCGCGTATCCCTCGCCGAACGGATCGTTCTCTACATCATCTAGGATCTTGTACCAGCAGCGGCGCTTACTTTCTTTGATTGCGTCTCGGAGTCTCTTCTTCGCCTCGTCGTACCCGCGAGCAAGTTCTTGAGCCGTTGGGCGGTTATGGGCCCTTTGAGCTCTTCTTCTGGCTCGAAGGCTTTGCTTTCTAAGCTCAGCGATTTCGCCCGTCCACCAGTAAACCGGACGTCTGAGGTGGCCGGTGGATACTCGGGGCATCGTTGCGTCGCACATCTCGATAATTAGCCTAGTAGTGCGTTTTACTAGGATTTCGGCTTTCTCACGTCCGCCTAGTTCGTCCGGAAGCCCATTAGAAGGTAATTCTGCGCTTCGAATCACCTCCGTAAGCGCCTCCCGATTAAGACGTCGAGTGTTCCATCGTGGTTCCCGGCTGTTTCCGCTACTTCGCCTCTCTGCGTGTTCTTCCTCGATATTAAAAAGAATGTACTGGTGGTCCCAAGCAGTAAATTCTTCCATAACGTGCCAGCCCCTTATCTTGCGGATCGTACTTTCCCCAGCGAAAGTTACATCCGGTATCGACTCCCCGAAACCTGGTCTGCGGTAGGTAGCTGTATTTCCCTCGTTCGCAACTACCAGTCCTATCCTTGCTGCCATCTCAAGTATCGCCCTACCTCTCATATTCGTCTGTCGCATGCCCCACTCTGTCGCTCGCACGTTAAAGTCGCCCCCAACTACTAGGTCCCCAGGAACTTAACCCCTGTTTTCAACTCTTCTTGCTTAACCTTTGCCTTGATCTCTCTCAAGATATCGGCGTAAGTCTTACCCAATTCCGGTCTTATGAGGATTGCGTCTCCCCTCTGCCGCGAGGTCTTCCCTGCGCTTTTCCTCAATTGTTGAGGCTGGCTTTGCTCCTGTTTTTTCTGTCCTTTCTTCTTTGCTCTTCTTCCTGCAGCTAGCTGCCAAGCCCCTTGTGTGTGTGTATCTGCAGCTTCCTCTTGCGTTTTGCACGTAGACGGTTCAGATCTATCCTCCTTCTTGTCTTTTTTGGCGGGGGTACCGCCGCCTCCGTCGGATGATGTCCGCCCCCTCTTCTTTGGCTTGCAAGACTTCGAATGGTCTTCTCCAGGTTGTTGAGATGGCAACTTTTTCGCGCCATCCTCCATCTTGTCGAGAAGCGTGAAAACTTCAATCATAATAGCTCCTATTACCGGTAGTCCCTCTTTGATTGTTGTATTCACGTTCTTCTGCTTATCCAGAGTTTTTATCATCTCTCTGTTCGTTCGTCTTATTTCCAGCAACTTTTCTCGCAGGCTGGCGTGTTCTTTTAGCCATAACCCTATCACTGTCATATTTTCGTATTCAGCGGCACTCATCGCGCTGGCTATACTAGTGCTGCTGGTTGACTTGTGGATTGGGTATCCACCGTCTTGCGATGCTGGCACCTTTAGGGTGTCAACTGTCAGGTTTCCCTGTACCTCTTTTCTTGGTTCGTTCCTAGTATCCATTGACATCGATTTTCTTCGTCCCGGTATGTGTCCGACCACCCGGATCCCCCCGTCTATGGGGGCAGCTGACATGGCCCCAACACATGACTGAAGGCGGTGCCAGACTGGGTACATCATACCAGAATATAGCGCGCGCTGTCGCACTAGCCCATCTCCGCTCTCTCGAACCTCCCACTCCGAACAAAAGTGATTGGCTCTCTGGAGAGTTTCTAACAGACGTCACACGACATCACACACTCGCTCAAGCCGTTCGACTGGTACTAGCTAGGTAACCAGTCTCCCGTCTTGCCGTCAGCAGAAGCCAAAGATGGTTCAGGTCACTTCGGCGCGCAACCTCGGATCGCCTCCCCATCCAGGATCTCCCTTTGGCAGCTCACGGGTCGCACCGCACGGCAAACGCGGCGGCCTGTTTGGTCCACGAAGCATATTTTATTTCTGCTTTACCCTCCAAGGTTACCTCGGCGAGCACTCCCCTATCCGCCACCCAGGGGACGCGCCGCATACGGGGTTACAGGCTCCCCGCGCGGTCTATTATTATTATTATTTTTATTATTATTATTATTTTTTTTTTTTTTTTTATTTATATATCCGCGAACAAGTTAACAAATATAAATATATTTGTTCAGAAAAAGCTTACTCTGCCAGGAATCGAACCCACGTTTTGGAGTTCCAAAAGCGAAGACTCCATAATCAAGCTAAATGACACAGCATGCCGCCATAAGACCTGTCCTTAAGATTTGATGAATACTATTTTTAAAGTGTGTGATAACCTGGCCTGGCGGTCAGTTATGTTAGCTACTTTACGAAATTAGCGAAGCTCGAAACTCAAACGTTGTTATTTTATTTTTAATAATTATTGATGAATAAACGCGAATCTAAACGAAAGACTCTCGTTTGAAACAACTCCTTCTCTCTACGTTTATTCGGGCTTAAGACCGGCAACGGCCGCATGTTGCATTAAAAGTGTTTGAATGGAAAATAACTTTGGCAATTAAAATAAGAGTCTCGCGATGAAAATGCACGTGTTCGCTAACGTGTCCAAACTTGGAATGAGTCTGCGCAAGCTTGTCGCTAACTCGATGAACCCTCTCCTCAACTGGCCCTTTTATGTGCGTGCCCTGCACAGTCACATGTTGTGCCTCCGACAAACTCTCCTTACTTATAAAAAACACTTAAAAGGTCGTTAAATTTCCCGAGTCTTAAAATCTTGTAGAACAAAGGTTTATTCTCTCATTAAACGTGCTGACTTTTCTAGAATTTACTAAAACGCAGTTTCAAAACTCAATATTCTATATCTCAGCTTGCATTTTAATCATTTGCTTCTAAATGTTTATCTATTTAAATATTCGCGCGTATAAAAATGAGAAAATATAACACGTGACGTATGTATGATTATGTTAATAGTGTCAGAATATAAATGAAATCGCGCGAACTATTTGAAAGTAAAAATAATGTTGCGTTATAATTGTTAAACTAAATTAATTATTGTTTAATAAAATTTATAATTTTTATGCTGGATGTCTTTTGAGGTATTATAGGGATAGGTGGGGTGTAGGTGCAAGCAAGACACAGAGTCTCTAGATAGTATGAAATACATTACAAGTATGCAACTACATCGTCTTCACTCTTCGGTGGCTAAAATCAATCTGCCGCTCCTCGGGGCTGCCGGTCAGCACTTTGGCTATACCTGTCCCTTCCGCTCACCCTCACTCACCCCCCTACTCGTGCGCTGGGCCTCACATCTTCTCCACGTGCATACCATGTTCTCAACACTCGCTCTCTCAGACCGTCATTCAGACAATAAACCTCAAAAGCGTTTGCTTGGCTCTCGCTCATAAAACTTTTGCTCGGACCGTTCGCTTTATGGTTTTAATCCGTCGCGCATTCTAATCCTCACGCTCAAAACCATCCCTTGCATTTCTCTCGCAACTTGCACTCTCGCATCTGGCACTCTCTTCTCTCTCTCTCTCTCTCTCTCTCTCTCTCTCTCTCTCTCCTATCTCTCTCACTTTCTTAACGCACGTTATTGATATATACTCTTTTTTGAATTGTCAAGAGCTAATACTAAGTTAAAATAAAATTCTTTATGTTATCATTTCAATTGGCTGATTTGAAATTTTGACCAAAATGGCTGAAGCCAAGTGAAATGTCAAATGGAATGATATGTAGGTAGTGTACGCCTGCATGATATTTCTAAGAATTGTATATTAGTATAGAGCTGTATTAAATTAAATAAACTGATGAATTCAATATGATTTATTATCATGAATAAATTTAGTTATCCTAAATCAATGTGTGGGCTTATCCTAATCTCCTAACCTCAAATTGCCTCCATCTACCTCCACCAGAATTTTCACCAGAATTCTGCCCACTATCTGTCGCCGGAAATTTTTGGGCACAGATTAGTGAAGCACTCAGAAAATCTGATGAATTTTCTACCAGGGTCATAACCAACGTTGATCGATATATCTATTACGGAGGTGCATTCCTGGACCGCGACACTTGATTATTACACCTAGAGTTTAAAAAGCGCAAAGAACACTTCCTAGACGCTATTATTGACGTTGTAAAAGCATAAATAACGACGTATTATTCCTTCTCGATAATCTGCCAAGAACGCCATACAAAATGCATGTGACCACTCATAGGGTTTCTACCGAAATTTGAAACCCAGAATCTACCGATATTTGCCAAATATCGCCGGTTTCTACTGATAAACCCGGCCAGTTTCCTACCGAAATTCAATCTTCTTCAAAATTCAATCAGTTCTTCGTTAGATTATACTTGATAAACCTGTAAAGTTTCAGCAAAAAGTACAATTGCATTTGGGAGTTATAATAAAATAAGTTTTTATCAATGTTTTATTAAAAAAAATTTTTTTTTTTCAACACACTTTATCTTTACTAATTAGTTCTTTATTAGATCATACTTGATGAGCCCGTAAAGTTTTAGCGAAAAATATAAATGCGTTAGGGAACCATTGTGGTAACCATTTTTGCGCACATACGCTTATACATAGATACATACATACATAGATACATACATTTTTCAAAAACCACTTTTCCTGACTCACGAACTTCGAAAACATCGAAATCTATCAAAATCTTTCAAAATCTTTGATATCAATGTGGGAATGTGAGTATGAGAGAGATAGAGAATACTCGCTAGCTTCTCTCTAGGCACGGTCCTAGAGAGGAGGTTACAGGGAGGTACGCTAGAGAGATGCGTGAGAGAGAGAGATTTAGATTTTTAGATTTATATATGTTTATTACTGTACATTGTGTTGTACAAAAGAGTATTACAGAAAACAATTGCGTACTAAGAGGTGAGAGATTTAAGATATAAAGAGTAATGGTGGTGAGATGAGAAAGCGAGAGATTGTGAATGAGGTGTATGTGTACTAATTGCTATTGTTTGCGGAGGTATGTTACAAATTAATGTTGCTATTATTGTCTTCCAGAGAGAAAAAGTGTTGCCTAGCCTGTGTTTTGAAGTAAGAAATTGAACTATTGTTGCGTAGGTGAAATGGTAGGGAATTCCAGAGATATGAGGCGCTGATGTGGAATGATTTCCTCAGTGTCTCCGTTGCGAAGGGGGGGATGTCTAGTGGAGTCACCTCACCCCTCACTGGGCGGAGGGCGACGTGGAAGTTAAAATAGGCCATGATGTAGGATGGTACAGCAGTATTAAACAGTTTTCTTAGAAAACAGGCCATAAAATACTTCCTACGTCCGGCGGTGGTGAGCCAGCCAAGCTCGCGTCTGTAAGGAGTGGTGTGCTCATCCCTTCTTACACCATAGATATAACGGATTCCTGTATTGACCAGTCTCTGTAGTTTAAGGTCTAGTTCTTTAGTCAAGTCACAGTATACCAGTGAACAGTAGTCAATGATGGGAAACAGGAGAGCCTGCACGAGATGTTTGCGCAGTCTAAGGTCAGTGCTTTTTCTAAAAAAGTAAAGACGATACATTAAAGAGTGAGCACGCTTGCATAGATGCTTGACGTGCTCTTTCCAGGATAGCTTTGAGTCTAGCACTAGCCCGAGACTGCGCACAGATGATTGATACTCGACCCGGGCTCCTCCTATGTTTATGTAGGTGTTAGCTACAGTTGGTAAAGCATTTATATAGTAAGAGGAGCCCAGGACGATCGCCTGAGTTTTGCTAACGTTTAACTTCAGGCGATTTTGTGCTGCCCAGCCTGAAATCCTCTCGGCGTTAGCTGTCATCCTCACGGAACAGGAATCTAGCTCCTCGAGGGGGCATTGGCAGTAGATCTGGAGGTCATCCGCATAAATGAGATGATAAGTGTCTGAGTCGAGGCAGAAGCTGACATCATTGATGTATAACGAGAATAGCAAGGGGCCCAGGACGGACCCCTGTGGGACTCCCGTGTTGAGAGGGCAAAAAGTGGAGAGCTCGCCCTTTTCATCAATGACAGCCTGCTCTCTGCCTGTAAGATATGATGCAAGCCAGCGGATGACCTGCTTCGAGAAACCGAAAGAGGTTAGTTTGGTGAGAAGTTTGACGTGACAAACAGTGTCGAACGCCTTACTAAAGTCGAAGAGGANCAGTGTCGAACGACTTACTAAAGTCAAAGAGGAGGAGAAGTGTAACCATCTTTTTGTTTATCCCTAGCCTGATATCGTCGGTCAACTTTATCAGGCCTGACTGAGTACTGTGTCCGGAGCGAAAGCCGGTTTGAAGATCATCTAGGCAAAGCCTCGATTCCAGATATTCAGATAGTTGTTTGTGTACCAGCCATTCCAGTGCCTTGGACAGAAAACATAGAAGGGAGATTGGACGATAGTCAGTAAGTGATGTAGGGGAACTGACTTTGTTTAGCGCATGCACTAGAGACTTTTTCCAGGCAGAGGGGAAGCAAGACTCGCTCAGGGACAGGTTAAAAATTCGACAGAGAATGGGAGCGAGTACTGGCAATGCCTTCTGAATTATGCCCTGTGGAATGCCATCGCTGCCTTTTGCCTGGGAGTCAAAGTGCAGTATTGCGGCCAAAACGTCCGATTCCGTTATCTCCCTAAAATTGAAGTGTTCGGGGGTGTTCAGACTTTCGAGCCCGTGCAGATAGTCCGCAACATCAGGGGCCAGCGGGTCTGTGGTGATTCCACTGAAGTGCCTGTTGAGATCCTCGGCGGAGAAGCGAGAAGGAGGTTGTTCCCGAGAGGTGGTGATGCCGAGTTTCTCCAGTTCTCTCCAGATCTCACCGGCATCAGTCAGAGATGACAAGCGTGAATGGTAATAATTCAGCCTGGCATCCTCAACCTGTCGATGAGCGTCATCCGCGGCCAGTCTATAAAATAGCTGATCCAGACGGAGACGCGATCTGCGAAAACGTCTGTAGAGTCTGTCCCGTTCTTTCACAAGGTCACGAAGAGCCGTGGTAAACCACGGGTGACGTTTCTGTCCTGGGGTCACTGTTCGTAATGGGGCGAGATGGTCAATGGCGTTAGTCAAGTTAGCGTTCAACAGTGTGATGCAGTCGTCGAGTGATGATGTGGCGAGCAATGACCAGTCACACGCGCCCAGGAAGTCCCTTAGCTTCTCGGCGCAGATACCTTTGAAGTTTCTGTAAGAGTAGGTATGAGGTACGTGTAGTGGCATCTGTACGTCGAGAGTGGCCGTTATAAGGTCATGTCCGTTAATAAATGGCGCGTCGGTCTTCCAGTGCGCGAGCAGGCGATCCTACTCGTCGATTAAGCAGATGTCAAGCCAGGTGTCGGATTCCGATTTGTGGTGCGTTGCACCATAGGGAACCGACAGAAGTGAGTTCTCATCTATGAATGACCTGATGAAATTGGCATCCTCAGAAGAGGAGAGCTGATCAGCGTTGAAATCACCCATGATGAGTTTTGTAGAGTAACAATGCATGTGCTTGGTTAGTTTTTCCAGAAAGTCACTGCCCTGGATGAAAGGGGCGTGGGGTGGTCGATACACAACGCCGACGAAGATAGGATTAACTCCCCTCGCTGAGACCTCACAGAAAAGATACTCAGGCTTCCCTGGCCTACCCAACCAAGTACCGTCGGATGAAGTGATGATTTTGGCTGTGAGGGAGTTATGTATGTAGAGGGCCACACCTCCACCATTCCAGTTTCTGTCTCGTCTGAGTAGTATGTAATTTTCCAGTAAAGGGATGGTTTTGATCTTGTCATCTAGCCAGGTCTCAGTTACAGCTATTACGTGAAAGAAAGGACGAGTAGACAAGAAGAACCTGACCATCTCAATGTGACCCGTAAGAGAGTTAGCATTGAAATGGCAGGCCCTTAATCCCTCGGACAGAGTCACCTTGGAACGCAAAGATGTGGTTGAAAATGATGACAGTGGTGGTGAAGGGTGAATGATCTCGGCTGTCTTCAGTTGTTGTTGTTGTCGTTGTGTGGCAGTGGCTTCCGGGATAAAAAATTGTTCAATTCCTCATCGGAATTGATAATGGTGGCCCTGTCCCTGTCCTCAGCGAAACGGATGTAGATGGTGCCGTTTCGGACGTAGGAACGGCACCCCGGCCTCTTCTTGGCCTCTTGTCTGGCCCTGATGCGGAGCTTGTGGATCTCTGGAGGAAGCAGTTCGTTGACGTTGATAAGTCCCTCTTGATTTGGGACTTTTGCTTCCCCCAGAAGACTCACGTCCAACTCAGAGGTGTGCAGCTTGCCCCTCCTAGTTTTTGCTCTGATGGTAGAGCCTACAAGGGCATGGGAGGACAGTGTGACAGCAATGGGTGGAGGTTTGCTGTCCTGCGCGGCCTGTGATATTGTTGTGGCCGCGTTAAGTCTTCCCATGACCCTTGCACCGACAATGTCCCTTTTTTGGACCGCGGGGTCAAGAGCGGACACCACCGCGTAAGCCAGATGGTCAATGCGCGTATCCGCGTTATAACGCAATCCCGTCAGCACAACAACGTTGTTGTTGGTGGTCACCTGCTGCTGTTTGATCTTCATTAGCTCACTGCGAAGACTGGCAATCTCCTCAGGAACAACAGCAGCAGGGGAGACGTTGCTGTGTGAGGTGTTGTGCGGGGACTGCGAGGGGATAGGCCTGGACGACAGCTCTGATAGCTGAGCCCTCAGCTCCGAGATGGTCTGCTCAGCACTCGTTACACGAGCTTGGAGCTGAGGCAGGTCGTCCAGGGCGCTGAGCCGTAGCTCCAGTAGGCCAAGTCTCGAGTAGGTCAAGAGAGAAAGAGAGAGAGAGAGAGAGAGAGAGATCAGAAGGGCAGTTCCGAGATGGGCCAGCAGGCCCAAGGAGAGTGTGATTTGGGACGTGGGCGAGAGCAGACGTTTGAGAGAGTTGTGCTGTCGGTCGGCCTGGCGGTCGACCGAGACTCGAGAGAGCGTCATTGTTATAGTATCTTGTTGTTAAAAAACTATTGTTATCTATTAACCTAATATCTCCATCACTAAACCATATATGCCTACTCCTCAAATCCCACAAATGGGGGCACAGCCGGGATGTGGTTTTGGCAGTGGTTGGAGATCATAATGAAGCAAAAAAAATAGTTTTGTTCAATCACGGGCTTACTTGACTTAAAGTTAACTTATATAATGATCAATCAGGAACAACTCTCAAGATACTTACTACGTAACTTGCCATGCCCGTTTCATTTTGCTTGTGGTGTTGTCTATTAGTAACTTTTATTTGTACATACTTATTGTGTATACATGAACTAATAAAATAGTTATTTCGAAATAATGATTTATTATTACGACACATATTTGTAAACATAGTTAAAAAAGGTATATAATATGGTGTAACGTTGTTTTTCCTTATGTTTAAACAAATTATAGAAATTACACATGAGTTATGAAAATTGTATTCATTTAGAAATAAAAAAAAAATATGTAGAAAAAATTATTTTAAAAAAAATTTATATCAATTAACTTTTGCATACTCAAAAACTTTTAATAAGTATACGAATATAATATATGCACAAAGTTAAAATAGTTATCAATTGCATATTACGTTGTAGCATATAAAAAAAATGTTAGTTGTTCACCAATAAACAAAATGAAACGGGCATGGCAAGTTACGTAGTAAGTATCTTGAGAGTTGTTCCTAATTGATCATTATATAAGTTAACTTTAAGTCAAGTAAGCCCGTGATTGAACAAAACAATTTTTTTTGCTTCATTATGATTAAATATAATAAACTTGACTTTGTTTGATTGATTTCAGTTCTATTTTATCTGTAATACTTGAAAATTGAAATCTAATATAGTTTGTTTGTAATTTATACAATATAATGTATAATGTATCTGTATAAGGGTACAAATAATAATTTGTAACTACTTCATGTGAGAAGTATAAGATAATTATATACATATAAGTATTAACGTTATAAATGATGAATGTATTAACATCATACATGGTCTAATTAGGTTTTACTGGGTTTTCCCTAATCCGCGCAACAAATGTTGGACCATATGTAGTTTCCCCAGAAACTGAGAGCATAAAGAAGGAGAGCACATAGGTCTTAATCTACATTCTATATTGTTGAAATTAATATGATTTATTATAATTTAGTTGATATATAAAAGTGTGTGTCTGTGCGTTCAGAGTGGACGGGTGGGTGCCTATCACCACTACACAGCGCATCCTCAGGTTGCGGATAGAGGAACGGCCCCTGAGAAAGAGGTTAGCTGCGAATAAATCGAATAAGCAGCCGCGGACAGCCGATAGGCCTAGGCGTGGGTGTGATGAGCCTACACTGGCGATCGAATGCATTCATCTAGAAACACTACGCAAGTACCACAACAACGAACACTCAGCAATATTTCTTATTTCACTTTCTATTCATACCTAACTATGTCTATAATCTATCTCTCTTAGCACACATTACAAAAATCCTGCTGTCGTGGAGAATGCGGGAGCGATGACAACTGCCCCGAAAGGGGATGTGTAGAATGATTCGCCACCTGGTCTTACACGGCAACGAAGCCAGCGTAGGCGCGCTGCCTTGCAGGGGGGCGTTAGGATACGAGCGTGATTCCGTAGTGTGTCCGACGATGAGCTGACTCCGTCCTCATCAAAGTCGGAAAGCTCTCATACTTAGTTCTAGAGAGGTATGGGAGTTATCACCTCTAGAACGGATGATTCACCTGCGATCGGAAACAGGATCCAAAACGCGTGGGTTTCACTTACTATCATGGCTCAAAAAAACCAAAACCAAACCAAAATCAATAGGGACTTAAAGGTAGGAACGTGGAATGTGCGCAGTTTATACAGAGCAGGCGCGTACCGGGAAATCTTAAAAGAAGCTGACGGGTACAATCTAGACTTAGTAGCTATACAAGAAACTCGGTGGCAAGATAGCGGTATGTTAGGAAACGAAAACTTCACCTTTATGTACGGGGGCTCGAGCGGACATTCCCTAGGTAACGGATTCCTGATTAAAAAAAGAATTATACACGCGGTTAAAAGTGTCAAATTCGTAAACGACAGACTCTCGTATATCATCATCGAAGGAGCGTGATACAATTACGTGGGTATTAACGTGCATTGTCCTACGGAGGACAAAGAGGAAGAAGTGAAGGATCATTATTACGAAGCCTTGGAGCAATTAATCGATCAATTCGCGTCTTACGAGACCAAAATAGTAGTGGGGGATTTCAACGCTAAAATAGGGAAAGAGGAAATGTTTAGGCCAACTATAGGCAAGGAAAGTCTACACGAAACCAGCAACGATAACGGTATTAGAGTCATAAATTTCGCGGCGGCAAAAGATCTTATAGTAAAGAGTACGTGCTTTAAGCACAAGGATATACACAAAGTAACGTGGACATCGCCGGACGGAGCCACGAAAAATCAAATCGATAGCTTTCTTATCGATAAGAGGCGCCACACGAACGTAATTGACGTAAGAACCTATAAGGGGGCGGATTGCGACTTGGATCATTTTCTAATAGTGGCCAAAGTAAGAGCCAAATTAGTAGCTGGGCAAAATAGTAAACGGGCGAACAAAGTAGAAACGTTCGATATTGAAAAGCTACGGAACGGGATAAAACGAATTAAGTATCAAGTAGAAATAAGAAATCGGTTTCAGGTACTCGAAGAAACGGATGCACCGACGGAGGTAGATGACGACCCGAACAGTCTTTGGGGGGATATAGAAAAAACGATAAAAGAGGCCGCGAATAAAGTGCTAGGTAGAAAGAAAAAGCCAAAGAGCAAACCATGGTTTGACGAAGAGTGCGAACTCTGGTTTGAAAGGCGCAAAAAGGCCAAATTAGACAGCGTACACAATGGAGGCGATAGGGCCGTAGAAGAGTACCACGAAATAAGAAGGCAAGTGGGGGCGATTTACAGGAACAAAAAGCGCGAGTATCAAAAGAATCAGATTAGAAAAATAGAAACTAATAGTAAGGAAAATAACCCGCGCGAGATGTACAAAGGAATTAACGCTATTAGGAAGGGTTTCCAGAGTAGATCACAATTAATGAAAGATGAGGGCGGGAATCTCGTCACAAGCGAAGGTGAACTGTTAAAGCTGTGGAAGGGCTATTTTGATAAGCTGCTAAACGTACATGAAAACTGCGAGGAAACGGGAGACGAAATCCACACTGCTGAACTCCATATGGAAGAACCGACCTACAAAGAAGTAGAAGCCGCGATCAAAAAACTAAAAAACAATAAGGCCGCGGGAAACGATTCTATACCAGCTGAACTACTTAAATACGGGGGCACCGCGCTTACATTCAAAATTTTTGAACTAGTATGTGCTATTTGGAAAAATGAAACGATACCGGAAAACTGGAAAGAATCTATCATTATACCGATTTTCAAAAAGGGAGATAAGACAGATTGCAATAACTACCGGGGAATCTCACTTTTAGCTACCTGCTACAAAGTTCTGTCAAACGTAATACAGGTCAGACTCACACCCTTCGCGGAAGATATAATAGGAGATTATCAGTGTGGATTCCGGCGTAACAGGTTCACGAGCGATCAAATGTTTACTATAAGACAGCTGTTAGAGAAAAAATGGGAATATTGCGAAACAATACACCAGTTATTCATAGATTTTAAAAAAGCGTATGATTCTATCAAAAGCGTATGATTCTATCAAATCCTTGTGCTCCTCGGCGTGCCAAAAAAACTTGTGAAATTAATACAAATATGTCTGAACGGAAGCACGGGAAAAGTACGAGTAGGCGGTAATGTATCTGAATCGTTCATGATACACGACGGTTTGAAACAAGGGGACGGGCTCTCCACGGTACTCTTTAACTTAACGCTAGAGTATGTTGTTAGACAAATGCAGACTAGCGGGCTGGGCGCAACACTCAACGGAAAAACGCAGATTCTAGGATATGCAGATGATTTGGACATAGTGGGGGATAATGGCGAAACGGTAGCGAGAAACGCGGAAATACTCATAAATGCGGCAGAGGAAACGGTGTTAAAGGTGAGCGAATCGAAAACGAAATATATGATTATGGATAAACTGGACATTTGCGAAGGAGAGGGGGATCTTAGAGTCGGAAATTTTACTTTCGAAAAGGTTAGCGAATTCAGATATTTAGGCACAACTATAAATGATCGAAACGTAATCAAAGCCGAGATTAATAAGAGACTACATTCGGGTAATGCTTGCTTCTACGCCGTGAACAAACAACTGAACTCAAAACTGCTGTCTAAAAATGTAAAAATTAGGATATATAGGACTATAATAATGCCGGTAATCTTGTACGGATGCGAAACTTGGGCGCTCACTAAAGCAGAGGAAAACCGTTTTAGGGTGTTCGAAAATAAGGTTCTGCGAAAAATATACGGGCCAAAGAAAGATGAGGAAACCGGGGAGTGGAGGAAGCTGCACAACGACGAGCTACATAACTTATACGCGTCACCGAATATAAACAGAATAATTAAATCGCGAAGCCTAAGATGGGCAGGGCACGTTGCAAGAATGGGAAATGATCGCACGGCAGCGCGTATAATGAAAGGAAAGCCAAATACGTCGCGACCTCTAGGTAGACCTAGACGCAGGTGGGAGGACAATGTAAAAGCGGACTTAACTGAAATCGGGCAGGACGGCGCGAAATGGGTAGGGTTAGCACAAAATAGGGATACGTAGAAGGCTTGCGTAGATGAGGCGATTAACTTTCAAGTTCGAAATGCCACTTAAAAAAAAAAAAAATAAATAAAAGTGTGTGTATTCGTATAAGTATGTAATCAAAGTGTGCGTTCATAAGCATCTAATTAATATAGCATACTAGAAAAAAGAGATGTATAAACTTGTGTGTGCAAGTGTTTTATTCATATTAAAATGAATATAGTAATTTGAGTTTAAGAGATTTATTTTTTAGGGGGCGTGTTGGAAATATCCGTATTTCAAAAGTGCATTTATAGCTAAGAAGGGTCTAGTTATGCGTTTATGTTTTTATGAATATAAGCTCGGGCAGCGGCGCTACGGCACGACGTGCTGCGACACGTTGTAGCGGGTCGCGGACTTCTCGGTGGGCATTGCCATCTGGAGTCCTTCTGCGTCATTAATGCGACATTGGTCATTCACATTGAATGATTGAAATCGCACACTGCATCTGCACTGCACTCAAAATCAGGACATAGTTGCCCTTTATTAACTACGTGCGAAGTGTCATGCTGTCTCCCTTTTATAATAAAACAATATATAATATAATTATTCCCTTTTATGGAAATATGAAATATATATTTGGACCAGGTCAAAAGCACGGGCAATATTAAAAAACTAATCTTGATTTTTTTCAGAATATTTGACCAACGTTTTAAGCGTTAATGCCGGTAAATTTGAAATTGCGCAGTGCTGCCACTACAAAATTTGAGGGAAAAAAATCAGATTGGACACAGGGCCGCGATAGGTTCTTTTCGCACCGCGGCCGAGATAGGTCCTTCTGCCTCTCAGGCGTCGATATACACTATAGTAAAATCGTCACGACATTTTGCTATAGTACGCTTTCTCTCTCTCTCTCTCTCTCTCTCTCTCTCTCTCTCTCTCTCTCTCTCTCTCTCTCACTCGGCGCTCGGAGAGGGAGCTGTCTGCAGCAGCTCTCTCCCCCCTCCCCTCTCTCGGCGCACGAAGAGGGGACTGGCCGCAGTAGTTCATACGAATATATATAATTTTAAAAATTTGCAGGATTTAAAAAAATTTTCAAATTTCGAAAATTTTGAAATTTTTGAAAATTTTTAAAATACTTGTCAGATAGGTCAGATAGGCTGTAGAGTGAAGAAAAAACTACTAACTAGAAACAACTTTTTTCTCCCAAGGGAGTACTTTTTTCCCGCTGCTAAGAAAAACTCGATTTTCCATTTATTTTACATGCATGGAAAATTGTCTTTTTCATGCACGTATTATGAAATAGTATATTGTGCAACTAGGGGGGAAATTTGGCTTTTTCTAGCGAGGGTGATGTTTTGGGTGTTAAGGGTGAAAACAGCACCCGAGTCTGAAAAAGCCACTCCCCCCTTGTTGCACACCGTATTTTTTATTATAAGTGCGCGAATAGGCCACTTATGATGCATATGGAAGGAATGGGAAATTCGAGGACTTTTCAAAGAAAAAAAAATTTTTATTAAAATTTTTAAAACTTTCGAAACTTTCAAAATTTGTAAAATTTTTAAAATTTTTTGAAATTTTTGAAATTTTTTAAATTTTTTAAATTTTTTGAAATTTTCAAGATTTTTGAAATTTGAATACAAATTTGTTTTACTTTGAAAAGTCGAATTTCCCATTCCTTCATATGCATGATAAGTGGCCTATTCGCGCACTTATCATAAAAAGTACGGTGTGCAACAAGGGGGGAGTGGCGTTTTTAAGACTTGGGAGATGTTTTGAGCACGAGTGAGAGTTGAGGGCGCCGTAGGAAAAAGCCAATTTCCTCCCTAGTTGCACAATCAAGTGGCGAGGTACTGCCACAAAGGCGAGTTTGAGAAGCAGACGAAGCCGCGGCGCCCGTGACATATTTACTTCTATATTGGTGTTCGGATTTTTCAGTATACAAAAAAAAATACTTATCATTACTGTTAGTAAGTTTTTTTGGATTATTAGCATGTTTTCTGAGCTAAACTAGGATTTCCAACAAAAATATTAGTGAAAAAGCTGCTTATTTTTATAATATGTGAGTATATAATCCAAAAATGCTGAAATCACGTATTTTTTCTTCAGCCCGAAATGTGGTAGGACCGTGAAGTTAGCCGTATACGGCTAAGAGTAAGGGGATTGCTTTTTCATATATATTGCTTTCCCGCTCATTTCCGCTATTCAGGTTGAGGTTATTATATGCTTTCCCGCCATATCCCTGCTAAAAATAGTCTATTAAAATCCATAAGATTCTCTATCAAATTGAATGGTAAGTCTTAATCGCCTTATTCGCATTAAAACTCAATTAAATTCCATTAAATTAATTAAAGTCTATTAAATTCTATAGAAAAATCTATCGATTTTAATTGCTGTTTTTTTATCTATCCATTTTAATTGTAATTTTCCTCATTGACTCTGAATGATTGAATGGAATTTAATTGAGTTTTATTGGGAAAAAACGCGATTAAGGCTTGCCATTCAATTTTATCGACTTTTATCGATTTCAATGGAATTGTTTTAGCAGGGATACTACCGATTTTATTTATAATCGTCACATCAAGGGAATCGTTGTGCTTTTTTTATCTGGCTAAAGGAATTTGATTTTTGAAGTCCAAGAATTCAGCGAATTTAGTTTATAAAAATGAATTTTAGTTCTTCTTTTTACAACCGATGAGGAGATGGAATATTTGGAAGATCGTGATGTCTAGGTGTACAGAGTGACCGATGACTAAGTCTAAGTGATGCGCTTCCTGGTTTTTAGTGTCTAGTTATAGAAAAAATTCGAGGGTGGTGTCTATAGGTGTACACGGTGGCCGATGATAAGATCTAGGTGGTGCGCTTCGTAGCTTCTTGTGTCTAATAATAGTTAGTGATAAAAATGTTACAAAAAAGCTATGTTCGTTAAAGATGCTTATACTTTATTTTAAGGACAAATATAAAATACTCAAGAAAAATTACTAAAAAGGACTGAAATCTCTTTAAAAAATTAACTTTTAAAAAAGTACAAGGTTAGGCGAGTTTGATCTATTCTGTAACAAAATCACAGATAAAAAAGAACTGAGATCAATCAAACAAAGTCAAGTTTATTATATTTAATCATAATGAAGCCGGCTCTGGCCGCTTGTTAACTGGGGCCGACGCCCATGCGCTCTATATCAAAACGCGGCCACGCTCGTACAGCGCATGCGCGTCGACTCTGGATATCCCCAATTAACCTGCGACCGGCACTGGCGGGAATTTCCAGAATTCAAAGTTTCATTTAACGGTGGGTGTACTTGCCATGCCCGTTTCATTTTATTTATTGATAAACAACTAAAATTTTTTTTTATGTATTAGAACGCCATAAAAATACCGTAAGTATACAATAAAACAGGCATGGCAAGTCACGTAGTAAGTATCTTGAGAGTTGTTCCTAATTGATCATTATATAACTTAACTTTAACTTAAGTAAGCCCTTCAAGTTTATTATATTAAATATAATAAACTTGACTTCGTTTGATTGATCTCAGTTCTTTTTTATCTGTGATTCTGTTACAGAATAGATCAAACTTGCCTAACCTTTTACTTTTTTAACATACTATTCCTGACATTTTTATATATTTAGAGATTTTACTGCTTTTATTAGTATTTTTCTTGCCAAGGTTTTTACTTTTGAAAAAAGTTTTTTAGAGAGGTTCTCTATTACGTTTGAATTCCAAATCCATTTAGTTAATTCGACATCGTACACAAATGTATCACTTGTGTTCAAATTTACATTCTATCAATGCTGAATTGTACAATGTACAATTTTACAGTGTAGAATTTTCACCGGGCCGGCTGGCCTGGTCGCTAAGCAATAGCCAGTTCCCTTCGCGTATTTTTCGTGATGAAAACTGTGCAAAACTGGCCAGAAATTTTAGTTATACATGCTTTGCTTGTACATAACCTATTTGACACTTCTTCGATATAAAATAATGATTGATTTATTAATGACAACTTATAAAATTATTAAATATTTTTGAGTGATAACAAACATTATTTACATCTGATTAGAGATTTAATGAGAGATATTATGGTAACTTAAATTACTAAGTGGTTAAATAGAAGCCATACTTTTAGTAGCTTTAGGCAAGGTTTATATTCATTATTATTATTATATCTGCGTTGTATTGCTGCTAGCTAGATGTCTAAATTTTTGTATAGATATTTGTTAACTTATTTAGAAATGAGTTATCATGTCAGATTTTACTCAACTGTCTTTAGAGCACTGCGTGACCAGCTAAACCCGCACTTACCGTAAAATAATGAATTTGCTTAAGTTACAGACCCATGGTAGGCTGTAATGAAGACTAAAAATACTCGTAAGTAATGTTTTTAATAATGAGACTAAAAGAAAGAAGTATTAATATCCTCAAAATGCACCCGAAATTAAGAAAATTGGTTGTAATCATTTTGACATTTTGAGGTTAGCCTTAACGTTTTCAAATTATCGTCCCTGCATGCCGAGATGATATGAGATATTCTTTTGGACGGGAAATCAAATGTTATAGTTTACAATAATAGTACATTTCGATACGGGTGTGGAAGGTGATTATGTACTTCATGTGACGTTTTTCGCACGAGCAAAGCGAGTGCGAAAAGTTACATGAGGTAAAAATCACCTTGCACACCAGTATCAAACTGTATTTTATACTACGAGCGTCGAATAATCGAAGCAAAGTTTTTATTTTGAGGTTAGAGTGGTATAAATTTTAATTTTCATAGTTTTTTTGAACTTTCTTTCTTATTTTTTGGGCGGGGCGGGGGCTCCACCCCCTCCCTCCACCAACTTCCCCCTGTGGATGGCGGGTTTATGTTACACGAGTTATAAAATAGTATACGATACTTGTTACTTAAATTCACTCATTATCAAACAGCGTGTATATAGCGCCGTGTAATAATGGGCAACTTAAGTCACATGTATCGTAATATTGTTCGATTTCTCAGTTCGAAGCCCATGAGAATTTTTCATTTGCCAGGTGAAATTTCATGTTGGTTTCTAGGGTATTTTTGTATGGAGAAACTTGTAATAACTTTGTCCCTCATGTGCATCAGTAACAATATTCTCGTTTTAGAGTTGCTAAAGGTTTTCAGCGCATTCCCTATATTCCAAGTTTTATTTTTACTCTTATGTAAAAACTGACATACGCAACGGTCTGATTATTTCTATGTACATTTCTTTTATCATAAATGAACAATATTTAAAGTCTAATTTATCTCTGTGTTCAGAATGTAAATTAAAAGTTCTTTGCTTGAGATGAATTAAACTTCAAATATTGTTCAACCATCATAAAAAAAGTATATACAAAATACTAGGCTTCTGCCTATGTTAGTTATTAGATGTGAGTAAAAACGAAACTTGAAATACAGAAATTAGTGCATTAAAAATCTCTTGTAACAGTAATTGAGATTTACAGGCGTTTATAATTCTTATGAATAAGTTAGTGATAGTTGTTCAAAAAGCTAAAAACTGCTATAAAATTTCATAAATTATTCTTAGCTTTGTGTTCTTATATCGGAAAAAATTATTTATTTATCTCTTTTTATTGTTTATAAGAATACACAAAGATACTAAGAAAAGCTAACATACTCTAGTAAGATCTAATAGCTATTAGTTAAATTTTTCACTAAGATTATTTAATGCACTTAAACTAATAAAACCTCATAAAAGCTTAAGAACATTCATTTATAAAACTAAAAAAAATAATGAATAGAATACAAATGATGCGTATTAAGGAAATTCGTTCCAAAAATCAATAATGAAAGCTTACAAACATTAATAAGTGTTTGTACTTGTACTTGTACTTACCTTACAATTCACGAAGAATTCTCGTCCGTTCTATACGAGACTGCTTGTACATGAGTAAAATATAAAACTAAAAATAGTACATTTATTTTAGGTAATAATTTTTATTATAGAATAGAGGATATTTTTTATTTTGTTATAAAGAAGGAACAAAGTCTGGATACTAGTGATGAGGTATGTATAAATATAATAGTTTTAATTTATTTTATAATGATAAAATGTATTAAATAATTATTATTGGCTTGTTCATGGTACATAAGGCTTGCTGCTTGTTGTTCAATGAAAAAATAACTAGTGTAAACAGTTTGTAAAAAATTAACATAGTGACAGTTGCAATGAGGCACTTTATTATTGCTAACAATAGTTACGATAATTAATCGAAGGCACATTTGTTACATGTTACATTGCGTTTTCTTATCGAATTTACAAGTAGATATCATTTTATATTCTTTAAGAGATATGTTTATACTCTTATAACAAATTCTATGTTTTTTTATCACTTTTGTGGTCCCATTAAAAGTATAGGTAGAAGTCGTTCAATTGTGTTCAAAATTTATCACTTGTCTATGAATATATGTATAAGCAGATACACATATATATTATATATGCATGAATGTAGTTTTGCAATCGCCTTTTTAATATAACTAAAAAAAGTTTTAAATGTTAACTAAACAATGATAATATTATGTGTTCTAACAAAAAAAAATTTGGAAAAAGGAAACGTATATTATAAAAAAAAAAATTACCGAAGGATGCTTACTTTTATCTTTCAGTTATCGTTTGGCTCCCAATCGTATATGTGTATATACATAGTACGTATTTTTTGGGTTGCGTAATATAATGTTTGTACCGAAGGAAGCACTTGATTTATACATATATTAATAACAACAATAAGTTTTAATCTCGCACTCTTTCCGTTCTATCACAAGAAAAAATTAAGTATACATTTTTTTAATCAATTAATGTATGCATGTGTGTTCTTCTTATTCCAATATAAAAAAGACGTAAATTTATAACAATAACTTCTACAGTCGAGCTAAAGAGAAAATCACAGCTCGGGATAAAATATATGTTTCTCGACTATCGGAAAACAAAGGAAAGTTTGCCAATACATTAAGGATGATTACTATTTTTTTGTATACAAATAAGAACTCAAGGAACTTTGGCAAAAATTTAAAGAAATAATGTATAAAAAGAAAAATTACTAACTCGAAGAACACAAGGGTTCGTCTGAGAGCCAAGAGATCGATACAAACGTTGGCGTACACTATTTTTGAACAACTGTGAAAACGCCGTATAAAATACTATATAAATATATAAATATGTAAATATGTATGAAAAAAATAAATATATTAAATTAAAAAAGACGTACACGTATAGTAAGTTACATTGTTATCTTAAAGGCGGGTTTTGATTATTCAAAACTATAGTGGATCGCCTTATTTGTGCGTTGCTTTTCGGTAAACGATTAAGTCTGAAAAAATTGAAGTAATTTCAAAAATAAATATTTCCTTAAGTAATATTTGTTACATCAATCAATGCCATGTCAATAGGATATATCCCCGACTTTTATACGTCTGAATTCTTAAATGCAATTTACTTTGTCATTGAATCAAATACGGCAGAAAAGTTTGCGAAGCTTTTTGATGTGAAAAATGAACTGATTATATTTTATATAAATATCATATAAATAAGATATTATCTTTACATAAAAAAATGATATATGTAGTAAAATAAAACATTCGGTGAAAGAGACTAAAAAAATCTAGAATTATTTTTACCATCATATCTTTAGTATCATTATTATTATTATGTTATATTATTATAAGTATATTTATTAAATAAACACTATAGTAATAGAAGTAATAATAATATTTATAGTCATGATAAGTAATATAAATAATAATAATAATAATAATAATAATAATAATAATAATAAACCATCATCATCATCATATTATTATTAAACAATATATCAAAGCACCTTATAATGAAATACTTAAGTAAATTACTGAAACGTATAAAATGAATATGTTTTCAATTTCAAATGTTGTACGTATGGCAGAATAAGTATGTAAATTATATGAAATAGAAACGTTTTCGAGACACAAGTCAAAAAAGAAATTACTTCATTTCTTACAAGTATTAAGTTAATCGTTTAGTTCCAAGAAGCCACGCTGTCCAAAATCGTAGGTTAATTAGTATAGAATCAATAATATTATTAAACATAATAGTAATAATAATAATAAAGATCATAGTGATAATAATAATAATCATAATCATAAAATAATCATACAAAATATATAGTAATAATATTATCAATAATAATTATGACGATGAGCTAGTCTACAACATTTGCATTCTACTATAAATTAAACAAAAACATTTTTCTCTTCTGAGGAAAAGTATATATAATATATACAAAAGTATTTGATTTCTTGTCCTCCTCTTTATCTTTCTTCCTTTCTTAGTAAGCTGTTATGTGCAACACGGTTGTATAAATAACATTGCTCTTGATATTACAAAAAACATAAGTATTTGTGCTTGCATCAGCACACCAGATTGATTGTCCAAAACTGGTTTACTTTTTAGGTCGTTGAGAAAAGAGAAACTTGGGAACGTGGCTGGAGCTTATCGCAATGTTCGTTTTAATGTTATTTTCTTGCATCTGAATTATTAACGTATGTGTACATGCATTTTCAGCCTCCTTTGCTTATTTATTTTCTCACTCTTCCTTTAACTTAGAGCTGAACTTCATTAATTCATGCAAGTTCAAAATACGCGCCACATGCACGCACATAAGAACGTGCGTAAGATAATCGAACATGATTGATTGGAAGACAATGTAATAATCAATAATTGTGATTTTTTCATGATAGAAGATTTTAAAATAAAAAAATCCAAGCAATATAGCTGAATAGCAAATTTCATTTTGAAATAGGCATATTGAAAAAATCCCGTAGGAGATGAAGCATCTTAAATAATACACGTTAGACTAACAGAGCCAGACTGGAGAAAGCGGTCGGAGTCTCGTTTCACTTTCGTGGGACTTTCTCTCTCTCCTCTCTCTCTCTCTCTCTCTCTCTCTCTCTCTCTCTCTCTCTCTCTCACTCACTCTCTCGCTCACTTTCATGCGTTCACGCTCTCTTTCTTTTCCCCTCCATTAACAAACAGCAGCTAGGCTACCTATAGCGTCATTTACAGTTACTTTCGCTTTCGTCGACTGGCACTGGAAGTCTTCAAAAGTGATGCGGGTTAAATATGTAAAACGGTATAAAAGTAAAAGTCTATAATAATCCTTAAGCGCAAGCTAGCGTTAGCGAACCTCGGTAGCGGGCTAAAAGAACAAGAATTTATATCTTCAGATTTTTTAGATCTACGAGCGTACTGCTTATTCTATTGAATACCGGTAGACGCGATTCAGCATTTGGAGATAGAGGGGAGGGTGTTCTTGGAGATATTTCTTCAAGTATATTCAGAGGGCTTGGGCTCTGTCTCGTACTACTGCTATTGCTGCTGCTGCTACTGTTATTACTGTTTAGTAGACCGAAGTCCTGTCCAAAACTAAATAGATTAGTTGATCCTGATGGCGGCGCAGCTTCATCACTAAAGAAGCTAGCCATTGAATTAGTCGGCGATTGGCTGAGACTTGAAGAGGGTGAAACTGAATCGGCAGTGCTACCAAGTGAGAAAGTCGGCGAAAGATTCAACGGTTTCGGTCTGCTACAAATTGCGTGCAAATGATGTTGATGCTGAGCTATACCTAGTGAGTTACTCCTGTGCAGCGTCTGATGTGAAGGGTAAATCGGCACTGTCGGATTAGCAAAGTTTAGTGAGTTTGTACGCACAAGTGGATTATTGTTGTTCGCAGATGTTGCGACAACAGCCGCGGCAACATGTGAAGAGTTTGTCAACTGCTCGAGTAAACTGACGTTGACACCAAGGGCAGCTGCAGTCCCTGGTTGTAGCAGCGGACTTAAATTGACAACATTTGTTGGGCTTTGTTGTTGATGATGAAGAGTATGCTGCTGCTGTTCATGCAACTGAGCACTCACCTTAAGATTATGTATTCGCGCCTCTTCAAAGTTATGAACAAAGTGGCAACGAGGTCCATAAGGACAAAAGCCTATTTTATGAAAAGTGCGACACAGTTCGGTCTTATATTTAGGATGTCGTGCCAAATTACGTAACTCATTATAGCCATGAGCAAATTGACATTTGTCGCCGTATTTACAACTGCCTGATTCCTCGAAGGGTCGACAGAGCTCAGTTTTATAGCGAGACGTAGGTTCACTAACGGTACGGTCAAGTTTGCGGTGTTGCTCAATCAAATTAACTAAACTTGTATAACTGCGCCTAAGAGGTGTATGTCCGGTATTGGGCATACTGGTGACACTCTGGCAGATCGGATGGCCTAATAATCCAGCGCTCTCCTTTGGCTTTGTTGTGTTAATGCTCTGTAACATAAACAAACAGAAATTCTACGTTAAGTTACATAAATTAAAGTAAGCAACAGAAAGTCATTTAGAAGTTTATAAAAGTTGTAAATGCAAATAAGTTTAAAGGCCTTGTGTAAATATCCACAAGGTCTTTCCTGAACTCGCTTCATCAATTCAGTGAGATCCGGGAGTGATCGGATTGCTTTCACGAATTTCTCGTGTATGTATGTGTACGTAAGCCTACACTACCATAAAGCCGTGAAAGTACCCGGAACACGTAGCTAGCCATGGTACTGCTACATCTTTTTTTATAACATTGACTTATAAGCGTTTTAAAAACGACTGGCGATTTTTACAAATTTAACTTCTTACAATTTTAGAAAATAAAAGATCATAGTTGCGTGCAACGTAAAATAAAATATTTTATACGAAAATATTCAAATTTTAAATTGTTAAATTTAGTACTATCACATTGAGTCCTTTTTATTACTTATTTTTTAGATATACATTTTTAGACCTTAAAAACACATCATCTTTTCATACGCTTACTGTATTTTTGAACGATTCAATGTAGCTAAGGAATTTATAGTTGAACAAAAATTTTTAAGAATATATGACTTACATTATCTTTGTTATAACCCACAATAAATATGAAGAAAGATGCAATGTTTCTATTGTGTATTGTTTTTTGTGTAATTTTTGTGAAATACAGTATTACACAAAAATGATTTTCCACATAAATACACACACACACACACACACACACACACACACACACACACACAAGTACGTGGTGTGAATTCATACGCCGTTCATGATTGTAACTTTGAATTCTGGAAATTCCTGCCAGAGCCCGCTGCTGATAATTAACTGGGACCAACGCGCGTATGCTCTATATGAAAACGCGTCAGCACGCGTACATTTCTATATAAAATAAACTTATAGAATGGAAAATTTCCTATTGATAGTTTCAAATATTCAGATGTCTTTTTTGACACTCTATGTGCGAAATTCAATTTCTCCTAGCTGCGTAGCGTGCGCGAAATGCCTGATTTTTACACTAGTGCGCGAAACTCTGATTTCGCGCACGCTACGCAGCTAGGAGAAATTGAATTTCGCACACAGAGTGTCAAAATAGTATATTTCCTCCCACTGCTCAAAAGTTTGAAAATTATTGTTTTAATATTTTAGTTTTAATAATTCTGTATAAAATATTGTATTCTATATATTTCAAAATTTTTTTAATTTTTAAAATTTTCAAAATTTTCTTGAAATGCTACCGTTATAAAGTTCTCAATTTCTTATTTCTTTCCCATACACGAAAACAGGGCCTATTTTTCTTGACCTTGTCAACAAAGCACGGTGTGCAACACAAGTGGCTTTTTCTTGCTAGAAAAAGTCAATTTTACCCCTTGGTTTCATAATATACTTTTTTTTTTTTTTTTTGGAAATAAATAATTTTTTCTAAATTACAGAAAAAATTCAGCCACTTAGTAGGGCAAAAAATCTCTTTACTTACCTAGCGGTGGGAAGCGCCCATTTCCTGCCCGCTGCGCGACTCGCTAGGCAAGTAAAATCGTATACAACTCACGGGAGGAAATTTGGACAGCCCATATCTCGTGTAAATTGACACCCGAGCCAAAGTGAGTTGAGTCCTCCCGTGAGTTGTGACTTCACTTGCCTAGCGAGTGGGAAGTGACAATTCCCGCCCGCGCAGCGCTTTCCGCCGCTAGGCAAGTAAAAGTTTTTCTGCACGCTAAAATTTGTTTGCACTTATACTAAGCGGACAAAAAAGTTGTTGTTCCACACCTGACCGAAAACCCACATTCTGCCCCTGATAAGCGGGGCAAAAGTGACATATTTTTTTTCGAAAACTATAGTTTTGCGGGGCGGAAGTAAAATTCGCGGGGCAAAAGAAAAATCAGCGGGGCAAAAGTAAAATTAGCGGGGCAGAAGTAAAATTTAGCGGGGCAAAAGTAAAATTTAAAGGGGCAAAAGTAATTTTTTTTCTAAAATATTGTAAAGTTTTAGTCCAGATTAATAGGTACAAAAAATGCGAATATCGTTCGTTTGTTACAAAAACTAATTGTTTTGCTAGATTTCAGTAATATTACAGTGATATTACTACATTTCATGAAATATTTATGTAACGCTGTAGTAATTACCCGGAAGATTTGTTGGCTACTTTGTCGGCCCTTTTGTAATATTTCTGAAATATTTTATGTAATTTTTTGATGTAATATTTCAGAAATATTTAAGCTATATTTTATGTACACGAAATGCTATAGTAAGATTATAAGAAACTTCTAGCTAATATTATTAAAAGACAAAGTAATTTCGCAAATCTATGTACTCTAACTATGAAAACCTTGATATAATTAAAAAACCTAAATAATCAATAGTGTTAATTTGCATGCACAAAAATTAAAATGTTACATGGTATAATTTGTTACTTAAGAAATTCTACGAAGTAACATAGCACGTTTTACACATACAATAATAAAGTCTTTTGTTTTAGAGTGTAAATTTTTTTGAAAAACTTTTACGCAAGGTCACAAATATAACTATCAATAATTGTGTAATTTAATAAATTTTACAAAAGATAAATCAATTTCGGAACTTATACGAACCTAATTATAACGTTATCACCGCTTGTCTACTTAATTTCGTTACTTTTTGGTTGAAATATGAATCTTATTACTTTACGTCTACTTGATATTAGAAAGTTACTAATTTAATTTTGATCATTTATTTGATGCTGTACGATTATTATCAACTTAGTTCAAATGCTAAATTAGCTAATATTACAAAGTTTGAAATAGTACATGTATGTGTTCTGTTAAGGTAAATTATTAGCGCACCTGACTGCCATACTGTAGTTCCAGGTTCGATTCCCGTCATTGACAAAAGAATACAATTTCTTCTTTGAACTATTCTAGGTTATTAACATTAATAACTACAAAGATAAAATTAAAAAAGATATCCAAATGAAATTATTTTTTTAACTTGGTCGTTTTAGTAATATTTCAGTAATTTTTCAGTAATATTACAAGAAATAATTTTATCAAGAAAATCTGTTACTAGAAATGTTTTATGAAACATTTATGCAATATATTATGAGCGGGCATATCGTTATTACAGAAATATTTTGAAAAGATGAAATATTACAGAAATGTTTGTGAAATATTTTATGCGACGTAAGAATTGAATGTATCGAAAATCATGTAAACAGGTAGGAATTATCCTGGTAAAAAAAGTACCATCTCTTCTGGTCAGTCCGCATACTGTTGGCTATTATGATCCGCCAGTGGATAATGTAAAAATCTGGCGACGGCTAACTAGCGCTAATGGATTTTTGACATTTAACCTAACATGCGCGTCTTTAAGTAACTTACTTTACGGTGTAAATTGTGTTATTCATCAATTTGATGTTCGATTAATGATGATATAACATCGTGAATGCATGATTTATGCTGTAAATAATATTTATCTAACTTTTTCTTGCAATTAAAAAATTTCATCAGCAATGGCCAACCGTTTGTAAAGAACCGTAAGAAAATGTCAGTATTTCCTGGCCAGCCGTTACCAAAATCAGAAGGCCAATGTTAGCAAAATTGGCCAAGCAATTGTTAAACATTCGAGAACGTTTTTAACTTTTGATAAGATCAAGCATATGTAGCGATTTTTTTTTCAAATTGAAGCTTTTTACGCGTACTTTTATCCTTCTTATGAATATTTTCCGTTTGCGTATGTCTATTATCATGCATTATTGTAGATGCCGTTAAACAATGGCTATAGTTTCAGTTGTATTTATGTGAGCGAGAAAACAATGTCACAAGACACTTTTTGTGTGTTGGAAAGTGGTTTTGTATTGTTTTAAACATATAGAATTAGAAAAAAGTTACCGGGTACGTACACCGACATTATTTTTTCATCTTTTTAAAGCCAAAGATGTGCATTTTTCACGTAGAATTCCTCATCTGCGAAATATTATGCTGAACATATGGATATTATATGACAAAATTATCGGCCGACGAATATAAACAGCAGTTGATTTCTAGGTATTATATAGTGAATTTTTTCACTTTTAAAAATGATATATAGATAGCTGGATGGTTATGCGATTGCTTTATTATTATAAAAAAATTTGTAGTGATATCGAGTTAAAGATATATAATTTTTTTTGTCAAAATCCTAAAGTAGCTTCCGCCTCGAATTTTAGTAAGAAATTTTTGATCGGATATCTTCTGACGAGGGCTTACCAAGATTATATAGAGCAACGAGACTATGGTTTTGTTCCCAAGTTATTGAAAACTCAGATGAGAGCTCGGTTGGAGAGATTTAAAAATAGACATTATTTATTTCCACAGCAACTAAGTTTTATGCACATTTTGACGCGTTCTGCTTACAGATTTAACCTTAAAAGGGTCCTGTTAGCATCGCTAGCTTTTAATTTCAAAAACAAATCTTAAACACAGATGTAGAATGCGAAGGCTAGGAAAAAAGGCCATTTTTAGTTTTATATTTTTATGACTAGCTCAAGTTCGCAACGCTGCGCGCTGAGGCACGTCGCTCGTCTTCGATATTGGAGTCTGATAGGGTCTGCATGTATATGTAAAAAAGTATCATTGTTTTAGGCTTAAGCAGACGGCTTGCAAACTGCATTTCTGCGTATTATCAATAGCTAGTCGGTCGCTTCGGACCTGAATCACCTACTGCTTCTCCTAGAGATTAGATGTGCATCTTTTCTTGTGCTACTTAAAATAAATTGAAAGTCTAAATCAATCATTCTGAATTGTGTTTATATTATGTCACCTATTGTCAATAGGTCTAAAGCTCACCCTAACGAAAATAATGTGCAGAGATCTGTGCATAGATCTCTGCAGAGGTTTTTGCACTGATCTCTGCCCTAAATTTGGACCGTCTCCTTTTAATTTACAGAATATTCTCAAAAGCAAAAAACCGCTGCCAAGTCCTTCGCACTTAGCTTCCTCCTATTCCGTTTTTTGTTATTGTTTTAAATGTAATAGTAAATTGTGCTAACGCCACAAGAGTTGCACTTACTACTTGTCCATGAGTGGAGGTATAATGCATTTTGGTGCATGCATTTTTGTGCATCAACTATAGCCGTGGATTATTCGTTATTTGACGCACGCCAATGACAATGAATAGTCATTATTAATTATATTAGCATCACAAATATATGTACTAAAGAAAAAGTAAGGAAAATCTACGATGTGCATGCTGCTGAGAGCAGCTGTTTGATCATCCAAAATTTTTAAAAAATCGAAAAATAGCCATGAAATGGTTATAAAATTGTCCAAATCTTTAAAAAAATGTACTCAAATTCAGAATAAGAAAACATATGTCCAATCTTATTACGATCGATCACGCGGTTCCAGAATTATAACGGTGTACGTACGCACGCACGCACGCACGCACACACACACCCACACACATACCCACCCACCCCCACACACACACACACACACACACACACACACTCACGCACACACACTGGGATTTCAATTTTTTCTGATAAAGTTATTGAAAAAGTTGATGAAACTAAATTGCTTAATATGTACATGAAAGATAATAAAATGACCTATCTTTTCACCGCGGAAAATTTTTATTACCGTTCGTCGTTTTTTTATTACACACCATAAAGTGCAATTTTTTGAAATTATTATAACTCGAAAACTCAATGTCAAACCTTATTAAAAAAAACATAATTATTAAAGGTTATTAGAACCATTCACGACTTCAATTTTAAGTCATTTCATGGGGCAAATCTTGAAAAAAACTTAAAAAACTGAAAAATGTCGTTTTTTTTTGCTTGAGGCGATAACTGGAGTAAAAAAGCATTAATCAAGTTCAAATTTTAGATTTAGTTAGCATTATATAGCACTTTGATCCCTATATTTGGGTTGTTTACGAAACCAATTACTTTCAATGATATTGAGCTTCAAAATTTTTTTTTGTCACCCTGTATACTATGAATCGTTTTTTTTTTTTACGTAACGCGATAACTGGAGTAAAAAGGTAACAATCAATTTAAGGGGATCTCAAACCCATTTCTGCGATTTTACCGACCTTGCGGCCGGTAGTGCAGGTAGTGCTTAACGAAAAATGCCGCTATACATAATGATCTGTATTTCGTATATACATCACACGTGTTTCGACTACACGCATTTTTTACAATAAAATAACTGTGCATTTCGCATATACACGCGTGTTTCGAATACACGCTTTTTATATTATAAAAATTAATAAATAATTACGTGTATTTCGCATATAAACACGTGTTTCGAATACACGCTTTTCTTATGACAAAAAACTACTTTTGAGATGTGCAATTTTTTTTCCCAGAAATTTGAAAAAAATGAGTTTATTTATAAATGATGCATTGTATAAAGTTGAAACTTGGTATAAAAGCCCTTGTTATGTCTTTCAACAAATTTATACAGTTTAGTGACTTAAGCGTAACCAGAAGATCTAGTTTGTTCTAAATTGTCGCTTTTAGCGCAAGTGTTTTCGAACAAAGTAGATCATCTGATTGTAGTAAGTGCATCAAACTGCTGAAATATAGTGAAATACATTACGAGGGCTTATTATATCAAGTTTCAAGTGTATACAATGCACCACTTTTGAGATATGCAATTTTAGTCAAAGAAATTTAAAAAAAAATTGAGTTTATGTACAAGTGATGCAATGTTTAAACTTGAAACTTGGTATGCAAGCCCCTGTTATATATTTCAACATATTTATACAGTATAGTGACTTAAGTGTAACCAGAAGATCTAGTTCGTTCTAATTATACGCTTTTGGCGCAAGTGTTTTCGAACAAAATAGATCTTTTGGTTACACTTAAGTCACTAAACTGTATAAATATGTTGAAATACATAATACAGGCTTGCATATCAAGTTTCAAGTGCATATGTTACATGAAGTTTGAGATATACAATTTTTAACCACACAAATCTTAAAAACTTAAATTTATATAGATGTGTTATATCATCATATAGACTTGCGACAAAATTTTGGCCTGCAAAAAGCTTTGGAAGGAACAAGAAGCGTCAGAAGCTACTTAATTAGCCGTATAAAAGGAGATGTACTAGTATAAGCAGCAAGTTGATCTTGGTCGAGGACCAGTAGGGAATCCTGAACATACAGCTGTTGCAGGAGTTGCTTGTATTGCAGCAGCAGCAGTTGACCAAGCTCGAGTAGCAGCAGCAGCAAAAGTTGTATGAATATAAGCAGCAAAAGCTGCACACACAGCAGTCGCAGAAGTGGCCCATGAATATGCAGCTGGAGTACACTGTGGACCAGTAACTCCAGCAGCACTGGACTCCGTACTAGTATCATCAGACCCTGGTCGAGGACCTACTGTAGATCCTTGATATACAGCTGTAGAATGTATAGCAGCAACTTCCAACTTCAGGGTCATCTACAGATGATTGAAACAGGTCAGCAAAGCTAACCAGGCCAGCAAACAGCGTGATTTCAGCTCCAGGGTTGTCTTCTGATGATTGAAATGGGCCTGCAACGCTAACCTGTCCAACAAACAGCGTGAATCTGGTTCCAAGGTCATCCTCAGATTACTGAAGCCTCCAGCAACGCCACCCAGTAGCACCAGAGAACGTGAACTTGGTTCCATGGTCGTCCTCAGATGTTCAAAGCCTCCAGCAACGCCAGCCAGTACCACCAGTGAGTGTGAACATGGTTTCAGAGTCGTCTCCAGATTACTGAAGCCTCTCGAAACGCCAACCAGCATCAGTAGCAGCAGACAGTTTTTATCCAGCTCCAGAGTCAACTTGTTTGTAGCCGTCAATGCCAACCTATAATGCACAGACAGTGTAAATCAGCTATAGAGTCATCTACACATAATAAAACCACGTAATCACTGATTTCACTGCACATAACACAAGAAATACTTGTGAATTTTGAGTGTCGACGAATCTTCATCCAGACAGTATGTCGGAGGAAGGTATCAGCACAGCCGTAGAAGTAGCAGCACAAACAGTGATATTTGGTCCACATCTAGAATGCATCTTGAAAGTTGCATGTATACGCAGCAGTGGAAGCAGCAAGGGCACCAGCATCAGCAGCAACAGGAGCAGACACCAAAACAAGGGATAACCTCCAAGCGCAAAAAGTCAAGTTTCTTGCTGGAGTTGCGTATTTTCCTCTACTGCAGCACTCCTTGACGGACTGACACTCACACACTGCATCGTAGCTGATATTCCGGAGCATCACTTTTATATACTTCTCGCACTGCATTATAAGTACTTAAACGAACCACTGGCGAGTCTCGCCGTGAGCAGCAGATCCGCGAGCGAGATCGCGCTGAGCGGATGCTGCTTGAAAACATATTCGCTTTTGATTAGCACACTAACACTGCTGTATCGCGTCGACGTGCTGCACTTATACAATCAATACCTTTGAATAACTTGAAGTTGAACCGAACGAGCGAAGGCCGGGATGCAACGGCTGGCGCTTGGATGATAATAAAACAATTTTTTTTTGTTCAAATTATGGAAAACCAAGACATAGTTGCCCTTTTCTCATCATTTTATATCTATATGTGCAAAATTTCAAGTCGATCTGCCAACGCATATAAAAATGGCATTTGAACGAAATTTTCAACATGCACACGCTGCAGCTACTGGTTTTTGTTCAAATGCCATTTGTTAACGCATTTAAATATTGACTTGAAACTTTGCATTGTGGTAGATGATTCCGAGACGAAGGGCAACTATGTCTTGGTTTTTGATAATTCACCGTATTTATTTAGTTTCAAACAATTTTCTACCGAGTACTCGTTCTATCGACTCGGTCGGTAAAAATTGGGTTTGAGACCCCCTTAAGGGGGTCTATATGAAGCGAAAACAATTCTGATATTAAGCAATACATAATTCCAAAGATTTTTTTTTCTTTTGAGATTATATTCTGCAAATTAATAAAGGAGATGGTCCAAATTTTGTGCAGAAATCTCTACTAAGATCTCTGCACATTATTTTTGTAATAACAGTATTGTATTATTTATTTTAATGTTTCTCCAAAATAATAAAATGTTTTTATATTTTTTTATTTTTTAGGTGTATCTTTGCATACATATTCATAACAAACATTCTTCCACACAAAGAATTGCATCACTAAAATTGCACGTACATACATATGCATACTATTTCAGGAAATGTCGGAACTACTCTGATTTATCGAAATGATATGATTTTCTCAACCTAAAAATATTTTGGATCATAAATATTAAGTACATACACTTTTTATCGTACATAAAAGTATTGATCCAAGGTGGGTATTATAAAACATTTACAAGAGCTTAAATATGATACATCAATGTGTATTTAGACTAACAATGAGGAACTATAGCGCTAGATGAAAGCGACGATTAAAGTGAGAGTCAGTAAGATGACAGTCACTTTCTTCTAGACTATTTCATGATATAAGGTTTTTTAATAATTAAATGACTAAAAACTTTATGTTCGGTTTCTTTATTTTTTAGGCTACTAATCGATTTAGCATGCAATTCTCTTGCTAAAAGTATGTTTTTTTACTGATTAATTTTTTTTAAGCATGTAAAAAAGCGACCTGAATCTCTAATTTTGCCGCCATCTCAAAAGAGGAGATAATTTCAAAAACGGATCGGTCAATCGATCTGAAATTTTCACAGGTTGTGTGTGATGCATAAAAGAAATAATATATACTTATTTGGAGAGATTCTTATTACTTTCCTATCACTACGAATCATCCTTAATCGTTGCGTTCACCTCGCATCGTATCATTGATTTCAAAAATTATGCGTTATTACACAAATGTAAAACTTAGATACTATTGATTATTCATTATAATAATGACTGCGGAGCGCTGCATTTTGATACTATAAGCAAGTGTATTTAATTATTATATATCATATATCATATATATGATTTACAACATTTTTAAAGTTTTATGTTTGAATTTTACCAATCATCGTAACTCTGGCAGCACCTTAGGTATAGAACGAAGGACATTACTAAGTATAAATCTCTTTCCCGGCAAATTTTTAAAAATTAATATATAATAATAATATAATAATAATAATTGATTTATTTTTGGTCAGGGTCCAAAAAAAAGAATATAGTCAAAATGTAGACAATTTATTTGTTTTTTTACTTATCATTATTTATGTGTAATTCATAGTTATTATAGGTACATTTAAAGTAATACTCTGTATGATAATAATTGAAAATAACCAAACAAATTATTAAGAATAAAAACGAAGACTATTTTTGTGAAATGAAATTGAACTTTTTTGTCACAACCAAATATTCCACTAAAACTAAAACTTTGCTGCTGCACTATGCACAAAAGTTGTTCGAATCGTTATCATAAGTCAACTAACTTTGTATTTTATTTTATTAAAATATATAATACTTATTACGATATATATAAAATATTTATCGTAAGATTCAATAAATTAAAATATTAGTAGATGATTTTTTAAGCTTATGAAACCAATAACAATGTACAAAGCCACACAGATATCCGCAATTATCTGAGCGTATAAACAAATTCAGCGGCTGTATACTTCGTATTTATTTCCGAAGTACAATCAAAATCTAACCCTTAAAAGATGTTTAGTAACTACAATATTATAGCATGATAAAAAGGTTTGATTATTTATAGAAAGAGAAATCTACCCTTTTAAAATATTATTTAAACATTTAGATAATATTATTTATATCAAATGATTAAATATAATTTTTAAATCATTTAAGAAAAGTTGTTTTTCAATAAATTTGTTAAAAATAATTAGTCATTAACAATACATAGTAGATATGGATTTAATAAAAAAAAGTTGTAAGGCAATGTCTTAAAAATTGTAGCCTAAGTTATGCTGCAAGGTATCGAAAGCGAGGCAAAGAAGTGAAAAGAGAAAATCTAACGTGCTACTGCGTAATCGTTTAGTCGGTAATTTTCCATTGGTGATTTAACTTATCACACTCTTGAAGCAAAACGAATGCCTGTCGTAGTCGGGTTCCCTCTCTCTCTCTTTCTCTCGACCGCCCCCTCCTCTCTCTCAATCTCTCTCTCTCTCTCTCTCTCTCTCTCTCTCTCTCTCCTCTCTCTTCCTCTCTTTTTTTCTCGTTTCTTCAACTGAAATATCTACTTTAACCTATATGGGCACATAGCCGATGTTAAGGATAATTATAAATAGTCGATATTATATCAATAATAGCCTTTTTTGCAAGGAAGTTCGGGAAATGAAAAATCAAGAGAATCGTCCAAACAAGCCGAGAGCATGCAATGCCCATAGAAGATTTTAGAAATCAGACAGTAACGTCAACAAGTGAACCGCACGGGCTGTCTATCTTAGAAAAAGGATTTTTAAACAAACAATGCAAACAATCGGTTTATGTATAGATATGTTGCGTGTAAGTGTGCGAACGTGCGTGCACCTGAGTATATTCGCAGGTCAGTGGGTGCGTGTGTATGTGCTGACTTGTTTGTTTCTATCCATACATGATTGTTTATATTATGATGGATTTGTTTGTCGTTAAAAATATGTTCATCTTAAATCATCTCAATAATATTGATTGAAAAATATTAATTTAAAATACATGCAAAGATTTTACTTTTTTCACATATTTAGATAATTAACAGACTTTATGATGCTTCATTGCAACACTGTTTAAAAGAGAAAGCAGAATACAAATTTTCTTTTTAGTTATTGTCCAGGAAACGGTAATACAGATTACTATTATAAACTAAAATCTTCTCAAAAAATTAATCATTAAAGTTAAAATTATACACTGTTTTGCTACAACTTTAATAGTTATTTGAATACGTAATGTGAAGAGAACGGAACAAGAATATTCGCGCGCGCCGACATTTGGCAACGCTGTCAGTCGGCAGCAACACTCCAGCAACCCGACACGCCTCGTGGCTTTCGAGAGCGAGAACCATGTATAAATTCTCTATACCAAACTAGTAAACGTTTTTTCATAGATTATGAACCTTCACTCTTACCTACTAAAATGGCTTCATCTATGTACAAATGGCATTTTTTAAAGTTTAATTTGTGCTGCCTTATGTAGAAATTGATGTAACAAAAGCAATTACCACGTTTCAATAGTTTTGTGTAAAAAAAAATTGTTACAATTAATGTTCTAACATTTTCTAGTCATTATGCATAAAATCCCTTTTTTTATAACTTAATTTTTATATTTTAATTAAATAAATATGTGAATTGATTGAAAATAATCATCTAGCTAATATGCAATGTGCGTTTGTAGTCGAGTGTAAGTTAAATCAAAATTCCAAAAAGTTAAGCGCACACCATCTATAAATATATTTATGGAAGAGCCATAAAGAGAGAAAGAAAGTATGCAATAGTCATTATTTTGACTCTAATATTTTAGATAAATCTTTACGACTCACTACTGAGCACGTGTGTAATATTGCTGGTACACAATCAGCGCCCGGCCATATTAGAGATGTTTCTTACTCTACGGAATTCCATAATTTTCATAAATTAAATTTATATAGCTAGATGTATTTTTTATCTTAACAAATTACAAATTTGGTATAACGAGTAACTTCTTAATTGAATAAACAAAAACATGCATATTTTAATTTGGTAGAAATGATCTAGCGAAAAGAAGCTGCATCGTATGTAATGGTTTTTTAGAGCACCATGCCTTATAAGATTTATTTTTATCAAAACCATTCCGTGCAGTTCAAAAAACTTATTTTTTTCCTCAAAAACTTGTTTCTATCGCGTGTATCTTGAATTGCGCAAACAAACAAGGGATTTTTTTAATGCTCACCTTGAATAGTTCGCCACATTCGAAATTAGGACTGCTCACGATTGCTGTTGACATATTATTTGCCTGCTTCGTTTGAAACAAAGAACGTAAAATCTTGCTAATCTAGTCTTGATTTAAATATTATTCTAGTTTGTCAAAGCACTTAAAGCCAAACACTTGTTGATTTCAGATTGATCCCATTGAAAACAAAACATAAATTTTTCTTGAAAAATATTTTCCGTCCAACACGACGAACAATTAACACATCATAACATTCACATAAGGTCTATTTTTTTCTACTGATGTGCTTGAATTTGTTATCGTTATCTGTATCTTTTTTAAGCAAGTTTTAGTATCATCATAAGCACATGTATGTGTATACAAATAAATGATAGTGAACAATAGAGCAAACGCACTGCTCTAAAAGCACTCCGTTTTCTAGCGTATAGCTAGCGAAATAAAGTTAAAGCGTCTCATGAAACGACCGAGGACTGACTAAAGAGCTTGGTTACTTGCAGAGGAGACTGCTACAGTCTACCAACGAAAGGGAGAGAGAGTAAGAATGAGAGAGTAAGAGAGAGAGAGAGAGAGGGGGGAGTGAGAGAGTAAGAGAGAGACATCGTGAGAGAGAGAGAGAGAGAGAGCGAGAGAGAGAGAGAGAGAGAGGGAGAGAAGTTGTGTTCTCTTAGTCGCACCCGCATAGCAACCTGCTAAGCTGTCTTTCTTGCAAAAGGCGGCGTCAGCGTCCTAACCAATCCTTGGAGTGCTCCCCACTTCACCCACGCTGGCTGCCCCCACTAAGAGTTTATGTATAGTGTTCTGGTCCCAAGTTTACTGATCATACCGACCTAACCTTACTCGACTATCTTTCTCTTGTTCGGAGTAGCGTCTTCGTCCGTTCAATTTTCAATGGCGTCGGCGTTGTTGATACTTTATTCTTTATTTTTTACTCCTACTCTAGAGCATGGAAAAATGCTCAGAGACTTTATTTCTTCTTGCTTTTGTTTTTCTTATTTATTTTATGTGCCTAATGTAGCTGTTCATTTAAATCAAATTCAATTTAAAAGCAGTGCAACATTATTATAATTATTCAAATTTAAAAAAAAGCTGTAGGTTCATTCATTACTTCTTTAGGCGATCATTTTTATAAAAGAATTATAAATTTTTGTTGTGCTTATTATATTTTTATTAAAAAAATAGCTTGCAATAGTAAAATTAAAAACTCCCGAAAAAATAATATTTTGATTCCAAATCCATCATCGTACGGGTTTTAGGTTTAATTATCCGTGCCTGCGCGCGCGCGCGTGTGTGTGTGTGTGTGTGTGTGCACGCGCGCGCGTGCGCTAGAACTTGAATGCATATTTTTTCAATTATAACAGGAGAAAATATTTTTTTTTTTAAACGTTTGAAAAATTTAAGAATAATGATTTTTTATGAAGACGAATATTTTATTCAAAACATTTTTGCCCAATGAATTATGTTTATTGAAGAAATTGCGTTTTTAAAATGCTTAAACTATTAGGGATTTTATACTTTTGATGAAATATAAAATTGTAAAGAAATTAATTTTTGTTTCAAGATTGCTATAAAACCTAATGATTTCACTCAAAAGTCTGAGTGACTCTTATTTCTTTCGTTAAGAGTCATTTCACTTTTTACTAAAAAAAGGGACAGGAAAAGTATTCTCACTCTATATATTTTATATAACCTGATTAGGTAACGCCATAGTAATAGACTCATATGTTATAAGTGAGTGTGTGATCATGTGCGCGCGTGTATGTATGCGTGTTTGTGAGTGTGCGTGCACAGGTCTTTTCCTTTCGTGTTTCTACAAAATAAAATAAAATTCTTATTGTCATTTTTTAAATTTTAGAATGAAGCAATGAAATCCTGAGTACATTACTCAAATTGAGTATAAGCTGCACACTTTAATCATTATTATTTATTATTAAAACGCCTGAATGCAGGCATTTCAATTTACATATTTTATTTATTTAATAATTCATAAAGTACAAAAGTATATGCGCGTAAATTTACTATATTAGTAACTATATTCGACGAGTACTGAAAGTGATGGCATTTTCTCTTTCTTCCATAATATACGTGAGACAACAGAACTAAACATCGCGTCTTATATAGTGGTGATGCCAACGTAGTAATGCCTTAACAGATATACATAACACAAATGTAATGCTAGTTTATCTGCTGGTCGTATAAAAGATATGCAGAGACCAAGTTTTTTCTCTGACTGGCTTACGTGCATGCTGATTCCATGCTGGTTTCACATTTAGCTTATCTTTCCCCCTACCTTTTACTCTCTTCTTCTAGCGTTCCTGTCTCAGCGAGTCAGTTGTTTGTTGCTTATAATCGCGGAAAGAGAGGAGCTGGCAACACTGCACTGTGGAGGGAGCAGCCGAGTGCACTAGCGTCTTATACCTATACTACTACACACACTGTAAACTATACTCAAATAAAACCGATCTGTAAAAACAAAGATCTCTCTTTCCGTTTACTCTGTATGTACACACACGCACGCGCGCATATTGTGTGTGTGTGTGTGTGTGTGTGTGGGTGGGTGTACTTGCATGTATATGAATCAAATTTTTCGACATATATTTTGACAAAGCAATTTACTCTACTTATTTCGTAAAGAAATTTTCTAGATTATTATTCTAAGTATTTTTACAATATTTTACGACTTTATTAAAACTTTTACGATCACAAACGGATCGTATCGATACCGAATGTACAAAGACATGATTGTAAGTGGAGTGTAGTTTTTCATACAAAATATTTGAGATAAGAAACAGAACCAAAGAAAATATGAATATCCTAATCAAAACTAAACCTTCCTAGTAGATTTACAGTGTTTATCAGCGAGATAACACCTCTTCTTTTAATTTTTACGCAAAATTTTTGCTTCCTCTTAGAGGGAGCTTTCTAATAGTCAAATTTTTAGTTTTCCTAAAACTTTGTAGAAACGTATTTTGATGCGTTTGGAGTTCAAATCATGTGTTTTTAGAAAATGTCCGTGTGGATGGCTGTATATCGTCGGTCCCTACGAAGACCAGCACAGCCCAGATTCTTATCGAAGGAGTAGCACGGTTCATTCTCGCCGCGAAGAGTAGCACAGTTCAGCTTCTCTCCGCGAAGAGTAGCACAGCTCAACTTATGCCGCGAAGAGTAGCACTGATACCGCAAACTATTTATTCCTTAAAATGTCATTAACAAGAGCTAGTTAATATAAACATCTACAATATCAGGATTAAAGTAACAACAATAAAAAATAATTTATATTAATATAAAATATTTATTTATTTTTATATATTTACAATCTCGTGGTATTTTGATGGTACAAGGCGTTTAGTTACCATCGCCTCAAGGTCAGCTTTTTTCTTTTCACTTAGTGCGACTTTTGCAGTGTAAGCTTTTGAAAATTTATATTTTTTTATATTTTTTCATTTAAACTTTTTTTTTAACAAACATGGTTATTACTGAGTGTCAACAATCCCAAGTAACTAAACAACCGATTAAACAAGAACTAAAATCAAACTACAACATCTATGGACCAGGTGCAGAAGCAAAAATTCGATTAACAGAGGGAAAAAATACTACACTGTAATTATGTATAATATAATCGTAAGTTATACAATTATATCACACTGTAAAATTTTGTTGAAAATTTAAAAAGTTTAAAAGACCTGAAACATTTTGAGGTTAAGTTTTGTATGTCCTTGTGTAGGTGGAGATATAACGACCATCAAGTGGTGTCTGTGTGGGTGTACGATGAGGTCTGGAAGGGATGATCATGGATATCTCAAATCAGTGTGAGAGCCAGTCGAAACAGGCTACCATGTTGTGTAAATATAGAAGTATCATGATTTCTTAATGATTCATGATGGTTAAAGAATATAGTTACCAGCATTAATGAAATTTTTTAATATATAAGAAAACAACGACAACTATTATTCAATATATTATAAAGTTTATAATTTAATTATTTATTGTAATAAATTATGATCAACTGTTATAGATGAATTAATTTATTCTGTAATTTAGAATCGTCAATAAATTATTAGAAAAATAAATCTCAAGTTTTTCCTCTTGCGATGGTAATCACCTCATGACGTAATTTAGATACATATATATATATATATATATATATATTAGTACTAGAGGGGCTTCGCCCCCCTGCTTGCTCCGCTCGCCAACCCCCCATTTTAGATTTTTGTTTTCTAAATTTATTTTTATGATTTGTTTTTACTTTATAAACATATACACCAACACATACACTCGGCGGTACGGTATTCTGTTAGAACGTTTTGAACCAAATGGCAACGTCGCATGGTTTTTGACGGTACCAGCACATATAACCTCTGCAAATCTAAAATCGTCAGAACCGTCAAAAACCGTCAAAACCCGTCAAAAATTGGGCGACGTTGCCATTCGGTTCAAAACATTCTAACAGAATACCTTACCGCCGAGTGTATAATACAAATGTATTACACATTGTTACAACATTAACAACTCATGCTTAAGGGGGTCCCAAACCCATTTCTGTGATTTTACCGACCTTGCGGCCGGTAGTGCAGGTAGTGCTTATAATAACCTCTGGCGCCATCTGGCGTCAACAACTACACAAATTTGAAATATCGAAACTCACACTGCGTGTTGCCGTACACGCAGATTTGATATAACGAAAAATGCCGCTATACATAATCTGTATTTCGTATATATACGAAATACAGATGTATACATCACACGTGTTTCGACTACACGCATTTTTTACAATACCAGACTTTTGGCGCAGTGCGCTGCGCGCACTGTAGTAGAATATTAATTCATTAACTTATTAAATGAAATATAAATGCTTGATTGATATTTTATATTGTTTTCTAACACGGAATATATCAAACTTTACAATTTATGATCGATTCATTCGCGCTCATGTAAATTTAAAAATTGCGCGCGTTTCCGTCACAACTACCTTATTAAAATTTTAAGGTTATGTCTCAAAACTCCAGTTCGTGTCAACGTTCACATCATGTCACTTTTTGTAACATCCGACATCTTGAATGCAAAAGACATTGATATATACACAACTAATATTATTGATATGATATTATAGTTTGTAAAATATACATTCTCTGTATTAGGATCAACTTAGAAATCAAAATAAATCCAAAAAATTCTAACGATACTTTTGACGCATGCGCACTACACGACCATTCATATTGACGCATTCTGGTTCACTTCATATCCGGTCAAGACTTTTTATATAGGGAAAAATTAACTGTGCATTTACGCAATACACGGCGGTTTCGAATACACGCTTTTATATTATAAAAATAATAATATAATTACGTATCTCGCATAATAAAACACGCTGTTCGAATACACGCTTTTCTTATGACAAAAAAGCTACTTTGGATGTGCAATTTTTTTTCGCAGAAATTGAAAAAATGATTTATTTGTAAATGATGCATTGTATAAGTTGAAACTTGGTATAAATAGCCCTTGTAATGTCTTTCAACACAATTTATACAGTTTGTGACTTAAGCGTAACAGAACGATCTAGTTTGTTCTTAAATTGTCGGGCTTTCTAGCGCAAGTGTTGTCGAACAAAGTAGATCATCGATTGTAGTAAGTGCTTCAAACTGCTGGAAATATAGTGAATACATTACGAGGGACTTATTATATCAAGTTTTCAAGTGCTATTACAAAAAATTTTAAAAAAATTGATTTATGTAAACAAGTGATGCAATTTTAAAACTTAAAACTTGGTATGCAAGCCCTGTTTATATATTTCAACATATTAACAGTATAGTGACTTAAGTGTAACCACGAAGATTCTAGTTTTCGTTCTAATTATACGCTTTGGCGCAAGTGTTTTCGAACAAATAGATCTTTGTGTCACTTAAGCACTCAATTGTTATAAATCTGTTGTAAATACATAATACAGGTTGCCTAGTCAGTTTCAAGTGCATATGTTACATGAAGCTTTGAGATATTTACAATTTTTAACCACACAAATCTTAAAACTTAATTTTAAGATTGTTATCTTCATCATATAGCTTTGCGACAAAATTTGGCTGCAAAAAGCTTGGAAGGAACAATGAGCGTCAGAAGCTACTTGCCGCTATAAAAGGAGCTGTACTAGTTAAGCAGCAAGTTGATCTTGGTCGAGGACCAGTAGGAATCCTGACATACAGTGTTGCAGGAGTTGCCTTGCTATAGCAGCAGCAGCAGTTGACAAGCCTCGGTAGCAGCAGCGCAAAAGTTGTATGAATATAAGCCCAGCAAAAGCTGCAACACAGCAGTCGCAGAAGTGGCCCATGGATATGGCCCAGCTGGAGTACCACTTGTGGCCAGTAACCTCCAGCGAGCACTGGACTCCCTGTACTAGTATCATCAGCCCTGGTCGGAGGACTACTTAGACCTTGAGGAATGTTACAGCTGCTAGATGTATAGCAGCACTATCCAATTTCAGGTCATCTACAGATGATTGAAACAGGTCACAAGCCTAACCAGGCCAGCACAGGCGCTTGATTTCAGCTCCAGGGTTGTCTTTTGATTGATTTGAAATGGGCGCTGGCCAACGCTACCTGTCCAAACGCGTGAATCTGGTTCCAAGGTCATCCTCGTGGTACTGAAGCTCAGCAACGCCACCAGTAGCACCAGGAACCGCTGAACTTGCGTTTCCATGGTCGTCCTCAGATGTTC
>CM053172.1:13478243-13529377 GCA_012977825.3 Pteromalus puparum | reverse complement strand
CTCTGACTGTCCTTAAATACTAGTGTTTTTAAGTTTGTGTTAACGGCCACGAAGTTGAACAGCTTGTCCATTGGGACTTCGTTGCACCCTATGATTTTTAGCGAGGTGATTAGCGAGAAACAGTCTTTACTCAAGAATTCTAGCGATAGTTGCGCGTTGTCGACTAGTGTCAGAGTTTTTAGTTTGTCTATGTCTAATGCTCTCTCGCAACCGCCTGGTGTGTTTCCTAAGGTTAGGTGGAGAATCGAGCATGATTCAGACAGAGTTTTGATTGTTTGTTCAGAGACTGCGACTGCTGATAAGTCGACCTGTTGCAGCCAAAGGCGTCTGTCTGGATCAAGCCGATGATTTGCGCAAATGTTCAACAATTTGTTAACAAAAGGAGTTTCTTTCAGCTGACGTTTTGGCACGATTATCAGGTGATTATCAGCTTATTATCAGTTGATTTTCATCTGAATTTTTTCAGTAGGGGTGTCGCCGCAGACGCCAGTAGGTCCCCAGATCGACGCGCACAATGTATGCGCAGTCGTCGTACTCACTTCGCGAGAGTCGCGGACAGAGCAACGAACAGCTGTTCGGCGTCGCTTGGATGATAATAAAACTATTTTTTTGTTCAAATTATGGAAAACCAAGACATAGTTGCCCTTTCTCTCATCATTTTATATCTATGTGCAAAGTTTCAAGTCGATCTGTCAACGCATATAAAAATGGCATTTGAACGAAATTTTCAACATGCACACGCTGCAGCTACTGGTTTTTGTTCAAATGCCATTTGTTAACGCATTTAAATATTGACTTGAAACTTTGCATTGTGGTAGATGATTCCGAGACGAAGGGCAACTATGTCTTGGTTTTTGATAATTCACCGTATTTATTTAGTTTCAAGCAATTTTCTACCGAGTACTCGTTCTATCGACTCGGTCGGTAAAAATTGGGTTTGAGACCCCCTTAAATTAAACATGTATTTTATTATGTCAATTATATTATTACTTTTATCCGTAAATCCTTAGATACAAATTAAACAAAAGTTTAATACAAATTACAAAAGTACTCTTTATCAGTACTATGCGCTCGCGAGTCGTCAAATATTGTTTATATTTATATATTTTGTTTGAGTTGATTTCACGTTTATAAAATCATTATTTATATGTCAACTAAAACACTTTTTTATGCCACTCAGTGGTATAAAAAGAATTATACATAAACTATATATCATGGATGTAAAGGAGAGTATATATGTCGGGATGAGGCGCGGGGAGGAAAGAACACTCTGCCTATCCTAGACTATTACTTTATTATGTCTCCGTCTCTCCAGCCTGACTGGTCTGGATCGTGGTCGAAGCGGCACTGAACTCGGCGCTCGCTCGCGGCGTGAGCCGCTCTCTCTCTTTCTCTCTCTCTCTCTCTGTGGTCGGACGTGCCGCCACCTATCGGTGGGGTACCTACAGTACTCCCCCCGAGGAAGAAAAAATGAGAAGCATTTTTGTTGATTGGAAACTTATGTAAAGTTGCGAGAGAGAGGGGTTTACAAAATTTTGCGTAGTCTTACAAAAAAAAAAAGATGTCAGGGACTGGAGAGTATTTACAAAAATAATTTACATTTCTTAAAAACTAGTTGTTTGAACGTATGACAAGTTTGCGCTTAGAATTACAAAGGTACTAGAGTTAGAATCACAGTGTGATGATTGTACAAGTATTTTCTTGTAGTGTAGCGTAATGTAATACAGTGTTTGTAATGATGGTTTCGCTCCATCTGACTCCATAATTGGCTAGTACGTAGTACAATATTAAAGTTAGAAACTAGATTAAACGCAAAAGAATCTGTAGAGCGTTAGAGTCGCTTAACGCTTACAAATGATGATTGAGCTTCCTGACTGTCGTATAGTAGCTCCGTCTGATTCCAGAGCTCTTTGCGTTGATGCTAAGGCAGCGAACTTACAATTAATGAATCTTAAATTAAGTTTCGCACAACCAAGGGTTACATTTCTTAACGAAGCTAAATTGATTGCACGGGATCTCTTTTTTCCACGTGCGTTGTTAACTACAACATCTAATTTGCTTTTGTTGACTAGACTGGCTAACGTGGTTTCGATAGCCTGATTGTAGTTAAGTTTAAGAGAAACTAAAAATGGTAATTTGTGTAGTGGCAGCGAGTAATCGAATTCTAATCCGAGGATATTCAACTCGGTTAGATTGGACGCGTTATCCATGATTGGAGGAATCCAATTCTTGAAGAAATCGTTGTTTTCTAGGTTTAAGGCTCTTAGCGAGGTAGCTTGGTTCAGAACCAAGTTGGGAATCAAGTGAGTGCGGAATTCTTTTATGTTTGAGTACTCGAATTGGAATTCCTCTATGCGGTTGGTGCTGGAAAATACTGCTCTGAGCAGGTCGACTGAGCTTTTGTTTCTGCTCTGACTGTCCTTAAATACTAGTGTTTTTAAGTTTGTGTTAACGGCCACGAAGTTGAACAGCTTGTCCATTGGGACTTCGTTGCACCCTATGATTTTTAGCGAGGTGATTAGCGAGAAACAGTCTTTACTCAAGAATTCTAGCGATAGTTGCGCGTTGTCGACTAGTGTCAGAGTTTTTAGTTTGTCTATGTCTAATGCTCTCTCGCAACCGCCTGGTGTGTTTCCTAAGGTTAGGTGGAGAATCGAGCATGATTCAGACAGAGTTTTGATTGTTTGTTCAGAGACTGCGACTGCTGATAAGTCGACCTGTTGCAGCCAAAGGCGTCTGTCTGGATCAAGCCGATGATTTGCGCAAATGTTCAACAATTTGTTAACAAAAGGAGTTTCTATAGTGATTCTGTGTGCGTTGAACAAGATACTTCTAAAATTGAATTTTCTGGCGTCTTCCAACATGAGATTTAAACCGTTCTTGTTGTTGTACCTGTCTGCCGCAGAGTCAAAGATAAAGTCGACCGCAAGAAATTTGGAGTTTTCGAAAGAGGCTATGTAGAAGTTGTAAATATCGTTAGCCGAGACGTGTTTTAAAAGGTGATTTATTGCTTGAGGGCAGTCCAAAAGACTTGAAAGAGTCTGCGGCAGTACCGGTGTTTTTTGAGAGAACGATTGCGTGGGAAGCAATGGATTTTGACTGGAGAATTGATCGGGTCTGATCTTAATGTATGAAACTTTCCCTTTGGGATTTGTGAAAGTTAACTCTTTTTTGCATGATTTAACTTGAATCTTGCAGGAAGATGCCAGAGATTTACAAACTACGATAGCTACAGAGCCCGACTTGGTATTTTTGAGGGATTTGATTTCTACGTCTTCGAAACCCTGAGCTGATAAAACTTCACGCAGCTTAACTTTGTTTAAGCGGTAATTAAAGTCGCGCAAGAACAACTGTGTTATCGGAACATTGTTTGCAAAGAGCTGAGGAACGGAAGGTTCGTGCATGACGGGGTGATCTGCTAGCGAGTGATGTCTCGCCATGCGCAGGCGAACGTCTCGATGTTCTAACTTTAGTCGTAGGAAGTTTTCAAAAGATTCCAGCTCCAAATCTGCGTTGAAGCAGTCTGCACGAACTCTCTCGTCGCTCGAGTTATCTCTGAACCTGTTGAGCTGAGCTCTTAATTCTCTTAGCTTGTCCATGCTTGAATAAAATAAAAAAAAATTGTTTGATTACTAACTATTTGTTTAGCACGTGGCCTTGGTTAGGCTTGGTTAGAAGTTCGGTTCTATGCGGTATTTACAAAGTAATGTGATAAGTAAGAGGTAGTGTTAGGTACTGCACCCCCCCGCAGAAGAGCTGTGTTTCTTACGAGCGCGTTTGTGTGACTGAACTGAGTCAACATTGTTTTTTCGTTTAAGAATGTTCGGAACGAACTTGGTGCGTTTAGGCGCTGGTTGCGCGGACGGAACCTGTTTACTAGATTGATTCTTGTTACTTTTTGAGGTATCCGGAGCAAATCTAACGCGTTTGGGTGCTGGAGGTTGAGGAACCGGTTGGTCCGGTGAATCTTCGGTAGGTGGAATAAGAGGTGCAGGTTGAATGTTGTCTGTCGGAAGCTGCGTGGCCTTGGAAGTACCGGGTGCTGGTTGAGCGCGATTGACTTCCGTTGGCTGAGGAATCTTGATCGGTTCAGGTGTTGTGTTTTCCTTAGTGCCGTCAGGATCCTCTTGAAGAATGAACGCAGGTTTCACGCGTTGCAAAGACACTGTTTTATGTGTGCCGTTGACTTCGATTACCAAGGTCTGGTTCTCCATGTTGCGAGATATGACCTTGTGAGGGCCGGTGTAAGGCCGAGTCAAAGCGGGCTTTATTGGTTTTTCTTGTAACCAAACGTGAGAGCAGGTTTTCATGTCCTGATGTAGGAATGGCTTGGTTGCCGTCTTGTGATTAACTGGAACTGGTCTCAGTTGCTGCATGAAGTCGCGAAATTCGTTGTAGAATGTGCGAACGTTTGGTTCTTCATTGGTGAGAGGTGAGAAATCACCGGGAATTCTCATTGATTTTCCAAAGACTAAGTCGGCTGGACTGGCGTCTGTGTCTAGACGGATGCGTGTGCGCAGTCCCAGCATGACTGTTGGAAGTAGTCGGAACCATTCCTGACTGTTTCCGTGGCACATGAGAGCTGTTTTGATGTCTCGGTGGAGGCGCTCCACCATGCCGTTGGAAGCAGGATGGTATGATGTGGTGCGAATCCTGTTAATTCCGAGGATTGACAGGAGTTCGGAAAATAATCTGGACTCAAATTGAGCACCTTGATCTGTGGTGATCGTTGTCGGTGCGCCATAGCGGCAGATCCAGTTGTCGTAAAATGCACGAGCTACAGTTGCTGCAGTGGTGTCAGCAATTGGAATTGCCTCCGGCCATCTCGTATAGCGATCGATGATGGTGAGGAGATGCGTGTAGCCGTGGCTGTAGGCAAAGGGTCCTACGAGGTCCAAGTGGACGTGATCGAATCTTGCATCTGGAGTAATGAAATGCTTAGGCAAAAACTTGTTATGCTTTGTCACTTTGGATTGTTGACAAGCTACGCACGTTTTGCACCAAGTGGCGATGTCGCGACTCATGTTGGGCCACACGTACTGTTGGTGAATGAGTCGAGCTGTGACTTTAACTCCAGGATGCGATGGTGAGTGGAAGTTGTCGAAAACTGTCTTCCTCAGTTTTTTAGGGAGATAAGGACGGATTACATCTTCATGGATGTCGCAGTAGAACGCTGCGTGAGCGGAGCCCCAAGTAAGCTTGCGAAGCTTGAGCGGATGGTCCGCATTGTTGAGAATCTCCTTGAGTTGCTCGTCCTTCTCTTGTTCTTCGCTCAGCTGTTTCGCGTCGAACAGCGTCGGAAGCTTGAATGCGTTGATGTTTGCTAGAACTTTTCTGACCTGTTGGTCAGCGAAGAGTTCTGGGTCGCTCCAGTCGAAAAGTGCAGGAGAAGTGAAAGCGTTGATTCGAGACAAGGCGTCTGCAACGTCATTCTCTTCCCCTGGGAGATAGTGAATCTCTGTATTGAACTGGGCGATGTAAGACAATCTGCGCGAGCGAATAGCTGGCATTTTGTCGTTGTTTTGCTGTAAGGCATAGATCAGAGGTTTATGATCTGTGTAAATCTTGAACTCCACACCTTCGAGATAGTGGTGGAAGTGTCGAATTGCCTCGTAGATGGCAGTTAGCTCCCGGTCGTAGGTAGCATATTTGGTCTGCGCAGGGGAGAACTTCTGGGAGAAGAAGGCGAGGGGAAGCCAAGAGTTGCCTGAGCGTTGCTCGAGGGCTGCTCCCATAGCTGTGTCTGATGCGTCTGTGATCAGACGTAGCTCTGCGTTTTCGCTTGGAAAAGCGGTAAAGGTGAGGTTCACGAGGTCGTCCTTGCACTTTTGGAAGGCCGCCTCGGCTTCTGAAGTCCACGAAACTGGACGTTTGTCCTTTTTCTTAGCTCCTTTTAGGAATTCGCTGAGAGGACGTTGCGTGTCTGCAGCGTGCGCCAGCAAACGTCTGTAACTGTTGACGAGACCGAGGAATCTTCGAAGTTCCTCGATGGTCTGTGGCTTTGGGAATTCCTGTATGGCCTTGACTTTTTCTGGGCTGGGTTTGAAACCATCTGGAGTAATAAGATGGCCCAGAAAGATTAGTTCTGTAACGCCGAAACTGCATTTCTCAAGATTGACTTGCAGCTCGTACTCGTTGAGGCGATTTAGAACTGTGTCAAGGTGTTTCTGGTGTTCGTCCTCCGCCGTGGAGGCGATGAGGATGTCGTCTAAGTAGACGAAGACAAAGTCGAGATCTCCAAGCGCTGAGTTGATGTAGCGCTGGAAGGTTTGTGAAGCGTTGCGAAATCCGAACGTCATCACAGGAAACTCGTAGAGTCCGAAGGGAGTGATAATTGCCGTTTTGGGGATGTCTTCGGGTGCTACCGGTATTTGGTGGTAGGCCTGGCGTAAGTCTAGCGCTGAGAAGATTTTTTTGCCGTGGCAAAAGGTCATGCAATCGTGCATGTGTGGAATTGGGTAACGATCTGGGATCGTCTCCAGGTTGAGTTTGCGGTAATCGCCGCAAGGACGCCATTCCCCGTTTTTCTTCATCACCATGTGTAAAGGGCTTGACCATGAGCTGTCTGAGGGGCGACAGATGCCCAGCTCGCACCATTTCCGGAACTCTTTCTTGGCTGCCTTGAGCTTGGCAGGTGAAAGAGGGCGAGCTCTCTGTGAGACTGGTGGACCCTTGGTGAGAATGTGATGAAAAACTCCTCGTTTTTTTGTCGATCTGAACTGATCAGGACCAAAAACTTGAGGGTATTTGTTGACGATGTGAGCGTATTTGTGGCTCGGTGCCACGAAAGAAATTTGCACGGGCTGCACTGTCTTGACAAAGGCAGGAGCGTGCGTGAATTGGTTGCCATCTACCAGTTTCTTGAGCTTGAGGTCTGGTAGTAGATGGTAGTGTTTGAGGAGATCAGCTCCTATGATGGAGTGCGGGACATCTGCGATGGTGAAATTCCAAGCAAGCTTGTACGGCAGGCCGACGTCTAATTCGAGACGTTTGACGCCGAAGACATCTATGGTCGTATCGTTGACAGCATAGAGTCGGAGGTCAGTAGCCTTGCCTTGCCAGTTGCTGGGTTTGGGAATTACTGAGATGTCTGCCCCAGTGTCTATTAGGAAGACTTGGTTAGAGAGTGAATCTCTGACGTGGAGACGTGCGGCTAAATGTGACCGGCTGTTAGTCTCCGCAACAGCAGGATTATTTAGTTTTCCTGGTCCTCTGAACTCTTGGGGTTCTTTACCTTGTAGTCCTGATTAGGAGCACGCTTCCAGGTGCAGGGCAGATGGCAGTTCTTTGCCTCTGTACCGTATTTGCGGTGGTAGTAGCAAAGGTTTTTGTCGTTTGAGAAGCGCGACCTAGATTTTGATCTGGCTGGGGTCGAATCTCGGTTGTTTTTCGAGTTGGCTCGAGACCTGCTGTTCGATCGATTGGCTCGAGAGCGACCGTTCTGCTTGCTATTGTTTTGATACTTGATAGCTGCTAAGAGTTCCTCGAACCTGTCGTTGGGAACTGTAGCAGTCTGATTGCTCGATTGCAGAGCGTTCAGATGACTAGACTGCTGGGCGAGTTCGTGAGCCATGTCTGCGCTCCTGACTAATTCGTCCTCAGATTTGTAGTTCCAGATCATGATCTGGATCTGTGGAGGCAGTCGTGATTTCCAAACCGAGATGATGGTTTCTCTTGGAATGGAGTTCTGAGCCAAGCTTTGCATTTCGGCAAGAAGGTCAGAAGGTTTTCTAGAACCGATTTCTACGCCTTTGAATAGGCGATCCAGTTGTTGCTGAGGAGTTTCAGCGTAGCGCTCAGTCAAGATTTTCTTGATTTGTTCGTATTTTTGTCCTCTTGTGAGGGTGTTGAGCTTGTATTGAATGTCAACGTGGATATCTTGTGTAAGATATCTCATGACGAAGTTGAATCTGGCCTCATCTTCGTTGACGTTGTGTGCCAAGAATAAATCTTCTAGTTGGCTAAACCAGCCCTGCGGATTGTGTTTGTAAAAGTTCCAGAAAAGCAAATGCCTGGTGCTTGCAAAGGCAGATGCGTTGTGTTGTTGGTCAAGATGCGGGTTTCCCTGCGAGAGATTCGGCAGGGGTAACCTGGTTCCTGAGTTTTCCGAGCTGGTGGCTAGTGATAGATGTGCGTCTGTGTGTTCGGTTGGCCTTTTGCAGTCGTACTCTCGCTGTTGTTGGGCCGAAGCCAGGCGTTCCAATAACGCGTTCAGTTTGAGGTCCAGTTGCACGTTGAACTGTTCTGTCAGCTGTGCCAGGTCGTCCGCAGTGGCGTAGTTGACTGCTGGTGACTGCTGGTTGTTCAGCAGGCTATTGTCTTTCCGCCGTGTTCCTGAATTCGGGAATGGACGGTTTTGTTCTTGAGGCGTTCCCAGGAAATAACTGTTGCTTGTCGACGCCGTTGTTGGGACTTGAGGTTGCCAGCTGTTTGTCCCCAAGTTGAAGCCGCTGTTTGCAGTGCTAGACAGCTGGCCTGCGCCGAACTGGAAGACGTTCTCGGTGCCGTTGAACGGCTGATTAAAGCCCGATGCCATGTTGGTCGGGTGTGAGAGCTGTGAGTCTTCCGCTGTGTTAGCGACAATCGGTGGCCCCGAGTGGCTGACGGATGTCTCTGAATTTGCTGACGTGAGCGAGACGGTTGGACTTTGTTGTCCTTGGCTCGTTGAGGTTACGGGAGTCGTTACGACGACTTCGCTTGTGTTTGTCGATTTAGTCGGGGAGTGCGTGAGTGTCATTTTCGGCTTCCTAACGTCTTTTGCGTTACGGATAGGAAGGGAAGGTTGAAAGATTCGCTTGCCCGATCTGAGAGTGAAGCCTAATTCACGATTGCTCATGTGCGTGGGGTGCAGTGCCTAACCTGACCTTGAGTTCGGAGCAGACGTACAAAATTATTATACAATGGTTGCAGTGTACTCGCATGTACAAACGGCTGCAAGGCAATGTCTGTCCGACTCGCGCACTAAGCTAACTAGAGGTTGATAGTGGATAGTGAGAGAAAAGAAAAAGATTTTCTACCTTAGTTGTTCGTCGATCTTGATTGGAGACGAGCAGGGTCGTGTGAGTTTCACTAGACTTCCCTGTTGTGTCGCTCACGAGGAGCTCAGTCCGGGAGACGACAACAACGAGAGATAGTTGTCGCGATTCCCAGCACGCCCGCTAGTTGTCGAGGCTGCTGTGACTGAGACTCGATGCGTTGCCCTGGAGGTCTATGGGGTACCACTTGCGAGGAGCGCCGTCCGGGAGTGGTAGCCGTTGACACGGGTGCAAACGCTGATCGTCGAGCGAGAAAAGAGAGTGAAACGCATGAAAGAGAAATTCGAAAGAATTACTGAGATTGCTAACGCGTTTCACCTCGGATTTCGCAAGTTAATGAGCGAGAGAAAAAAAAATCGATTGAAAAGAAAAGAAAAGAAAGAAGAAAAGAAAAAAAAAATTTTTTTAGACTTAGTCGCGATCTCGATAACGCAATGTGTGCGTGATGATTCGTAGAATCGTCGTTGCTCGCGTGAGCTGTTCTTAGAATTCGAAGACTCGCCGAAGCAAGATGGCGGCCTAACGGTCGAGATTCGCGCGCGCACTTCTTTGTTACCTTAAAGCGAAAATGGCGATTCCCGCGTGAATCGCCGCGCAAAACGACGTGAAGAATTCGTCGACGCTGCCGAGGAGAAGTGCTGACTAGACGAGGAAGCGCCGTTGACCGAAGTGATGATGATGATAAGGCGCCGGTGTCGGTGGCTTCACGCAAATCCGTTTGATGAAGTGCCGACAATCGCTGCGCTGATGATGAAAGGCGCCGGTGTCGGTGGCTTCACGCATAAAGAAATCCCTCGGCGAAGGCTTCCACGTTGCACGACGTTGGGTAGTCGCGAGGAAAAGTGTGCGCCGGCGTGCCAGCACGCACACAATCCGTTGTCCGTTGAGTTGACAAGACTTCACGCGCCGGCGTGCCTGCGCGCGTGAAGTTCGAAAATGGCGGCGAGTTCGTGGAACTTGTTGCTCCTGCCGCTCTCGACACGTGAAAAGCGTGTGTCGAGGTAGTCGGGTTGTCCGACTGAAATGTCGCGTGTGCACCGGCGTGCCAGCGTGCACACGGGATGTGGCGAAGCGATGCGCGTTGTCTGACGCAATCGCCGCCTGTCTTTGTCAGCGAGTATGCTGAACAAAGACGCCGCTGCTGGAGAGAATTGACGGTGTGCTGCTCCTCGATGTCCGTTGGCCTTGTCGAGGAGTCCAGGTCGGGTCACCACTGTCGGGATGAGGCGCGGGGAGGAAAGAACACTCTGCCTATCCTAGACTATTACTTTATTATGTCTCCGTCTCTCCAGCCTGACTGGTCTGGATCGTGGTCGAAGCGGCACTGAACTCGGCGTTCGCTCGCGGCGTGAGCCGCTCTCTCTCTCTCTCTCTCTGTGGTCGGACGTGCCGCCACCTATCGGTGGGGTACCTACATATATAGTGGACTGCGCATGCGCCAACCCTTGAGTAAAGCTAAAATTTACCGCGTAAGTTTGAATAATATAATTTTCTTTTAGAAAAAATTAATAAATATATTTGTTACATCGAATAATTATTTATAAATTATTGTTGCTGAGCGAGTTAACGTGAATGATTCGGATGATATGAACAAATTATTTTGTAATTGTAAAATTATTCATTATAATTTTTTTAGTTTATAAATAATTATTTGGTAATCAAAAATTGTATTATTAGATAGTAAAAAATGTATTGATAATTTTTTTTTAACGGCAATTGCACCATTTAAATTTACGCGGCAAGCCAAAACTTGCCGCGTAAGACCGTCAAAAACGGTCAGGACATAAGTAAATCTAGTTATGTGTACATTCAAATTAATTTTTTTATTCACTAAAAATAATCTTGATTTCATTGAGATATTACGATTGCATTGCATATTGCAAGTTAAAAATTTGCTTGTTTTATTTATTTTCGTCACAGTTTCTTTTCCCGATATTTTGTCACATGACCGGTTGGGTAAGATGTATTGTACGCCAGTGATGGTACAGCAGTTAATCTATTTTATCGACATCTTGTGCTACTCGGTAATTATACATGTATGTTTGTCTCTTGTTATGTTTGATATAATAACAGTTACTTCTTAACGCAGAGAGCATTCTGAGAGCATTATGTATATAGAAAATTTTACACTTTAAACATTAACACATTCTAAACTTTATACATTTTGAGTAAGTTAATTAATTTATTGGGTATTTTCGGTATGTGAGTAGATAACCAAACTTTTTAGTAAAATTTTCTATGGGTACTTATAGCAAACTTTACTATACATTTCTCTCTGTGTATGCGTATGTTTGTGCACGTAGCTTCCTTTAACTAAATTTTTAGTATCCGATAAATAAAATATTGTAAATAAAAGTCATAGAAAACCCATTTTTTTTTTAATTTTTGATTTTTATCTCAAAAACTAGTCGCCAAAATGGCTTAAAATTTTTACAACTAGTAGATATTGTTGTTTTTTATTGTCAATAATTTTTTCAAAACATTGAACTATTTATTTTTTGAGTTATATATGTTTTTCGAAAAATTACCTTTTATATCATAAAAAATAAATAGATCGGTCAATCTAGAAAATCCTGCGGGAAAAAGTAGACAATTTTATGTTCTTTTAGATACACTATTGTTGAATATATTATATAAATCATATCATTAAAGAAGATATATAGAATAGAAAAAAATGACCGAAATTCAGAATTAGAAAAAATATATGCATGTCAAATTTTATTACGATTCGTCGCGTGGTTCCAAAATTATGGCGGTATACGCGCACACACACACACACACATACACACACACACGCGCAGCCATCCGCACGGAGCCATCCGCACGGACATTTTCTAAAAACGTATGATTCGTACTCCAAACATCTCCAAAAGCGGTTGTACGAAGTATTAGCGAAACTGAAAATTTTATTATTACAAAGCTTCTTCTTAGAAGGAAACAAAATGCATTGACCTTTACTCAGGAACCGATTAACAAATTGACTTATAATTATAACATATTGATTTTTAGTGCTGTACTATCATGATTTTTTAAAAGTAATTAGTTATTTAGTGTTGACGATAAATCAAACCAAAATTTTCACAAAAAAATTGAACCTTACTTTACGAAAATAATGCGCAGAGATCTGTGCATAGATTTCTGCAGAGTTTTACTGTAACAGATCTCTGCACAGATCACTACACAAAATTTGTCTTCTCATAATTTTTAGAACATTCATAAAAGCAAAACAATAATATAATGAGTGCCTATAAAGGTGTTGTGATTCGAACAATAACAAAAAACTCTATTTGTAAACTCCAAAATTTTTATTTTTTAATAGTTTGACTTAAAGAAAAATTTAATATCTGGAAAAAAATATATTATGCTCTATTAAAAACACTATCGTCATATTTTTTGTATAAAATATCATTAAATAAGATGCAAAAAAACTTTTTCAAAAATCAAAAAATGGCCATAACTGTCAAATAAAGAAAATTTTTTTCCAGAATTCAGAATCATATCGTCGGTTCCTACGAAGACCAGCACAGCCCAGATTCTTATCGAAGAGTAGCACGGTTCATTCTCGCCGCGAAGAGTAGCACAGAACCGATTCGCTCCGCGAAGAGTAGCACAGATCAACTTATGCCGCGAAGAGTAGCACAGTTAAGCTTCTCTCCGCGAAGAGTAGCACAGATCAACTTATGCCTCAGATTCTCTCTGCGAGTTATTATAGGGATTTGACAATTATCGTTTATTTATATACTAATATATATATATATATATATATATAATATGTAAATTACGTCATGAGGTGATTTATACCATCGCAAGAGGAAAAACTTGAGATTTATTTTTCTAATAATTTATTGACGATTCTAAATTACAGAATAAATTAATTCATCTATAACAGTTGATCATAATTTATTACAATAAATAATTAAATTATAAACTTTATAATATATTGAATAATAGTTGTCGTTGTTTTCTTATATATTAAAAAATTTCATTAATGCTGGTAACTATATTCTTTAACCATCATGAATCATTAAGAAATCATGATACTTCTATATTTACACAACATGGTAGCCTGTTTCGACTGGCTCTCACACTGATTTGAGATATCCATCATCATCCCTTCCAGACCTCATCGTACACCCACACAGACACCACTTGATGGTTGTTATATCTCCACCTACACAAGAACATACAAAACTTAACCTCAAAATGTTTCAGGTCTTTTAAACTTTTTAAATTTTCAACAAAATTTTACAGTGTGATATAATTGTATAACTTACGATTATATTATACATAATTACAGTGTAGTATTTTTTCCCTCTGTTAATCGAATTTTTGCTTTGCACTTGGTCCATAGATGTTGTAGTTTGATTTTAGTTCTTGTTTAATCGGTTGTTTAGTTACTTGGGATTGTTGACACTCAGTAATAACCATGTTTTTAAAAAAAAAGTTTAAATGAAAAAAGTATAAAAAAATATAAATTTCCAAAAGCTTACACTGCAAAAGTCGCACTAAGTGAAAAGAAAAAAGCTGACCTTGAGGCGATGGTAACTAAACGCCTTGTACCATCAAAATACCACGAGATTGTAAATATATAAAAATAAATAAATATTTTATTTATTAATATAAATTATTTTTTATTATTGTTACTTTAATCCTGATATTGTAGATGTTTATATTAACTAGCTCTTGTTAATGACATTTTAAGGAATAAATAGTTCGCGGTATCAGTGCTACTCTTCGCGGCATAAGTTGAGCTGTGCTACTCTTCGCGGCATAAGTTGATCTGTGCTACTCTTCGCGGAGAGAAGCTGAACTGTGCAACTCTTCGCGGAGCGAATCGGTTCTGTGCTACTCTTCGCGGCGAGAATGAACCGTGCTACTCTTCGATAAGAATCTGGGCTGTGCTGGTCTTCGTAGGGACCGACGATATACAGCCATCCACACGGACATTTTCTAAAAACACATGATTTGAACTCCAAACGCATCAAAATACGTTTCTACAAAGTTTTAGGAAAACTAAAAATTTGACTATTAGAAAGCTCCCTCTAAGAGGAAGCAAAAATTTTGCGTAAAAATTAAAAGAAGAGGTGTTATCTCGCTGATAAACACTGTAAATCTACTAGGAAGGTTTAGTTTTGATTAGGATATTCATATTTTCTTTGGTTCTGTTTCTTATCTCAAATATTTTGTATGAAAAACTACACTCCACTTACAATCATGTCTTTGTACATTCGGTATCGATACGATCCGTTTGTGATCGTAAAAGTTTTAATAAAGTCGTAAAATATTGTAAAAATACTTAGAATAATAATCTAGAAAATTTCTTTACGAAATAAGTAGAGTAAATTGCTTTGTCAAAATATATGTCGAAAAATTTGATTCATATACATGCAAGTACACACACACACACACACGCACACGCACTCACACACACACAAATATGCGCAAAGTAATGAGAATCTCGTTAAAAAAGTATATATTTTTTCCTTAATGCATCACACACGTTCTGCAAGAATTTCAGATCGATTAACCGATTCGTTATCGAGATATTAACCAAAACATTAAAATTGAAAACGCTCTACTCTCATGGGATGAAAGCAAAATTTGAGATTCAGATTTATATGCTTAAAAAATGAATAAGTGAAAAAAACATACTTTTAGCAAGAGAATGGCATGCTGAATTAGTACCCTTGATCAGTCATCTCTTAAAAAAGTGATGTGAAGCATTTAATTGATGTCCAATTGCCTGGTACAAGAATTAAGGAACGCAACATAACCTACAAACGCTTTGAACTGTTAATGCTCAGCAGGCGGCAAAATTTAAAATCATTCTGGAAATATATAATTGATGGTATAATATGAGGTGCGCAAAGCGATTTAGATTTCCTAGTACCCTTAAAAATTCAGTTCACCGGTTATTTAAAAAGAAAAAAAAAAAAAATACGAAAACGTAAATGCAGCCGGAAACATAGGGAGCCTCAATGGCGATACTAAACGCTTAAGGGGACGGATACACCTTAAAATGTCAAAAAATTAAAAAATTGAATTTTTTACTTATAGTTATGTTAAATTGTTTAAAATATTGTTTAAACAATGGTATAAACTCAGAAACATTGTAAAAAACCAATATAATGTCTGCATATGACATATACCAGGTACAACAAGTCTTCAAAAGCCAGAATTCATGATATTAATTTTTACAGCTACCGCAGACTTACTTAAGATTTGGGCTTCAATGGGCACTTTTACGTTCACAAATATGCTTGGAATACATATATGATGAAATCTACTTAAAAAACCTTTCTAAAAGGTAAAATATTGGCGAGTAAAAGTTTCTTTACAAAAGTAGTGGAATCCCCAAAAAAACATAACTGATGTCAAGTAATTGTTTTTCATATTTTTTAGTTATACGCACGCAGGTAATTATTTTATGAAATAAAATATTTTTTTACTTCAATTCTTAGTTGATCAAATAGTTTAGATTCATAAGCATAATTTTAAATTACTCTTATTCCTTGGCATTTCCAAAAGCATATTCATCAATCATATACTTTTAATCCATAGTTCAGAAGCTTTTTAAATGATTAAACCATATAATATTGGAATATATGACTCAAGATTTTATAATTTTTTAAATTTTTCTAATAACTTCTGAACTATGGATTAAAAGTATATGATTGAATATGCTTTTGGAAATACCAAGGAAGATGAGTAATTAAAAATTTTACTGATGAATCTAAACTATTGTATGAACTAAGAATTGAAGTAAAAAATATTTTTATTGAGAATATAGTACATTTGACTGTATGTATAGTATAGTTCGCGCTAGAATGAGTGAGCGCGTTAACGAGTGTGTGAGGGAGCGCACACATGCAGGTATCCCCTCTCGCGTATGAGTGTGAGTCACATGACTACTTGCGGTGTCGAGACTAGACGAGTCTCGCACATCGCTCTCTTGGTTCCGAGCCGTCTTACAGTACACATGGTGTACACGGCGTTATATAGTAGCTGTACATAGAAGAAGACGAATAAATCCACATTGTTATTAAACATTAATCCTCTGCTTTACCTCATTAATCCAACATGGTAACAGATCGTTGGTTAAGTATAGTATTTTATCCCGCATATGTACTCATATGAGTCATATGAGAGATATTAAGTGAAAAGTGAGGTTAAAAGCCACGTGGTGAAGAAATTTTTCAAAGTGAAAAATCAAAGTGTTTCAATAATATAAGAAGAAAAATACAAGTGAGAATAAATAGCTAAACAAAAGGACTATTGATTAGTAGAAAGATTTTTTGGAAAAATCGTAAAATCAGTGTGATGCACGCGGATTAAAAAGTACATGTGAAACACGTGGCAGAGTGCATGGAAAACCGAGAGACGCCGGAAACGAAGAAAATTAAAGAGGAAGATTCTGAACACGAAGGAACGTTCGAGAATCAACTAGAAATTGAAGAGAATTCTGAAATAGAAGAGAAAATCGAGTTTCAAGGAGACGAAATGGAGAAGAAAGAATTTGCTATACCGGTGTTTGATGGAGAGGATTACAACATGTGGAAGAAGAGAATAACGATGTTTCTAAAATTAAAAAAGTGTCATGAAGTAATAGACAAAGAAAAGCCCTCAACAGGAGCAAGCGAAACATGGGATGATAATGACTTGAAGGCGATTAACATAATTTATTGTGCTATTTCGAATAAGCAATTAGAGTTCGTGTGCGAAGAGACTACTGCGTTTGGCATAATGAAGAAGCTAGACAGTATGTATTTAAAAAAATCTACAGCACTGCAAATTGTATGCAGGAACAGACTTGAAAAAATAAGATTACATAATTATAGTGACACGGCGTCATTATTTAGTGATTTTGAGAAAGCAGTGAATGATTTGAAAGGCGCAGGTGCCAATATAAGTGAAAAAGAAAAATGAAACTATATGCTGAACACATTGCCAGAATCGTACAGCTACATAGGTGATTTAATTGATACGTTGAAGGAAGAAGATCAGACAGCTGATTACGTGAAAAATAAAATTAAGCTTTCCGAGATGAAACACGGCAATGAAGATTCCGAAAGAAAATCAAACGTTTTCGCAACAAGCAAAGAAAGATGCTACAAATGTGGAAAAACCGGTCACTTCGCAAGAGAGTGCAAAGATGGCGTCAAGCAGCGCACAGCGCGGAACATGGCGAGGTTAACACGTGGCCGCGGTCCGCAGCAGAAGCAGAGGGCGGAGATAGAAGAAGCAACTACGGCAGAGGCCGCGCAAACTTCCGTCACAACGCAAGGCGGCCAGTCCCCAACGAGTCACAACCGAGTGGGTCCGACGTCAGCGCCTGGATAGCACTCAGCGCATGCGCGCGAAATAAAAGACTAAGGTAATGAAATAAATTGGTTGCTAGATAGTGGATGTTCAGACCACATATAAATGAGATAGTTCTTTCGAAATACTTGCGTTGTTTTAAGGAAACCGATTAAAACTATTTCGAAGATAGTAGTGAGTTTAGAAGCAACTAAAATTGGGTAATGTTGAAAAAAAAAAAAAAAAAAAAAAAAAAATAAGTTATTTCAGAGGGCATTTGGGAAAGAAAACAAAGATAAAATGAAAAATGTTTTATACGTAAAAGAAATGAAAACACAAATTTTAATTACTACGCCAAATTGACAGATACGAAAACGATATTTCTGAGGAAATATTATCTAAAATAATTGATGAAACAGAGAGATTAATAGCAGTAGCGTATAAAGAAAATCGTAATATAAAGATTAAGAGTAAGATTGGAAATTGAACAAAAAATTGTAAAACAATCTTAGTATATTAAATGTAAAATAAGTAAAAAAGAAGTGGCATAGAATGCTAGGCATGTGAATTTTGGCTATTTAAATTTTTTTAAGTAGAAAACAATTGTGACGGGTATTCCAACTGAGTTTGAATCGGAATATAATTAAAATGCAAGAAATTTGCATAGAGAATAAAATCATAAATTTACCGTTTAAAATAACAGAAACAAGAGCGAAAGATATCTAGACAGGTTATACACACTGATGTTTGTGTAGCATTCAAGACCCCGGTCCAAACGTGAATATTTTGTTTCATTTATCGACGATTACAGCAAAAAATACGCAAAATTTACTAGGCAATAAAACAAAGGAGAATAATAGATTGTATGATAAAGTATGTAAATGAAGTAAAAACTTAACAGGAAAAGAGTAAAACAATACGATGCGATAATGGTACATGAAATACTACAATAATCGATTTATAATTTGGCGAAAGAAAAGGGTAGTTATATAAACCATTGTCCAAGGGTACGTACGTGAGTTAAATGGTACTGCTGAAAGATTAATTAAACAATAATGGATATGGTTGGGGCCCCGGTTTGTTTATTAGAATGAGCAAACAAAGTAGATAAAAAATATTGGTCAAAATAATAGTGCTGCAACATATTTGAAAAATCGTACTTTAGCCAACAACGATTGAAAAGAAAACTCCAATAAATATTTTTTAGAAAAAGACCAAATGTTGAAAATCTAAAGTTATACGGTAGTAAAAGTCTTTGTTAGAAACCAGAGCAAAAAAAGATCATCCAAAATGGGATAAAAGCTGAAATGGGAAATTTTACTAAGTTACAGTGAAGTAGGTTATAGAGTTTTGTTGAACGGTAGAGTTAACAGTTCATAACATGTTGATGTTGTAAGAATATACAAAAATGTATTGTCCTTGATATGACGACGACAAATATTTCTTCCCGTACTCTTCCGATTCTCGAGTCGAGTTAAGAGAAGCGAACAAAGTTCGAAAGCGAAAATCGATGATGATGTATTTGATACGCAGATGAAAATGAAAATGTACCGAAAAAAACAAAACAAATGTAAAGAATATCGATTAAAATAGTTTTGAAACAATACTCCACGTCGATCAACACGTGTGAAGAAGAGTCCGATAAGATATCCGGAAAATAGTACTAATAGAGTATCTGTATATTATTGTAGAGTAGATACACCTTGTACATTTGAGGAGGCGATGAATAGCGATGAATGCGATAGTTGGAAAAATGCTATGGATAAAGAAATGAATAGCTTGTATGAAAATGAAACATGGAAATTAGTTGAGAAACAAAAAGGAAAAGAAGTACTAGACGTAAAATGGGTTTACACAAAAAAGGCTGATGATATATTTAAAGCTAGGTTAGTAGTAAGAGGTTTTCAACAAACGAATGGTATTGATGACATATACGCTCCAGTAGCAAAAACGCAAACATTAAAAATGTGGCTTTCTTAATTTGTCAATTCGATCAATTATAGAACAGTATGACGTCTGTCATTCGCAGTCTAAATGGTAAAGTAAGCCTCAGAGGTATACCGTCATCAACCAAAAGGTTACAATATGGAACAAACAAAGTTTGTAAATTGTTTAAAGGCTGGAATGGACTACGAGAAAGTCCAAGAAAAGGGTACAAAGCTTTGATCAATACTTACGAAAATTAAAATTAAAAGAAGCAATGCTGATAATTGCTTGTCATACCTATGAAAAGGGAGATGATTTAATATCTTTTGTTATAGTAGATGACTTATTGATCTGTTGTAAAAGCAAAGAAAAAAATTCAAAGTCTGAAGAAAGTGCTAGAAAAATTTTAAATGAAAGACCTAGGAAAATAAAAGATTATTTACGGATAAATATAGAATATGATTATAACGATTGTAAAATGAAACTAAACCAAAACAAATACATAGACAACCTAGCATGTAAATATCAATACAGAAAATAGTAAATTATATAGCACTCCTATGGAGACAAAATTGAAACTGTGAGAAGGCTGAAAATTGCGAGTCAAATATTAAATGAGAAACTTGATAGGTGCTTTATTGTATAAGTTCGGAATACGCAGACCAGAATAAGTTAGCGTAAATTACTTAAGAGGTATCAGAAAGTGTATGACCAGACTCATTGGAAGTATGCTTTAAGAGTACTAAGATATTTGTATTTAACGAAAGACTTAGCTCTTAAAATAAGAAAGGAAAGAAAATGTAAATATAAGTCGAGCTGCAGTGGTGCAGATTGGCGGTGATATATGGAAGACAAAGTCCACGACAGGTTATTAAAAATTCGAAGATGTGAATGGGACTGGAAGTCAAAGAAAACAAAATGTGTAACTAAAGCGTCGACATACGCAGAAACTGTACCCTACCGAATCTGATAAGCAAACATAGAAACAGCAGAGAGTGGTAAAGATATTCGAAATAACAATTGCCAGAACCGAATAAATTTATGAAGACACGTGATCAGGGTCAAAAACATTGCAAATAAAGGTAAGTTCGAAAACAATTCGAGAGCATACTGAGAGTGCATTATCAGAACGGTACAGTCAAAGCGTGAAAGATACAATATGAAGTTTGTACAAAGTGATAGTAATGAAAATGGTGGCGGACATTTACAAACAGCTCTCTGTAAGAAAAATTTGAAAAATTTAGAAAGTTGGTAAATGTAAAAATATAATGTATGGACAGAGATCAAATAAAGGAGGCGTATGTGACAAAATATACATTTGACTGTAGGTATATTAGTTATAGTGAATTTGTTCCGTCACTAGAAGAGTGCGCGCGTTAACGAGTGTGTGAGGGAGCGCACACATCAGGTATCTCCACTCTCGTGCAGTATCAATGTGAAGCTCCACATGACGACTGCGTGTCGAGACGAAGACAGTCTCGCACATCGCTCTCGTGGTCAGAGCCGTCTACAGGACACATGGGCTACACGGCGTTATATAGGAGCTGTACATAGAAGAAGACAATAAATCCACAGTGGTTATAAACATAATCCCTGGCTTACCGCATCTTCCAACAATGATTTCATAAAATAAGACCTCGGTAGAACTAAAAAAAATAGCGAAAACAATTACTTGCGACATCAGTGATGACGTAGATAGGAAAGCCGTTATGGGACATAACAATATAACCTCATCACGCGCCATCCTGATGCACTACAATGAAACAAAAACCATGATGATTAAGGTAATGTTCGTTATAAAAAGCAAGTAGTTGATGATGAAAACAAGTACAATAACAGATAAGTACGGCCAAACGCGCTATATGGACTGATCTCGGAAACACCTCTATTACATATAGAAAAATTGACATTATATGATGATTAAGTGACTTACGTTATATAAAGTATGGGTCCTAAAACAGGACCGATTTATAGTTATATATCATAAAGCCTTAATTAAAGGGCTTATTATGTATTATTTGGTACTCCCAATTGCCTTGTGTGTTCCTTTTGATGATTGGAAAATCTTATTTGAATTCCGTACTAGTGACAATTAGGCCGATAGATCTTCTATTCGGGAATGACCATGTATGGAAGAATACCTGAGGTAGTATGAGCTTTTGGAATCCGGAAGCCGGTTCAGATGTCAACCATCCTCTCGCGACCTGAAGCTTCTTTCCCTCTTCCCTATGCGGTTTGTTATATACTGTTATGACTGTTCTAAGTGTACACGAAGCATATGAGGAAAGATTATACAACTGGATATTTAAGACGCGTATGAGTTGTAGGTGTGGAGTTTGAAGGATGTAACAGAATAGGTTATTTTGATTAATAATTTCGAATATTCGGTTATTGCGGAAGAGAGGAAGAAATAATGTTACATAAGCGTAATGACCATAAGGCATGATTATAGTATTTTCTCTGATTATGGCAGTATAAATGGCAGTATAAATGTCTTTATATATATATATCAAACAATTGAAAAGCAGCTATCTCACATAAGATTATACTTAAAATTATTTCTTCAATACTGTCTTTAAATTTGTCGTGAATTATAATTTTAATATTTTCAGTGTAGAAAGTATAATATTGTTGAAACAACTCATATGTCCTTAGTATAGAATTAGGGTCTTTCTCAATACTATCGTTTTTAATACAGTCAATTATAAACTTCTTAAATGAGCAACAATTTCATTCACTTTATCAACACACTCTTCAAGTTTACTCATACGTTCGTCAATACACTGTAAGACAATCTTCAATCCGTCAAAAGTGACCTGCTGCATACATATCGATGGTTGAGGATAAGATGCTTTTTGTTTCTTTGCTCGTGGTGGTTGATGACGTACATTCTCAACAGCAGAAGCACCAGCAGCAGTAGCACCCGTGTAGTCATTGAAATGGGAAGCACTAACGGTATGCACTACATCATCGTTTTCCTCGTCAATCAAAAGATTTGGAAGATGGATGTGCCGACAGGTCTTTCTTCTATCAACAGAGATTAGTAGAGAGATCGCCGATGCCGTGTTAAAAAAGAGTGCCGAATTCGATCATGACGCCACTTGCGGCGAACGACCGAACCATACGCATCTAGAAGGAGCGGAGGAGAGGTAAAGTAGGGGGGGGGGTACGCATGTAGCTTCCCCGCCAGCGGCAGCGGCGGTGAGGAAAGGAGGAGAGAGTTCGCATGTCGCGGCGGAGCAGAAGAGCGGAGAAATGACAAGCGCGGCGACGCCGCGACTGGCGACGGTTCGCACTTCCACAGCGGTCTTATGGTTAATAAATAACCATACATTTATGAACAATCTCAAAATTCTAATACAGGCTATCTCAAAACTCTAGTAAAGGCTAAACCCTAAACCCTTAATGGGGCCAATGATCATATGTAAGTTTTGAGTATAACAACGATGTCTTATCGGTGGTCGTGATGGCTAAGGCGCGCGCTTCGACGAAGGCGCTTGTCATTTTGCCAGAGTTCAAATCCCCAACGTTTAATATTTTTTTTTGTTATCATCGTTGTCATTGTGACAATTATAAGTTATTGTGTGACAACTATTATATGTTTAGTTTAAAATAATTTTAATTTTGAATTATTATAAGTTTAATAATTATCCATATCCATATATACATACAAAAACATGTAACTCAATTGTTTCACTTTATCGATCTCGTTAGCATGTATTTAAATTTTGTGAAGTACTAAATGATGTCCTTTTTTCTCCTTTTTTTTGTAATTATTACAATTATATATAATTATTGCAAATACAAAGTGACTAGGCTTTGACATTACCGAAATCAAGTATACTTTTATACTTTTTACAATGTATTATTTATATAAAGAATTATCCCTTGATAAGTTTGTTATAATATTTTTTTATTTGTAATACGATTGAAATTAATGTTATATAAGAACAAAATTTTATTAGTAGACGTATAATTGATTGAGATTATAACTTGTAAATCTTTTATGTACAATGTGATGATTTTATCGATTAATATCCTTATTGTTAATCTTTGATAGTTAAAATATATATTTAATTAATTATTTTTTTAACCTTATATGTAAAAGATTAATAACAATCAAATTCTAAACTCCTAATGGGGTCAACGATTATATGTAAGTTTTAATTTTTATAATCTTATCTTGTCGGGTGCTGTGATGGTTAAGACGCGCCTTCCCATTTTGCCAGAGTTCAAATTTCATTTTGCTTCCTCCTAGAGGAAGCTTTGTAATAGTAAAATGTCCAACTCCGTCTAAACTTCTAGAAAATATGTTTTGGTGCATTAGAAGTTCGAATCATGCGTTTTTAGAAAATATCCGTACGGATGGATGTGTGTGTATGTACGTATAACACCGTCATATTTCTGGAACTACGTAGTGAATAGTAATAAAATTTGGCATGCATTGATGTTTTCTGATTCTGTATTAGTTAAAAAACTTTGTTTTTATTTTAACGATTATGGCCATTTTTATGGCCATTTTTTTATTTTGGAAGAAAACATTTTCGTTTTTTTTAATGATATAATATATACAATAAAATCAGCTGTAATATCCTTGAAATTGATATCCTTTTTTGATTAATGTTGAAATTTTGGGATAAGATAGTTATTTTAGAAATCTCGGTTAAGTTTTTTGCGCAGCTAATGAAACCCATTAGTTTATAAGATATTAAGGTCCCAATTTTTTTTCTCACCCTGTGTAACTAAAAAATATTAAAAAATAGTAAAATAAATTAACAAATTCTATATTGTAATTTTATAATCTAAAAAAAGGAACTGTAAATCATTTTGGAGAAAGCTACGTGCCAATGAATTGGCAGCAGTTTTTTTTATTTCATTCATTTTTATTTCATTCTTAATTGTATAATATACACTTAATAGATATATGTTAATGTATTAAAAGTACAAAGATAATAATTAAAATTTCTTTTTGTCGAATAAATCTCATAGATGTATATATAAACAGTTTTCCACACCACCTGGCGGTACTGTTTCAGGCGCGTTGATTTTTTTTGTTATACTTTCAATAACTTCATGAGAAAAAATAGTAATGATATATGATTCAAGGACATGTTTGAATTAAATAACATTACATTATTTAATTTAATTTAATTACGTGCAGTATAAAGTTACATATAACAAAATTATTAATTAAATTACATGTTTCGTTTCTATTTTTATAAAGAACATGTTTAAAATTAAGTATATTGTCATCTTGTTGTAAAAATTACAATAACTATAATTTAAATAATTTTAAACATAACTGATAATTAAAATTACAACAGTGATTTAAAAAAAGTAAGGGGGATTTCAACTCTGGCGAAATGGGAAGCGCAGACGCCTTAGCCATCACAGCCCCCGACAAGATAACAGTATAAAAATTAAAACTTGCATATGATTATAATTACAACAATAAAGGAGAAAAAAGGACATCATTTAGAACTTCACAAAATCGAAATGCATGCTGACGAGATTAATAAAGTGAAACAATTGAGTTACGTGTTTTTATATTGTATATGGATAATTATTAAAATTATAATAATTCAAAATTAAAATTATTTTAAACTTAACATATACTAATTGTCACACAATAACTTACAATTGTCAAAATGACAACGATAATAAAAAAAAAATATTAAACGTTGGGGATTTGAACTCTGGCAAAATGGCAAGCGCGCTCGACGAAGCGCGCGCCTTAGCCATCACGACCACCGATAAGACAACGTTGTTATACTCAAAACTTACATATGATCATTGGCCCCATTAAGGGTTTAGGGTTTAGCCTGTACTAGAGTTTTGAGATAGCCTGTATTAGAATTTTGAGATTGTTCATAAATTTATGGTTATTTATTAACCATGAGACCGCTGCGGAAGCGCGAACCGTCGCCAGTCGCGACGTCGCCGCGCTTGTCATTTCTCCGCTCTTCTGCTCCGCCACCACATGTGAACTCTCTCTCCTCCTTTCCTCTCCGCCTCTGCCGCTGGCGGGGAAGCTAGATGCGTACGACCGCCCCTACTTTACCTCTCCTCCGCTCCTTCTAGATGCGTATAGTTCGGAGAGAAATACGTGCGGCGGCGCTAGCTTACGGCTGCATATCGCCTGGCACGCTTTTGCCTACCTCATCGGCAATCTCTCTACTAATCTCTGGTATAAATATGGATTTTGTGTTGTATGAAGATGTAAACATCATATCATGATTATCCATGTACACCTTCGTTGGTCGAGCGTAATCGCTTTGGAATCTGTATGCATCTTGGAAATAGCAATTTATAAGATCAAAGTAATTCTTGAAAGCCTTCCAGCCAGATGCATCAAATTTGACGGATTTAAAACATGTTGTAGACGTTGAGAGTTTCACCACAGGTCGATAGCTGCCCTGGTAACTTTCTAAACCAATAGTAACTCGCTTCGAGTTTGACTTATTAATAGCGTAGGACGTTGAGAGCAGCATATTTGGCAGAACGTTCTGCACACGTGATGGAGCACTGACAGCACTTGATTGGGCCATGGTACGAGAAACAAGGAGCACAATATCCAGAGGTACACTTAGCAATCTCTCAAACTTTCACGAAAGAACTGATGGAGCTCCTCACTCTACGAGCTCTTTTATACATTTTCTCCCACCATCTCAAACTAAAATGATCGTAAGCAGTGGGGGGAGATTTCTACACGTGTATTCTCAGAACTTCACAAAGGAAGTATCATATTCGTTAACCGTCAAAGGTTACGGTTACACTTCTTCGAGTTCTAAGAACAGGATGTTTAGTCTAGTACTACTACAACTGTCAGTTTTATCAGTCTCTCTCTCTCTCTCTCTCTCTCTCTCACAGATAAAGATTGAAATGGAATATGAAATTAAACAGTAAATATCACCGGATGTTAATAAATACCGATGTATGTATACTTAGAACTATAAAGCGAGGTGTCATGCAACAGGAAAAAATATATCATATTACTACAGTATGGAGTTAAAGGAATGAGTAAGGCTCTATAAATGAAAACATTTTTTATATTATGAAAGATTACACTTTATTCATATTTTTCACTACATGATATCTGTCAATCATTATTAATTTATATATATATTCTCGAAGTACATGTTTGATTACAAAATCCTGAGCCGTGCGAGGCTTCACGTCCAAATCTCCTAACATCTCTCGAGCGTGCACGATGATTTTTATTTCGTAACAGCTTTTTATAAAATGATACAACTAGGGCATCGTTTTTTCGTGAATCTCGCGAAAACTTATGACAAAACGCGCGTAAGTTAGGTAGCCTAACCATATGATAAAGAAACATAACACAATACTGGCCGCACACCTGTGAATCAAAGCTTTGTAACTTTTTTTTATTCCACTGATACCGCTTGCAATTTCTTTTGAGTCGTTTAAGATGATGTTCGGACATTGGTGGTAGTCCGTAACTGTCAAAGTATGTTCCATAACCGTCTGAGTCTATGTAGATAGCAATCCAATGCATCCCTTTCTTCGTGTGATCATCTGTATTAGCTATGATGGCAGCTGGATATTCCAAAATGTTTGGAATTCTATCTGCAGCGTACACACCAACGGTCTTGACGGTTAACGGCTCAAGAGCTTTTAGTAATGCTCGAGTATTCATTATTATTTCAGCAATGATCGACTACGTCCTCCGAGTGTGTCGCGTAAATAGACGAAGAAGTAGCTGTGCGTACCCGTGAGTGTAGTTTGCAGTACAATGCATCACTGAATTTCTGTGCAGAATCTTGTGTTATACCCTCAGCTATAGAGTGTAACCACTTTCGTAGCACATATGCATGATTGAGAGCACAATCGCGACTGGAGTTTATACCTTGCAGACCATGATTTAAACACCTAAAGTTACCAGGATAAGTTTTTTTCAAATCGTCAAAATTCGGGGCATACATTTCTTCAACGTTCACAATTTCACGACACATCACAGTCTCCAAGTATCTCCAATTGTCATGACCACGTGTAAAAATGCGTATAGCCACTTTAGCTATTTGTTGTAAATGATGTTGTATTTGTTCAATGGTGATGTCACCTTCATGCCAACGAACTCCATGAAAATGATTAGAAATGTACTCGTTAGATCTTTTAATTCCAGTTGGAAGTTCTTCAAATTTATGGGGTTCCTTAACTATCCAATGTTCGACAATTCTGTGCTCTAAACCAAGTACACCAACTTCTTTAGGTGTAAACTTCTTGTTACGGTCTATCAAACCCTGAATATTGAATACGTAATCCATGATACTTTAGACAATTCACTTAGTCGATCCAAACTCGCTCGCTTTCCAAACAATACTAAGCGTAAGACGTACAGCTTCTTTACTACTCATCTATACCGTGGAGGCGCTGCTGTTGCTTCTTTTCCCCTCACTCTCCTCCTTCTCCGCTTACTTTGCCATCGCTTCAACGATATTATGCATTAAAATCCGTTATTATTTGCCTACTTGAATCTATTTCCAAGACATTGTCGTATTCGGCTTAAATTATACAATTAATTGTAGATTCAAGTGTTCTCGCAAATTTTACCTCTACACGTACACTACCGTGCTTGATTAAATTCCAATGAGACACTGAATTTGCCGATAAATCAGGTGTTAGATCAAAAGCAAATAATGTATACCCTCCATCGTAGTCCGTTCGTGAGATAAGTAATGATTCGTTTAGAAAATGAATCCCAGTTCCAGAATATAATGTATGATACGAGTCGATAAATAGTGGATTTCCACCCGTAAATCGAGGCTGCAATGGTTTGCTGGGGATCTGGACCCCATCCACATAAAGAGAAATATAGTTTATATTAAAATGTTGGAAATTAAATGGATTAAACTTTCTATTTCCATTGAATGCCTTGTTATCCACAAATCCGATGATTATTCTTTTGGGTATTTGACCAAGAATAACGTTGTCCAGTGTATCACCAAGAATACCTCTATGCATTGTAAATGACTTTACCTCTACACGATTGATTGGATATTTAGCAGTGGCTTTTGTAAGTGCATTAGCATGAGCTAGCATAACACCTGGACTTACTTTAACTCGCCGTACAATGAGTGAAGCTTCCTTAATACGTATATTAAATTTTTCGTCATCTGTATAATCCATCAAACAAAAAGCATCCTTACTTCTAACCAAACGTAATCGCAGTTCAACACCGTTTAACAGAAATTTATTTTGATTAAAAACATCGCAATGTAAATGACCCAGTAAATCGACAGTTTTACCATTTATGGTAAAATACTGACGATTACACTGACCAAGATTTGCATTTTCATCAGTACGCTTGGTATTGGGAGGTGATGTCCATTTTCCAGGGGTATCCGCGTACCAGAGTCCACTCGAGAGATGTGAATCCATACTGCTCTTTGAATAATTTAACAGTGTTTCAATGTAAGCTCGGTAAGGATAAGCATTGTTTGGTGGTGAAACCAATTTTTGATTGAAGAAAACGTCTATTTGATTAAATAGCGAGTGTAACGTGTTATTTATTGGTGCTACCTTTGGATACTCTGTAGCTTTAGCTGCTTCTGCAATTTCAACGCTTGGCTCTATCTGCATACGAATGCTTAGCATTGTGTGTGCAAGATCGAGATAATCATTGCCGGCTGGAACAACGAATTCCAATGGACCATCGTCTGTCAGCGAAGAAACTGGTTTATAATGTATTAATTGAGAGCTTTCCAACGAAGTCTGTGTAGGTGGTAATGTAAATAAATCTAATTCTGATTTCATGCATTCGCATGAGTTTGAGTGTAGAAAAGCCATATTGAAAAATGTCTATGTAGATCCAAAAATATCGCTCACACTGCGTTGTTTTACCCTCCTCCTCTTCCTCGTTGTCTTACTAGCTTTCTTTTTCGTAGATTTGCGAACACTGACACGGCTCTTATTCTTCTTCTTCTTTTTCTTTACACGACCACTTCTACTGCTGATGCGTACAGCTGAACTGTTCTTGGACGATTGACGCTTCCGCTTTTTAGCAGGTATCTTATATCCTGATCCCTTCATCATAGAAGAAATTTTATCAGCGGCTTTATGTCTAAGATTTTTACCAGACTCACGCATGCGCGTATTTACAGCTTGTTTCAAATTGATTCCGTGATTTCCCACATCATCTAGCACATGCATTCCTGCTCTGATAGCTTCTTTTCCAACGGCCTTAGCTCCACTCGTAACGTAAGGTAAAACTTTTCGAAATAATCCACTCAAAAAGGCGCCGATTCCACCATGACCTCGCTGATAAGTTGAACCTGCAAACACTCGACGTACTCCTCCTCCTCCTCCTCCTCCATAGCCGATTTGATCAGCATAGTATTCTGTGTAGTGAGCCATTTTTTTGCTTAAAGAACGCGCTTGAAATGTAGTGTAACGGTCAATGTCCCGTACTCGAATGGTATATGATTCCCATTTTCATCTCTTATATCTATTATTATATTCTGAAATGTGTTATTTAACAAAGGTAGATAAATTCCCGGTGCAAATTGTTTGACCACTCTCGAACCAAATTTATATTTAGAATTATCGAGTGTTACTATACGTAAAAGGGATGCTTGAACATCACCGACTGTGTACGGAATACAAATATCAGAGTAAACGAAAAATTGATCAGCTATAGCCCTTGCCAAACAGCCAGGTCTGTTTCCAACTAATGTTGCATTTTTTGACTCTGCAGATGGAATCAAGGGTATAAATTCCTGATTTCTATATTTTTCATTCTCAAAGCCAAATATACGTTTGAGCTTTTCGCTCAAGCTGAAAAAATGAGATTCCTTACATTCACACTTTTTATGTAAATTGTAATAACCACTTTTTTTCTTTGTCGGTTCAATACGTAAATGAGATTCGGGTATATTGTTTATAGCTTCTGTGAGATTGTTGAGATTCTCGTAAACACCTGGTGGAAAAATGGTAACGTTTGGTTTGACGTTTGCCCAATCCGGTAAATATTCAGATGTATCTCTCTTTCTTGCAACTGCTATTCTACGTCCGTTAACAAACTTTATATTACTTTCGTGTTTCTGAATATGCATTATCGTGCATGGTATATTGATTTCCGTAAGAGCAACACTCCACTTACCATGCAGACGTACTTCGTGAGATAAGTGCGTGGTGAAGCAAGATGTTGTATTATCAGAAAAATATTTCATACTACTGTTGCTCGGTAATATCAAATAAAATTCGTCCTCAGCCATGTTCAAAGTGTAACGATTTCGCTTGCTTTAATCCACGAATTAAATTTATCAGGATAGCCAAGCCACTTTACGAAAACTTGTTTTTTAACACCACGCCCCCTACTCTTGATCACACGTTCCACTTTGAATTCCTTATTTTGTAACAAACGATCATCGCTAACTCGAGCTAGTTCTTCAGGATAAAAAAAGCCGTCGATTATTTCCCCTTCTAAATCAGTCAATTCATAGGTAAAGAGATTTTGACGACGTGAGATACGGGTAATCTTAAAGATCTCTTCACTGTAATTCTTTTCGTAACCTTTATCGAAGGTGCCTTTCAACCGACTGATGCGAACATGGTCACCCACGTTGTATATATGTGCTCTAGACTTTTTTCTCTGACTAAGAGCTCTTTTTTCCAAATTTTTCCTTGCTACAACTGCATTACGAATATTTATCATCGCCGGAACCATTTTAGTACCACTATGTATAGTGTGATTATATGCGTAAACGATATTTTCAATAACATCGATATACCTATGAGTATTTTTGTGAGTAAAATATCTGAACATACGTTCTTTGAGCGTGCGATTTAGACGCTCGACGACAGCTGCTTTAACATCGGGATTACGTGCCACTCTAAAATTAATCTTGTGTTGTTTTAAATAATTTTGAAAATCTGATCCTACAAACTCTTTGCCTCGATCAGTTTGTACAAGAATTGGACTTCGCCCATCGGCTCTTTTTAAGATTTTTTCGAAAGCAGCTACAACACTTTTTGTACTCTTGTCACGTAAAGGCTCGACCCAAGCATATTTACTGAGAACGTCTATAACTACAAGTAAATACGCAAAATTGTCGTTGTACGTTTTGAGAGATTGCATGTCACACAAATCCATTTCCCAACAATCATCCACATTAGTGACATTGTACATCAATCTAGGAAATTTTCGTCTAATGGGTTTGTGAAGAGTGTATGCATCTTGATTGCTTAACCACTCATTTATCTCACTTTTCTTTTTCTTATTTTTACCATTGACTCGTAAAAGATTGCGTGCACCAGCGTATCCAGCCTCGTGTCTAGTGTCAAAGTATTGATTTTCATAAGACATGTTAAATACTATAAGTCAACCATTTGTCGCCTGCTTTTCGTGGTGTGGATTTTTTCTTATTCAAACGTGCACTATAGCGCTGCGCGGCTGCGAGTCTAGTACCTTGTTCTAAACTCTCAACGCTCTCGGAATTATTTCTCTTGGTTGAAGGAATTTTGTTTAATGCACGTTTCAAACTTTCACTAATTTTTATCACCTCAGGATTACTTATTAATTTGGATGGAGTATCAGTTGTTGCTATAAAATTAGCTAATTGAAATCTTCCTACAGGCTCTTCAACAGACCTACTCCGCACCACGTCTTCTTGTAAATCTATAATATTTGAGTGTGTTATAGCTTTATCATCAATGCTAACTGTACCTGCATTATCCCATTTAATACGATGCGATGCTGCTGATGATTTCCAATGTTTAAGCAATAAACGTGCTTTTCTCACATAACCCTTGGAAACGCTTGCAAGTATCGCTTCATCGGACAATGGGCTTGATATATCTTCATTTTCATGCTCTACATCAAGTATATTTGCATCTGATAAAAGTTCCTGACGTTCCAAATTTTTAAAATGAAGATATCTTCTTAAAATTTGTAAATATTTTTGATATTTTTCACGTTCATCGGTGATATTCGCCCGCTGGCACGGTATGCACGCTTTTGCCCATTGTCGAGTGTCTTTTACGACGGATGGCCATATAAACCGCTGGGTTATAAGCCTCTGCGTCGAGCGCACACCGGGGTGTGCGAGACCGTGCATGCTATTAAAAATCCGGTGCCGTAAAGGTGCTGGGACATACGGTCTTGCTGATGCTGTCGAAATATCGGCGTATATATCGACGGTGGACCCAGGCCATCGGATTTTCTTTAATTGCAGGGAGTGGCTGTTGCTCTCGAGAAGTGCAATTAACTCATCGTCGTTCTTCTGTGCAGCTGCTAGTTCTTCCGTGCTTACGGCTTCCGAGACCGCTTCTATGCGAGAGAGAGCGTCGGCGACAGTATTCTCGATACCTTTTATGTGGCGGATATCTGTTGTAAACTGCCCAATAAAATCCAGGTATCTAAACTGTCTGGGCGAGCTCTTCTCTGGGTCTTGTAAAAATGCGAACGTGAGGGGCTTGTGGTCCGAAAAGATTATCACGTGTCGGCCCTCGAGGGCGTATCTGAATCGTTTTACAGCAGCGTAGACGGCGTATAACTCTCTGTCGTAGGCGCTGTACTTACGCTGTGCGTTTGTCAGGGCTTTCGTGAAGAAAGCGAGTGGTTGCCAAGCGTCGTCAACCCGTTGTTGTAAGGCGGCTCCAACTGCAAAATTCGATGCGTCGACAACGATTGATATCGCTGCTCCCTGCTTGGGGTGCGCGAGCATTGCAGCGCTTGCGAGTCCGTCTTTCATTGCTTCGAAAGCTTTCTCGGCATCTTCGGTCCACTCGACAGGATCGTTTCCTTTCTTCCTTCCTTTCAACAGCTGGTTCAGATGGTGTTGCAGATTCGCGGCGTTCTTTACGAATCGTCGATAGAAGTTGAACATGCCTATGAATCGTCGCAACCCGCTCACAGTCGCTGGTTTTGTGAAGTTCTTCACGGCTTCGACTTTGTTTGGGATCGGACGCGTGCCCTCTCCACTTACCAAATAGCCTAAAAACTCCAATTCTGATTTACCAAAACTGCACTTCGCTGGATTAATTATAACTCCGTATTTGTCGAGGCGTTCGAACAACATACGGAGATGCTCTAGGTGCTCGGCTTCGTCGTTCGAGGCTATGAGGTAGTCGTCCGCGTAGGGGAAAACAAAATCGAGTCCACGCGTTATCTCATCGGAGAAACGTTGGAAAGTCTGTCCCGCGTTGCGTAATCCGAACGGACAGCGACTATACTCGAACAGGCCAAAAGGCGTGATATTCGCTGTTTTTGGAATATCTTCTTCGGCAACGGGGATCTGATGATATGCGCGCACTAAATCGACCTTTGAAAAGACTTTCTTTCCATATAGGTTCTGCGCGAAATCTTCTATGTGGCGCATCGGGTAGCGATCGGGTCTTGTCCGTCGATTTAACCCTCTGTAGTCGCCACACGGCCGAATACCGTCCTCGCCTTTCTGGACCGGGTGTACTGCAGATGCCCAGTCGCTTTTTGACGGTCGAAGTACGCCTTGGCGTATCAATTCTTCAAATTCAGCCTTGACCTTTTTGAAGTTCTCGGGCGATAATCTTCTTACCCTGCAGTGCACCGGAGGGCCAGGCGTCGTCTCGATGTGATGCTTCACGTTGTGCTTCACTGGTTGGTTGACGCCGGGCGGTTTGCAGATGTCGGGGAATTTCGCGAGTAGTCTGTGGTATGGCGAATCTCCATGAACCGCGCGGATTGACTCTACCGCGACACTGACTTTTCCTCCGGTTGACGCGAGCATTGTTTCACCGTCTACCAGCCGTATGTTTCGTGGATCGACGAGCAGTCCGTGGAAAGCTAAGAAATCGAATCCGATAATCGGCCGGTCGACGTCTGCGACAATAAAACGCCATGAATAATTTCGTCGGAGGCCGAAATCAAGAGTCAGCACTTCACTGCCGTACGTGGCGATTTCGGTGCCGTTTGCCGCATATAAGGCGTATTTTGATTTTTCACGATAGCCGCGTATCAAGGTTCGTGGGAAGACACAAAGTTCGGCTCCAGTGTCAATGAGATACTGAGTCTTTGTCTTCTTGTCACTCACAAAAAGGCGGCGCACTCCCGGGGCGTTCTCGACTGCCGCAACTAAGGACGCCCGGTTCAGTTTTTTGAACTCCACTTGCATGGTTCACGGCACTTCGTGGATTTCTCGCCGAATTTAGCGTGATACCAGCATAAATCCGGATTGTCGTTCGTCTCTTCTCGTTTTCGCGAACTGCTTCTCGCTGGTGTCTGCGATCTCTTCTGGCTGCGGCCACGCTTGCTTTGCTGCTCCATACGGCGTACGCGCGAGTCGATATCTTCCAATTTCTTGAGAATCTTCTCTACGTCGGAGCTAGATTCGCTCGTTTTAACTGCGGCTACCTGACCGCCGCTCGGTGCCACGTTGTGTATGCGGTCCGCCGTTTCGGCCAGGTCTTTTAGTTCGCGGTCGTCGCTTACTGTTGCGAGCATTCGTTGCGTGTCGCTCGGCAAACGATTGAGCCATAGCGTTTTGAGCAGATCGTCTGCTACTTTCAAATCGCTGGCGATCGTTCGCATTGTCCGCAACAGTTGCGATGGCGTTTGATCCCCCATCTGGATCGGTGCGAGGAGCTTCTGGACTCTTTGCGAGTCGGAGTCCGACATACGCTGCATTAACGCCTCTTTGATACTCGAATATTTACCGTCATTTTCGGGATCATCTAGTAGGTCGTCGATGACAGTTGCGTACTCTTCGTCTAGAGCAGATATCAGATGCGTGTATTTCGTGGACTCTGTAGTTATGTTCGAAGCTTTGAATAACGCTTCGATCCTGCGGAACCATCCTTTCGGATTCCGTGGCCAGAACGCAGGTATTTTCGATGTCAGCCCGCATATTTCTGCGCTGACCGCTGAGCTGTTGGCTTGGCTGCTGGTTTCTGCGTTCGCGTTTCCGTTAGTCATCTTGCTGACTTGCTTCTTGGACACTTTGCACACGAAATAACACTCTTCGCTGTCACGTCGCGGATCACGTCGGGGTCACCAATTTGTAGGTTGAGGATACAAAACTACTTTAAATAAGAACTCGGTGTTCGTTATATTTTTTATTCGCAGGACGTGTGACAGCGGGCTTCGTCTCTCGACGTTAACAAATCGAGAGCCGAGGAGGAACTGAGGTTCGAGGTACCTTAGCAAAGCTTAAGTACCTCGTGAAAGAGTGGAAGGTTAGATGCGGTGCAGATGCAGAAACATTGTCTCGGGAAATGCCGTGTCACCAAACGTTTTACGACTTAATCCGACGGGCCGCTCGGCGACGTGCCGGGCGGCATCGGTTGGGGCTTATTCGGGCCCTGTCGTAAAGCTTGGGCGACGGGACATTTGCCGAGCGCATCTCGATTTCTGCTTGCCACACGTGCATCTCACCATCGAGCCGACTTAAATTATCACCCTTTGTCTGTATCGTTGGCTCTTCTTCTACTATATGCTGCTGCTGCTGCTGCTGCTGCTTCGTTACTCTTTCGTACGATTCTTCTGGCACAATGACCATTTTACGTGCGTGTTCCATATTTTAGTTCCCAGAAAGACCAAATATTTTTGACACAAGCACACCTATAATTGGTGCAAGTAACACTGGTAAAAAAGCACCACCGTTTTGAATAATGACGCGTTTCTTTTTTTCCACTCTTTTTCACTGTTATTACTACTGTTGGATTTATTTAATAATTTTCTCAAAACATTTTTATGTTTTTTTAACTTTGACTTGTGAGAGTTTTTAACTTTAACGACACCGTGCAATACATTTAACACACACTCGCATATGCTTTTGATGAGTTTTTTATCAGCTACACGTAACAGTGCTAAACGCTGTTGACTATCTGCGTGACAAAGAGCATTCAATACTGCTACACACTTTTTTGTAAAATGCCTCGGTAGGCAACCACACTTTGTATCTTCTTCTTCTTGAGCAGCAGCCAGCAGCGCCCACCACCAGGCCACACGCTGGTCTTCTATATCGTCTAGACTGGGGTGGTTCTCGCAGATGCCTCTCTCCCGGCCATTGTTTTCAATCAGACTGAAAGCTTTAATCATAGAATCCGCTACTTTTATCGAAATTTTATTCTTCGGTACATACGCGTAACTAAGTCTATCATCGGCGAAAACAGAGTCGGAACGAAATTCATCCTTGTGTTGATCTTCGTTTTCAATCCAACAAAATTATGCCATGAGCAGTTGACGTACTATCGAGATACTGTCTTGGTAAAATTTGGAGTCTTCGGGATAGACTTGCCGCTCCTGATATTGTATTTGCGACTCGATCACGTTGGATTTTAAAAATAACGGGTAATTGGCATTTGATGGATATATCGCGTTGAGCCAGCTCCTTTTGTTGAAAAAGATTTTGGTGTAATAAACAATCACACTTAAATTCTTTCGTCCGACTTCCCTTTGTAAATAAATAGGAATTATGTTATTCGAGCGATTCTCTCATTAAATCATTCCGATAATAATAATTTTCTTTACATTGTCTTGAGAATAATTTGGAAGGCTGCGGTATCCCTCGTGAAATTCAACCATTTTTTTTTCTTACTCGCGCTACTACTTGCATCTCCTGGAACAAATTTCCGTTCATATGATGGTAGACTGCCATTCAGCATAATTAGAGTAATATCCGGTCAAATACATTACACATAAGTGAAGATGTCGAAGAAACCTTTTGACAAAACTGTTTTACCACAACGTGGGTCCCGCTTACGATACACGTAAACGGATGTTTGAATCGTACAGTCCATTTCACCACACGGCGGACGTACACACGAGATTTACCTTAAATAAGTTTACAGACGCGGCGCGGGGCACACGTAAAAATAAGCTAATTTACCTCGTGGTGTAGCTGGAATTACAAGCTGATATTACGCTAATTCAGCTGATAATTGTGGCCAATAAGCTAAATAACGGCTCGGAGTAAGCGTTAAATTAAGCGTGAATTTCGCATAAGAAGCGTTCTCCACGGTGACAGAAGCTATACTGAGGATTATAAAAATGGTGAGGGATCTTTAAATGAAAAAATAGAAAAATTATATAAAAATTTGTGTTTTTTTATTACAATAGATATATAAATTGAGGTTAATTATTCTTAAATCAAATGGTAGAGACTTTACGTGACGTAATATCGTCGTTTTTTCAATACAACACAACATTGTTTTTCGTTCTTCTCTCGTTACAACTTCATCATGATTTTAGTCTTCTGATAGCTTTGATATTTTAAGCGTTATTTTACTACATTCATTCGGTTTAATTTTTCGATTCATGAATTTTCGTTTGCAAGCATCGTTAATGTATTTCTTAATGCTATCAAAATTCAATTTTACACCATTTGAGAAGTTTAATGAGATGCCTTCTTACTTTACAACATTCAATTTTATCAGTTTTATTTGCCGGTTACAGCCTTGTAAGCGTAAACTTTGGTCCTCCCGAGAACAAAATTATCATATATACGTATTCTCCATAACGACAAAGTTTCATCCGTCATATCGCCTAGTTTTAGAGCCAATAAAAGGTTTTACTCATCCGGAGCATCGTCATGCGAAACAGATATACAAGAATCTGCTGTCATAATAAAGACGCGATCACCTAATTCTATCTCAAAGTAATCATAAGTTCTAAAGGTGCTTGAGCAGTGGTGTAAGCCGCAATCACGACATCGTATCGGGGCAGGCGTGACAGCCTCATCCTTGTATGCCCAAATTTACGCCATTACAGATCTCATCATTAATTGCTTAGTATATCATAACATCTCTTTCCGGACATTAAGAAGTTTTAAAAGAGATTTACGTGATTTTACAATTTCAGTTCTGTTTCAAATTGCCTCGCTTGACCAAACTGCCCCAAAACGAATTTTAAAGCAGAGCTATGCAACTAGCACCGTAACCCTGCATTTTTCTCGACATTATTTCTTATCCAAAGTTATACCTCATCGAGGGTCGATACTGTTCCGATATTGTCTTGTAATTTTAGTTGTCCTCTCAGCTACACCATGAGGCGGCCACCCGCTAGCCTCTTAGCTCTGATTTTTAAGAAAGTGATTTACGTCATTCGGCCCAAAAGACCTCCGCTACCATCAATTTGATTACTAGCGCTGTTCAAAATTCGTATTGCCAAATAATATACATTTCGTAATACTGTAACCGAGTTCAACTGCTTTGCGCAAGCTATCCGGGCATCCAGTACCCGTGAATTACGCGCATTTTCGGGTCTTCGTTGATCGGCAGTCACACTGCTGCATTTCTTCGCAGCATGAGGCGGCAAAGAGCCCAAAAAAAAAAAAAAGAAGCGTCCGGCATTTTAATGGTAAGAGTGGATTATGCAAGTTGCGTTGGTGAAAACTACATTTAATTAATCCGTTCAACAATTGGTTGAGATTATTTGTGTATGTCCTCTGTTAATTGCGTTGCACTCTTTATCAATTAAAATTCGGCGGATGTCCTCAACGGGAAATTGACCTCTTTGTACACACGCTACCGATAAATGAGGAGATATATCTGGTATATTGGAATTTTTTCGTTATTTTCGATCGCGTATCTCAGTAAACTATATTCTCTGTATCCTACTGCCAAAAAAGGCATCTCGTGGATTAGACGTTATACGACTCAATGAGAGGATGCTTGTGTTACATATTCGTAGATTTCGCGATTCTCTTGCTTTTACTCGATCAAAAGTACATCCCATATCTCTCGAACTTTCATAACCAGGCTTTGGGATTTTTTGAATTTTCCGAACAGTATTAATCGTACGAACTCATCCATAGTTTCTACCGTTATGACATTATTTTCTATCTCAGTCTTGTATTAAAGAAAATAGGGCAACCGTGTGTGTAACTATCCTTGATTTCAAAGACCAATACCTTTGCATTATCATTTTCGCGAGGTAATAACATCTACACGACAACCACTTCTGCGAAGCATAAATTTCACGTGCTCTACCCGCTGTGTATGATTTCCGAACGAATCTCACGTTCACACTGTAACAGCCACCCTGGTATGACTTTTGCCGAATGATTATCAGCGCGTCCATATCCACTGCTGGAATTATACCGATGGTTTTTTCGCGTAAGAAATTTTTTCTATACACAACTTGAGCATGCCAGAAGCTATAGTCGTATGCCTCTGTACAACGGACAAGTTTCAATGAATAATTTTTATGGGATTTGAGATCTAGAACAGCAGCAAATACAATTGACCATTCCGAAAAAAAGCGGCCGATGAAGATACTATCCCAACAGCTTTCAAAACTTTGTCCCTGCTGATTTATTAATTGCAATGGCAAAGCCTAAAACATAGGAAAATTGTCTACGATAATCTAAAGTGGAACGTTCAATGAATGTATTATATTCTCTGGTATCTAAAAATAATTCTTGGAATGAAAACTATTGCCTCTTCATTTAACCTCCTGTTATAATCATCGGCCATTAAATTAATTTATATAATTTATAATTTTCTAATCTAGTGCATTACAAAGACCATTCGTGTATAACTTAAATAAAACAAAAATAAAACTTCTAATAGCAATTATATAGCAATCCGGACTTTTAAACAATCGATTTTATGGATTGGAAAGCTGGAAAAATTGAGTGGAATTTAAATATTTGCTAGGATTTCAACTCGACATCTAAATCTGTTTTTATCTACTCCTTTATGTTTTGATAGTCGAAACTAAATACTTTTTCCTTCACTGTTTGCAAGTCTTTTTTAAATTTATAAACAGCCTACCTCAACCACAGTCACCCTATCCATGGCATGAGCCAGCCTATTTTGCACCGTGGAGGTTAGCGCAAGAGCGTAGCGAGGTGTGATAACACACGGTGCCAAAAATATGAATACCTATGTACTAGAACTTACATTTATTATTTATTACAATGCCTTAACATATTCTATTTCCCCACAGACTTTATTCAAAATGGAACCCCAATATAAATTTCAGAAAACAATTAAGACAACTGAAAATATTGACGATGATCAAGTTAAATCATTCAATGTTAGATGAATACATTAAATTCGGAAGAAAGAATATGATAAACTACTGTCATATATCAATGTTGAGATAAGTTTGCCATTATCAGGAAATGAAAATTATATTGATAAAAAGCAATTATTTTAAACATAGTAATATACCAATTTTCACAATTTCTTTGGCAAATCCCACGTCACTTCTTCAAATAACTTAAATGTTTTTAAAATTTAGATCCTACAATCAACAAACGTATACTAATGCTTAGTATTTTCAATAAGTAACAATTTTTTGAAATATTTACTCTCATATTCGAATATAATACATTACTGTCTCTAACACCAAGACATAAATTTTTAAGTAATTACAGAACTCGACTGTTTTTTTTTTTTTCATACATAAAATATGTGATTAAAATTAAGATCTAACCTATATTTTATAGAAAAGGCTAAGGAGAAAATGAGGAGAGGTAAGACTTACACAACCCAAAACAACCATATAATGACTTTATATGTTGTAAAATTAAAATCAAAGATTATTGTGGAAATTGTAAATAAGATTGGCGAGCGAAGTGAGCAGGGGGAACATATTATAGTATTTATTATTAAATTTAGTAAATACTCAAAATGTATGTATGTATATGGAAACTCTGTAAACTAAAAGTATATATATGCATCTTTTCTATATTTTATCTGTGAATTCAATATGGGGGGAAGTCACATAAAATCGGTGGGTGCAACAGGTGGTTGGGCCCGTTGCCATGGCAACGGGCTAAGCTCCATTCTTGACGCGGCGGCGGCGGCAGCGGCGATAAAACTTTATAATATAGAGAGATAAATATCGCGAATAACTAATTCCAACCAAACTATCGGATTTATAGAACCATCCTCCGGTGGAGATCTTATTTTTAGCACAATACGTCTACCTTCTATTTTATACTTAGATATATAATGCGAATTTTGTTGGAAAATATCAAAACGATTACCAGGAGGCTGGATATCCTCATCTCCTTCCACATCGACTTCTTGCTAATTCATGTCATCCTCTGTTTCACTTCTCTCCTCCGCCTCCTCCTCATCATCCTCCTTCGCCTCCTCCTCACTGGACTGAGTATCCTCTTGTTTGTGGTCAGAATCATCATCATCATCATCATCATCATCATGATTGTTGCTGTTTGAATTTTCCATTCTTCCTTGTCCTCTAACAACTTGAATAGAAAAATCACTTTCATCGGCCTCGTAGTCCTGCGATTCTGCAGAACCTACTGGTGTTTGAAGATGTTGTAGATAAGGGAAAAATGGATGTAGAAGAAGAACAAGATGAATCGTTAGAGTGATTATTTTCTGAAAAATTTATTGAATACAAAATATATGAATACTCTATTTTACACTTTCTTATTTTTAAATTATTCTTCCGGTGGTCCTGAAAAACTCTGACCCATGCGCTTAATCACATCAGGTAGATTATCAGTGTCTAACAGTACAGAATTTTCATTATCTTTGCACGCATCGAAAAACCAACGTATTTCTCGTGCTCTTCGAACATACATGATGCGCATAATATCTTGTTTCAAAGACCTTGGATACTTAGAAAATCCTTCGAGACCACGCCGAATAACTTAAATAATATTTGAAAAATAAGATTAATTTTTAAGAAAGTGTTGTAAAATTTAAAATACAACCATTAGACTACGTCATTTATTTGCGATTCTACTGGATTCTCCCTTGAATTATAAAAAAAATGCTGCGGTGACCCATTCCTCAGCGCTTCGCGCTGTACCTCATTTCCTCGCGCTTGCGACTCGGTCTGGCCAAAAAATCAAGAATTTGCTGACGTCTTTTGACACATGGATGTTGCGCATATTCAATAATATTTGTGCTCTCATCAGCTGCACGCTCCATCAAGCATTGTAAAATATTATTAGCAGCTGTTGTTGGTTCTCGGCACGTGGCTAAAAGGTGCTCAACATTAGACATACGCTGAAGATCTTCATTTACAGGTGGATCTTGAGCCTCTAGCTCTCTTTCGCCGCCATCGCCACTCGCCGCCCCTTCATTCGCCTGGAGATGTTCCGGTGCTGCTACTGCTTGCGACGCATCATGAGCACCCGCCACTACATCTAGTGTAGGCCGTAATTCGAGTAGCGCTGCTGCCGCTTGCCGACGCACATCATCGGACTCTTCTCTCGATGTATAAAAATACGCATGCGCCTCCTCCGCTGCTTCTCTCGTTCTGGCTTCGTTCTCAGCATCCTCCGCCTGCATCTCCTCTTCTTCTTCATACGATGACGTAGCTTCAGAACTTGATGTATGTTCATCATCATCTTCATCGGTGCTTATGTCAGCTAATAAATTCTCTAACGCTGAAATGTAAACAAATTTTATGTTAATATACATCGCTTACTGTTTATTAATTTGATAAACATTAAACGTATTCAAAGATACTGATGTATACTACATGTGTTACAAAAGCATTGTTGCGGTATATAACAACTGTATATTCTCCGATTTTATAAATTGGTGCTATGAGACAGTTGTGTATCGAGTGCTATATAATATGACCAATGTAAGAAGCTAATCTCTCTCGCGCGCGCGCGGTAGCAGGAGACTTGAAAACAACAGACGCCCCTGCGACACTCAGCAGTATGCGTAGCAGACGACGTTATCTACAGCAGGATTGGATGACACATCAACCGTGGATGTGTGTACGCGGCACGCGCCCGCGCTCGCGCTCGCATGTGTGTATGAATGAAACAGAGATTGTAGTAACGTAGTAAGTAACAGCTGACGACACTTTCAACTGTCGTACCATTTACATCGTTACCGTATATAAGGACTGTTTGTTATTTTACTAATGATAAGGATATGTCGCCAACATGAGAGAAAATATAATTTAATAAAAACCGCTGCCAGTCATTGGCACTTAGCTTCCTCCTATTCTGCTAGTGGAAGATAATTACATGGGACAATCAACTCATTCTTTGATTTAATATTCGCTACTATTCGATACTAAAGGATAGGTTAGGAGACACTTGTAAGGGAGGGTATCAGCGGGAGTGGGGGTTAAGGTGGATATCAAAAGGATAGAGGCTCCGTGAACTCCTAAAATAACTTACATATATCGTAATAAAAAAAAACCGCTGCCAAGTCATTGGCACTTAGCTTCCTCCTATTCTGCTAGTGTGAAGATAATTACATGGGACAATCAACTCATTCTTTAATTTAAATATTCGCTACTATTCGATACTAAAGGATAGGTTTATCGAATTCAGAATCAGAAAACATATATGCACGTCCAATCCTTATTACGATCGATCACGTAGTTCCAGAATTATAACAGTATTACGTTACGCAACGCATGCAGCGCACGGCACGCACACACACCACACACAGCCATTCCGCACGGACATTTTCTAAAAACGTGATGATTCGTACTCCAAACACCTCCAAATGTCGCCTTTCCACGAAGTATTAGCAAAATGAAATTTTACTATTACAAGCTTCCTCTTGACGGGGAGGAAGCCAAAATGTACTCACCATTATTTTCTTCGAATGCAGTCATCAGATGCGTTAGCACTGGAAGATGCGCAATATTCTGTTGCATACAAAATTCTGCTGCGCATCGTACAGCTAAATTACATTTTTTTAAAATGAATCGGTGAAGCTGTGCAATTTTTCGTGGCCCACAGCATCGTAAGAGTCGTGAAAACTCGCGAACTAGTTGACACGCCACCATGCGGTTCACACGTAGGTGCCAGGATTTTGTACACCTGCGTCGAATGGCACTGCACGCTTGAAGATTACCGGCGACGCGTAGCAATACACCGCGAAAAGAGTCCTCGGCTGCGTTGTACATGTTTGCGAGCTCTTGATTAGATGCAACTACTCTCATGACTACTGAGCTCATGGGGTCAGCGCAGGGTTTATATAGTGCGAGAAAAGATCTTTTTAGTGGGGGATATACACTCACACTGCTCTATATATCGCGAAAAATTAACATCCTGTGATAAGTTTTGTCTTAGCGTTATCATTACCGAGTATAAAATCAGGCCTAGCGTCTCTTACACGTTAAGAGAATCGTCTAGTTCATGGGTATTATATTACCTTTGCTTTCGTCCAAGATGCAACACAATCTGAAATGACGATACCACCGACGAATCTCGTACAATACAAGGCGGCGAAAATCAATGCTCCGTCTCATACGTCTAAAATAAATCATGTTTAATAGTATCCGACATCCTGTGCAAGTGATAACCAGACCGATTCTCTCACGTACGGTATGAAACGTACGGTTCTGAGAATCCACGTGCTAATTACTTTTGAGATTACAGCTCTGGAGCGACGTATTGTCACAGTGATCCAATTTCGTTGCGGAGGTATCAACTGTAAAGACTCATGCTGACGTGAGGGTATTAAAAATATCAAGTTCACGCACAGAGCAGTCAAGAGTCAAAGATTATGCTCTCTCTTACGCTCGTAAAAAGTATCTTGTATCAGTCAAGCATCGAGCAGTATCAGCCACGTGTAGTTGTTTTGTCACAACTGCATAGGTATCGTCTGCTAAGACTCATGGCTACAAGTGGGTATTAAAAAATATCAACATCCTGTGAAAAGCACTCGAGAGCCAAAACTTACGCTCTCTCGCGCTCGTAAAAAAAAGTATCCAGTGTCCGTCAAGCATCTCGCTGCATAACGCGTCAAACAGTTCGTTAGAGTATCGGGTGTACGAGCACACGTGCGCTATCGAAAATTTATCGGTATAAGTGTAAATTTTTCTCCTTCCTTTTTCTTCTTCTAAGCCCTACAGATGATCGCTTGGCCTACAGTCGTCAGTTCCAAGACGTTCGTTCTGCTGGAAAGATGTCAGTGCAGAGTAATATCATTCGAAAACTAGAGGAGAAATGCTCTCTTCTTAAAGCTCGCATGGAACGCGCGTCGCGGCTGATCCAACAGCACCGCGACACGTACGACGAGCTTTACGAAGAGAGTGAAGAAGTAAAACGATCAATAGAGGTGTTGCAAGGCCCAACTATTGTCGTACCTGTCGCCAACTTCATCCCCAAGATCGGGGATGTGTGCACCTTGTGTAGCCGGACCATGAAGCGGATGACGATCCGGACACAGTGGACCTGCTGCACCCACTGCACGGCGCTACGCTGCACAACGTGCAGCAGGAAGGAACTGTGGTGCTGCAGCCCACAGCTTCCGAAGAACGAGAAGTTTGAGGCTCCCGTGGAACAGGTGCGGACAGAGGAGGTGGTGATTGCTGAGGGGATAGTGTACAGTGTGTGAACGCGTAAGTTTTTATTATTGATTATGTGCGTGTGTATGAGTGTGTGCGTGTGTGTGTGTGTGTGTGTGTGTGTGTGTGTGTGTGTGTGTGTGTGTGAGCGTATTCATGGGAGAGAGAGAGCTAGTGTGTGTGTGTGTATGTCTGTGTGTGTGTGTGTGTGTGTGTGTGCGTGTGAGTGTGTGCGCGTGTGTGAGCGTATTCATGGGAGAGAGAGAGAGAGAGAGAGAGAGAGAGAGAGAGAGAGATGATATAGTGAAAGAGAGCGTGCGCGTGGGAGAGAGAGAGAGAGAGAGAGATTAGATTAGATTAGATTAAATTGTCTTTATTACTGTACATTATGTTGTACAAATTAAATATATCAAAATGATAATAAATAAGTATGTATGTGTAGTAGAGAGAGAGAGACAGAGCGTGAGAGAGATGGTATAGTGAAAGAGAGCGTGCGCGTGAGAGAGAGAGAAAGGAAGAGCGTATGCGTGAGAGAAGGAGCGAGCGAGCGTGTGCGTGAGAGAGAGAGAGAGACAGAGCGTGAAAAAGAGAGCGGGCGCGCGGGAGCGAGAGAGAGATATAGCGTACGCGCGAGAGAAAGAGAGCGAGCGAACGTGTGCGTGAAAGAGAGGGACAGAGCATGTGTGTGTGTGTGTGTGAGGGGCAGCTTGTGTGTAGAAGAGAGACAGAGCGTAAAAAGAGAGAGCGAGCGTGTGCATGGAAGAGTGACGGAGCGCGTGCGTAAGAGAGAGGGAGAGAGCGCGCGCAAAGTGACAAAGATTGCGCGTAAGATAAGAAGCTGGATAGTGACACTGCATTGCAGGTGTTTGTGTGCGTACGTGTACGTATGTGTACACATGTATTTGTTTGTATGTGTGTGTGTGTGTGTGTGTGTGTGTGTGTGCAAAAGTGTACGTTTGTGTACACAGGTGTGTAACAATAAAACATTATAACTATTTTTTTATAATAAATGATTATTTTATAATACAATGTAAATTTTGTTTACTAAGTCGGTATGGCTATGCACAACAAATGATGTCATTACCGGTATCTTCTTATCTTATCACGTAAACAAACAATTAAGATAAGATATTATGTTCATACATACAAGTAATTAAGATTATTTTTATTATTATTTGTTTACAAGTAATACAGATAATGTTAATTACTTGTTTATATAAACATGATACCTTACCTTATCTTATCTTAATGGTTTGTTTACATGATAAGATAAGAAGGCGTCAGTGATGACGTCATTTGTTGTGTCTCGCCATAACTGTCTATATACTACTANATCTTAATGGTTTGTTTACATGATAAGATAAGAAGGCGACAGTGATGACGTCATTTGTTATGTCTCCCCATAACGGCTTACTTACTACTGTTACGTTTGATTTGGGAATTTCTCTACTTTTGTAAAGAAACTTTTACTCGCCAATATTTTACCTTTTAGAAAGGTTTTTTTAAGCAGATTTCATCACTTTTATAGAGATTATATAGAGATTATACATGTCTTACATTATACGGTATCAACAGTAAAAATATTTAATACTCAAGATTATTCCCGGTGACGACGTTGATACTGTCCACCCTGGGCACCAGGTACCTCGGAGACCGTTGCCGTCGCGATATTCGTCTTCAGCGACCTCAAAAACCCCCAAGTAACGAGTTTCGACTAATTATGTTACAAATTTCCATAAAACTCCAGGAGACGACGTTGATACTGTCCACCCAGGGCACCAGGTACCTCAGAGACCGTTGCCGCGCCGTCGCGATATTCGTGTTCAGCAACCCCAAAAACTCCTGAGTAGCAAGACTGGACTCATTTGCATCAATATTTACCGAAATGTAAATTTTTTATTTATTGCTTTTTCGCAACGCACTTCTAAAATGCATATTTTTTTTTTGCAAAAATGCATTTTTTCAAAAATAATTGATAAACTTAGTTCTGTCACGGATTCAAGCTATTGAAAGCCGAGGACAGTTCGCGCCGCTGACGACACGCTCCTCAAAACGGTCGGCGAGCGCGGGAGCCGAGAGGCTCTTGCGCGCAAAAGTGTAGGGTATGCACTTTTGGGCGTGAGACCGCTCCGCGTCGTGCATCTTCACGACGCAGGAGCGGGCAGTTAATCCGCAGAGCGGGTGAGAGATTAGTCAGTCGCACCGAGACCGCGACCAGGGAAGGAGCTCCCTATACGCAACGCAATAAAGCATCATACCAAAAAGTAGCCTCTACCTCCAGATCAATCCACACCTTCCACCGTTACACCTGGCATCCCTCGGGGAGTCTGGACGCGACGCGAGGCGCAATTAACAACATCTTGGAAAGCCGCTGCAATTTTCCGCAAAAAATTTTTTTTTTCGGAAACATCAGATTTTGAATTACTGCCGATCATCAAACCAACATCAAAAAAATTCAAGAACAGAAAAACAGCAGTTTCTCGATCGAGCCAACATCAAAAAAATGCAAGAACAGAAAAGCAGCAGTTTCTCGATCGAGCTGACATAAAAAAAACTTTCAAGAACCGATAAACAGCAGTTTCTCGATCGAGCCAACATCAAGAAATTCAAGAACAGAAAAACAACAGTTTCTCGACCAACCAAAAAGCAAAAGCAGTAAGGGTGTGTCTCGACCCTGCCACCAACGCCCGCCTGGGTGCAACGACGCCGATCTCGGCCAACTAAGCCCGCCTGGGCCACCGAGCAGCAGAGCAGTCAGCACGCACAGCGCAGACACCGACGCGGACCAGCCGTCGGTACGTGCGAGCAGCAGCCTGCAGTCCATATTCATCAGGGTCTTGAGAAGCTCATCATGCGGGCGGTCGGTCTACTCGTCATAATGTAAGTCCCCTCATATTTTTCTTCTTGGCTTGGCTTTCCTGCGGTGTGCGAACCGCATCACACTGCGCCGAATTTTAGTAGAAATTGGCGTTAAAGCGACTAAAATCAGTGCGCGTGGCGTAGTCAGCAAAAATGTTCCCGGCAAGTGTATTAGAAACCGCGAAAAACGAATTAAAACCTACCGGAACAGTGCCTAAGGTAAAATCACCTTGCCCCCGTTCTGACATAGAAAAGGAGCGAGGAGGTACCGCGAAAGCTTCGAGAAAAGCGCGTACAGTGTTCAAAATCACCAGCAAAATGACACCGCGTTCGCGTAGAGCGATAGGTCGCACCTTTAGCGATACTAAACTAATTTCCAGCAGCTCTAGCGAGGGGCAAAAGTGCACAGCTCGGTTGGCTGATGACTGGGAGCAAAGTCAAAAGAAGCTACTATCGCTCTACGGCAAAACGCCCATGCGGGCCTATGGTTCAAAAGCATCAATCGACGAGTCTCGCGAGTTGAGCGGCACCGCGCTGCCGCCGGCCGTCGAACCGGTAAAAGAAGGACTAGTAATAGTGCAAAAGCCGGCCGAACAGCGCGTTAGAGCGGTCGATACGGTTAGTATGACGAGTCTAGAGCAAAGACTATCAGGCTTAGAAATGGGAACGGACAACGCGCCGAAAAATCTATGGGGTTCCGCCGGAGAACCGCTAAATATTCCGGAACGCGTGGAAATCGATGCGAGGTGCCAAGCAGGTGTGTCGAACCTGTTAAATATCGCAGGAGTAGCGCGAAAGACTCCGGGCGCCGCTGGTACGAGCGGCGAAGCGCCTCCGATACGCGTAGGTAATACTTCCAGCTTCAACTTGTTGCAAAACGCTGCCCCTGCAGTCGCAGAACGGACTGCACCTCTCGTTGACGATTTACCGCATATTGAGGGCTATATTAGCGAAGCTAGGGCCAGAGCCTGGATTCGCGAAGAAATCGCGGCGCAAAGCAAAGCGGGTAGCAGGAGGCAATCAATTAGCAGCGCGAGATCCAGCGCTACGCGCGCCTCTAGCCACCGCTTTGAGTTGCCCGATAAAATCACAGCCGCGAACACTTTAAATGTACGCACCGGTCACGAGGCAGCTCTAACTAACAAAAACGAATCTTTCGCGATTTTGGGGGGAAATTCTAGTACACAAAAGCTGCACCGTTTCAACGAGCAGATCGTTTGCTCAGCGAACACGGGCAATCGGTCAGCGGCTTCAAAAAAAGTATCCCCGATAAAAGCATCTTGCTGCTCAAGCCAGAGTGACGCGAGCGCTGAAAGTTCACCCCAAATACTGCGTTCACCCCAGCATAATAAACCGGCGAGAAAAGCCGATCATCTACTTTGCACAAATGTTCGTCAAAGCCGAGCATATAATAGCACTTCTAGCAGCAGCTCCAGTTCAGCAATCGAAAGCGGCTTAACGCGCAGAAGCTGCCACTCAGTAAAATCACGTTCGGGCCGCGAGAATTACGAGTCGTCCGACAGGCACAGCAGAATACGCAGAAGCAAAGTTAAGTCAATCGCGCGTAAACGGGCGTGCCGCTGTAGCAGAAACGAGTGCTATAATCGCGAAAAAATAAACTCTCTGGATAAACCTAAAGACATTAAATTGAAACACGAAGTGGTTAAGATTTGCGATAAATGCTGTACCGCCGAGAGCAAAAATGGCGAGCGTCGTAAAAAAGACAGCAGTGATCGCAGCGCGAACCCTGCTGAGGAAAATAAGCAGCGTGGCAACAGTAAACGTAGTTCCAGCGTGCATCGAATCTGGCGGCCGCCGTCGGACGACGATTTCTACGACGAGTCGGATGAGTCGGACGACGAGCCTGCGGAGATCCTTGAGCCTCGCTATCTCGAAACGAGCCCAGTTATGCAAAATAAAAATCTCGGGAGCGCAACTGTTAGGCGTATGACGTTCCACCAAGCGGTCAATTATATTCCATATTTTGACGGGGATCCAGATAGCCTAAATTTATTTTGCAACGCGGTGCGGGAAGTTCTGGTAACATACGGTCCGGAGCACGAACGTTTCCTGTTATTACACATTGCGAATCGGCTAAAGGGCAAGGCTACGGAAGGCTACCGGGCTCGTACAGCTAGCTATAGCTCGGTCGAAGCACTCCTACGCGATTTAACTTTGCATTATGCCAATATCGGAATTGCCGATCAAATTCATAACGAAATTCGCACAGTTGAGCAAAAATCAGGAGAATCCGCTGGTGAATATGGATTACGGGTCGGCAAGCTGTATAATCGACTACGCACGATTGTCGGGTCGGCGCCGGATCTATCGGTCGCGGATAGAGATTCGAGGTTGCGCCAGGCGGAACAGGATGTGCTTGAACAATTTCTTTTTGGCCTAAAAACGCCGCTCGACCACCTGGTCCGCAGCAAGCAACCCAAAAATCTAGACGTGGCTATAAGATTCGCGATAGAATTCGAAGGAAAGCGTAGCGGGAGAATAGCTACATTCAACTCAAGCCCCAGTGTAAAACCAGCGGCTCAAGTGCGTTTGGCGACTGCTACGGAAAGTAAACCGGTTGAAACGTCCGCCGATAGCCCGTCAAATCCTGGCTCAGCAGCTCCGGCGAATCAGAGTGCGGAAGACAAGTATTGCAATTATTGCAACTCAAATACCCACACGCTCACAGAATGCCGCACCCTGATTAGCCATGCGGCCAAAAAGATAATCAAGCGCCCGCATTTCACTCGAGCTGCCGGTGCCCGGCGCAGGCGAAACGACGGGGGCAACGCGGACGAAAATCAGAATAGGAATGATAATAA
>CM053172.1:13391674-13466272 GCA_012977825.3 Pteromalus puparum | reverse complement strand
TGGATCCAAATCGCCCTTAAATAGGTGACAAAACACCCTTTTTCGTATATTAGAATACCCCTATATTTTTTCCATAGGCGAGTAGAATTATGCTTCGTTTTTTCGACGCTGATCGAAATCGACTGTTCGAAATAGTACGCTGGCTTATCCTAAAATCGACCTCAGAATGTTAAGTATTTAATATGTGTTTTTCATATGCTATGAGTTATAATTATTTTTTGTTACACAATCATTATAATTATTTTGAGCAGATGATCATTAATATTTGACGGAATCGTTGTTGTACAAAGATTTGTTAAAATGTATAATCTTATTATTCCAATCATTTATAATACAGAAAATTAATCCGATCACATAATTACGCGCTACATTCTTGTTGATTTTCCTTCAAGGGTTAATCATGATATCGGACAAATGGTTGTTGTGTTTTATGACTCAAATATATCAAATATGTAGTGTTTTTATCATTATCACTTTAGCAAATGTATGCTATGGGAGTTCTCCAATTACGATTTCATTTGTTGATTACATTTTCTTCGGATTTGGAATTTATTAATTAGTATAATTCTTTCGGATGAAAAAATCTGTGCTAATTCGCACGTCTTCGATGGCAGAAAACGTAGCTCCCCAATTTTTCACTAAGTCGAAAATTATTTCTTTTTATTCCGGCTGCCTCAGCACTTTTAGATCTTCAAAATTGTCAAGTCCATAATTTTTTTAATAAATAAAACGGTAACGAACCCTTATTCGAATTGTTTTTCTTAATAAGATCTTGCAATTTTTTAGTGATGTGTTTCATACTTTTTTTGGCGCTAATAACTCGGTCAGTCCTTGTGGTTTCTTGCAGGACTTTACAAACAGAATTTAATGATGAACGAACGTGTCGATAGAAATGGTTTTTTTTTTAAGCATTGAAGCATTATCATGCCAATAACACCAGTGTTGCTTCTATATTAGAGCCTTTCGACATGCCACAACTGATGTGCTTGTGTGGAAGCTAAACACTTCTGTTAATTTTCTTGTCAGATTGCAAGTGGTATTCATTTTTTTTCTACTAATCACATGTGTCACATTGTTATATTACATGCCATTTCTTCCTGTTCTGTGCCTCTGTTTTAGTAACGAGTTTCTGTCTATTCTCTTTGTTTAGTTTAGATTAAGTTTATTCTAGTTTAGAAAGAGTTGTTTGTTGGTTGCTCCGTAATTCTGAATGGCTCCTCCTTGTGAGGGTTCATATAATATACTATCGTGTTCTAAATAAAGGCTCTTTGGCTGTGTAATTGTCGACAAGCTCAAGCGAGAACGTAATTTTGCCTCAAGATTTCCGAAAATTCATTAAGCACGTAGAACCTGCGGGCCGCAGTTTACGTAGCTCGAAAGCTTCACAAAGCCAAAAATCATGCAAGCTGCCTGAGTCGAGTGATTCAAGCGATAGTGTTTCAGATAAGCTTATTGCGCCGTCCGGCGAAGCGCGAGAAAATTCCGAGCCGCTACAAACGTTCAGCTTTAATAAATTCCCATCGTTAGGAAGCAACACATCACTGAATTCGTTGCTGGAAAAAATTAATCGGATCCGACGGAACGCGACGTCGCCGTGGAGTTATCTCGAGCCACAGCGTGCGAAAGTCCGGTGGCGATGCTAGAAAATTCCACGAAGCAAGAAAAGTCCGGAGCTCGCGAAGCAAGGGGCGAGAAAAAGAAACTTGATGTCGACGCGTTATCTCCGAACTTACTAGCAGTCTGGCCGTGGTCCGGCACGAGTCGCAAAGCGAAGCTAGCCGTGGATTTCGAGAAGCGAGAGATTAAGGGAAAAGAAGGCCTACGATGCGAAATTTATGAGCGAGAATCATCCGTCGCCGCGAAATCCGAGTTTACTAAGAACCAGCGTAAACCGCGAAAGTAGTATATGGGCCCGTATGGAGGGACTGGGCGTGGCCTAAGTGGGGAGGGGATACAGTAGCCGGTGTTTATGTAAACAGTAGCACTTGTTTATGTAAACAGTAGCTAATTAGGGCAATAAACACGATTTATGACCCCTAATTATGTAAACAGTAGTTAATTGTTGTAAACAGTAGTTAAGTAGGTCAATTAGCATGATTAATGACCGCTACTGTATAAACAACCGATAAAAAAGTGTGTCATCGCTAGGGTGCATGTTGCGTGACCTACTTTCAATTGTTTAAATAAATAAATTATTATTTAAATAATTACATTTCGCCGCCTGCCACGCTGACCTCTATATATGGGAGCAAGGGTTCAAGTGGCATAATTTATGCGTACTAAATATTTCTTAATAAACTATTATAGGTTCATGTATCTGCTCTATACAAGCCTCGAGGTTCCCTCCCCCTTTTACGCCATACCAGCCCCAGAGCTCTCGGCGCGCGTGCCAACGACTCTCTCCCCCAACCACTTTACGCTATACCACCCCCAGCCTCTCTCACTCTCTCTCTTCTCTCTCTCTCTCTCTCTCCTTCTCTCCTCTCCATTCTACACTCACGACGGCGCCGAACTCGCCTTTCGCATAACGCGCTTAGCTTTTCGGCTGGCTAGCTTCCCCACCGCTTTACGCTTTATACCAGCCGCGGAGCTCTTTAGCGCGTGCCGCGTCCGCTCTCTCTCGTCTCTCTCTCTCTCTCTCGTCTTCTCTTCGCTACTCTTATCCTATTTAGTCCTCCGCTAATCTTAGCCGTATTTTACACTTCCACGTCGCCCTCCGTCCAGTGAGGTTGTGAAGTGTCCTTCTTAGACATCCCCCCTTCGCCTACAGAGACGCTGAGTGGAAATCATTCTTCACAATAGCGCCTCTCATATCTCTGGAATTCGCCTACCATCTCTACTTACCGTTCATAACCAATAGTGTCAACTTCTTATTTCAAAACGCAGGCTATTGACAATACTTTCCGCTCAAGAAGAAACGGGTTAGAAACAACTAAATTCGCAACATTCTCTCAAACACCTTCAAAAACAATAGTATACTATCACCACAACACCCTCATTCATAAACTTTTCGCTATCTCTATCTCACCACCGATTTACTTAAACATACTTCAATATCATCTATGCGCTCAAACCTGTATTATTAATTGTAATATTTTCTATAATACTATTTGTACACGATAACTGACAGTAATAAAACATAAATCTACATCTAAAAGCTCTCTCTCTCTACTCTCTCTCTCTCTCTCTCTCTCGTCTCTCTCTCTCTCTTTCTCTCTCTCTCTTCTCTCCTCTCTCTCTCTCTCTTTCTCTTCTATGCCATAAGCGAGTCCTCTTACAGTCTTTCGAGCCGAGGCTCCCCCCTTTAGCTCTATAACGCGCGCCGCGAACCCGCCTTGCCGATGACCGCGGATTTATTCCACCGACCAGCCTTTCTCTTTCTCTCGTCCCTCAAGGAGCGCCGTCTGACCTCGTCGTTCGTATACCTTGTGAGCTTTATTCCGCCCTAGCGTGACTCTATCCTGCTCGTGCTCGTAAATAGTGTGTTCTACCGATTTATATGGTGGCCCTGAAAAGGGCGCCGATTGCTTTTCATATATTGATGGGCTACTTACACGGTGCCGCAAAGCCTCCTCTAATTTGGCTTTGGAGGTTATTGATGGGAGTGGCGTTTTTCGTACAAAAGAAAAAAGTTTTTTATACATTTTAATATTTATTCAATAAAGTAAAAAAAGCATAGTGCATTACATGTATTATATTGTGTGTATATTGTGTGTTGATGTGTTGCGCACGCAGAGACACTATAGTAAGGTTTTGATAATAAAAGAAACATATTTTGGAATTACAAACTATGTTATAAAAAACAAACTTGATACAGTGACACAACGTCTTACAAATCTTTTAGCAATTCTGGGTAGACCAAACGAATATATTTTGAGTGTTCGTCAAAACTATATCTAAAACATCGTGCTACAGTGGCAAATGTTAAGTTTGTTTAACTAATTCGGTCCAATGCTAGTTTATGAAGCGCGTAATATTGTTTTGAATGAGTTTACATTTTTTAGGAGTTCGCGAGCTTTTCAGCATTCTCTCGCATCATCATAGTGCTTTTCATTATATTCTAAAATATAATTCTACAGCGCCGATATACCAGTCCCCGAAAGTTCTCGCTAGCAGTTTAAACGTAAAATCAATCACTCTTTTACCTGTTTTAAACGATGAACGTTTGCTGCTGCTATACTTACGTTCGGAGGGCTCTCGTATCTTTTTTGGCTTCTTGTCAAACTGGCGCTCGGCTGTTGGGCTGCTGCGTCTCCTCGATGAAAAGGCTGCTGGGCGTTGTGGGTTGACTTTTTCAGCTGGTGTGATTGCTGCTGTTTGGCCCTCCGTCGATGGCGATCGCCTTGCCTCCGAAGGCAGTTTGTAATGTCAGACTCGTGGTTGGAAGGAGGATCTTTGTGGTATTTTCCAATAATCCTGGTTAGAACGGGAAGGCGGTTGTTTCAGATAGCCTCCATAGCCTCCAGTCGTCCGATGATCACTCCCAGCTTTGTTTGCACGAGGGCGTCACATACTTGGCTGACGATCCGTATGGCGCAAACTTTTTAGCACGCTCTGTAGTATGCCACTGGTTGATACTCCAGGGCCGTATCAATCGCGTTGCAGTGGTATTTGTTGTAGCGCGCGTAAGTCGTCGGCACAGCAAGGTTGCAGGTAATCGGTTTGATTCTTCTCAACAGCTGATGCTGTTGATGTTTTGCTGCTGCTGGATGACGACGACGACGACGAATCCTTTGGTGCGATGTACATTACACAGGTCTACTAGGCGAGAGCAGTTTGTTCGACTGATGGCTGTGTGACTGCCTCCCCGACTTCTCTTATAAAGCGCTGAGCGACAAAGAGCGTCAACGGTTCTTTGAGCGCAACACCAGTCACAGTCTGAGAAACGGATGTTATGGTGTTTACATTCCATAGAGAGAGTCTGGTAAAAATTAAAAAGGCACGTTTCATCTGATATCGATAGAGGCTGTATTGTTGAACGTGCCGAGACACGTACGCGTTTACGGTCACTTAATATGTTTGTATAAAATTCCTAGATAACGAGCTTAAATATCCGCTCTTAGATGTGCAGATCTGATTACAGAGACCACGTCCTGTGGAACTCGTGCCTGGGAATGCGTTGACTCGATGATGATGACGACAATGACGTTGGCGATGACGTAATGTTTTATTTTTCACTCTTTTCATGAGACTCCGATAAAACTTAACGGCTAATGCGTCGTTTTTGACAAAATCTGATGAAAAAAGACGTAGATATTTTCGTAGAGATATTCCACTACACATATGGTAGAGAAACATAATGCAGTGCTCGTCACATACTTGAGAGTCGATGCTTTGCACTTGTTTTTTGTTCCACTCGTTGTTTTCGCGCACAGTTTCCACGGAGTCGATCGAGATGGTACGGTGATACGGGTGCAACTCCGTAGCTGTCAAAGTAAATTCCGTATCCATTTTTAGCGATATAGATGGCAACCCAGTGTGATCCTGGCTGATCGGATGTGTCGAGATTAGTTACTATAGCTGTCGGTGTGGATAATAATTTTGGAATGTGGTTAGCCGCGTGAACTCCTACTGAATCGGCTTTCAATTCTCCGATAGCTGTGATTATCTGTCGTGTATTCATGTTGACGGTGCATCTACGTAGTCTGGTTCGTCTTCGTTTTCCTCGTCATCGGTTTTTGTTTCATCGTCTTTCGTTTGAATTCCATCAACAACGTCGCGGCAACGAAATTTGGTAGTGTGGTATCGCTGTAACTGATGCTGATCGTGCTCTAGTAAAGACTGATACATTGCCTGACTATTTATATCGTACGGATCGGTTCGGTGATGTCCGGCAACGAGTGAGTGTATCCATCTTCTAATCTGATAGGCTCGACGCATTGCACAACAAAAAGCTGGTTTATCTTCGAATTTCTTGATGCCATGGCTGATGCACACCAGGACGTTCGGGAATAGCAGTGCGAGTTGTCGAAACGAGGGTGCGTTGTATTCTTCTATATTAATGATTCTTCGCGACACTACTTTTTCCAAAAAATTGGCTTTTTCTTTTCCGCTCACGTATATACGGCGAGCGTTCTTTACGAAGGTGCAGAGATTACGGCGAAGATTCTTGAGCGAAATGTCTCCATCGTGCCACTCCAGTCCGTGTACTTCGAGAGTGCGATGATTATTTGTCTGCTGCATGTCCGTGGGTAATTCGACAAAACTGCACGGTGCGCGAATAATCCAATGACCTATTATACGACTCTGAAGAGATAAAATGGCCACTTCCTTGGGAATAAATTTTTTATTTAAATCCCGAAAGCCTTGAATATCGATCACGTAGTCGGTCATGGTGAAGCACTTGTCTGCGTGTGTACACGTTCGGTAGCCGATTCGAGAGAGACTAACTGCCGACTATTGATATGCTCGACTTATGAAGCGAATCAAGAGAGTTTTTTTTTTGTAGGCGCTGCGATCGCGTGTGCGTGCGCATCAGGCGCTAAAATCCGTTACAATTTGACGGTTAGAGTCAATTTCCAAAACGTTGTCGTACTCGGCGTAAACGATACAATTGATCGCTGTAAGAAGAGCCGTCTCAAATCTCACTTCTATGCGTATGCTACCCGAGCGCACGAGATTCCAATGCGAAGCACAGTGTGCCGATAAGTCGGGTGTGAGATCGAAAGCCGTCAAAAAATTGTTTTTGTAATAGTTGTAGCGACTGATACCGAAACCTTCGTTGAGAAAATGCACGCCTGTGCCTGTCAGCAGTGTCTGATAAGTGTCTATGTAAAGTTTATCGGTACCTGTGAAACGTGGCTGCAAAGGCTTGCTTGGAATTTGTACACCATCGACGTAAAGAGAAATATAATTTATAGAGAAGTTTTGAAAATTAAACGGATTCAACGCTCGGTTTCCATTGAATGCTTTGTTTTCCACAAAGCCCAAAATTATTCTTTTTGGCAGCTGACCGTGTATAACGTTGTCGATCGAATCGCCCAATATTCCCGAGTGAAGAGTAAACGACTTGACTTCGACTCTCGTAATGGGATATTTAGCCGTGGTTTTCGATAACGCTTGTGCATGTGCCAGTAAAACGCCCGGACTGATTTTTACTCTGCGGATTATGAGAGTTGCTTCTCTGATGCTGACTTTAAATTTTCCATCCGAGGTCGCATCCATTAGACAAAAAGCATCTTTGCTTCTAACTAAGCGCACGCGCATTTCTACACCGTTTATCAGCATTTTATCCTGATTAAAGAGATCGTGATGTAGGTGTCCAATCATGTCAAAGTAGCGGCGATTCTGTGTAAAATATCTACGGTTTTCCAGGCCTTTGTTTACGGGCATCGGAGCCGTCGCAGTGCTCACCGCGTTAGCTGGTGCATCAAAAGCAGCATGCGTGTCGTCATACCATAAACTCGCTGTAAGATGTGAGTCTTTAGCAGCCGGTGAATAATTGAGAAGCGTCTCGATGTACGCTCTGTAAGGATACGCGTTATTAGGCGGTGAAACAATTTTCTGATTGAAAAAAACATCAATCTGATTGAACATTGAATGCATGAAATTGTTGATCGGTCCTACTTTAGCGTCTTCGGTCGTTGCGGCAGTCTCGTCCGCGGGTACGATTTTAGCCTGCACATGAAGCATTGTGTGAGCCAGATCAAAGTAATGCTCGCTACCTGCCGGCACGACAAACTCCAAGGGGGCGTCGACATCGTCGCTGAGAGACGAGACAGGTTTATAATGTAGAAAGCTGCTGCTTTCGATGGATGTCTGGGTGGGTGGAAGCGTGAAAAGATCCAATTCGCTGGACATGCACTCCGACGAGTGAGAATGTAAAAATGCCATTTTTGCGTGTACTATATACGTCTAGGACCGAAAATATCCGTAACACTTCTCAAAGATTGCTGCTGCTGCTGCTGCTGCTGACTACTTCTCTTTTTAGGTCTCTTCTTTTTTCTCGTAGCGGTGACTCTCTTCTTCCTTCCTCGCGTCTGCTGTTTACGTCTTTTGCTAACGATATTACTCGATGCGTGTGTCTTTCTTGACTGACGTCTTCGCCGCACTGCGCGTGATTTATAACCAGAGCCCTTCATCATGTCTGCTATTTTTTCACCGGCTTTTCTTTTCAAATTTTTTCCAGACTCTTTGGCACGATATTTGAACGCCTGCTTAAAATTCGAGCCGTTGTTTGCAACGTCGTCCAAGACGTTGATTCCAGCGCGCACAGCCTCCTTTCCCACAGCTTTGGCACCGGACGCAATGTACGGGAGAATTTTGCGAAATAAACCTCCGAGCCATGCACCGACACCTCTACCGCGCTGATACGATGAACCGGAAAAAACGTGTCTCACTCCCCCACCTCCTACTTGCTCGTCGTAGTAAAGTATATAGTGACTCATCGTGTCATAGTTGTGCTCTCTCTCTCTCTCTCTCTCTCTCTCAATAGCGATTACGTTTAAAATGAAGCGTAACCGTCAACGTTCCATATTCGAATGGTATTCGCACTCCGTGCTGATCCCTTATATCTATGACAATCGAGCGAAAACTATGATGTAAAAGCGGAATGTAATGAGCAGGTGCAAAATGTCTCACGATATTGCTGCCGAATTTGTACTTTGCACTATCTACGGATACTATGCGCAGTAGGCTAGCTTGAGTGTCGCCTACAGTATGCGGTTCGCATATATCCGTGTACACGTAGAGCTGATCGGGTATAGCTCGAGATAGCGATGCCGGTCTGCTGCCTAATGCGACAACGCTGCCCATGGATGATGTGACAAAAGTGCCGTTTTTACGACGTGTCTCAGAATCTTCGAAGCCAAAAATACGACAAAGTTTTTCGTTGAACGTTGTAAAGTGTTGCTCCACGCAGCCACATTTACGCTGTAGCACGTAATAGCCCTTTTGAAAGGGTGCATCTTCGAGACGAAGATGATCGTGAAATGCTTTCGATTTATTTATTTCACTGGCTAGTTGTTCGATATTATTGTAAATTCCGTGTGGAAAAAAATGAATTTCCTGCTCAGCATTTTCTGCCTGTTTGAACGTGTAAAAGGCGTCAGATTCTTGAATGTGCGTGACAGTGCTCGGTACGTGAATTTCAACGAGCGCAACGGACCAATTTCCGTTGAGTCCGACCTCGCGCGAAAGCTGTGTTGTAAAGCAGCTCGTAGCGTTGTCGCTGTAGTACATCATGCTGCTGTTGCTAGGCAAAACTAGGTAAAAATCGTTGGCGTCCATTTTTAAATTTTTTGTACTTCTGACGCTTTGATCCACGAGTTGAATTTGTCCGGATAGCCAGCCCACTTGACGAACAGCTGCTTTCTCGAGCCACGACCCTTTGTACGAATTACACGCTCTATTTTGAATTGTTGAGCAGCATCCGACATACGTTGCGTGCCAACGTGTGCGAGTTCCTCCAGGTAGAAAAAGCCGTCAATCTCTTCGCCGTTCAAATCTTCCAGAATAAATGTCGGTAAATTCTGTCTATTGGAAATACGTTTAATCTTGAAAACTTCTTCGCTAAAGTTTTTCTCGTATCCCTTCTCGAAAGTATTTTTCGTGCGACTAATGCGTACGTAAGATCCGGGCTTGTATTTATTCATTACACCTGACGCCATCTTTTCGCGATATTTGTAAGTAGTTTGCAGCCGTGCTCTTTTTTCTAAATTTTCTCGCGCTTTCGCAGCGTTGTAGATGTTCACGTCGCATGGCCGCATCTTTGTACCGCTGTGACGCGTATGATTGTAAGCATCGATGATTTTCTGCACCACGTCGATGTAGCGTTGCGTATTATTGTGAGAAAAGTATCGCCACATTCGTTCGCGTATAGTACGGTTCAGCCTCTCGACTACAGCCGCCTTGATATCGGGATTTCGCACTGTACGGAATTTGATATCGTGTTTTTTTAAAAATTCTTGAAACGACGAGCCTACAAACTCTTTACCCTTATCGGATTGCAAGAGTATCGGGACGCGTCCCTCACTGCGTTCGAGTATTCGGCCAAAGGCTGCGGTAACGTTGGCGGTTGTCTTATCGCGTAGTGGCTCTATCCAGGCCTGTTTACTCAGTACATCCACTACTACCAACAGGTAGCAGTAGCCATCGTTGTGTTCTTTAATCGTGGTTAATTGAAGCAGATCGCACTCCCATACGTCGTCAATGTTGGTCACGTTGTAGCTTAAACGCGGAAATTTACGCTTAACAGGTCTGTGCAGCGTATAGGCATCTTGGTTGCTAAGCCACTCGTATATACGTTCCTTTTCCCGCTTGTCAGCCGCACTAAATAGTTTACCTTTTCGATTTACGCGCACGAGATTGCGCGCACCCGCGTAACCTGCCTCATGCGAGACATCGTAGTACTGCTTCTCGTACGACATGTCGTCAAAAATTGTCAAGACGTAGCCACTTGTTCTTTGCTTGTCTTCTCGTCAAAGCAGGTGATGCGGCAGCCGCTGATTTGTTTTCAGCGTCGTTAATTTCCATCAACGCGTCAATGCTCTCTTTACTAGGTAGTCGACGTTTCGCTGTATTACTCGGAGATGTCAAATTTTTACCGATTTTTAATATTTCTGGGTTTCCAATCAGGTTGATTGGTGCGTCGACCGTCTTGATGAATTTGGCGAAAGGAAAACGTCCTACAGGCACTTCCGATAGATCAACTGGTTTTTTCTTGCGTGCGACAACGTCGCTAATCAGCTCTATAATGTTGGAATCTTGTATGGGCTTGTCATCTATACTGACCCTGCCTGTGCTATCCCACTTGAGTCGATCGCCGGCAACTGTTTTCCAGTGTTTTAGCAGAAGGCGTGCTTTTTGAGCGTAACTTTTCGGCACACTGTCGAGTATAATTTCTTCAGTCATAGGCGCCGACGTAGCCTCTATTTCGTCGATATCACGCTCGTAATCGTGCTCGGCGGCGATACGTTCAGAATCTTTGAAAAACAGATATCGGCGCAGTATTTGTAAATAGTTTTGACATTTTTCACGCTCGTCAGTAAACTTATTCGAATGTAGAATCGCGTGCATCTCAGAATCGAGTCTAGATAGATTGTCGCCGCATGTTTGAACCGAGTTTTCACATGAATCGTTCACTGTTGTGGCTGCTGTTGCTGCTACTGCTGCTGCTGGTTGAACGTTTTGCATACGCGAGAACATATCTTCGGGCACGATAATCATTTTTCTCGCGCGATCCATTTTGTAGTCGTCACGACTAGTCTGCTGCTGCTGCTGCTGCTGCTGCTGCTCACTTGTTGTTAAAAAGCTTCGAGACGAGTGCTCCGATGATAGGTGCAAGTAGAATCGGTAAAAAAGCACCACCGTGCTGTAGCGTACTCGTAGCAGTACTCGTTTCTATTTCTGCCAGTCGTGAGTTTTCTTATTATTGCAATTTGTCAATTTTCTCAACACGTTTTTATGTTTTTTAAGTCGACGTTTATGCGCGTCTTTGATTTTGACTACACCTTGCAAGATTCAAAGCGCACTCGCAAATGCAACGTACGAGTCTCTTGTCGGCTGTGCGTAAAAGTGCTGTACGCTGTTGACCGTCCGCGTGACAAAGAGCGTTCAGTACGGCGACTCGTTTTCTATTGAAATGCTTACCCACGGGTATGCAACATCCAGCTCGTTTCGATGTTGTTGGCGCCATAGCTTCTCACCTACTGTCTAGTCGCAGACTCATGCATACGCTTTTTGTATTTATTAGCGAAATTTAGCGTATTTCGGCACGTACGCGTACTGAATTTTGTCGCTCGGAAATATACACGTGCGAACCCTATACTCATCCAGTGCTGCTTGAGTCAGATCGAGAAAAAGATAGGAATGAGGTCCGCGCGTAGCGTCTATGTATGCCTCCTGCAGGAACTTTGAATCTTCCGGATAGATTTGTCGTGCGAGGTGCTGAATCTGAGCTCTATCGCGTGGGTTTTTAAATATCACCAGATACTTTGAATTTAAACTTATGTCACGTTGCGATTTTCACTGGTGAAAAATATTCTGCGTCACTAGAAAAACCGATAAATTCAAATGAAGAGACGAGCGCGAAAACAAATCGAGAACTATATCGTTCGATGATTCACGCATCAGATCATCGAGAATTAGTAATTTTTTCTTCTCCGTATCCTCAGAATAATCGCTTCGCTGCGGTAGTCCTTCTCGAAACTCGATAGGTACAGCAGAGCTTCCGCCAACTTTGAATTCGGTTCGGTAAGCCTCCTGCCACTCGGTATAGTAGAGCAGCACTCTGTCGAAGCGAACATCGCACATCTGCAGCAGATGCTCGAGAAATTTCTTCAGGAACCAGCTTTTGCCAGCTCCTGTGGGTCCTGCTATGCACGCCGTGAATGGTTGCTTCCAACACGTATCCATGTTTTCAACTAAATAATTTTCTCCATCACGCGCTTTTTTATCAAATCTACAACCACGGGCGGCGGCGGCGGGCGCGCGCGCGGAATGAATGATACGCGTATACTCACGCGGGGCCGCGTATACGCGTATACAGTCGCGGGGCCGCATATACGCGTACATTTGCGGCACGATGATCAGCGTGTACCAGCGGCGCGATCGCGTGCGAGCCGTCTGTGCACGTATACTTGCGGCTCGTGTATAAGCGTGTATGTCCGCTCGGGGGCCGCTTATGGGCTAATACGAGCGGCCCTGCTGCTGCTGCTGCTGCTAATAAGCGTAATGAGAGGATAAAAAAGGAGAAGGATACGGTTCAATATAATCGAATAAATACAATATAAAACAATTTTGAGATCTATGTTTTTTTATTGAAAATTAGAGATAAACAAAACTTATTATTATTATTATATGTATATGCATAACCCACACACACACACACGAACACACACACACACACACACATATGTGCGTTCGCGCTCGCTGATTTTATTTACAATGAACTTACATGCTATATTTATTATACACTTAAAATCTAACTCAACTTTTATAACCATACGGGAGCGATAACCCGGCAGAAGCATACCTACGCTTTTTTAGAACTACACTACATGACTTGACCTCTTTGCGCGTGACAATGGTGTGGTCAGCAAGTCTTTTTATTGAATTAAACTTAAGATTAATACATTCATTCTCTTCATACTCATTAAAATAATTCTCAATCATACCCTTAATGCTAACATAATTTATTTCTAAGGAATTCGAGAAATTTAGCGAGATACCCTTGACTTTCATGTCTCGGATATCTCGCCAGTTTCCGAATTCACGGTTCTATAACCGTAGAATTTAGGGCCGCCAGAGAGGAAGTTGGTTATGTGAACCCCCTTGCCGAGCTCGTCGGTCATATCGCCGAGCAACGAACCTAGCGGGGGTGTATATTCTTGCGCATTTTCGCTGCACACAAAAATACACGAGTCCGTGTCGCAATACAACGCTCGCTTGCCGAGCTTCTCCAAATATGAGTATAGCTTCAAGCGGGCCAGAGCTGTCGTATAGGCCGCTATAACTACACTCGTATATGGAGTAGACTCGACAGCGTCGTCGATGTACTGCCAATTCGCGTACATAATGTCCTCGTTGACGAGCAGGAGACTCAAGACCTCCTTCTCCTCGGCTGTCAGAAGTTTAAGGAGGTCTTCGCGCTCCTTTATAATTACCGTCTGCTTTAGGTTACTCCTTTGTCCGAACTTGCCCCAAAAGGAGTTCAGACAAAGTTTCGCCACTGTGCGCAGGCCGGGATTTTTCGCGATATTGGCCTGCTCGAGCGCTATTCCCTCTTTTTCTCGATACTCGCGAACGTAGCGCGCTTTTGATTCGGCGTCTACGCACCATGCTGGAAAACCCGAAGCTTCTTGCTTCAATCGCAAAAATGTGTCGATGTAACCAGCAAAAAGCCCCCCTTCACCTGTGAGCGGATCGAACTCGGTCATGTTGTACTGCCATATTACGAAAATCTCGGTTATTCTATAACCGAGCTCGATGGCTTTCCGCAGTTCGTCCGCCACCCAAGTTCCGGTAAACTCGCGCTGGCTTGCATCCGCGTCGTGACAACAATCGCTCTGTCGCATCTCTTCGCAGCATGAACGACACAGTGCGAAGAGAAGCTTACCGTGCATTTTTATAGGTAAGAGAGGCTGGTACAAGTTTCTCGGCGGTAAAACCTTACACTTGACCAGACCGTCTACGACAGAGAAATCGTTTAGACTGTCTCCANTTGTCTCCAGTCAACTCCGTACACTCATCGCCTACGTAAATCTTCGGATGACTGAGCGGAAATCTGCCCCGCTTACAGATGTACGGATACAGCGAGCATATATCTGTATAGAGTATACGCTCGTCTTCCTTTGTATCGTAAACGTCGACAAAATTTTCGGTCCGCCCGCCGAAGAACGCAACGCGAGGATTGAGCGTAATTTTGGAGATCAGCGGATGCTCCGACACATATTTTGCGATTTCAGGGTTTTCGCGTTTGACCCGATCAAAAGCGCACTCCCATATTTCGCGAGTCTCGTAATTCAACGCCTGGAGCTTCGCGATCTTGGCGCGCGTACCTTCGAACAGGGCGTTGAAAGTACGCCCCCAAGCGTTCGGCTTATCGCGATTGTTTTTGAAACAGTCAGGGCAGCCGTGCGTATAGCAGCCCTGATATTCAAAAACAATTGGTTTTTCAGTTGGATTAGCAGCTGGTAAAAAGCCATCCACCAAAAATCCCCCGATAAGCCGATGTTCGCGCGCTCGCCCCGCGTGAATTATCTCGCGCCCGACCTCCCGCTCGCACTGCAGCAGCCACTCGACGGCTTTTTGCGAGTGCTTGTCGGCTCGTCTGTAACCGCTCTTGGGCACTAGACCAATGCTCTGCGGTTTTAGAAAAATTTTTCTATAAAGATGCGAGCACGCGGACGCTATTGTAGTCGCCACTACAAAAGGGTCCGTGTCTCCAACATCGAGAAAAATTTTCCTAAACGCCACACAAGCTCGACGTAGAATCGTCACATCCATGCGACAGTATTCGATGAGTTCCTCACGGAAATCAAATACTGCGCCGGATGCGCGCATCTCGCTGTGCCACAGCATAAACTTCTCCCGCTCGCCCGAGGACATACTGTCGGGCGAATAATAGTGTGCATCTGGTAGGGGGCCACGGTAATCGGCGTTTTCCAGCCTGTTAAACAGATGCGGAAAACAGCCTTTTTTCGCAGTCTCACCTAATCCAAATGTAGCTGGCAAATCAGCCAGCCTCTTCTGAAAGTAGCTAAGAATGTCGATAAACTTTGCGCGCCCGCATCTGCATGCACACAATTTTTTGCCCGTTTAGAATTATGCTTGGCGCGCAATTTGTTTTATGCTCGACAAGTCGGCGTAGAACAAATTGCGCGTCGTATCCTCGTGCATTGTGCGCTATGCATATTATATTCTCAAAGTCCGATCTGTCGCGTATCACGAGCTGTAACAGCTCTTCGACCGGATCTTTGTTTAATATGTGCTCGCGCACTCCGCACGAGGGGCATAATCCCGAAATGTCCTCCGAATCGATGCAGTCGGAGCAAACTTGCTGTACCACACAGAGATTCGGGACATGCATCTTTATGCTCTCATCACCACGATACGACTCCTCTTGCCTCGTCTCGAAGTCGTAGAAAACATAAAGTTGCTTCCGCGGCGAAGCAGCTTTTTTCTCTTTAATTTTCTGGATATAACAATATTCGTTATATCCATGCGTCGACTTGCACTTTGGACACCAATTCTTGCCGCACTCGTGCTTTCCACGCTGCCGGTTCACCACTTTGCAGCAGGTACTGCAGATCTGCAGCACATCGCATAACCGTTTGTTTTTCGCTTTGTATGTTCCACTAACCGAATGGTTACGGAAGCATACATCGCCGAAAAAACTACGGTTGCACGATGTGCATTCTCGCAAGTCTTCGTTCTCGCTACAAGGTGGCGAGACGAAGCAGCGTGAGCACACCTGCTTACATCTGTGATCCTCAATATTTGAGTAGCTGCGATTGCAGAAGGTGCAAAAAAATTTTGCCTTCGCAGCTCCGAAAATATTAAGGATCAGGTCGTAATGATGATCTGAGTGCAGCAAGTAGATAACGGATGTGCAGTTATCATCATTGCGTCCGTCGAAAAAAGGTGCTTCGCCGCTGCCCAGCGATTCTTTCTCGTAAGCAACTATAGCGATATTGCGAGTCGTAAAATAATTCTGGAACTGCCGAAGCTCACGCATACCGCAGCCATCGGCAGGTACGTCAACTCCGGCATCCTGGCACAATTTTCGAGCTCGCTCAGACTGTAGTTGCCTACGACCGTCGCGCATAATGCCCCATTCCGCGCGCATCGCAGCGGTGCCGTTTGCCTGATAGGCAATTCTCGCATCACCTGTAACGAGCGCTCTCGGCAGACAAAGATTGTCCCGATTTGTGATACTGATGATGGAGCGTTGAGCAACGCTGTCGACGGTCAGGTTTTTCCGTCGAAAACCACCTGCACCCACAGGCATCTCTACGACGGTCAAACACACTACGAACGACTCGTCGACGCGAAAGTTGGCGTTGCTCTGAACGAGCCCTTCAACCAGTTCCCACATATCGTTGGCCACGAGTGCGCTCGGGAGACGATACGACCATCCGGCCGACCCGTTCGCGAAATAATCGCTCGAAATCGCCACACCGACGCGATCACTGCCACTTCTAATGAGAGTTTGCAAATACTCGAAAATTTCAAGTATTGCTAACTCTAACCAGGCTAGCATATTGTTTTGACTCTCAGCGTCAAACGGTGTGTCAGTTTCTTATGATCACGTCGAACAGCTCCCTCAATTCGGCTGCAGTCATTGCGATTAAGGCTTCGCGCGAGTTCTCGACTATGGTGTTGAACCACCGTACTTCTCGCGCGCGGCCATTATCGCGAATACGCATGGCAGCCAATAAAAAGGCACCAGCAGCATCGTTCTCTGGGACTGCACCCAAATCGAGGGGTATGCCCAAGTTCTCGCGACGTCTGAGAACTGTAATAAAAAATGATAAACATTTTTTATTTGAAAAATTATTTTTAAATTAATTTAAAAAAAAAATAAACTTACTTTTGTTGATTCTTCGATCAAACAAGTTTTGCTGATCGAAGAACCCTTGGTTTGGACGTCTTCGCCGCTCCTGGAGCGTTTGCTCGCGGGTAAAGAAACCGCTAAACAGGTCCGCTCTCGAAGGAACTTCGCCCTCGGGGTCATCCCTATAGAGCTCCAGGATTTCTAGAGCCTTGTCGAGAGGCTCCCGCTCTCTCAACGGAGCTGGTGGGCCGGCACGGAAAACTTCGATATTTGGCACACCGTTGTCGGGACCGTCGGAGATTTCAGACGCTGCATCCCAATCGGACTCTCCGCCGACATACTCTTGCTCCTCATCTTCCGCTGCAGCTTCTTCAGCCTCCTCTTCGGGCTGATCTGCCTCCACCTCTTCGTTTGGCTGAGGAATCACAGCCCTGCGCTGATGTAGCCTAAGGCGAGCTGCACCAGCCTCTCCCTCATCCTCTCCCTCGAGTGCGAGCGCGGCTCCAGCGAGAAGTAAAAGTCCTTCAGCCGCCGCTTCGCGGTGATCTGCGACTTCCAATTCGCTGCTAGAGCCCGATTCATAGGCCTCGTCCGAAGACGAATCACCATGCTCCACATTAATAGGACCGCATTCCTCCTCAGCCTCGTCCTCCTCAGCCTCCTCCACATCCACCTCCTCATCCTCTATGTCCACCTCTTCCTCCTCATCCTCCTCTTCGGAAGATTCATATTGCGGAGATGGAGGCTCAGAGGGCGCGACATCGCTATCGTTTTCTTCGGCCTCTTCGAGGAGATTACGCCTAGCTACAAAAAAATAATCAAAATGTAATAATCTATATATATTTATATATATAAATAAGGAAAAATTGTACAACTTGAATCAACTGAGGACTGCGGGGGCGCTCAGAAAGGTTTTATAGAACGTCGATGGGTTATAGAGAGGGGATTTCTTCTGATAAAAAAAAGCCCTCCTTGGACCGAAACTCTCGGCGAATAAGGGCTTTTCAGAAGAAAACTCAAGCCTCCGCGAAAAAAATTACCATGTGGCGGAAAGCTGCGCCGGCCATCGAAAATATTCCGCTGGAGCAAGGAAAAAAGGTCGAATCTTTCGTAAATGAGTTTCCCGAGTGCAGCGTACATTGCAAGCTGAAAAATCCGAGTGTCCACCAGTCATTGAAAAAAAATACTCCCCGATACCGTAGTCAGTGTATACGCTTTAGACACGTACCCGGCATAAACCTAAGCTATGGAGCGTGAGTCTGAGAGAACGGGCCCGCAGCCAGACCCGTTGACGCAGACCTGTCATCACAAGCGCCGAACTGTGTTTTATGATCCTTCTTAATCTCTTTCTCGTCGAGCTGTAATCCTAGACGAAACAGTTCGACCCTTTTTTCAAGTACCTGACTGAGAACAATGAATCGTTCTACGGTATGCTTAGTTTTGAAAACTCGTAGCGGTAATAAGACGAGGTCCACGCACATGATGCCCACTCTTCCTAGAGCTGACACACGATACAATGAGAACCTTTTTCTTGCTGGAAGGCGACTCATATTTTTTTGATAAGTCCGTGCCTGCACTGGATCTCGAGTATATACGGCAATAAATCACTTTGAGTATAGCAAGGGCCTCGTATTTAAAACAATGCTGTTCATTAAATGACGCTGAGGCACGTACTCCCCCACCAATGTGCAGGAATTTTCTCCGCTAACGCTATTGGGTAACGTTTATGGCACAGCTCGCGGCGATCAGTTCGCTCTGAGACCTAGCAGAGAGCACACACGTGGCCACCATGGCAGAGTTGAAAAAAATTGTAGCCCGCCGCGATGCACTTCTCGCTAGTATAGAAGCAAAGAAACGTGCCTTGGAGAAAATTACCGGCCAACTCGACCGTTACCAGCAACGGCTGTTGGACATGTCAGCGCTATTGCAAAAAAAGCAGCAAGAAGAAGAGCGAAGAGCTTCTCTAGCCGTACGGTTTGTACCCATCAGCGTGCGGTGTAGAATTTGCTATGCAATGTCATCTGCATACGACTTTCGGGATCAGTGTTGGAAGTGTCTTCTATTTCGCTGCTGGAAATGCGAAGGAAAACCGTGCCCATGCATCCTCGACATGGAGTCGCCAAGATCACCTTCACCTCCACCATCACCAGATGACGACGACGACGTCGACAACGATAAAGCGACCACACCAAAATCGTTCCGTCCATACGACTTCCACAGGATGCCAACGCCGCCGAAGGAGATGGTACCTGGACTACTCCGAGGCGGCCCGATGCGTCAACTCCGCCAGCTGCGTGCAACCCGTATGTGTACATGTGTTGGTTGTTTAAAATAATTTTTAAGGTGTAAATATTGTACCGCTCTTTGAGTTCGCGTCGCTCGTCTCCTCGCACACACACTCAAGGTCACACTATCACCACACACCACACACACACGCACACCAGCACCATCACTACACACACACACACCCACACACACGACTACACACCACCAACACACACAACACACACACACACACCACCACACATACACACACTCAACTCAGGACGACACACTATTATGTAAGCATATCATTTTTACTTTTACTTTCTTGAATAAATGTTAAGGTATATGTAAAATTCTCTTTCTTCTTTGGAGTACAAAAATATCCACTCCCATCATCCCCAAAGCTGAAATTTAGAGTAGGCTTTGCGGCACCGAGTAGTAGGGACATGCATGCACTTTCTTTACAGCAGGGAGCAGAGTCATCGCTAGGGGCCAATAAAGATATACGACCGACAGATAGACGCCAGCTTCAGAACGAGAAAAGGAGAGCGAGCGAGCGAGCGAGTGAGAGAGAGAGAGAGAGAGAGAGAGAGAGAATAGTCATAGAAACCGAGTTCAGGTCGGTATATGTAAAAGTGGGGGAGGGGAGCCTCGAGTCGAGTGTAGGAACATAATATATGCAATGTATAATTCATTTCGATATGCCTCATTCTTCACGCGACCGGCAAAGAAGCAACTCGACAATGGGTCAGGAGCAGAGCAAGCAACAGAACGAAGGTTCTACGTGGGAGGAGAGACAGCCCCTCATGAAGACGAAGCAGCCAAAGACACCGAACAACCAGTCGTCATTTTCAACCAACACTTTCTCATTTCCAGAGAAAAGTGGATATAATAACCTGTCAAGAAAAGCATCTTCCTCGTCACAGAAGCCTAAAGAATTTTCCACAAACACCTTTTCATATCCAGAGAAAGACGGCTACAGTAAATTAAAACGCTAATTTTTTTATAATCTGAAAAAACAATCGGCCTTTTTCAGGGCCACCATATATTATCATAAACGTAGAACAATGTCTTTTCAGCGCGGATCAGAGTCACCGTTAGGGGCAATAAAGGTATACGACCGGCAGGTAGACGGCTGTTTCGGGACCTCGAGTCGAGAAGCGAGAGAACGTCAGAGACTCGGGCCTGGTATAGCGTACAGCGGTGGGGGAGAGGGACGCACGCGCGCGCTGAGAGCATCGTCATCGTATAAGCGAGTTCGGGCTGGTACGGAGTAAAAGATGGGGGAGGGGAGCCTCGAGTCGAGAAGCGAGAGAGCGACAGAGGCTCGGGTCTGATATAGCGTAAAGCGGTGGAGGGAGAGAGTCGAGGCACGCGCGCTCTGCCAGAAAGAAACGCGTCATCGAAAGCGAGTTCGGGCCGGAATGGTGTAGAAGGAGAGAGAGAGAGAGAGAGAGAGAGAGAGAGAGCGGCGCGAGCACGCGCTAAGAGCTCCGGGCTGGTATAGCGTAAAGCGGTGGGGGGAGCTGCCGCCGAAAAGAAACGCGTCATCGAAAGCGAGTTCGGGCCGGTATGGTGTAGAAGGAGAGAGAGAGAGAGAGAGAGAGAGGCTTGGGGCTGGTATAGCGTAAAGTGGTGGGGGGAGAGAGTCGTGGCACGCGCGCCGAGAGCTCTGGGGCTGGTATGGCGTAAAAGGGGGGAGGGAAACTCGAGGCTTGTATAGAGCAGATACATGACCTATATAGTTTATTTAAAAATATTTAGTACGCATAAATTATGCCACTTGAACCCTTGCTCCCATATATAGAGGTCAGCGTGGCAGGCGGCGAAATGTAATTATTTAAATAATAATTTATTTATTTAAACAATTGAAAGTAGGTCACGCAACATGCACCCTAGCGATGACACACTTTTTTATCGGTTGTTTATACAGTAGCGGTCATTAATCATGCTAATTGACCTACTTAACTACTGTTTACAACAATTAACTACTGTTTACATAATTAGGGGTCATAAATCATGTTAATTGCCCTAATTAGCTACTGTTTACATAAACAAGTGCTACTGTTTACATAAACACCGGCTACTGTATCCCCTCCCCACTTAGGCCACGCCCAGTCCCTCCATACGGGCCCATATACTACTCGCGAAAAGTGACACTTAGCAAAAGTCAGGCAGATCGAGGTAACGCGAGCTCCAGCGATTGCGACGACGCACAAGCTGAGGGAACAAGAGTCTCTGACAAGCCCCGGGCAAAGCTTCTGATAAGACACATGCGCGAGAAAAGTCTCCATTCCGCCCGAAGCCCAGGATAATTGAAAACATTGCGGCCCCTCCTGGTTTGAGTCTTCACGAAATCGTTAATCGGGGTATGTCTCCCGATCCTGAAGATATCGGTCCACCGGAGGATTTTGATGAAATTCCAAGGAAATACGAAAGGAAAGTAGATTCATCGGACGTAGACTCCTTCGCTAGTTCGGGAAACCCTCTAATACAAACGTATGTACGCAAGAAGCGCTGTGCCGAGCCACGCGCTACACTTAGGCGATCGGATAACATACCAGGATCTCCACCAGGCAATTGCTTGTTTTTTTCGCATTTGAAATTGTCGGGCCTCGATTCATTGGCCTTGCAATTAAGGCAACTTTTAGCTTCTTCACCTCTTTTAAGTTCGCGCGGCGAACCGGAGGAAACGAAACGGATTTTAAAATCAGAATCAGAATACGGAAATGTAGACTGCGCGGTTCTTTTCGCCAATATGTTTGACACAGATATCTGCATACATTTCGACCCCCCGAAAGGCGCACGAACATTTTTGCACATTATTGTTAGGAATTCTAAGAAACAAATTCACTTAAATCTCAGAGGCTGCCACTTCACGCCCTATATTAAGGTAGATCCCCCAGTCCCTTCCGAAAGTACAGTGGAGCGCCCTCGAGACGACCCCCCGTCGGACAACGGCGAAAACGCGGGTTCAGAATCGCCAATCTTGGGTAGAAAAATGCGAGCGCCGCAGAAACAAGCGAAGCCCGGCAAGCAGCCCGAGCTTAAGAAAAGCGACGCGGCCGACGGGAAAAATCTGAAAATACAAAATAATTCTGAGGCAAAGTTAAGCGAGCCGCCGCAACCGAATGTTCCTCTTAGTCCTAGCCCTCCTCAGCCACCGCCCGGGAACACCCCAAGCAGCATAGGCGCAAATTCTCGCGCAGCTGATTGCGGAGGCGAGAGCAGTAATGAAATGGGCTCTAGCATTACAAGCAAGCTAAGCGCGGACGCACGGCTTTCAAGTGACTCGCAGCCGACAGAGAGGGTAAGTGACGTTAGCGCTAGCGAGACCGCCGAGCAAAGAAATAACGCAAAAGCACAGGCGGCGGTTGATGCCGCTTTGGCTAATAACAAACTAAAGCGTTGCGTTGTCGCCGGAGCCAGACCGCCTCGGGAAAAACCACCATGGGCAATACCAGAGGGGCAGGAAACACCACCTTTCGTTCACTTGCAAGCGCTAAACGAACATCCATTTCGCTTCCAAGAAAACCTGCTATATCTGGTATCGGCCGACAATCACCTAGATTCCGAAGTGCAAAACGCTTTAATAGAACGCGGTTATTTGAGCGCAGAAATGATTTCAGAAAAAACTTTTAAGCTTGGCGAAGTAAATATCACAGAGCATAAAGGCTTCAACTTAATCGGCCTTTATATCAAAGAACACGTCGACACGCGCCCGCTAAAATCGGACATCCTCAGATGCTTAAAAGTTTAAAAAAATGTTTTGTTAAAAAAAGAGATACGAAGCCTAGCAATAATTCGAGACTTAGAGCTTCTGACACTGTCGGAATGGATAACTTTTACGGAACTTTTTGATTCCGTTTTCATAAATAAACCGCTGGTAGCTGTATTATACAAGAACAATCTACCGGTTCCACCCGTAAGAGATCGCATCAAGCTAATTCGTGAATATCACGAGGCGGCCATCTGCGGCCACCGCGGTAGAACAAAAACTTTTAGTAAAAAAGCTTCCGATTTTTATTGGAAAAATATGAGAGACGACGTTAAACAATTTGTTGCTCGAGGCGCAACATGCATAGGCAATAAACTAATTCGTGTCAAAACACGCCAACCGCTGTTAATTACTAACACGCCGACTCTGCCATTCGCGCAGATAGCAATGGACTTCTACGGGCCGTTGGATACTACGAAGCGGGGTAACAAATATATATTGTCAATTCAAGACATGTTATCAAAGTATATCATCCTAGTCCCTACAAAGTACGCGAATGCAAAAGAGGTCGCCCGCGCTTTGACAGAAAAAGTAATCTGCGTGTTTGGGCCGCCGGCAGCGATGCTAACGGATCAGGGAACGCACTTTCAAAACAAAGTGCTAGCGACCCTAGCAAAAATTTTTGGCATCAACAAATTTAGCACGACGGCCTACCATCCCCAAGCTAATGGATCGATTGAACGAATGCACCACACGTTAACAGAATATCTTCGTAAGTACGTGAAAATCGCGTCCGAGTGGGATGAATGGACGGCAATATGTCAGCACGCCTATAACACCACCGAGCACGAGAGTACGCGGTACACACCGCACGAATTCGTGTTTGGCGTAAAACCGCGTACGCCGTCTAGTTTCCCTCTCGGTAGCGATTGTATCTCATACAATGTGAAACAGTCACGACTTTTCTCGGTCCTGTAGTAATGTATATTTATGCAAAAAATATGTAATTTAATGATTTTACTAGAGAAAAGCAGTGAATGTTTACTAGTCTGTGTCGTCTATCTGACAGCAGACTAAATAGAATGATTTTATTTAATATTTATATAATTTAGTCAGGTCCGGGATACGAGGTAGTGGAAATTAACACAATAATAAGACTATAATTTTAACAACATAAATATATTCAAATAGAATTGAGAATATTGCCTTGATTATTGCATATATTCAATATCACAAAATGAAATAAAATAGTAAATCCGCTTTTGATTTTTACAAACGAAAATGTAAACAGATACGCTTTACTTGCGTTATCTGATGATTTGAAGTTTTACAAATGTTTGGTACTTAGAGAAATTGGTGTACGTCTAAGACAGATACGCGTTAAATTGCGATATCGTGCTTGACTAGATAATTTTTATAAGTATAAGAATATTCGAAAATTTCTCTAAGTCTTTTGAAAGGAACTGAAATGTTTCTAAGTCTAAGACTGATACGCTTAAATTGCGATATCTTTGCTTGACTAGAAAATTTTATAAGTCCTTCAAAAGTGAGAAAATATTCTAAGTCTTTTTACTACCAAGGCTTAATGGTTGCTCTTGGTAGGACTAGTGCGCTGATAATTGCGCTGGAGCTAGTGACTGGCCATAGGCCGCGCAGGTCCTTATAAAGGCTACGGAGAGAGCGGGACTCGAGCCGCCGAAAAAACGCTTACATACAAATATATACACACACATTCACACCTATATACAAAAACCATTCATACAAGTATACAGAGATGCGCGCGCCGCGCCGCCGCTACGTCATCTTCCCACTCTCACGCTGTGCACGCCGCACCGCTCGCTGCGCTACATGTATAGATATACGCGCTCGCTGCTGCCGCTGAGTATAGCTATATCGCGCTCGCTGCTGCCGCTGCCGCGTGATGACTCCCGCTGCCGCCGCTACTGCCTGATGGCGCTGCTGTTGTTGCTTGCAGCTGGCTGATCAGCTGTGGCCCGGAGCGTCGGTGAGAAAAGTGGGAGAGTACGCTTATTTGCGTGTAATTTTTCTAAAAAGCAAGTCGCGAGACTTTAGTTTTTTATAGTTTTAAATTGAAAACCCTGCGGAGCTGGTGTGGGGTGTTACATAGTCCCCTAGTGAACATTTTTTGAAAAGTGCAGAATTTTCACTATACTCCCAGAGAGAAAAAATGATTCAGTAAATTATTTTTATTATATTAATTAAGTGAATTAAAATATATAATTGGGGCTATTATCAATTGTAACCCCTCTAAGCATACCATCTCTCGTTGTGACCTTATGACACTTCTCTTCTGCCTAGCCTCCTCTTTTTTCAATGCTGTCCAGGTCACTTGAAAGGTCGCCCAAGTTAGGTGATATGAAAGATTGTTGATGATTCTATAGATAGAAGATGACATTGATGTCGTTTTGATGGTCATTTGACCAATGGTTGAAATGGTACTTTAGTCTCCCCTTGTCCAGGTGCAAGGTTTCAGTTTTTTCTTCTTCGATGAACGCAGCCTAACAGATGTAGAAGCTGTGATTGATGGAACAAGTGACGATAGAGAAGGCGTAAGGCTCGTTGTCGTCGCTGCTGGTTTTTTAAAACTTGTAAAAGTGATAGTTGCTTTTTGAGTAAAGTTAGCAATGATTTTAAGCGCAATTTTTCAGAATTTATAGAAGTTACTTATTTACTCTACAGAGACTCAATTCGGACCCTGTAGGTTGTCTTATTCAAGAATTTTCTGAATCATTTTTTCTTTACATAAAATTAAATCTCATTTTTGATATAATTTGATATATTGTATGAAATACGCTTTTTTTTCTTTTCTTACTAACTCGTTAAATTTTATAATAGTCGCTTTATAAATTTGTTTTAAGAAAAAACTATAATAAATTTATTTACAAGTAGTGGTACATCTTCATTATAATTTTGATAATACGTGTTTTGTTTTGAGGCTCCTCACGATTTATAAACCGCGAGGAGCCTCTGGAATAGTCGATTCCATTGGCACTGTACCTGTACAAGTGAAATCTTCTTGTAACATACGAACGTCTTTTTTCATGCCAACATGGCTGTACGATTCGTTTGTTTCAAGAATAAGATTTTTTGTCATTTCTTTTGAAGTTATAACTTTATATCGATTCGATTGATTGTTTTCATAAATCATATCATTCTCAAATAATGTAGTAATTTTGTTATGATTTTTATTTTCAGAATTTTTGATAATCAAACTATTGAAATGCTTGTCGTTCTTTTGAAATTCTAACAAGTCTTTGGATTTGTTGGGAATTGTGAGGCAGACATAATTTTGAAAAGGTCTGTCCCCCCACTCCCAGGATTTTTGTTTTTCTTTTCGTAATGATTTGATTCTAATAAACTTTTTCTTTTATAAGATATTTTTTCAATAGTATTATACATATCATATTTTGTATGTATCTCTTATACATATTTTGTATGTATCTCTTATACATATTTTGTATGTATAAGAGAACCCGGTTTGATTGATTCTGAAGTTGCCTTATGTTTATTTTGAAAGTGATTAATAGATTTATCCGAGGCACAAGAGGCAACTTTTATGAGTTTTTTTATAAACCCCAAGTGTCTTCTAGACATGCTTCTAATTCTTCGTCAAAGAAAGAGGAACTTGATGAATTTTTCGATATGGTATTTTTGGGATATAGTATTTTTGGGTATGGTTCCCGTGTCTTTTGACAAAGTATTTGTTGCTTGAGGTTTTTTAGCTTCGATTATGTTTAATGTTTGGACTTGTTGTCCTTGTTTTTGAAGGTTACCCTTATTTTGGAAATTAGGTTTGTTTTTATTCCAAGGGTTATTGGTAGGTGATTTTTCGGGATTTTGTGTTTGTTCTTGGGATGATTTGAATGTGGATCTTCTTTGATCTGGGCCACTATCTTTTAGAGCTAATAATTCAAAGAATTTCTCTTGTGTTTCAATCCCCTGTGATCTTACTGTATATTTAATATCCCAATCAAAGTGATTGGATATCTTTCGAACTAGCTCTGATTCTGTAAAGTTTCGTTCGAGATCTTGCGCGAAGCCCCATACATAAGTAGCATATTCAAGACGTGAATATTTTGTGCCACTACTATAATGATTGTATTCCACTTTACGCGCCCACTCGTCTTGGATATCTTCATTCCAGAACCTTGCTTTGAATTTTTTCTCAAAATCTGATATAGACTGGATAGAATTTTGCGCGATATCGAACCATGCTGAGGCTGTATTTTCTAACGACTGACCAATAATTAGGATCATTTTATTTGATTCTAAGTCCAACACCTCAAGATACTTCTTCATTTCTCTTAAATATCGCATGGGTTTGTCTTTTCCGTCTGCTTTAAAGATTGGTGGCTTTAATTTTGGACCGTTAGATACTAGAGAAAAAGAACTATCACCTCAAGGTGGAACTCCACTGATTCTTAATTTTTCTTACCTTTTGCCCCATCCATTGTCAGATTTTAGGGGTTTGATTGTGGTGATAAAAGAAGGTTACATAGCAATTTTGGGCCATTTTTATACACATATACTCAAGTTATGATATAAAAACCAAAAATAATCATTAAAATTAAAGGTTTTTGAAAAAGTTGCTTGCGCACAGGGCTTCGACTAAATTAATCCAAAAAATTTGGACATACATTTTGACCCGTACTTAACAAAAGTTAATATTTTTTATTACGGGAACTCTCATAGTTCATCTGTAATAAATCAAGAATTTATTAAACAACTAAATCTATGAAAAAACCCTATAATTTACTAATATTTATAATAAAACAAATTTTTCTAAAACAGATACCTTAACTTAAAATATTAAGTTTTGTTCCAAATGTTCTAAAGAATACGCGTAAAAATTTTCAAAAGGATTAATAGAAATGCCTTGCGCAAGGAACTTTTTAAAGTCAAACGAACAAGTTACGAGAAAAACGCGTTTAAAATTTTATTTTTGTATGCTATCTAATGTAAAATATTTTACTCAACTGCCCATAACATTGGTATAACTTTAAGTTTTTACATCGGGTTGGTTTCAAAATGTTCATAAAACTATAAGCAACTAAAATATATAATAAAATTTTTTTCGAGTTTTTGACCAAAAATCAGTGGAGTTCCCCCTTAACTAGCGTTCAACGAGGAGTTTCGCAATGTTCGAATCTTATTTGTCAATTGATCTATATGTTCTGACAACATTTTCTTTGAATTTTCAATATCTGATTTAACTGTACTTAAATTTTTGTCAGTTATTAACAAAGCATCTGAGAATTTTTGATGGTCAATCACAAGTGATCTCATTTGTTGTTCATCGGTCTTAAGTGCTTTTAATAAATTTGAATTTGCGTTTGTTAAAGACGTTAATTTGTCATAAACTGATTTGTTCGTAACTTCTATTTTTTATATATATATTTAGTTATGGATGTGGACTCTATTTGAACTAATTCTTTAATCTGTGGGGTTATCTGACTTACAAGATTCGAACAAGTAGACCGTATATCACCGAGTAATGTTTCGTCCGTATGCAACTGGATTTGAGGTTCTACCGCCCGTATCCTTTCATCGATAGCTTGCATGATTCTATCTTCCAAGGCCTTTAAGTCATTATTAGTAATTCTATTTGACAAAGCTACTTCGAATTCATTTAATTTAGATTTGATTCTAATATGATCCTCATGTAATACTTCGTACCTTTGATCATTTCTATCAAACCTTTCAGATAACTCAGATGAATTTTTTTCTAAATTTTCTAATGTCTCGGTAATTTCCTCAGATCTTTCGAATAAGTATTGTATTGCATCATGAGCAGCCTGAATCCATTGTGTATTTTTAGATGGATCGTCGATCATGGTTTGATTCGCATCATCACTCGGCGTAATTAATGCTAAAGAATTGTTCAGTTGGTCTTTTAGAGCAGCCGCAGAGACAACCCGAGAGTGTATTGCACTCTGCCTGTGTTTGTTTGGGCTTCTGCCATTTTGTTTGTCAGGGTTTTTTTTTTGTTTAATTGTGATATAAAGAGGTGACTACATAAATTGCACGTCTGACTAGATTGCTTATAATTGCAAATCTAATTTTGTGTATAATGACGGCTTATAATAATTGCACGTCTAAATAGATTGCTTAATAACTGCAAATCTATTTTTGTGTTATGTTTGTGTGGACTGTACTGAGTATATTCAGGAAGATTTTATTTTGACTTATTATAATGAAGTCCACTTTAAAACCTCGTATCCTGGCAGGATCGCCATTGAAACGGTCACGACTTTTCTCGGTCCTGTAGTAATGTATATTTATGCAAAAAATATGTAATTTAATGATTTTACTAGAGAAAAGCAGTGAATGTTTACTAGTCTGTGTCGTCTATCTGACAGCAGACTAAATAGAATGATTTTATTCAATATTTATATAATTTAGTCAGGTCCGGGATACGAGGTAGTGGAAATTAACACAATAATAAGACTATAATTTTAACAACATAAATATATTCAAATAGAATTGAGAATATTGCCTTGATTATTGCATATATTCAATATCACAAAATGAAATAAAATAGTAAATCCGCTTTTGATTTTTACAAACGAAAATATAAACAGATACGCTTTATTTGCGTTATCTGATGATTCGAAGTTTTACAAATGTTTGGTACTTAGAGAAATTGGTGTACGTCTAAGACAGATACGCGTTAAATTGCGATATCGTGCTTGACTAGATAATTTTTACAAATATAAGAATATTCGAAAATTTCTCTAAGTCTTTTGAAAGGAACTGAAATGTTTCTAAGTCTAAGACTGATACGCTTAAATTGCGATATCTTTGCTTGACTAGAAAATTTTATAGGTACTTCAAAAATGAGAAAATATTCTAAGTCTTTTTACTACCAAGGCTTAATGATTGCTCTTGGTAGGACTAGTGCGCTGATAATTGCGCTGGAGCTAGTGACTGGCCATAGGCCGCGCAGGTCCTTATAAAGGCTACGAAGAGAGCGGGACTCGAGCCGCCGAAAAAATGCTTACATACAAATATATACACACCTATATACAAAAACCATTCATACAAGTATACAGAGATGCGCGCGCCGCGCCGCCGCTACGTCATCTTCCCACTCTCACGCTGTGCACGCCGCACCGCTCGCTGCGCTACATGTATAGATATACGCGCTTGCTGCTGCCGCTGAGTATAGCTATATCGCGCTCGCTGCTGCCGCTGCCGCGTGATGACTCCCGCTGCCGCCGCTATTGCCTGATAGCGCTGCTGTTGTTGCTTGCAGCAGGCTGATCAGCTGTGGCCCGGAGCGTCGGTGAGAAAAGTGGGAGAGTACGCTTATTTGCGTGTAATTTTTCTAAAAAGCAAGTCGCGAGACTTTAGTTTTTCTTAGTTTTAAATTGAAAACCCTGCGGAGCTGGTGTGGGGTGTTACAAATGATTACATTAAAAATATGGTAGCGAATTTGTCCGATCTACAAACAGCTGCAGCCTTGAATTTAGTACAATCTAAATATCGCTCTAAATTTTACTATGATCGTAAGTTAAACGCGAAACATTTTCGCGAGGGTGAGGCGGTTTTTCTGCTGAATGAACCCAAAAAAGGCAAGTTCAGCACAGAGTACCAGGGCCCTTTCGAAATTATTAGCATTAATCGAAAAACTAATAACATCACGATACAACATGATGGTACAACCAAAACAGTCCACGCTAATAAATTGAAAAGGCCTTGTGAAATCGCGAATATGGCTACCGAATCATCCTGCGAACCCGAAGAATAATCGTTTTTTTTACTGTTTTTTTGCACGGCACCGGACGTGCCGCGCAAAGGGGTAACAAAAAAAAAACGAGTGGATATTTAGTCCGTATACAGTTATCATCTGAACAATTGTGACGTGTATCGCATCCCTCCGGAGAGCCGAGCACTCGCTATTATAGCCAAATTGGAAAATAATAAAGTTGTGTAATAAATTTTCAGATGTATCTGCGCAGCAGCGGCGCTAGAAGAGCAAACGGTTTCCGAAAGTTCTATAAGAGCAATCCACATTTTAGACCAAAATTTAGGCTTGATTACAGAGAAAATCGCGCCGTTAGCTATTTCCAGCACTGACTGGAAGATCATACAAAAAATTGACTTAGCGCCGTATTTTAGAGCAAGCGCAGAACTACCTAGTCGCATAGCTAAATTTAGCAGGGCGTGCGGATGGAGATGTGCGAATGAAAATCTATTTGAGGAAGCGACAGCAGCGGCACGGCAGATCGAAAGGGTATTAGACCTGCTCCTTGTCCACAGTCCAGCAGAAGAGCCGCGCCTCGCTCGCCGATCCATGTTGCCCTTCGTCGGTTCCCTGCATAAATTTCTATACGGAACTCTAAACGAGAATGACGAACGCGTGATTCAACTGGCGATAAAGACAGTAGCCAACGACGCGCGCCTAATAGCGGCATTACTTGCGAATCAGACCGAAGTAGTCGAGCGCGAATTATTTGATCTAAACGGGAAAATGGCAAAATTGGAGGCAGCCACCGACATCTTAGGCAACAAGACGGCGAACTTGGACAAAGAGATTGGCATTCAAAGCGCGATTTCAAGCACGAAAGATGGCCTTATTCAATTCAGACAAGAAACTGAAACATTAACTGATGCCATTCTTTTTGCTGCCAAGGGCCTGATTCACCCGCAAATAATACCCGCGGAGACCATCGCTCGCGCAGCTACGACGGTTGCGAATACGGTGACAGATGCTCGATTCCCAATTCCGGCCGAAGGTTTATCGACCATACCAATAATGAAAATTTCCAAATTAACAGTGGTATTTTCGAACGGTTCTCTAATTTATCACATAGCAATCCCGTTATTAAGTATAGAAAAATTCAACCTGTTTAAGGCATCGCCATTACCAGCAGTTCAGTATGTTTTTAGCATACCGAACCTGGCGGCATACATTTGGCCCGAGTTCGTTTATCTCGCAGTAAGCGAGTCAAATCGGACGTATATGCCTCTTCTACCAGAGGAAGTTGCGGGCCTTCGAAAATTAGGCGAGCTAAGAATCGTTGTGGATCCAGAGCCAGTACGGAAGATTCGCGAAAACACCGCTTTCGAAATAAAAATTGCCGCTGGGAAAAAGATCGCCAATCCCGAAATATGTGACATACGTATCAGACAACTTAGAGACTCATTCTGGCTACGGCTGCATAAAGCCAACGCTTGGGTCTTCTCAACGAGAACCCCAGAGTCGATTTTTGTGCAATGTTTGCGAGCGGAGCATATCACCGATAAAATCAGTGGTATCGGGATACTTGAACTCCGCCCCGGTTGCTTCGCATATACCGCCAATGCGCGCCTGATAGCTTCGCGCTCTATTACCTCATTCTTAAACGATTCTCATTTCGAAACAGTACAATTCAACGTATCAAAAATTTAGCGGTGCTGAATGAATCAGCCCACGCCGAAGCCGAGTTGGAAAAGGCGATAGCAACCGAGGCGGACAGCCGAGTCAAAGGGTTGCACGGGGTTAATCTCGAAAGCCTGAAAGCAGGAGCTAGGCTCCACGAAATAGCTAGTAAAGCTCGCGAAATCGCACATCGCAAATCGACAAGTTTTGAATTACGGAATCTAGGTAGCTATACCTCGATTTTCGGCTTTTCTTTAACATCCGTCTTAATAGTAATTAGTGGAATAATCATCGGAGGATGTATCATTTACCGCCGCCGCGCAAACAGCCCTCTGGCTCGCTTAATCAAGCAGCAAGAAAATTTGATCGCTCTACAGCAAACGCGTACGTTTTCACGAGAGAGGAGCTCAATCTTCCGAAAATGTAACTCAATAAGAAGTATTGCCTTACATCTTTTTCTTTAGTCGTAAGTAGTTTTTTTTCTCTTTCTCTTGTTTTCATAGTAAAGCTTAGAATTTAGAACAGATTGCGCAGAAAAGTAAAAAAAAAAGAAAAAAATGGAAAGCATAGCTGGGAAATGAGGGGCACAAGGTCATGCGAGACCTCGCGATCTTAATCCTAAGTTAGTTTTAAGATCGACAGTCGCGCAAGATAAACGGCGGACTGGAAAATTATCAAAATGTTCCTTTGTCATTATAACAATACCATATAATCATTTTTTTTAGATACATATCCTGGCAAATTTAGGCCATGGAAAAAACCGCTGCCAATTCTTTGGCACGTAGCTTCCTTCAACCTTATGTATCGCTTTAATATCTAAATTGTTTTTACTTAATATATAATTCTATAAAGTTTTTATGCTTTTTCGTTTGATGGATAAAATTATTTCGAAATAATTATATTACATAATCAATGCGTAACTGAAAATATTGTTTTTAACGATTTAATAAAACAAAAAACAGAAAAAAACTAGCCAAGGTATAGATTAAAATCCATCAAATAGAAGCTAAGATCTAAGCGATGCAGTTTTCAGTTATATAGAGTATACAATATACAGGGTGAGAAAACGAAATTTTGAAGCTTAATATCTTTGAAACCATTTGGTTTCATAAACAGCCCAAAGAAAGAGATAAAGGTCGCCTCCTTATATAATCGTAATTCGAGAATCCAAAATTGAACTTATTATTGCCTTTCTTACTCCAGGTTATCGTGCCTCACGTAGATGAACGAACTTGTCTTTCGTTTCGAGTTTGGTTTTTCTCGGATCCTGCCCATGAAATGAGCTTAAAATTTAAGTTGTATATAGTTCTAATTACCTTGCTCAATAATCATATATTTTTTTAGAATGTAGTCGCATTTAGTTTTGGAGTTTATAACGTATTTAAAAAAATTGCCACTGTTATTTGATCAATAAAAGAACGCACAAACGTAATATAAATTTCACCAGGTAAAAATAGCTAATTTTTATTCCTCTTTCAGGTATCATATTAAGCAATTTACTTTTATTAACTTTTCCGATAACTTTGTTGGCAAAAACTGAAATCTCAAATCTAAAAAATCACTATAAAAAAAACGCGTATATAAATTGTAAAAACGGACTTTCGTCCCACTATCTTCTAGCAAAAACAAAGAAAATGAGACTTGGTGGGTTAAAATCCACCAAGTAGAAGCTGAGAAACAGGCGTATACATACGCACACACACACACACACACACACACACACACACACACACACACACACACACACACATACGTCCGTACGGACATTTTCTAAAAACACCATTTTTCGACTAAAAATTCATCAAAACACACTTCCCACATGTTTTTACACAAACTCCAAAAATTATTATTACAAGGCTTCCTTATGAAGGAAGCAAAAATATATAGTAAATAAGTAATAAGCCTAAACGATAAGGTAAGGCCTCAAGGTCAATATGCTGTATTTTACAGCGCATATACTGTACTTCGTATAATCCTTTATAAAATAAGCCACAAGGCTAATATTTTGTATTGTTTTGTATCTCTATTTGTATAATTTTTAGAAAGTAAGTTCATGTTAAAAAAAGAGGAGCTCTGAAAAGCTTTTGTAAGCGGCAGCGGCCGCATTTAGCTACACTCGGAATTTACAAAATAAACAACGCAAACACGCATTTAAAACTATCACTCATACACACGAAGACAAAATTATAAAAAAAAAAAAAAGAAATCCAATGCACTTCCTCTTGCGCTTATCTAGCGCTGGCATCCCTAAAATTCAATAATATTTATATTTTGCAAAAAAAAAACTAAACAGTCACACACGCACACTATACGCAAAGCGAACGAGCACTGCACCTAAGCTCGCGTGCGCCTGTCGGACCACCGCTCGCTGACTTTAAAATTAATACCTCTTAAATTTTGTCAAAGCCTGTTTTTTCGGCTACGAGGACGTTCGCTAGCACGGTCCGGACGTGTCATGAATTCAAGCTATTGAAAGCCGAGGACAGTTCGCGCCGCTGACGACACGTTCCTCAAAACGGTCGGCGAGCGCGGGAGCCGAGAGGCTCTCGCGCGCAAAAGTGCAGTGTATGCACTTTTGGGCGTGAGACCGCTCCGCGTCGTGCATCTTCACGACGCAGGAGCGGGCAGTTAATCCGCAGAGCGGGTGAGAGATTAGCCAGTCGCACCGAGACCGCGACCAGGGAAGGAGCTCCCTATACGCAACGCAATAAAGCATCATACCAAGAAGTAGTCTCTACCTCCAGATCAATCCACACCTTCCACCGTTACAGTTCACAATGTTTGTGGATGCTCTCACGACACAAATAACCGCATTCCATGTTACTGCTTAAAAAATCTATGATTCATAGTTTTATTTTCTCGACTATTCAAATACTCGCGCCTCGATGACCGGAAGCCACGTGACCGGACGACGGGAAAGGATGAAAACCATGCACAGCGAAAAGAAATATACTGAGCGAAAATTCAACTTGCAATATTTCGCTAATGTAGAAAATTGAGGCGCTATTGCCCAGAACATGGCAAATTTTCTGTTCGGTGGGCAGAATATATCCTAGATTCTGCGCAGAAACTCCTCCCACGGGCGACGGTACTCGGGCAGAATCTGCTGAAAATTCTGGCGAATGTGGTGAGTGGCTACTTTGAGGTTGAGAGATTAGAATAATCACCAGCTAATAAATCAGTTTAGTATTATTGATACTTTGATTCGTTATATTTAATACAGTCCTACATTATCTGTACAAAGTTTATATGACATTCATGCACTACACTTCATTTCTCTTGACCGAACCAAGTCATTAACTTTTATTTCACTGTGTTATGCTGTCTGATTAAATAAATTAATAGATATTAGAAAAATTCAAAATAATTTTAAGCATTTGCTCGTGGTTTTCAATTTTCAAAGATACGAATGTTCTTGAATGAACTTCTGAACTATAAATCATAAAGTATTGATGTGTAATCTTTTTGGAAATGCCAAAACCTTATAAATAAGTTTAAATAATATCTATTGTGTCATCACTTTAATTGACTGATTTGATATTTTAACCCTAATCACCGTATCAAGCAAAATGTGAAATTTTTATCTCATGTATTCGAAGCCAGCATGAATGATCGAATGGGTTCATTGTAGGTTTAGTTTTGTTAAGCAAGGTATTTTGCACTATTATCATGCTAACAATATCTAATAATTTATTTAAGTAGACAGCATAACACAATGAATTAGAAGTTAATGACTTGGTCTGGTCAAGTGAAATGAAGTGCAGTGCATGAATGTCATATAAACTTTGTACAGATAATGAAGAAAGACTGTATTAAATATAACAAATTACAGTATTAATAAAACCAACTGACAACGCTGTTTACAAAACATTAATGTCACTTGTATTTTGAATTTGAAGCACCGCGCTTTTGGACGCTCGGTTATATATGGTACTCTAACCTCCATACGCTCGGTGCTGCGGATAGATACGAGTTTTCAAATCGCATTTTCTCCACTTCTACCGATTGAAAATAAATGAGAATTTTTTTAAATTGATCAGCGACGAGCGGAGTAACATCACGTGTGTGTATGCATTCCTTCAAATGCGTTTTTATAATTTATAAAAATATATTTCATCATATGCGCTATATAAGCTAGTACGAGAAGTCTTATTGTATTGCGAAATGTGCCCAACAGGCGGCGACACCGTATTCACCTATCCCCTCCAACGGATTNTATCCCCTAACATAACGTCGTATTCCCGGAAACCAATAATTGTGTCGCATTTTAGTCAGCGTTCTGTCTAGAGCCGGGTGGCCCATTTCGTCGTGACAGAGTCGCGTTACTTGTCGTCTCATAGCTCGCGGTACGGCCCATTTCAACCCATCTTCCGTCCGTCGGTATACATCCTTGCGAACGTACTGCATTTTTATTTGCTGCTCTTCGTCGTCGTTAGTATCTCGCCCCAAAATCTCGTTAACATACTTTAGTCGTTCGTCTTATAGTTGTGCGAGTACTATCTGATCACCCCGCTCGATGTGATAAATGCCGATCTCTTGAATCTCCTCGGTATTGACTAGATCCTCAATCGCGTTACGGCTCAAGGCGTCTACGTGCGGCATCTTAGTGCCCGGCCTATATTCTATAGTGCAATCGTATTCTTGCAGCTGTATCCACCACCGACCTATCCGCGGCGAAAGATCCCGGTGGCTTTAAGTGCGTTACAATCGCTCACTATTTTGAATTTTGAACTCCTAAGACATATACGCGAAATCTATGTAAGCTGCTGATCATCGCTAGAGTCTCAAGCTCGTAAGAGTGATATTTTTGCTCTTCCTTGGACGTTTGTCGGCTAAAGTACGCGATAGGCTGTAACTTTTCGTTGCTTTGTTTCTGAAGCAAAATTCCCGCGAGTCCCCACTTCGATGCATCGGTATGAAGTTCCGTCTCCGCGTCCCGTTTGTATAATGCGAGTACGGGCCGCGAAATCAGCGCGGCTTTGATCTCGTTGAATGCTTGCGCATGTTCGTTGTCCCAAACCCACTTTTGTGTTGTCTTGGTAAGCATGGTGAGCGGTCGAGCGATAATAGCAAAATCTTTGATAAACTTACGGAAGTAGCTAGTGAGTCCGACGAATTGCCGCACTTCGTGCACATTTTCGGGTGCCTTAAATTTCTGGACGGCTTCTACTTTCATTAATCCCGGCCGTATTCCTTCTTCCGAGACCTTGTGTCCCAGGAAGTCGATGCGTGTCATCAAAAATCGGCATTTGCTGAGTTTCAGGGTTAGCCCGGCTTCGCGTAGTTGACTCAGAATCTCTGCTCAGAATCCCTGCATCGCCTCGTCAATGCCCTCCGATGCGCACATTATATCATCGATGTATGTGTGACGAGACGCAAGTCTCGCACATAAAGCAAGCAAACGCGGCCCCAAGTCAATCAGCTGACGCCAGCGAACGCGCGCGCGCAGCGAACAAAGGCGAGTCCGCACGATCGCGGAGCGCGCAACTCAGCGGCAACGCGCCAGGCGGCGCGAGCGGCGCACCGCGGGCAGTTCTACTCGAGCTCAACTCCTGGCGGCATCGTGCACACACATCACCGCAAGGAACGGCCAGAGATAGACCGACGCCGACGACGTCGTCTCGTGAGCCCACGTGGCGACAGTGTTAGCGAGCCCGGAACTCCGAGTTGTCGTCGTGAGCACACGAGACAACCAGGAATAGCCGAACAGCGCCGAGTCTCGTCTACGTGAGCACACGTAGCCGTTACCCGACGTTGCCACCTGCTCCTGAATCCCCGTCCCAAGGTGAGCACACGGGGCTGAGAAAATAACTAAAGCCCCTCCGACGATTCCCCAGGTCGTGCGCTCACGTCCTGGTGAAGCAGCGGCCGACTCCTACCCGTACGAAACCGACCACATGCCGACCTCTCGAGATTCGCCTGGTCACTGTGAGTACACAGGACAAGGAGAATAACGAGACGAGCGACCTCGATCCGTAGAGCCGTGCGCTTACGACTCTATGGACTCAAGGGATACCTAACCGCCGAAAACCCGTCGATATCCCGAACCCGTGTCACCGTTCGAAACTCCGATACCGTGTGCGCAAAACCGACGTATGCACCGAAACCACGTAACTCCGGCAACGTCGTGTTGATGTACCGTTAACCGCACTAGTTTAAGCCAGACCAATTGAACGATCAACTTGTTATCTTATTTACTAGAATATATCTATTTTATTATTAATTACATAAACAGTCTCTTCAATTAACCTTTCCCCTAACCAAACCCTGGCATCCGGCCGACTACTCAACACACGGGGAAAGTCGAACCGCTACATATGCAAGAACTACTGAACCCTTCACTCGCTGTTTTAGCGGCGCGATGACCCTTGGTATCAGTCTGGTGAAAACATTTGGTGCATTCACCAACCCAAAGGGCTGACGCAAAAATTCATACTGCCCATACGGAGTAACAAACGCGGTTTTCTCGACATCTTTTTCGGCGACTGGCACTTGATAGTATCCCGACGCCATGTCAAGACTCGTGAAATGCGTCGACCCGCCCGTGCTGTTTATTTGATCCTCGATCACGGGGAGCGGGTGCCGGTCCTTCTTTGTTATAGCATTTAAGGCGCGGTAATCCACGCACATCCGTATCTCACCGTTCTTTTTGCGCACGAGCAATACAGGGCTCGCAAATGGAGAGTTCGAATCGCGAATTATGCCGTGAGCTATGAGCTCTTCGATGAGAGACTTCACGTTCGGAATTGAACAGACGCAGTTGTTCATCGCTCTGCACAGTTGTGACTCCAGGTCCGTCGGTGAAGGGTTGGCACACGATTACAGGTACATTCTGTGTCTCGTCCGGAACGACAATGGCTTCGACTGGTGCCTCGGCTAGATCAACTTTCAGCAGTACACGTGCTTTTTCGTACGGCTGGACCATCGCCCCTTCGTAGCCGCGTAGAAAGACGTCCGTCGGCTCGCATTTCAGCTGACGACGGACAGCGTCGCTTTTACGCAGAGTGACGCACTGGCTTCCCATATCTACGTACGCGCGCAGAGGCTTTCCGATCACGCTTGCCTCGATGAAACGGGTGCCATCTGCCGGGGTCGATCTGCTCCCGATGCTTAGCATATTTCTCCGTTTTTTCTGATCCGCTGAGGGACAGTCGCGGGTGTAGTGGCGTTGTTTGTTGCATATGTAACACTCGATGTTAGTCGCGGGTCGTGGTTGTCTTTTATACGGAGTATGGCGTTCGTTCCGACCATGTCGCGGGGCATTCGTGAATTTACTGCTCCGTCGCTCGTTTTGGTGCGATCTACTCGGTACGCGGTTCACGTCTTCGTCATAATTTGCAAGGAAGTTACGGAGCACGTCTACCGTTTCGACGTTTGCCTACGCGGACCGCTGCTCTGATCGCTTCGTCCTTTATACCGTGCATGATGCATTGTACGGCTTGCTTTTCATCTAGCGCGCAAGGCGTGATGAGCGCCAGTTTATCGAAAAAGTACCTGACCATTTTTGCGTCTGACCGTTTAACGCGTTCGAGCAGTTTCGCCATGCGGACGGGAAATTCAACGCGATCCGCGAACGTAGCCGTTAATTTCGTTTTCCACTCCTCTCACGATAGCGCGATTGACGGAAGTGAATCGTACCACTTACGGGCGAGTCCGCGTAGCCGGGACGTAGCGATGTTGGCTGTTGTTGCCTCGTTCCATTGGTTGATGACCTTCAGTTCTTCTATTTTCTCGATCCATGTTTCCACACTCTCGTGTGCGTTCTCCGGGTCAAAATCAGGGATGTTGTTCCTCAACTCTCTGGTCGACCAATCGGCAGCTTTGGCGGTTGCTCCCTTCTTGGCCATCGACTCGATCGCTATCTTCACGACACTCATGACGTCGGCGAGGTCGTAGGGAGTAGTGGCCGAACTTGGCGGCCGGCTGGCGTCGCAGTTTGGCGACTTCACATGGCCTGAGCGCGTGTTCGGCCTAAACGCGATGCTACCTGACCTCGTTCGCCGGCGCTCACGCCGGTCTCTCCTTCTAGAGCGGTCTCTTCGTGACCGTCGGTCGTTCTTCTCCTGACGGCTGCTTCCTTCGCCAAAGTTGCTCATATTGACCGGAGCTGGATAATAGTTGCACTCGTTTTCTTCTTCACACTGACCACTTCACTCTTGTATACTTGATGTAAACCGGTATAGCACGTGTGCGAATGCCACTTCTGATATGTAAGACAAAGGGTAAACTCGAATCAAAGACCACACAAGGATTTGTAGTAAATACTTATAATTCCGCGTTCCCAATGTACATGCAGTGCCCGACAGTAAATTCGACGGGATATTTCCAGAAGTGTCCGATGCTACGATCTGCGACAGAATGCCGTCTCTCCTCTGTCTCGAGCATCTCATCGGCTCGGGACGCCATCCCCTCCAGTAGTCCGGTATGCCGCCCCTTCCGCCGTAGGTCCCAGGGGTTCCGCTCTGGCCCGCATACCTGGCCAGCACGTTCAGGGAGAACCGGCAGTAAAGCGGGGTCCGGGGAAAACCGGCAGTAAAGCGGGGGTCGCCATAAACAGCTATGCGCTGCGCTCTTTTTTATGGCTCGGCCGGTGGCATGCTCGACGACACAGACATTCTCGGGGATTTTCCAAGCCGTTAAGGCCCGAGGGGAAAGAGACGCGTCTTTGGGAGAGCGGTTATCGAAGCGGGAGCTAACAATTCGTATTATATCTCATATTTATATACAGTACGCTCGGTCTGACCAGTGGTTAGACCGTGAAGTTAGCCGCTGACAAGATGTATTGGCTTGATGAGAAACATTGCTTTCCCACATTTTTCTTCATGCTGCCTGCAATATCAAGTGGCGCGGTAGAGGTTGCCGATGCATACTCTGCGTTCCAGAACAGTAATAGAAACTAGGTAGCCATGGTAGCCGATGACGAGGTCTAGGTAGTTCGCACCGTGGACTTCGGTGTCTAGGTGTAAAAATCAATTGAGGGTGGTGTATCAGAACAATCCGTGATTTCATGTTAGTGATAAAAATGTTACAAAATGCCATGGTCGAAAAGTGCTGAAAATGCTTATATTTTATTGAAGTGATAACTTCTTATGGGACGGTGAACCTACAATGTTTGTAACTTCTAAAATGCGTTAGATGGAATGCGTTAACCCGAAAGCGTTAAATGGAATGTGTCACAGTGATATCTATAGGTATACTGGTATGAGGCTCTTATAGGCCTCGGTTCGGCAGCCCCCCTCTCCGCACCTAAATCTAAATATAGCTTTACTCTCTTCGGGCCCTCTATATGCGCCCTGAAATAAGTATATAGCTATACTCTTTTATGCGCTCACCACTACGTTATACTATGTGCGACACCTGGCTGATTATGCACATAAGGATTGGGCACTTAATGATCATGCACCGAAAATTATGACTTAAATTTGGTACACAACACATATTTATTTTTACACAAAATACGAAAATAAATATTGTACACATTATTGTTATGCACGTAATATTGACAGTAAACTGCAATAATATATATTGTACACAAGAGATCATGCGCAAAATTAATTATTGCTTCCTCCTCAAGAGGAAGCTTTGTAATAGTAAAATTTTCAGTTTTGCTAATACTTCGAGGAAACGCATTTGGAGGTGTTTGGAGTACGAATCATACGTTTTGAGAAAATGTCCGTGCGGATGGCTGTGTGGGTGTGTGTGTGTGTGTGTGAGTGTGTGTGTGTGTGTGTGTGTGTGTGTGTGTGGTGTGTTGTGTGGTGCACCCGCCATAGCATTTTGGAAACCATTGCGACGGTCGTAATAAAATTTGACATGCATATATTTTTTCTGATTCTGAATTTAGGTCATTTTTTGTTTTATGATTCTGACCATTTATGGCCATATTATAGCCATTTTCCTATTTTTGAAAAAATATTTTGGCTTTTTTATAATGATATGAGTTATACAATATGTTCAACAATAGTGTATCTAAAAGAACATAAATTTGTCTACTTTTTCCCGCAAGATTTTCTAGATTGACTGATCTGTTCATTTTTTATGATATAAAAGGTAATTTTTCGATAAACATATATAACTGAAAAAATAAATAGTTAAATGTTTTGAAAAAATTCATGACATAAAAAACAACGATATCTACTAGTTGTACGAACAATTGTGGAGCATGTGTGTAGTGGTGCACGCCGCACACTCAGGCATTGTGTGGAAAACCAGGTTGGCCGACGGTCGTAATAAAATTTGACATGCATATATTTTTTCTGATTCTGAATTTAGGTCATTTTTTGTTTTATGATTCTGACCATTTTATGGCCAATTAATAGCCATTTTCTATTTTTGAAAAAATATTTTGGCTTTTTTATAATGATATGAGTTATACAATATCGTTCAACAATAGTGTATCTAAAAGAACATAAATTTGTCTAACTTTTTCCCGCAAATTTTCTAGATTGACTGATCTGTTCATTTTTTATGATATAAAAAGGTAATTTTCGATAAACATATATAACTGAAAAAATAAATAGTTAAATGTTTTGAAAAAATTCATGACATTAAAAAACAACGATATCTACTAGTTGTAAACATTTAAAGCATTTTGGCGACTATTTTTTTGAGATAAAAATCAAAAACTAAAAAAAAATTTTATGTTTTTTTATGTCGTACGATTACGGAGTAAAAGAGGTTTAAATTGAGTTGAAATTTTAGGAAAAGATTGATCTTGATTCACATGCGGCTAGGTTCTTTTGTAGCTTATGAAACCTTTTGTAGTTTTAAAAGATATTACGATATCGTGGAGCATGTGTGTAGTGGTGCACGCCGCACACTCAGGCATTGTGTGGAAAACCAGGTTGGCCGACGGTCGTAATAAAATGTTGAGCCATGCATCATATTTTTTCTGATTCTGAACTTTAGGTCATTTTTTGTTTTAATGATTCTGACCATTTATGCCAAATTAATAGCGCATTTTCACTATTTTTGAAAAAATATTTTGCTTTTTTTATAATGATATGAGTTATACAATATCGTTCAACAATAGTGTATCTAAAAGAACATAATTTGTCTAACTTTTCCCACAAATTTCTCTAGATTGACTGATCTGTTCATATTTTATGAAATATAAAAAGGTATGTCGAATAAACATATATAACTGAAAAAATAAATGAGTTTAAATGTTTTGAAAAAATTCATGAATTAAAAAACAACGATATCTACTAGTTGTACGAACAATTTAAAGGCATTTTGGCGCTATTTTTGTTGAGATAAAAACAAAACTAAAAAAAAATTTTCACTGTTTTTTTATGTCGTACGATTACGGGAGTAAAGATGAGGTTTAAATGAGTTGAAATTTTAGGAAAAGATGATGTTGCCCTTGATGCACCATGCGGGGCTAGGTTCTTGTGTCAGGCTTATAGAAAACCTTTTGTAGTTTTAAAAAGTATTACGATATCATATTCCTTCAACTGCTCACGGCCTCTATACTCTGTGTGACTGAATAGTTATTATTTTGTTAACAGATAAATGCTTGTAATTAAAGCTTACGTAAGTAAGTTTTTGAGAGTTTTCGATGAGGTTTAGTAAGTCCGTGGCAAGTGGTTTTGTGCTGTGTGTGGTGGTGTGTGTGTGTGTGTGGCGTGGCGTGCGTGCATCGCGTCGTTGTATACTGTCTAATTAGAGATTTGGACTGACGTGATCGATCGTAATAAGATTGGACGTGCATATAATGTTTCTGATTCTGAGTTGCGAAGGGGTAGAATTTTCTTTTAAGATTTCGGCTGATTGTAGTGATCCGATTTCATGGCACACGGTTGTTTTCCGATTTATCGAACAAAATCATTTTTTTTTTTTTGGGGCTTTTATTATGTATGATTTATACAATGATAGTTGATCACAATGTGTACCTAAAGACTGCGACCCACCAAGGTTTGGCATCGTTTCCCCCTTTCCCGACGCCCCGCGTCTCTCGTGCATAAGAGAGCTCGGGCTTCAGGTCCGAGCGGAGCTCCGGTGAGACTCTCTCTCGCCAGGAGGCTTGTGGAATGCAGAAAACTAAGCGATGGTGCAAAGAGCGACGGTGGGGTTGGCTTGGGAAATGACTTTAAAGATTGTTAAAAGGTGATTATGGGGAGTATAGAAAACAACGTCAAGGGTCTGAAAGGCGGCTGTGGGTATGTAGAAATCATGAAAAATAATTTTTTTGTGATAAAGTTATTTTTCACAAAAAAAATGAAGCCACCCGCAATTTTGTAACTTGCAGTTGTTAACGTTATTATCGATTCCGCAATTACTGGTATTTTTTTTATTACTATATATGTAAGTTATTTTAGGAGTTCACGGAGCTCTATCCTTTTGATATCCACCTTAACCCCCACTCCCCTGATACCCCTCCCCTACAAGTGTCTTCCTAACCTATCCTTTTAGTATCGAATAGTAGCGAATATTTAAATCAAAGAATGAGTTGATTGTCCCATGTAATTATCTTCCACTAGCAGAATAGGAGGAAGCTAAGTGCCAATGACTTGGCAGCGGTTTTTATGTAAATTATTGTGCACAAGATATAAGCTAATTTATTATGCACATAACGTAAATCCAAATCTGTCAATTCCGTAAATCGTATTTTTTTTTTTTTTTTTTTAAAGAACTCATTATTCAACTATAAGTTATCATTACATGGAAAAGAATTGTACAAAACCATGTTATAAGTAACAGATCATGTTCAGAATGCTCCCAGTGGGATTCTCGCTGCGCTTACATATTATAATTTTTGTTTTGTTTAACTATTAATGATGTAGTTGCTTCGTGAGCAACTGACGGTCTAATTACGTTTGCACTAGAAAAATATTAAAAAAAAAAACTAGCCTAGTTAAATTTTCGTATTTTGAAGTTTTCGTCAACGAGTTAGACTATGAACGATTCAACTGGTTTATTTACATATGTATATACATACAGGACTACTCTATGAGTATATTTTTAAGCTACGTGCTACGAGTTCTAACAGCTTCGCTGTGAATATATTAAATAGAACAGGGGAGTTCACTGTCCCTTGTTGTAACCCTTTTGTAATCACGAACGTATGATCAGATGTGTATTCACCTATAGCGACTCGGAATTTACGCCCTTTAATAGTATTGTTAATCATTTTTACTAGATGAAAGTTTGCCTCTTGCTTCACTAGTTTGTACACTAGCCTATTTAGCCAAACGGAGTCGAATGCTTTTCTTAAATCTATGAGCATTGCTCCCACCAATTCGTTATCAAGTAAATGCCAGTTAATGTCGGAGACTATTTTATTTATTGCGTGTAATGTGGAGTGGTTATTTTTGAAGCCAAATTGGTGATCTGGGATAATTTTTTTTTCTATGGCAAAACTAATCTATGGAGATTTTGAGAATTCTTTCGAATATTTTGCTTATTATATATATATTGGTGGGAGTAGGCTAATAGGTCTAAGATTATCTATGTAACGGGGCTGCTCTGCTCGGTGTCGATAGCCGCGCAGACGTTAGCTGCGTGCGATGCAGCTACCGGAGCGGAGAGACAACCGCGCTATAATCGAGACCAAGTCTCGTTTCCTCGGGTATTATCGAGTTCGTAGGTGGACCGGCCAAGGTCGTATTTCGGCTAGCTGCAGTTTACTCGCACGTGCACCGTGAAGCGATGCACGTGCCCGCGGAGGCGGCGGGGAACTTAGTAGGAGTAAGGACCGGTGTTCAATCAAGACACACTGGGTAGCGTGGAAAATGTAGCGTATATTATTCAATCGAAAAGTAAGTACACGGGCACACACACGGGTGTGCGAGACGCAAACGAACGGTGCAGTTAGAGACCGGGAGGGCACTGGTGAGAGAGAGAGAGATGCAGAGCTGACACTTACGGTTGACGAGAGTCGGCTCAAGCCCCAGGACGTCTCCTTCGAAGGCGAGTGGTTGGAATCGCTCGGAAGCCTTGGACGCAGCGGAGTCGCACAGGAACCTCGAACAAGGCACCGTCGCTGTCGGACTCTCTGGGTTGCAGTCATAAACCGGGAGCCTTCGCACGTCGCTCTCACAAAGCTATCGGTCTTTTTCGCGTCGAGAAGTCGCGCGCACGATGCTTACTTTTTGCGAGTCTAAACGAATCTGTCTCTCTCTCCGCGAGACGCGGCACGCGCGCGAGGCTCTCTCTCTCTCTCTCTCCCCACTTACCGTGCTTTCTCCCGTTCCACTCTCTGCCGTTCGCCTGTAACAGAGCTGTAATACATTATTATACATCATGATATTTATGCTGGGGAGGTTATGACGAGTTAACATTGTTCCTCGTCATATCTAATATATTTGGTTTATCTTTTTTTTTCTTTAACGCTATGACTTTTGCAACTTTCCATGCGCTGGGATAATATCCAAGGTTGATACAATTATTGAATATGATTGTGTAATGTTTGATACATTTATTGCTTAAATGTTTTATTATTATATTTGGAATGTTATCCCAGCTTGTGGATGTTTTATTACTCATATATTTGATAAGCGATCGTACTTCTACAACATTTGTAAAGTGGACATCTTCAAACTCTGATATCATGGGTTAGGACGCATTGTTTTTATTGTCAAATGTAGTGAGCGGTGTGTTGTTATGTAATATGTCCCATTTTTCTTTTATTTGTTTTTCAACTAGGTTTCTAAGCACCGGTGTATTTTCATTGTCATCATTACTCTTGGTATTAATTATTTCTAGATGCTTACCTACTATGTTCGGTATTATTTTCTCGTCATGTACTATATATACATTCGGGTTGTTACAATCTGAGTGTTCGCTAGCGTCAATGTTTAGAGAATCGAGTATATTTTTTTCATTATTATTAATAACTATATGATCGATATCGCCGCTATTTTTATTTCTGAATAGTCTGTTTAGTCGCGGGTGGAATGAAGCAGTTTCTTTATAGTTCACTTTTTTTATTTCGTTTGTCCAGGAATTTTTTGTGCTTTTTGAAAATTCTAATTTTATATCTTCTTTAGTAGTTTTTAATTGTACTTTGAGTCTTGATACTATATTTTGAGAGTTTTGGTTATGTCTATTAGTAAGTCTGTGTATGTGGGTTTGTAGTTTGCGTTTGTTTTCATATAGCTTCAGAATTTTGTAGTTGACTAATTTATCTAGTTTGTTGCAGAATTTAAGTTTAGGTGTGGTTTCAGTTATACTTATTGAGATGGCTTCTTGTAATTTCTGAATATGTGAGTCCTGAATACGTGAATTTCCTCAACGCTTAGGTTTACATTGTCTGCAATCACATTATCATAATTTTTATCTAAAGCTTTTGCGAAATTATTCCAGTTTTTTTTTTGTATAAATATATGGTTCTTTGCTTTGAAGTTGAGGTATCAATAACATTGGACAATAAGAGGGTATTTTCAATAGCGTTATGATCACTATCATATTGTAGTGTTGAGAATTCGGAGTTTAAGAATTTTAGTCTTATGTCTGCGATTGCGAAGTCAATAAATGAATTAGCCCGAGGAAAAGTAGGCTCATTAGTTTTTTTGACGTTACATTTAAATTTCATACCGTGATTCAGTAGCCAATTATGGAGTTGTGTACCTCTAACATTAGGGTTATTGTCGTTCCAGGTAATATGTTTTGCGTTAAAGTCACCTATTATTATAAAATAATCATTTTCTACGTATAGTTTTAGTTTTTTTTCCAATAGAATTGAGATCTTCATAAATACTGTTTTTGTTCGAGCTAGATGCATATATGCTTATGATAAAAAGATTTTCATTGTTGTTTAATGGTATTTTTATGGTGCAAGACTCTAAAAGTTTTAGGTTATTGATTTTGATTTTTTCAAATGGGATATTATTTTTTACTATAAGAGCTACTCCTCCACCTTTATCGCTAGTTCTGTCATTTCTTATAATCGCGTAGTTTTCAAAATTAATTTTGTGTTTTTTATTTATTTTGGTTTCATTCACCCCTAAAATATCTGGTTGTTGTTCATAGATAAATTGTTGTAGGTTATACCTTCTATAATTAGCTAAAATAGAATTTACGTTTACAGATATTATTTTTAACTTGTCAATTTTCTTATCCATGATCTTAATTGCCGAAAGTTATATTGAAGTGCTTGGCTATTGCGTCAATTTTTTGAGTATTATCACCTATTAATTTGGTAATCGCTTCATTTTGCGCTATAACAAAGTCTAGAACATCAGATTTCATTTTGCACATTAGTGTGTTATTTCTGTTATTTTACACTAATCTCTGCACCTGGGGATATCCTCGTGACTGATCCAGGGAAATCCGTCTGATTCTCGGAAGGATTCCAGCACCTAACTGTTAACACGCCACCGACACAAATACACGGTTACAAAAATATAGCTACATGCTATCCGACTGGGCCAGCTCAGTCGGTTTTCCCATGGTCACATTCGCGAAACTCGAATAACTACTAATAATTCACAACTAACCCTTTGTGCCATTAATACGTGCAAGCACAAAGCAACATCGAATAAATGTTACTTTTATGTGATCTCTTCACTGTTCTGCATAACGAAATACAACTAGAAAATTAGACTTTCTTTAACTTTCATTTTATGCAATCAATATATTGTTTTTCTTACTTAGCAAAAACTCTCGCTTTCTCCACAAGCCTTGTTTGAAAGCCTTGTTCAGAGGTGACCTCTGAACCTGTGTCGGAGCAGAAGAAATCAAGAGGTCACAAAAATCACTAATGTTCATCCAATGTAAATAATTATTTTTTACCAATATCTAATATAAACCAAATTATAATATGAGTATTTTTGCAATAGATAATTCATTTCGGTTTACCTTTTCCTTCTAGATATCTGATTATTCCCCAATTAACATTCATCTCATCATTCTAATGATCATATTTCAATTTCTTATAAACAGGTTTATCAACATACTATCAAATACTCGTTTTTCTTAAAATATTCTTGTTGTCTGAAATTTGCATATGTTTCGAATCCACACTATCTACGAATCGTTATATTGATGTATTGCTGCGATTGACTTTCTTCGAATTAGTTGCATACGTTTACTACATTCAATTTTCTTTGCTCTATATAAATAAATAATGGAAATATCGCCAAGTTCTACATAAATAAATATATGAATTGTGTTGCAGTTATTCACCTTATCCCGCAATCCCACTCAGTACCTTGTGTCTCAGAAAAACTCAATAATCTATTCAATTTAATATTTATTGCGTTATTTCATAATTAATTCTCTTTTGCACTTACGAATAATATCAACTTAAGAGGGTCTCAAACCCATTTCTGCGATTTTACCGACCTTGCGGCCGGTAGTGCAGGTAGTGCTTAAAATAACCTCTGGCGCCATCTGGCGTCAACCACTACAAAAATTTGCAATATCGAAACTCACACTGCGTGTGTCCGTACACGCAGATTTGATATAACGAAAAATGCCTATACATAATGATCTGTATTTCGTATATATATCACACGTGTTTCGACTACACGCATTTTTTACAATAAAATAACTGTGCATTTCGCATATACACGCGTGTTTCGAATACACGCTTTTTATATTATAAAAATTAATAAATAATTACGTGTATTTCGCATATACACACGTGTTTCGAATACACGCTTTTCTTATGACAAAAAACTACTTTTGAGATGTGCAATTTTTTTTCCCAGAAATTTGAAAAAAATAATTTTATGTATAAATGATGCATTGTATAAAGTTGAAACTTGATATGCAAGCCTGTGTTATGTATTTCAACATCTTTATACAGTTTAGTGACTTAAGCGTAACCAGAAGATCTAGTTTGTTCTAAATTGTCGGTTTTAGCGCAAGTGTTTTCGAACAAAGTAGATCATCTGATTGTAGTAAGTGCATCAAACTGCTGAAATATAGTGAAATACATTATGAGGGCTTATTATATCAAGTTTCAAGTGTATACAATGCACCACTTTTGAGATATGCAATTTTAGTCAAAGAAATTTAAAAAAAAATTGAGTTTATGTACAAGTGATGCAATGTTTAAACTTGAAACTTGGTATACAAGCCCCTGTTATATATTTCAACATATTTATACAGTTTAGTGACTTAAGTGTTACCAGAAGATCTAGTTCGTTCTAATTATACGCTTTTGGCGCGAGTGTTTTTGAACAAAATAGATCTTTTAGTTACACTTAAGTCACTAAACTGTATAAAGATGTTGAAATACATAACACAGGCTTACATATCAAGTTTCAAGTGTATATGTTACATGAGGTTTGAGATATACAATTTTTAACCACACAAATCTTAAAAACTTAAATTTATATAGATGTGCTATATCATCATATAGACTTGCGACAAAATTTTGGCCTGCAAAAAGCTTTGGAAGGAACAAGAATCGTCAGAAGCTACTTAATTAGCCGTATAAAGGGAGATGTACTAGTATAAGCAGCAAGTTGACCTTGGTCGAGGACCAGTAGGGAATCCTGAACATACAGCTGTTGCAGGAGTTGCTTGTATAGCAGCAGCAGCAGTTGACCAAGCTCGAGTAGCAGCAGCAGCAAAAGCTGTACAAATATAAGCAGCAAAAGCTGCACACACATCAGTCGCAGAAGTGGCCCCTGAATATGCAGCTGAAGTACACTGTGGACCAGTAACTCCAGCAGCACTGGACTCCGTACTAGTAACAGCAGACCCTGGTCGAGGACCTACTGTAGATCCTTGATGTACAGCTGTAGAATGTATACCAGCAACTTCCAACTTCAGGGTCGTCTACAGATGATTGAAACAGGTCAGCAAAGCTAACCAGGCCAGCAAACAGCGTGATTTCAGCTCCAGGGCTGTCTTCTGATGATTTAAATGGGCCTGCAACGCTAACCTGTCCAACAAACAGTGTGAATCTGGTTCCAAGGTCATCCTCAGATGACTAAAGCCTCCAGCAACCCCACCCAGTAGCACCAGAGAGCGTGAAATTGGTTCCATGGTCGTCCTTAGATGTTCGAAGCCTCCAGCAACGCCAGACAGTTCCACCAGTGAGTGTGAACATGGTTCCAAGGTCCTCCTCAGCTGATTGAAGCCTTCAGCAACGCCAGCCATCACCATCAAAGAGCGTGAACCTGGTTTCAGAGTCGTCTCCAAATAACTGATGCCTCCCGTAACGCCAACCAGCATCAGTAGCAACAGACAGTTTTGATCCACCTCCAGGGCCATCTTGTTTATAGCCATCAATGCCAACCTATAATACACAGACAGTGTAAATCAGCTATAGATAACACAATCACGTAATCACTGATTTCACTGCACATAACACAAGAAATACTTGTGAATCTTGAGTTGACGAATCTTCATCCAGACAGTATGTCGGAGGAAGGTATCAGCACAGCCGTAGAAGCAGCCCAAACAGTGATAGTCGATCCTCATCTAGAATGCATCTTGAAAGTTGCATGTATACGCAGCAGTGGAAGCAGCAAGGGCACCAGCATCAGCAGCAACAGGAGCAGACACCAAAACAAGGGATAACCTCCAAGCGCAAAAAGTCAAGTTTTTTTGCTGGAGTTGCATATTTTCTCCTACTGCAGCACTCTTTGACGGACTGACACTCACACACTGCATCGTAGCTGATATTCCGGAGCATCACTTTTATATACTTCTCGCACTGCATTAGAAGTAAACGAAGCACTGGCGAGTCTCGCCGTGAGCAGCAGATCCGCGAGCGAGATGGCGCTGAGCGGATGCTGCTTGAAAACATATTCGCTTTTGATTAGCACACTAACACTGCTGTATCGCGTCGACGTGCTGCACTTATACAATCAATACCTTTGAATAACTTGAAGTTGAACCGAACGAGCGAAGGCCGGGATGCAGCTTCAAAACGTCAAAACACAAGGCACGGCTGGCGAGTGGCGGCACTGGCGGCTGGTGAACGTGTCGCCGCAGACGCCAGTAGGTCCCCAGATCGACGCGCACAATGTATGCGCAGTCGTCGTACTCACTTCGCCAGAGCCGCGGACAGAGCAACGAACAGCTGTTTGGCGTCGCTTGAATGATAAATAAAACTATTTTTTTTTGTTCAAATTATGGAAAACCAAGACATAGTTGCCCTTTCTCTCATCATTTTATATCTATGTGCAAAGTTGCAAGTCGATCTGTCAACGCATATAAAAATGGCATTTGAACGAAATTTTCAACATGCACACGCTGCAGCTACTGGTTTTTGTTTAAATGCCATTTGTTAACGCATTTAAATATTGACTTGAAACTTTGCATTGTGGTAGATGATTCCGAGACGAAGGGCAACTATGTCTTGGTTTTTGATAATTCACCGTATTTATTTAGTTTCAAGCAATTTTCTACCGAGTACTCGTTCTATCGACGCGGTCGGTAAAAATAAATTCAACATTTTTCTCTCTTAACGTAAAGCCGATCAACAATTAAATACGCTAGATAAATAAATCGTTCCAAGACACATTAGGAAAATGTTTCTTTTGCTATCATCTCAGTTTTAGCAATAGAATAAGTGTAATTATAATTTGATTACATACCTTATTTGGCAAATAGAAATGCAATTAATTCGGACATATTACGAAAATTACAAGACTTTTCAGCCTATTTACGAAGGTACTGGTTGACACTTGCGGAGGTAATGTCAGTTTTTCAAAAACCAGTGAGAACGAATAACACATGTGAGAATTTTCACTTGTACGCAGCAAAAGGCATGGAAATCCGTTCCAACGTTTTTCGAATGTTAGGTAAATACAAATTTATTAATACACACTGTTTAGAAATTTTTTATATATCGAAAATGATAATATACGCTTAAGGGGATGTCGTCGCTAAAGCTTCGCAGTAATTACATCTTGTTTACTAAAAGTATCATTCACGTTAAAGTTATGACCCATTGAAACCACATCGATAACGTCAGTAGGTAGTTCCACATTAGTTAAATTCATAATCCATTTTTTATTATTATCCCTGACATAAAATTATTATATTATTTTTCATAAAAAAGTATTAATTACCAAAGAATTTTGTAAAGAAAATCCTACAGTGTTTTTCACGCGAGCTGATAAAGGCAGTCTCACTGTTTGTTTGTATGTAGATGAGTATAAAGAAAAAATGTCTAACCTCTTTAGTGACACTAATACTTACAAGATTATAAAAAGAAATCCTCTTGAAAAACTTCAAAAAAATGTTTATGATATTTTGAATAATCTCAATGAGAACGATTGTTTGCGATATAAATACAATAAACTTAATTTGACTCAGACATGCACCACATTGCCGAGAGCTTATGGTCTACCAAAAATCCACAAAAAGGATGTCCCTCTCAGACCAATTATTTCTACAATAAATAGTCCTACACATTTTTTAGCCGAAACTATTGATAGTTGTTTAAAAAGTTGTTTTAAAATACCATTTTCTCACATAGATAATAGCTTTGTTCTTGGGGAAAAACTCTCAAATATTGTTGTTCCTGAGGGTTACATCTTGGTTTCTCTGGATGTTGTGTCATTATTTACAAATGTTCCACTTGAGTTAGTTTTAAATAGTATAGACAAACGGTTTCATTCCATCCAGACAGCTTGTAAGATCCCTTTCACTATGATAGTTGATATTATAAAGTTTCTTTTTAATAATACTTACTTCACTTTTGATGGTGTTATTTATAAACAGATTTTTGGTACACCCATGGGCTCTCCTATTTCCCCTCTATTTGCTGATATTGTTATGGAAGATTTAGAAACCACAGTACTTAAGTCACTCTATGATAATTATGATTGTTCTCCTCTTTTTTATTTTCGCTACGTTGACGACACAATTCTATGTATTAAAGAACAACATTTAAGTATAGTGTTAAAAGAGTTCAATAGTTACAACAAGTATTTACAGTTTACTCATGAACTACAGAGTAATGGAACAATTCCGTTTTTAGATATATCATTATCAATTGACAATAATAGTATAGTTACAAATTGGTACCAAAAACCCACTAACAGTGGTAGAATTCTAAATTTTCATTCAAATCATCCTGTTCAATTAAAACGTAACATTATTTTTAATCTCATTGATAGAGCATGTTTACTTTCACATAATAAGTTTCACCGTGACAATATTTTTAAGGTCAAAAAAATGTTAATTGATAATGGTTATCCTACGGAATTTATTGATAGGTGTGTACGTCAGCGCTTAAGATCTCATCAGTTTAATAAATCTAAGGAAAATTGCAATAGTTTGTCTCACAACCTTACTAACATAATATCTGTGCCCTTTCATAAAAAATTCTTTTTTTCATTAAAATCTTCATTTAAGAAGTTCAATTTTTCGGTTATTCCTGTTTTAAATAAAAAACTTAATCACATAATTAAACTTGGCAAAGATAAGTTGGATAAGTGGAATGAGACAAACATAATTTACGAAATTCATTGTAATGACTGTGATGCTGCTTATGTTGGCCAAACAAAGAGAAGTCTCAAGAAAAGAATAGATGAGCATAAAAAAACTCCAGTCGATAAACTCTTACCTATTCCGTCACATTTAAAAAATAACAATACTCATAGTTTTGCTTTTGACAATGTTAAAATTCTAGATAGAGAAAAAAACAGATATAAACGGTTAGTTTCTGAAAGTTTTCTTATCAATATGAATAGCAATAATATTAATAGACAAGAGGACTTCCAATTTATTAGTAAACAGTATTGTAGATTAAAAAGTTTGTTTAACAGAATAAATAAGTAATAATTTGTCTATTTTTGCTCACTATTAATTTCTTGTATTTGTGTTTTTGCGGTGTACATATTTATTGGATTAAATTATTAAATTATTAAATTATTAAAATCGAATTATTAAATTAAATATTTATATTTATATTACCTTTATTAAGTTTCTGTTTGGCCGATGTTACAGTTTCCTCAGTTATCCGTATATAAGAAAATTCGCTAAATACGTATAGATATGTTCTGTGTTAAGTTACGTAAGAGTGTATTACGGCGCTGTTTCATACAGACCTATTATATCTATAGACATACACAGTACTGACCATACCTTCGACATGTGATAACTCCAGGCTGTGCGCCTGTCATATTGACAACGTTTTTTTTGATTAAGTTAATTGTTTATTTTGGTAAATAATTTATTGCTTTGATTATATTGGTTTGAATATTTATATCGACGCTTTATTTATTGTATAAATTGTTTGTTTCTCTCATAATAAAGGCTTGAAGAGGTCCCCTCCATAGGACGAAACGTCGCCAATTGTTTTAAACGAATGATGAGTGTTTTATTTTAATGCTCTGAAGGGTTGTTTCCCACTATTGTTTTTTACTTGTTATTGTATAAGTACAATAGTATCTGTATATGAGCGATTCTGCCGTAACTGGCTCAAAACGGGTACACAAATGTTCTATACTAAAATCGACTATTTTTAATTTGCCGGATGGTTATTCTAACTGGAATTACATATAAAACAAGTCCCTAAAGCTAAACCACAACATATTACTTTTATAAAAAGTTATGTGAAGAATCCATATTTGACTAGGTTACGGAACTGACATTTTTGTAATTCGTGAATTAAAAATTCGCGCTATTAAAACTCTAGTATTGCTTCCTTCCTAAGGAAGCCTTGTAATAGTAATTTTTGGAGTTTGTCTAAAAACGTGTGGGAAGTGTGTTTTGATGCATTTTAAGTCGAAAAATGGTGTTTTTGGAAAATGTCCGTATGGATGTATGTGTGTGTGTGTGTGTGTTCGGATGTATACGCCTGTTATCTCAGCTTCTACTTAGTGGATTTTAACCCACCAAGTCTCATTTTCTTTGTTTTTACGAATACTCGGCGGGATAACAGTCCGTTTTTACATTTTCTGGACCCGTTTTTTTTTTAAATCGATTTTTTAGTTTTGCGATTTTAGTTTTTTCCGATAAAGTTGTTGGAAAAGTTGATGGAAGTAAATTGCTTAATATGTACATGAAAGAGAATAAAATTACCTATCTTTTTACCGCGGAAAATTTATATTACCGTTCGTCGTTTTTTTATTACACACCATAAAGTGCAATTTTTTGAAATCGTTATAACTCGAAAACTAAATGTCAAACCTTTCTAAAAAAAAAACATGATTATTAAAGGTTATTAGAACCATACACCACTTCGATTTTAAGTCATTTCATGAGGCGGATCCTGAGAAAAACTTAAAAAACTGAAAAAAGTCGTTTTTCTGCGTGACGCGATAACTGGAGTAAAAAAGCATTAATCAAGTTCAAATTTTAGATTTAGTTAGCATTATATAGCACTTTGATCCCTATGTTTGGGTTGTTTACGAAACCAATTAGTTTCAAAGATATTGAGCTTCAAAATTTTTTTTTCTTACCCTGTATACTATGAATCGTTTTTTTTACGTGACGCGATAACTGGAGTAAAAAGGTAATAATCAATTTAAAATTTTGGATTTAGTTAGTATTATATAGCATCTTGATCCATTTTTTTCGGTTGTTTATGATACCAGTTAGTTTCAAAGATATTGAGCTTCGAAATTTTGTTTCTCACCCTATATTATACTTTGCATAATTGAAAACTGCATCGCTTATATCTCTAGCGTCCTCACAGTGGCGGGTGAGTTAAATAAACAATAATAGTTAATTAAAATAATACTTAGTATATTACGCACCTATAGGCCGGGAAAACAAAGAATGTTTTAGATCGCATGTGTAAACATATATAAGTGCAAATCCGCGGCCGAGTGGAAAATTCTCTGGGTCTGGAAGAGACAATTTGAAATTTGAAGGCACGCGTACCAAACCAACTTTTTTGGGTTCCTTAGGTCAAAAAGCCCGCTTAGCCCTTGGTGCACACCATAGTTTTTGTGACGCATGTATGGATTTTCGCGTTTTTCATGGCTATAAAGCGTGAGTGAATTAGCTGTTTTTTTACACGGCCACTATACAGGCATGATTATTTAGAAATAATAGTTGTTATTAACATTGAAAATAATAATAATTTGATAATTTTGAAAATTCTGTGCAGTTTACAGCGAAATTTTGCCCGCTGCCGACTTTTTTTGCCCGCTGCTCACTTTTTTTTGCCCGCTGACGACTTTTTTTGCCCGCCGGTAAAAAAGCTGGTACTTTACGCCCGCTTAATAGGTACGAAAAACTCGAAAATCGTGCATGTGTTACAAAAAAGCATATATAGCTCTTAGGCTATAATTAACGTGCATTATGCGCTTGTCTACAAGTACATTCCGTGCGTTGTAATCGTTGTACGCGCCTCGCATGTAGTCAATTGCATCGCAATCGTCATGTTTTTACTTTTTTTATCTCTTTTGATCCGTTGCATTTTATTATACACGCCCCTTATACGCTATAGTTAAAAATATCCCCTTACGACATGCTGGCTTTGAGACTTTGTACACTTCTTGCTTTCTGAATAGTGATACAATTTTAGAAGCATAATGCGATAGTTCTTTCAAAAGCTGCACAACAACTGTCATGTCCCCGAGTTGTTCATGTCTCCTTGTCTTAAGAGATCAGTTATAATTAAACCATTTTCTAACTTTTAAATTGTTTAATAATTGCATTTCTAAAAACTGGTCTAAAGATGACAATTGTTGTGGAGCCTTAAGACACTGTAGCATAATGCTATTCATGTTTTATTACTTTTCAGTCCAACCCTAGCGGAAATGATAAATGTGAAAAATTGTGGTAAATCGTATGAAAATGTGAAACATTGTAACGTAAATATGTACAATTGTGAAAAACTAAAAAAACACATTAAGTTTTGTAACAAGAATTTCACACTATATAGCACATCAATAGGAACATTTTTAATTAATTTGCACGGTTCCTCACAATTTTTTTTTGACCAATTATAATTCCATAAGAATTTTCTCAAATTTTCACACGGCTATAATTTTGTTTATAGTACTGGGTGGCATAAATAGTCCATTATTGCACTGTGCAGTTAGCGCCTGAGTGTACCGACCGTTTAGGCACGGATAGGTGAGACAGTAACGGATTTATGCTAGTCAGTGCTATAAAATAGCGTACGGTGATAATGGTGGCATAAATAGTCTGATAATGCCCTCGCTACGCTCATAATAGATTATTTATGACACTTATTATATCGTAATATCCCTACTGAAAAATCTCAGGTGAGATCAAAATAGTGTTTAAAAGGATTACAATAGTTCATAAGAATAATGTATGTAAAATGTGAAATAATGTGTACGATTGTGAGAAAGTGTGAAATACTTAGCATAAGTGTTACAATAACAAGCATTTTTTTGTTGTTGACAGCGTAAATGTATAAAAATATGAAAAACTGTAAGAATTTGTGAAAAATTATGACAATGTTCTTGTTAACGATGTTCCAATTATGGATATAAAACTTCGATTTCTCACATTATTTCACATTATTTCACAAATTTTTACAACCCATAATATTCCGTTGGGATATTTTAGTTTTATATTAAATAATTTATATATAATTAATAGAAGCTACTGTAGTCCCTTTTTTGCCATACGTATGCGTCTAATAAGAGTAGGTTCAACCCTTTGAATTCTACCGAAATTTTTTGAAGGGTTGCTTTTTGGTTGTAAAATCATTATTCCGCCCCAAAATTTTCACCTTTTTTTCCACCTTCTTCATTGGATCACATAGCAAAATTACATACGATTCACACGTTATCGTTCCCACGTAATAACGACATGTAATCACATGAAAACAATGTATGTGAGATTCGTTTAGGTGGAGGATGGTTTCGCGATGAGAATTAAATAGACTTCTTTAGAAGTTACGATAAATCACTATAACACATTTAATATATTTGAAAGTATCATCAAGCATGATTTATTGCAGAAAAACAACAGGCAAAAAGAAGAAGTCTAACTTCCAGCAGAGCTGCGTATGTTACTTATCGGGTTGTCAGATAGGATACGACGTCGCACTTCTGCCGTTTCGATGCTGCTACTGTCAAATAAGTCTACTGACAGCAAATAATTAGCAAAATAAGTTATAGATAAGTACTTATCCTGAACAAAACAATATCTTTTATTTATAATTGATTTTATTCTTATTAATTAACATCACTATATCACAAAATGTCAAAATACAAAAAGAAAAGTCAAAAAATGAAAAACGCAAAAGAAAAAGAAAAACGAAAATTAAAAAATAAATTATGTAATCGACAACAGAACTATATTAGAAAAAAAAGAACTGATGATGATTACAAAAAAAAGAATATGATCAAAACATGGAAAGAACAAAATTACTTCGTTCAAATATAATTTATAAAAAAAAGAAAATCAATTAGCATGTATTAGAATGCAAAAACTAAGATCTGATGATGATTACAAATCCAAAGAAAATACATCAAACATACTTAAAAACCAACAACTAAGATCAGACGACATATACAAAGTTAACGAAAATAAATTAAATGTACTTAGAAACAAACATCTAAGATCCGACGACACTTACGTAGCTAACGAAAAAGAATTAAATATACGTAGAAACCAACAACTTAGATCCAGCGATGCTTACATAATTAAGGAAAATGAATCAAATGTACTTAGAAACAAACAATTAAGACTAGACGATACGTATACAACTTACGAAAAACAAAAAAATTATAACAGAATACAAAAGTTTAGAAACAATCAGATTTTTAAACAAAAAGAATATTTAACAAAATATAAATACAAATCAATGAAAAGATCAAATCCATCTTATGCAGAAAAAGAACGAAATCAAAATAAAAAAAGAATAAAAGGATTTCGAAAAGATGAAATGTATGTTAAATTTAATAAAATTAAAGATGTAATTAGAAAAAAAACATTAAGATTAGATGAATTATATCGATATAGAGAAAACTACATTAGTCAAATCAACAACAATTTAAAAAACGACATGAACGTCAATGAAAATAATCTTATATCTAAATTTTTAGACGATCGAAAAACTGGTCCATGTATTTGTTGTGATAACATTTTTTTTTTTAAGATCAGTGAATTTATTTAACCAAAATAAAATAGAACAACGATTAATAGAACTCAAATTAAATGTTAATGAATTTTTGGACCAAATTATGAATAATGAATCGAAATATATATGCAAAACATGTCAGAAACATATATTTAAAGGTGTTATTCCAACATTAGCTGCAAATGATAATTTACGATTTCCCTATGTACCTGATTATATTCAAAACTTATCATCCATTGAAGAACGTATGGTTTCTCCTTATATTCCATTCATGCAAATAAGAGCCTTACAACCATATGCTCTAAATTCTCAATTGTCCTTAAAAGGAAGTATTGTGAACATTCCTACTGAAATAAACGAAATGATAAAAGTTTTACCAAGAAATTTTACAGAAATGTCAATAATTCAAATAAAATTAAAAAGACACATAGATCACCAAACAGATTATATGTATGAAACTATAAAACCTTCGAAAATTTGCGAGGCACTAGAATATCTTGTAAAAACCCCCCTTTATCAAAAACATAATATTAAAGTAGATGATGAATTTTTTTAAAATTTTGAACGAAACAGTGATCAAAATATTAATTTTATTGTAGATCAAACAGACAAACCAAATAATGATGATAATTGTAAATTATTGTGTAATAAATGAATCTTTGAGTTCTCAAAATAAAAATAATGATTTTGAAATAAATGATGAGGTTCTAATTTTAGATAGAAATGAAGAAATTACTTCTACTAATGCTATAATTATAGCGCCAGAACAAGATAAACAACCTTTACCTTGGCATAAAATAGAAAACATTGACGAATTATGTTTTCCTAGAATTTTTGGAGGGCAGATATTAGACAAAGAAAAAAAATTGACTTATTCTGAACGAACATTATCTGAAATCAGACGTCGTGATAGAAGGTCATGTGAACCTACACGATTATTATTTATGGCAAAACAGAAAATAGAAAAATCCGTTTATTCAAATATGAACACATGTTTGAGAAAAATTAAAAATAATGATAATTTAACAGCAGAGCAAGTATTAGATTCTAATAAATTGAACGATATATTTAGACAAGATGATGGATTTATGTTTTTAAAACAAGTTAGATCTTCTCCATATTATTGGCAAAGTAAAAAAAAAGAATTATTTGCAATGATAAAACAATTAGGAATACCAACTTTATTTATGTCTCTTTCAGCTTCAGAAATAAAAAATTTTGATTTGTTAAAAATCTTATATCAATTAAAATATGGTAGAAATATTTCTTTACAAGAAATCATAGATTTAGATATAGACACAAAAACAAAATTGATTAAAAACGATCCAGTTACATGTGTTAGATACATTCATAATCGATTTAATAACATAATTAATTTATTAAAAGACCCAGATGGACCGTTGAAAGAATATTATGTCATTGACAGTTTTTCAAGGATATAATTTCAAGCTCGCGGATCTGTACACATACACGCATTATTATACTGTAATAACGCACTTATATACGATAAAAATTATCCCAATTCAGAAACAAAAGTAGTACAATTTATTGATAAATTAATAACATGCAGATATGATCCAAAAAATCCTTACATGATGTTTCAAAGACATAAACATAAACCTACCTGTTATAAAGGTCGTAAAAGTTCAAAANACTGTTAATCCGACAATTTTGACATTATTAGAATCTAACATGGATTTACAAAAAGTATTAGATGCTTATAGTGCTGCTTTTTACATGGTCAATTATGTTACTAAAATAGAAGCAGGATTGTCGAAATTATTGAGAGAAGCCTCTGAAGACATTGAAAATGGACATTTAGATATAAAACAAAAATTAAGAAAAATTGCAAATGTTTTTATTAATGGAAATATTTTAACTTCTCAAGAAGCTGTTTATCATGCTCTATCTTTACCTTTATGTATTTCAAGCAGAAATGTTGTTTATATTAACACAGTACCAATTAATCAGAGAACAAGAATGTTGAAAAAATCAATAAATTTAAAATCACTACCCAAAAATTCGAAAGATATATATGCACAAAACATATTTGAAAAATATGAACAACGCTCAAAACTATTGGAAAATGTGTGTTTGGCAGATTTTGTTTGTAATTATAATTTTTCAAAGAAATTGCTTATGTGTGATGATATTGACGATATTGATGATAAAAATGAAGATGAAAATTTAGAAATAAAAGAACGAAAAAAGAGAAAAATCATCCGTTATCGAAATTACAAAGTACAAGTTGATAAAATAAATTATTTTCGAGAACATGTATTACTATTTTTACCATTTCGAAATGAACAACTGGAAGTAGATAATAATGATTGCATACAAATATTTGAAAAAAATTTAGAGATTATACAAAAAAATAAATCTAAATATTGTGCAATTACAGATCAGTATCTAGAGAATGCATTAAAAGATGCAGAAAATGATTTATATGATGATATTGATGATGAAAGTATTTCAAAACAAGTTAACTTAGAAAATGTCGATATTTTACAACAAACTGGAAATGAAAAATATAAAAAGGAAAAAATGTATCGTATAACTGTACCAAATTTAATAGATGAAGAGCATGTGTTTCAAATGATTGATGAATTAAATAGTGATCAAAAAGATATTGTAATGCATGTTTTGAACTGTTTCAAAAAGAATTCATTACCCATAAGAATTTTCCTGAGTGGTTCGGCTGGAGTAGGTAAAAGTAAAGTCATTAATACAATTTACCAATTACTATCTAAATATTTCAATGAAATTCCTGGAGAAAATACAGATAAAATACAAGTTTTATTATGCGCACCTTCAGGAAAAGCTGCTTTTTTAATTGGAGGAGTAACTTGTCATACAGCTTTTGCATTACCTGTGACTCAATTTAATAAACAAATGCCTGAATTATCTGCAGATATAGCTAATACAATAAGAGAAAAATTCCATTATGTTAAATTATTAATAATAGATGAAATATCTATGGTTGGAAGCAATATGCTTAGACGTATTAATACAAGATTAAGACAAATTTTCGGCATTAACAAAAGTTTTGGAGGAATATCTGTGATTTTAGTAGGAGACTTGTACCAATTACCTCCAGTTATGGATCGGCCTATATATACAAATGCTAAAAGTTCAGAATTAAGTGTATTTTGTGAAAATGAATTATGGGAAGAATTTCAATATTTCCCATTAACAAAAATTATGCGCCAACAAAATGATAAAAATTTTATAACGGCTCTTAATAATTTAGCTATTGGTGAATTGACTGATAAGGATTTATTATTAATTAATTCTAGATCAACCAATGAAAAAGATATTCCTGAAGAAGCTATAAGATTGTTTGGTGAAAATAAATATGTCGATGAATACAATACAAACAAAATTCGTAACCACCCAGGTATAACTTTTATTTCTAAAGCAACCGATTCAGTATCTGATACAGTTTCAAAAAAAACTAAATGTTACCTTTTAAAATCATTTGAAAAGAAAAAAAGACAAGAATGTGGAGGATTATGTGCTGAAGTTATGCTTAAAAAAGGTATAAAATATATGATAACTACTAATATTGATGTGGAAGACGGATTAGTAAATGGAGCATGTGGTGTCTTAGAAGATATTACTTTTACAGAAACAAATGTACCAAATATAATTTGGATGAATTTTGGAAATAATACTAAAACTGGTTCAAAGGTGAGAACTAAATTCAAACAAATAATTGATAACTTGAAAATAAGTAAAAACTTAGTACCAATCACAAAAATCGATGTTATAATAAATACAAAAGATAATCATCAAATTGTAAGAAAACAATTACCACTGATACCGGCTGAAGCTTTAACTGTTCACAAAAGTCAAGGTCAAACTTATAACAAAATATGTGTTGATTTAACAAAATTTTCTGCATTTAAAAGTCGATTATTATTTTACGTTGCTTTTAGTAGAGTAAGGCAGTTATCAGATTTATATATAATTGGCGAATTCAAAAATTTGAACAAAAATAAATCGGATGATAATTTAAAAGAAATAATGAAAAATTTGACATTAAACAAAAATTTAAATTTATCTTTCACTAAATACATTAAAGGCAATGAAATAATAGTAATTTATCAAAATGTTAGGTCTTTAAAAAAATTTTAATCATATAATTACTAATTGCTGGTACAAACAAGCAGATATATTAATATTTTCCGAAACTTATACTATTAAATCAGACATTTTTGACTTCCAGGATATTAAATAATATATAGATCAGATAATTACGCAAAGTCTACAAAAGGGATAATCTGTTTTGCTAAAAATGATAAAAAATATAACATCATTGACAAATGTATTTATAACTTCTATAATAAAAAAAATTATTTACATCACATTGATATGGTCCTCTTAAATATTGAAAAAAAATATATTTTAACTGGTTATAAATCACCTTCGGTTGATAATCAAACTTTTAAAGATCATTTTGAAAAATTTAAGATAAATATGTATAATGATCGTGACATAATTTTTATTGGAGATTTTAACTATGACACTTATTCCGAAAATAATACAATAGAAACATATTTAAAAAAATATAATTTAAAAAGAGCAATTCCACCAAAAATTTCTACAACAAATTTTAATACACAAATAGATATTATTTTTATAAATGAAGCTATGCAACATTATTCAGCAGGTGTTTACGAAACTTATTTTTCGGACCACAAACCCATTTTTATTGGTATAAATAATACAAATGAAGTACATGATATTTTAGAATCAGTTGGAAATAATGATGATAATAACCACTTTAACAATAAAAATTATGATATTAACAATGACAAAAATAGTAATGAAAAATATAACAATGATGATAATAATTCAAATTATTCAAATAATGAATTAGCAGCAGATTGTTTAAATATAATAGGATTACTTAATATAGATAATGTATCATGTTACGCTAATGCAACTATTCAATCACTATTGCACTGTTCAACTTTAAGAAATTATATACATAGTTATACTGAAGAAGATTGTATAAAAAATATTTATAACACTTATCGTACCAATGCTATTAATATGTCACTATTCAGGAAATTTGTAAATAATAAATATGCATCACGCGTTCAACACGATGTATCTGAATTCATAATGGATATTTCAACAAAATCTGATATTCTAAATTTAGCTGTAAAACATCAAATAATTACAGAAATATATTGTCCTCTCTGTAAATATACAAACAAAGAAATTACAGATAACATAATTATAACATTAGCAATACCACAAATCAACCAATGTAAAATCTATAATTTACAAGAATTAGTAGATTATAATTTAAATGATTGGAAAATTTTAGATTCAAAATGCAATAGACAAGAATGTGAAGGTGTATTAAAACAAAAATTGAATTTAAGTGTTGAAAAAAATAAAATTTTGATTTTACAATTATTATTATTCAATATAAATGAATATAACAATATTGTAAAAATAAATAATCTTAAAATAACCAATCTTCCAAACACAAACATTAATATTAATCATAAAGTATATAAAATTACAAATGCAATATTCCACCATGGTAATACTATCAATTCAGGACATTACACTAACATGTTGCGGAAAAATAATAAATGGATAAGGGTCGACGACTTAAATGTAACAAAACAAAATTGGCCTAAGTACAGCAAAGATGCTTATCTTATTTTATTAGAAGAAATATAATTCATTAAATAATATGCAATTATTAACAATTGAAAAATGATTAAGAAACGATTTTAAATAAAAATCAAATAAAGTGGATTAGGCCTTTTCGCATAATATTATCCATTATACTTTTTTTGTCCTGTTACATCTAATGTAAACCAGGTGGATAGTATAACTTTCGTAATCAATTCAGAAAATATTATGCGATTGGGGATACCACTTTAAACAAAGTTTTATATCATTCATTTCTACGGGTAAATCCCATTAAATGGTGAGATATAAAACTTTGTTTTAAGGAAATGTAAAAGAAAATCGAAATTTTTTTTAACTTAGTATAGACAAATGTTGACATAGGAAAACTATTACATTTCCTTACAAAAAAAAACGCGCCGAGATATCTACCGCTAGGTGGTGAGGAAACGATATCATAAAAATTTAATTAATACAAAAATTACGTTAAATAACAATCTTTAAAGTTTCTAAGAATTTTCTACGTGACGCGATAACTGAAGTAAAAAGACAATAATCAATTTAAAATTTCTAACAATTAAAATTTGGATTTCGATAGCATTATATAGCACCTTGATCTCTTTCTTTAGGCTGTTTATGAACTAATATAGCTAGTTAAAGATATTAAGCTTCAAAATTTCGTTTTCTACCCTGTATACTCTATATAACTGAAAAATGCATCGCTTAGATCTCCGGTTCTATTTGATGGATTTTAATCTATACCTAGGCTAGTTTTTTTCTGTTTTTTGTTTTATCAATCATTAAAAACAAGATTTTCAGTTACGCATTGATTATGTATATATAATTAATTCGAAATATTTTATCTATCAAACGAAAAAGTACAAAACTTTATAGAATTATATATGAAGTAAAACAATTCAGATATTAAAGCGGTACATAATGTTGAAGAAGCTACGTGCCAAAGAATGGCAGCGGTTTTAATTTAACTTGGTAAAAAAAAATTTAATTGTCTAGATATATATATATGGGTGGTCTCTGTCAAATCGAAGATGAACAAATTTTTTTTGATCCAACTTTATATATATGTTCTATAGGATGCCTGTGGCTCCCAAAAAAATTTTCAGCGCGATCCCTTCACTTGGCTTCAAGTTATAGCTGGTCAAAGTTGGTGTTTTAAGCGATTTTTGCATTTTTTGTTTTCAATGATGTATAGCTCATAATGGATGCATTTTTAACTAAACTACCCTGATACTTTTTTTGTTAAATTATCTAATTTTTCAATAATTTACTTTTAAAGTCAACCTTATTTGCATTTTAAACCTTAAAATGTGATAATCGAAGGGTTTGATCCGGACTCCGACTACTTTCGTACGGTGAAAAGATACCTTTTTATAGTGCAAAAGTACCTGTATAAGAGCCAGAATGGCAGAGGCCTTTGTTTTTTGTTTTTATGGGACACTAGTAGTGAAAAACCCTCAGAAATGATTCAAATAACTAATAATAGCTGTAGACAAAGGACGTATCCATCATAAAAATATCACAGTGGTTGTTTATGTTAGTAAAAAGGAATCTGACGTCCTATATATATATATATATATATATATATTCACGCAATATTTGACAGCCTGTTCGTTTATTCACGAAGATCGCAATATCGTTAAATGACAAATTATTAAAAGAAATGTTTTCTTATTAGATATTTTATTTTCTTTAAATATAGGCGGCGCTATATGACATACTAGAACGCTTTTAACATAAGGTAATGTAGAGGGTACCTTTTTAATGCAAAAACGGGCGTCAAAGAGTAAGCGCCCAGCTTTAATATTAAATAATTAATTTTAATCCCAAAACCATGAAAAATATATTGAAATAGTTCTATAGTTCATACTATATATGATGGAATTTTTTTTATATGTCGTACTTTTATCTGCATCGACCTTTTAGATTGAAATCCGTGTTGGAGACGGGTTACGGAACTGACATTTGAGGCCTATTATATTGCGTAGTTTTAAATATAAGACTGCTTACTCGGTTTTAACTATTGGTAAATATAGTTAGTTATGCCAGGCATACATAAAACCGCTTGTGCGATTTTTTTTCAAATGTGTAAACGTCTGGGAAGCAGGCGCGCAGAATGAGCCAGTTACGGCAGAATCACCCATATAGGTCTTAATACAGGCCAAAGCCCGTATGCATGGTTGAAAATCAAGTTAGCATGGTATATGTGACAAAACTGCATATTTGGCACCTATGAATGAAGGATTCATCTATTGGATCATTATAACTACCAAAAATCATGGGGCTAGTTTTGAGCAGTAGAAAAACTAAATTAATAGAGGATCTACAACCACCCATATGTATGTATGTAGACATAATAATAAAATCGCTTACTTTTTGAAAGTTCCATCAGCAAACAATTGTGTGCACCTTGATAGTGGTTCAATCATACTATTATGAATGAAAACGAGACCAATCGAACCATCTGTCCCAACTGCACTTCCTTGAAAATTTGATGTCGCAGGTGCATGGATAGTTCTTTAAACATCACCTAACTCTGTCAGAGTTGGAGGAACAGTCGGTACGTTCCATAATCTCGCTTTCCGCATTTTGGATTGGAAAGTGGAATACTTCACCTCAGTACGTATCACCTGATATCTAAACTCATTAACAGAAATTATTATAGAGTGTGTCTTCGTGGACGAAATCATCAGAATACGATTGAAGGGCACCATCTATGGTGCCCTTATAGATGGTGCCCTTTAATCGTATTCTGATGATATATGTGTACGGCACTGCTATCCTCATTCCGTAACTTCGAGATTCGCGTGCCATCTAACAGTTGCCCTGTTTTATCGACATAACACGCGGAGCAGCATGCGTGCTCCTCCGCTACCGTAGGTATTTGTTCTCAACTAACTACGGCTCCATTTCTTCGTTCTGAGATACGAAAAAGGATAAACAATATTCTTTGGGTTCTTCGGCAGGTGGGATGATACCTTTTTTGTTGAAATTTAGCCCAGATAATTGTCAATCGGGCATTTTTCGTTCAACTCGCTTGGTGGCTTATGCTGCAGAAGCAGACGACATATCCCAGAAAACGTTCAAGTTTTATTTTACGGCTTTGCAATAATTAGTTGCAAAATCTCGGAATCATCCCACGTGCAGAAAAATACAAACAATTTTATGCAACTGTTTATTTTATTAAACTATTAGAAATAAAGCCGTAGTTAGTTAAGCAAAATACTTCCGGATCAGCTGAAATCCGGGCTTCTGATTGGCTCTCTCAGGGGTATAGAGCACTCTTAATTTTTTTTTTAATTGCAAAACTGTGAAAAATGCAGTTAAAAGAGATTTCCGATGAGATTGTTAGCTGAAACTTTTCGACTTTAATGTAAAAGCGTCCGTAAATAAAAAAATATTAAGTTTTAGTGCAATGTAAATGTATGAAACCGAACCTCCGTCTATCCAGCTCAGTCCGCTTTTACCTTTCGCTTTTACCTTCAGAAAGGACGAGAAAGAGGTAAAAGTTCGTTTTTTCGGAAGACAACAGACGGCGCAGAGTTTCTATTCTCAAGCTTTTTTATCAAAAAATCGAAAACTGGCAGCATACCTTGATCGCCGCACGCCAACGGCCTCAGCGCAAATAATATGACAGTTCGACACACATGTTCGCCATCTGGTACCAAGCAAATGCAGTACAGTACTCGGCAGCAATTCAGACTACCTGAGTTGTTGGTCCCGAGACTCCCAAGACTAATCTATTTATGATGGCACATTTTGAAATTAAAAATTAAATTTATACTCAAATTAGTAGGTTATCTAATAAACATTGGTGGAGATATGCAGCTCATAAAACCAAAACGAACAAAATTTAAATGATAAAAATCGGATGATCCTGAGATGGTTTTAAATTTCGTATACAGCTGATACAGCGAGTACGAATGAAAAATTATTATTTAAAACTGTGGTAGGAAAATATTTGTAAAAAGCCTTGGTACTTTGAGAAGTATAACAACAACTCGTAAGGCAAACGCAAGATCTTAGCAACATTGCTTTTGCCATAAATTATTAAACAAAATTGTTCAACCAAATTAATTTTACGGTTCTGACTCGTGATTTGCAATCTATGACCCAAAAATTTAGAAGAGTTAGTGTTTAAAAGACAATTAACAAAAAATAATTATAAATAGTAAAATATTGCTTTTTGCAATTTACTGTTATACTAAAAAATTACAGAAGCCTTTTTAAAAAATTTGCCTCGCAGTTTTTTTTGCGTTTTATAAAGAGTTCTGTAGATATAGTCGACTATCGATCAGGCTTTCAATTTGTGCCAAAGCGGTCACGAAAAAATTAAAGCTTAGCAAGAGAATGAAAAAAAGTACAAATTTTCATATTTTTAGATGAAGCCGAAAAATTATCATCGAACGTCTTATGCCAGAAGAGGCTTCAAGAACGTCGTATCCTAGAAGAGGCTTCAAGAACGTCGTATCTTAGGATTGGCTTTAAAAACCACTTTTACTTTCGTGATTCTTGCTAAATAGACGCGATAAAATATTTTGAAAAAGATAGTGTCAACTATTAATACAATATAGCATCTACTCTATTTTTTTCAAAATCTTTTATCGCGTCTATTTAGCAAGAATCACGAAAGTAAAAGTGGTTTTTAAAGCCAATCCTACTATCGGTTTGGAAAAGATAGGCCCCTCGGGTTTTCGGTGTATAACTTGCTGGAAAAAAATCGCTTAAAAAAATGAAAAGCAGTGCGTGATAGAGAAACTCTTTGCGCACCGATTGATGTAAGTTGCTTTTAATAAAAATGATTTCGTAAACTTAAAATTTTTGTTCCAAAAATTGTAGAGTAAGATTCATAAAATTATAAACTATTCTACAATCGCCGCCGAAAGTTAAGGGAAATTTTTGTCGCTCAACTCGTGAAAAACGTGTCGAAGATATCGTAAATATCCAGATGCTCGTAATGAGAATGGGCCCGAGCTGGCCGCGGGACACTATCGTCAAAAGTTTCAGCGCGCCGCGCACTTCGGCCCGGCTGTAAGCGACACATGTTGAGGTATGTATAGGGCTCTCGACTCTACAAAGTCCGTGGCCCGCTGAAACTTTTGACTGCAAGTATCCCGCCGCCTGCATGGACCCTTCTCTATTACAAGCTTCTGGACATTTACGACATCTTCGACACGTTTTTCACGAGTTGAGCGACAAAAAATTTCCCTTAACTTTCGGCAGACAGCCTATTGTGAGGAGGCAAGGCAGGCCTCGCCGGAATTCCATTGCAGCCCAACAGCAACCTCCTGCACGTAGACGAGGCAGGCCTCGACTCAACCAAAATGTACCGGAACGAGCAGTGGTGGAGGAACCTGCTCCACGTAGACGAGGCAGACCTCAACGGAAACCAACTCTCCCTGCCCCAGCAGTCGCCGAGGAACCCATCGAAGCCGTTATTGATGAAGAACCCACCGAAGTAATTATTGAGGAACCTGGCGAACTTATGAATGAGGGACCCGCCGAAATCAGCATTGACGATCAGGCTATAGCTGTCGTCAACAATTTAGTTCAATTGGATGATGGAAGAAATGAATGTAAGTAAATTATGTTGCGGTAAACTTTGTATAAAGCTTTTTCACTTCCGTATTGTGACCGTCAATTATAAAAAAGGCTGAGTGTCAGAAGTTTTTTCATGAAAAATGTTCCCAAAACTAAAAAAAAATAATTTTCGGAATTTCGAAGTCGCAATTGAATGAAAACGTCAATAAGGTATATAATCAAATTATAATTACACTTATTCTATTGCTAAAACTGAGATGATAGCAAAAGAAACATTTTCCTAATGTGTCTCTTTTTTCACATTTTTATTATTTATCACACATTGCATTAATATTCTGTATATTAAATATCTGTTTGCAATAGGTATGGTAGGCGCTTGGAATGATGAGGCAGACAGTTACAAAGGAACGTGTTTATTAACTATATAATGAATGGACAATATGAGAAAGTGATGCCCTAGGCATCGTACATGCTAGCGGTTAGCCTCCGAGCTTGGAACTGAGGTCGCGATACCCAGGTACGCGCGACTCGACCGCGCCAGCGCCTCTGGCGGATAAGTTACAGTGGTTGGTGATGTATTTTACTTTTCGCGCCTCATAATACATATGACTTTGATCACATGGTGACTTTTAAAATAGTTAATTTGAAGAAATTAATTAATAACACTTCCTCTCTGCGTTTTCTCGGGCTTGAGACCGTCAATAGGCCGCATTAAAAGTGCATGAAACTTAAAAAATCTCGCGCAAGAAAATCCGTGCGTTCATTTCCACGTCTGGAGACAGACTGCATTCTGCTGTTATGCCCGTTGCAGTCCTGCGTCTCTCTCCTCCCTCGGTCCCCTTTTCTTTTAACAAAGCTTAGCTTGTTCTAGAAAACACATGTTGCGACGCGTACTCTCTCTCCCCGGAAAAACACTTCGAAAGCAGTTAAATTCCAGAGTCCCGAATCACGTAGAACAAAGCTTCATTCTTTCAGCTTACTTAATGCATTTTCTAAAATCGTATAGCATCTAAACCGAATATTTCACATCCAAGCTTATATTTTGAAAATTCATATTTAAATATTATTATGTATTTAAATATTCGCGCGTAAAGATACGTAGCGTATATTATTACGTTACATTGGATCGTGTAGCGCCTAATTTAAATCTTGACAATATCACAATATGTTAGAGAAATACATGGCTTATTTAATATATTATTTTTGTTTCCTGTCAACTTCTAATTACTGTCACGAATCTTTGGAGTTTTTGGAGTCGCATTTGAGGTTATGAATTTGACATCTCAATAATTTTAATGCAAATTTTTCTAATTTTTATTGAAATTGTGCCTACAAGTGATAATACAATGTACAATAAATGCATATGTATATCCAGGATCACCTTCACAAAATGTTTCTTTTCCTATCATCTCAGTTTTAGCAATAGAATAAGTATAATTATAATTTAATTACATACCTTATTGACTTTTTGCATTCAATAACCACTTCAAAATCCTGAAAATTATTGTTTTTTAGTTATGGGAACGTTTTTCATAAAAAAACGTTTGACCCTGAACCTTTCTTGAAATTGACGATCACAATACGGAAGTGAAAAAGCCTTATCTAACTTGACATATATCTTCATACTAATAAATTTTACTGGACATTTTACAGTGAGAGCAGCAAATAATAGGAAGAAAAGGGTACGCCGTGGTGGAAGGGACACCGAACAAACTGTATACATTAAAACAAACTCTACACAAAGATATTTTCCTACACGAAAAAATTCTACACAGATATTTTCTACACGGATATTCTCTACACCTATTTCTTATTATTTTACTACACTGCAGAACTCTACAAAAGCGTATAACCTATTGTTTTAACAATGATCAAACAATAGGTTATACGCTTGTGTAGAGTTTTTCAGTGTAGTAAAATAATAAAAAAACCGCTGCCAAGTCATTGGCACTTAGCTTCCTCCTACTCTGCTAGTGGAAGATAATTACATGGGACAATCAACTCATTCTTTGATTTAAATATTCGCTACTATTCGATACTAAAAGTATAGGTTAGGAAGACACTTGTAGGGGAGGGGTATCAGGGGAGTGGGGGTTAAGGTGGATATCAAAAGGATAGAGCTCCGTAAACTCCTAAAATAACTTACATATATCGTAATAAAAAAAATACCAGTAATTGCCGAATCGTTAATAACATTAACAACTGCAAATTACAAAATTGCGGGTGGCTTCATTTTTTTGATTAATTATTTTTCACGATTTTACGATACCACAAGCGCTTTCAGACCCTGCAGTTGTTTTATACTCCATAATCGCTTTTTAAAATTTAAGCTCATTTCAGCACTCCCACTAGTCGCATTTTGACCATCGTATCGCTTTTCTGTATATCCCCAGTCCCGCCTTTGAACCTTTGCAATTAGATTTTCTACATACCCATATGCCGCCTTTCAGAACCCTTGACAGTTGTTTCTATATTCCCATATCGCCTATTAAAACTTTGAAAGCTCATTTAGTACTCCGCAGTTCGCTTTTAGACTTCTGGCGTATATTTCGTCTGTCATTCCATAGTCCTGGAGAGAGGTCTCGCACGGAGATCCCTCGGGACTGAAGCCCGCAGACTCTCTAAGCAGTCTTTTAGGTACACTATTGTTTGAATATATTGCTATAATCATATCATAATAAAAAGCAAAATATTTTTTCAACCAATCGAAAAATTGCCAATGACAGTGTCAGCTCTGCATCTCTCTCTCTCACCAGTGCCCTCCCGGTCTCTAACTGCTTCGTTCGTCTGCGTCTCGCACACCCGCGTGTGTGCTCGTGTACCTACTTTTTCACTGAACAATATACTTTACATTTTATACGCTACCCAGCGTGTTTTGATTGTACACCGGTCCGTAATTCTATTAAGTTCCCCGCCGCCTCCGCGGGCACGCGCATCGCTTCACGGTGCACGTGCGAACAAACTGCAGCTAGCCAAAATACGACCTTGGCAAGTCCACCTACGAACTCGATAAAACCCGAGGAAACGAGACTTGGTCTCGATTATTACGCGGTTGTCTCTCCGCTCCGGTAGCTGCACTGCACGCAGCT
>CM053172.1:13378577-13389193 GCA_012977825.3 Pteromalus puparum | reverse complement strand
AATATTGTTGAGCCGTGGATTTGATTTCCTATCCTATGGGGTTGTTTTCAGGATTCAACGGATAAGCGGTTTGCTACTGTATAACATATTTGAGGCATGCCATGAAAGTTGGTTCTAATCGTGATTTAGGTTCATTTTTGGTTTTGGATTCTGACCATTTTTATGTGCCAAATATTATAGCCATTTTTCATTTAAAATATTTTTGGCTTTTTTATAATTATTATGATTATACAATATGATTCAACAAAGTGTATCTAAAGAAATAATTCTGTCTACTTTTCCCGAAGATTTTCTAGATTGACTGATCTGATTCATTTGTATGATATAAAAGGTAATTTTTCGATAAACATATATATACCGAGAAAATAAATAGTCTAAATGTTTGTGAAAAATCATGACAATAAAACAGACGTATCTACTAGTTTTAAACATTTTAAGCAATTTTTGGAGCACTAGTTTTTGGAGAAAAAATCAAAAATTAAAAATGGTTTTTTATGTCCGTGACGATTACGGAGAAAAGGTTAAATGAGTTGATACTTTTAGGAAAAGATATCTTTTGATTCACTCGGCTGGTTCTTTTTTGTAGCTTATGAACCTGTTAGTTTAAAAGATATTAAGATTCAAATGTTTCAACTCTCCACCCTGTATACTCTGTGGAGCTGAACATTATTATTTTTGTTAAACCATATAATTTGATAATTAAAGCTAAGTATGTTTTGAGAGTTTTCATGGTTTTATAAAGTGTCCGTGCAGATGGTTTTGTCTGTGTGTGTGTGTGAGCGTGCGTGCGTGCATGCGTGCATACGTATACTGTTATAATTCTGGAACTACGTGATCGATCGTAATAAGATTGGAGGTGCATATATGTTTTCTGATTCTGAATTCGAGTAAATTTTCTTTTAAGATTTAGACTATTTTATGACCATTTCATGGCCATTTTTAGATTTTTGAAAAAATATTTTTGTTTTGCTTCCTTCCTAAGGAAGCCTTGTAATAGTAATTTTTGGACTTTGTGTAAAAACATGTGGGAAGTGTGTTTTGATGAATTTTTAGTCGAAAAATGGTGTTTTTAGAAATTGTCCGTACGGATGTATGTGTGTGTGTGTGTGTGTGTGTGCGTATGTATACGCCTGTTTCTCAGCTTCTACTTGGTGGATTTTAACCCACCAAGTCTGATTTTCTTTGTTTTTGCTAGAAGATAGTGGGACGAAAGTCCGTTTTTACAATTTATATACGCGATTTTTTTTACAGTGATTTTTTNGCCATGTCATGGCCATTTTTCGATTTTTGAAAAAATATTTTTGCTTTTTATTATGATATGATTTATACAATATATTCAACAATAGTGTACCTAAAAGACTGCTACTGTTTTAAGAGAGCTCGGGGCTTCAGTCCCGAGCAGATCTCCGGCGAGACCTCTCTCCCAGGAGCTATGGAATACAGAAAATATTACGAGGGTCTAAAAGGCGACTGCGGGAGTACTGAAATGAGCTTTTAAATTTTAATAGGCGATTATGGGAATATAGAAAACAACGTCAAGGGTCTGAAAGGCGGCTGTGGGTATGTAGAATGCAAAGGTCAAAAAGGCGACTGTGGGAATACAGAAAACGATTACGATGGTCTAAAATGCGACTGTGGAGTGCTGAAATGAGCTTAATATTTCAAAAGGCGATATGGAATATAGAAATCGACGTCAAGGGTCTGAAAGGCGGCTGTGGGTATGTAGAAATCTATTGCAAAGGTCAAAAAGGCGACTGTGGGAATACAGAAAACGATTACGATGGTCTAAAATGCGACTGTGGGAGTGCTGAAATGAGCTTTAAAATTTTAAAAGGCGATTATGGGAGTATAGAAAACAACGTCAAGGGTCTGAAAGGCGGCTGTGGGTATGTAGAAATCGTGAAAAATAATTAATCAAAAAAATGAAGCCACCCGCAATTTTGTAATTTGCAGTTGTTAATGTTATTAACGATTCCGCAATTACTGGCATTTTTTTTATTACGATATATGTAAGTTATTTTAGGAGTTCACGGAGCTCTATCCTTTTGATATCCACCCTAACCCCCACTCCCCTGATACCCCTCCCTTACAAGTCTTCCTAACCTATCCTTTTAGTATCGAATAGTAGCGAATATTTAAATCAAAGAATGAGTTGATTGTCCCATGTAATTATCTTCCACTAGCAGAATAGGAGGAAGCTAAGTGCCAATGACTTGGCAGCGGTTTTGTATAGTGTGTAGGACTTCTTTGTGTAGAATTTTCGCGGTCTTTTTATTTATTTTTTTTTCTACGTCCATTTGCAATACACAACTATTATGTAAACGATTATGCAAACTATAATGTTATTGTATAATTAATTATTGATGAGTGAACATCTATAATTTATACAGCGTAACTGGACATCAGTGCCCTCCGTTATGTAATTATCTACCATTTTACAAAGTTTGACACTTATAAATAAATATCTCGCTGAATGGCATTCGAATAATGTCTAAAAATCATATAATTTGAATGCTATTCGGCGAGATATTTATTTATAAGTGTCTAACTTTGTAAAATGGTAGATAATTACATAACGGAGGGCAGTGATGTCCTAGTTTTTCATAATTTTGCTTTTATTGTTTGTTATAAGCAAATTAGTTACTTTTGTCGTCTGCTATTTTGTGGCGCGAAATCTAGATTTGAATTGACTTTCGGACCCCCTTAAGACTGTGACGTCGCGACAAAAACGATGACTTTGGGAGTACAAGTAATTCGCGGGTTATTCGATTTGAGCATTTAAATGCTCTCTCAATCTTTGATTAGTTAATAGGTGGTGATTTAATAATAAGAAGGCACTGAATTTAAGTTTAAAAGTATTTAGGATAACTTCCCAAAACTTATATATATTATTGTCTCAAAAAACCTAATACAAGCAACTACGAATTATCTCAAAAGCTAAGCTGAATATTCTTTGGACTCGCGACTCTGACTGCCGCTCTCCGGTCGGCGATGATGCTGCTGGGCCTCTGCTGCTGGCGTTGAGGGCGTGACCTTGAGTTGGAGGAATGAAGTCTCGACCTATGAGAATGACTCCGCGCGAACTTACGGAACTAAGCTCGAATCAGCGTAGATCAGCTGGGCCTATGCGGTGGTGGAAATTCAGAAAGCGGGCGAGCATACTACGACGTACTTCGCGCACACGTGTTGACTACCCTAAGTCTCAGTTCTCAGTTTTTATGATACATAAAAACTGAGAGCCGATACTCGCACAATGGCATCTTTCGTTCGACGACTTTTCTAATGAATGCATGGTCATAAATCTACCTCTCGAGTTTTCGGAACTAAAGTGGTTTCCTATTTTAAAGATTTATATTGATAAAATTTATATTCTATTTTCCTAACGGCTGAGTGACCAAGAATATAGAAATGCTTTTGTATATAAATTCATGTATACACGAAATATACTCTATTTTATTAATAAGAATTTGAATTATGCGCTTATTCAATCACGTGATCACGTGATTACGGCCTACGTCACAAGACACACACCCATAGAATAGCACAGAAACATATATAAATACATGGACATAAACATAAATGCACATATGCGCAAATCTTCAACTAAAAGAAAACAACTTATTAGCTCATTAATAAAGTAGAAAACATTGCGAAAACTGAAAATGTATTTATCTACGTATAATAAGTTGTTTTCTATAGACCATGATTTGCACAGACATACTCATACAACCATTCATAAACACTTAAACATACATGTATACACACAAGCACACAGTGGATTAGGCCTATACCTTGTTAAAATGTAGTTTTATATTTTAAACATTGTAGTTATTTACATAATTCCCAATAATAGGTAAATTCATTATTTTCGTTAGGTTTTTTATAACACAATTAAGAATGTATCGGTCAATACGAGTCTAAGGCGTAAAATATCTCTTTTTTCAATAATATTTTGCCGACAATCCAGGTGCATCATCGTTGTAACTTTTGTACACAATATTCGTTTCAAATGCGCTCTTGTTTATTGCTTTTTTTACAAAACTCATTCGTCTGTCATCATACATTCACAACAAATATATTATCTACAAGAGGCGGCAGTAATACGTTTAAAATGTCGGCAATATGACTGTGTGTATATATAGTTATAAGTAGTAAGTAAGCTGTTATGGGGAGACACAAGAAATGACGTTATCACTGTCGCCTCCTTATCTTATCAATGTAAACAAACCATTAAGATAAGGTATCATGTATACAAGTAATAAAGATAAGATAAGGTATCATGTTTCTATAAACAAACAAGTAATTAACATTATCATTATTACTTGTAAACAAATACTAAAAATAATGTTAATTACTTGTTTATATAAACATGATACCTTATCTGAATGATTTATTTACATGATAAGAAGATGACAGTGATGACGTCATTTGTTATGTCTCACCATACCGCCTTATTAAAAAATTTATACACTGTATTTATTATATGAAAATTCATTTATTATAAAATTATTTATATTCCATATCTGTGTATTATTTACATTACATATCTGTGTACACAAACGTACACTTTTGCACACACACACACATACACGTGTACACACACACGTACGCGCACACACACACACACACATTTGCGATGTACATACGCCATCAGTACGTCATCTCTCTCTCTCTCTCTCTCTCTCTCTCTCTCTCTCTCTCTCTCTCTCTCTCTCTCTCTCTCTCTCTCTCACGCACATGCTCTCTCACTACACGTGCTCTCCTCTCTCTCTCTCACGCATACTCTCTCTCACTACACGTGCGCTCTCTCTCCCTCTCTCACGCACACGCTCTGTTCCTACGTGCGCTCTTCTTTCTCTCTCTCTCGCGCACATACACACACACTCTCATGCAGTGTCTCTCTTAATTATTAACTTTACACACACACACACACAATCACACACACACACGTATACACACATACACATAAATACAAACACAATACAAACTTACGTTATTTTAAAAAACTGCACACGCACTTACACACACACTCGTAAATTTTGTCACTAACACGTCATGATGTCGATGTCTTCTGACTCCGACTGGACAGGTGTCTGCTCCGCCTTGTCAGCTGCATTATGCAGAGATGCCGGATCGGGATAGTGTAGAGAGGGGGAGTGAAAAAATTCCTCCCCTACATCAATCTCTGCTTTTACATCCGCGGTACCGTCTTCTTCAACCTCCTCTATCTTCACCGCGACACCATCTCCCGCTGCATACACCTGCTGCTTCTGTTGTTGCTGCTGCTGCTGCTGCTGCTGCTGCTGCTGCTGGTACTGCTGCGGGTATTGATGCTGCTGTTGCTGGTCGGGAGCCTCGGCCTCCCTCATCCTCTCCACCACGAGTCTGCAGCTGAGCATGTCTTTTTTGTTGCATGCTGTGCAGCGTAGCGCTTCACACTCGAGGCACCGCGTCCAGCGGGTGCGCGAAGTCATGCGCTGTATAGTATGCATGCATAAGTCGCATTCGGTACCTACTGCAGGCTCGAATGCGACCACTGACGCAAGATCTTCAGCGTCTTGCTGCTGTTGCTGCTGCTGGTGCTGGTGTTGCTGCTGTTGCTGCTCGGGAGCCTCGACTACAGCGTCTGCTGCTGCCTCCCTCATCCTCACCATCTCGATAATGCAGCAGAGCATGTCTCTTTTGCTGCATGCTGTGCAGCGTAGCGTTTCACACTCGCGGCACCGCGTCCAGCGGGTGCGTGAAGTCATGCGCTGCAGAGTATGCATGCATAAGTCACATTCGGTACCTACTACAGGCTCGAATGCGAGCACTGGCCATGCAAAAAGGGGGTGCTCCTCGCAGTATCGGAGCGCCTTCTTCAGCTGTTCACGCTGCGTATGCACTATATCGTAGGTATCGCGGTAATGCTGTATCATCCGCGATGCCTCTTCCATTCGCTGTACCAATGCACTGCACTTTTCCTGCATTTGTTGCGTCGCTCTTGCTCGTTCAGCCATGGTGACTGTCGAACTCTTGACTGCGTACTGACGACTGTGGACCAAGCAGTCATCTGCATGGTGTAGGGGAAAAGAGGGAGAAAAATTTAGACTTATGAAAATAGCGATAATTTTTCGATAGTGCACGTGTAGTCGTACACCATATACTCGAACGAGATGAGTCAAGCATTGTACAGTGAGATGCTCGACCGACACGGGATACTTTTTACGAGCGCAAGAGAGAGCATAACCTTTGACTCTCGAGTGTTCTACGCAGGAAGTTTATATTTTTTAGTATCCACTCCTCGCCATGAGTCTTACCAGTCGATACCTATGCGTCGAAAATGGATCAGCGTGACAAAACAACGAACCAACTTTATCTTAAGAGTAATTAACACGTGGATTCTCGGAACCGTATACTTGATGCTGCTTGCGTGTGAGAATCGACATGGGTATCGCTTGTGCAGGATGTTGAATGCTATTAAGCGCGCTTCGTTTACTCGTATGAGACAGAGAGCATTGATTCTTACCGACTTGTACTGCGTGATATTCGTTGACGGTGTCATTATTTCAGATTATACTGCATCTCAGCCCCGGTAAGCGTAGGTAATATAATATCTACGAATCATCCGTTCCTCTTAGCGAAACGTTCGACGTAATTTTGATACTCTACGGTGATAAAGCAGAGTCAAAACTTATCACAGGATGTTATTTTTTGCGAGCTGTGTGAATGCACAGCCCCCCACTAACAAGACCTTTTTTACTCTATATAAGCCCTACGCTGACCTTAGGAGCTCAGTAGTCATGAGAGTAGTAGCAGCAAATCAAGAGCTCGCAAGCATGTATAACGTAGCGGAGGAGTCTTTACGCGTTGTATTGCATCGCATCGCAGGCAATCTTCAAGCGCACAGTGTTGTTGTTAGACGCAGGTGTACAAAAAGCTGGCGTCTACGTGTGAAACGTATGGTAGCGTGTCACTTATGTCGCGAGTTTGTACGTCTTTTACGATGCTGTGGACCGCGAAAGATTGCACAGCTTCATCGAGTCGTCTTCAAAAGGTGCAATCTAGCTGTGCGCTGCGCAGCAGAATTCTGTATGCAACAGAATATCGCGCATTTACCGGTGCTAACGCAGCTGATGACAGCATTCGAGGAAAACAATGGTGAGTACACCTTTTATTATTTACGCTTTTTCTATGCTGTAATCCATTGTCATTAATAAAAACAAGCAGCGCTTATATTTGGTAATGAGGTAAACGGCACCGCAGCTGATAGCGTCGTCTGCTAAAATCTTAGTTTCGGATCATACACGCGCGCGCGTGCACGCTCGCATGCATATATACATACATACATATACATGCGCACACATGCATTCGTGGTCCAGTGTATCGCACGCGCTTACTGTATATCGCGTCGTCTGCTACAAGCTCACTTTCATACATACGCGCGCGCGCGCACACATACACACGCGCACACATTCATTCGTGGCTCAGTGTATCGCTCGCTCTTACTGAAGATCGCGTCGTCTGCTACAAGCTCACTTTCATACATACGCGCGCGCACATATACACGCGCACACATTCATTCGTGGCTCACTGTATCGCTCGCTCTTACTGTAGATCGCATCGTCTGCTACTCATGTCGACTAGTACTCATACCAGCTGTTCTTTTTTCAAGCCTTCTACTACCGCATTAGAAGCTACATTAGCTTCTTACATCGGTCTCATATTATATTACGTAGCAGTCACACCTTATCTAATATTAGTAATATAAAGTATAATTATAAAATAAGAGAATATACTGCTGTTATATTCTCTGTCATTGCTTTTGTAGCACCTGTTTTTTCATAGTTCTTGCTTTTTTGAATAAATTTAATGTTTATTAAATTAATAAAAAGTAAGCGTTATATTTTTAACATAAAATTGATTTACATTTCAGCGCTAGAAAATTTATTAGCAGACATAAGCTCCGATAAAGATGATATCACCGGATCAAGCCAAAATGGCAAAGCTACATCATCGGATGAAGACGAACGGGAAGAAGAAGAAGAAGAAAGAGAGCCGCGTGAGGCGGAGGAGATGGAGGAGGAGGATGCAGCGCAAGCAGCTGATGCTGTAGACGACGCACAGGCTGTACCAGCTGAAATGGTGGAGGAGGGGGCTGTCGATGCACGCTACGAGGCGATGCAGGTAGCGGAGGAGGAGGAGAAGAGCGAGCCCGGGAGGAGAGCAGCAGCAGCCGCAGCGCTACTCGACTTACAACCCACACCGGCTGTAGTGTTGGTGGGGGTACACGATGCGTCGCAAGCAGTAGCGGCAGCAGCAGAAGCAGCAGCGGCGGAGCATCTTCAGGTGAATGAGGTAGCGGAGGAAGAGGAGAAGGAGGAGGAGGAGGAGATTGGAGAACGTGTAGATGCGAGAGCGCCGAACGTCATCGATAGAGCGAGAGAGACGGAAGATGCAGCTGTCAATGAAGATTTTCGGCAAATGTCTAACGTTGAACACCTTCTAGCCACTTGCACCGAGCCAACTACTGCTGCTACTAACATTTTACAGCGCTTGATGGATCGTGCTGCTGCTGAAAGCACAAATATCATTGAATATGCGAATCATCCATATATCAAAAGATGCCAACAAATCCTTGGCTTTTTGGCTCGACCGATTGAACCCAATGAAATGAGATACAGAAGAAGCTCTGGAGGACTGGTCACCGAGCATTTTTTTAAACCAAGCAAACCCGCGAGATCGTCAAATAAATGAGCGTAAGTATAATTTTGTAATTTAAATTTATACGTTCGTTAAAATAAAATCTTATTTTTCTAAATATTATTATTCAAGTTATCCGGCGTGGTCTCGTGGGATTGTCAAAGTATCCCAAGGCTTTAAAACAAGACATTACACGTATCATGTACGTTCGCCGAGCGCAAGAAATACGATGGTTTTTCAACGCGTGCAAAGATAACGAGAATTCAGTACTGTTGGATACTGAAAACTTACCTGAAGTGTTTCATCGCTTGGGTCAAAGTTTTTCAGGTCCACCAGAAGAATAATGTTATTTAAAAACTTTTTGTAATTACCTCGTTCCAATAAATAAATAAATAAATTTTCAGAATATATCGACTCCGATGCTTCATCTTCTTCTTCTTCCATTTCACCCTTATCTACTTCATCATCTGCATATAGCAATAGCGCTGTAGAATCGGTAGATTATGAGGCGGATGAAAGCGGAGAATCAACGCAAGTCGGTGGTGGTCGGCAAAGTCTTGAAAATTTTAGCCAGGATTAGTTTTTCCGACAACGACCAGGAGGCCGAGGAGGAGGAGGAGGAGGAGGATGAAGAGGCGACGGATGAGAATCATTCAAGCAGCTTAGGAAGAAGAGATGGTGATGATGATGATGAAGACATGGATGTCGATAGCGAACAAGATATACAACCCCCTGGTAATCGGTTCGTAATTTTCCAGACCAATACACATTACATATCTAAGTACAGGTTAGAGGGTAGACGTTTAATAATAAAAATAAAACCTCCGCCCGAGGATGGTTCTATAAATCCGATAGTTTGGTTGGAATTAGTTATTCGCGATATTTATTCTTATATAATATCATTATGTAATGAAAACGATATGATTGGTGTCTCCGTCAGAAGTTTAAATTTTGCACGAGGCCCGGGTGGATTATCTTTGCGATTAGTAAATAATTTTTTGTACAATGATTTATGGAACTTAATAAGTGGCTTAGCTCAGAGTAATGAGGATTTTCAAATAGACGAGAGCTTTATTCTAACATTAACACTTGTTAATATACCTAATGGTGGACGAGGTGGTAGTAGAAAGAGAATCAATGTTGATAGCTTAGCTCAGAGATCGGTTATATCTATAAAAAATAACGATAATTTATGCTTGCCAAGAGCCTTGGTTGTCGGGGAAGCTTTTATGATGTATAAAAAAATCTTTTCAAATGAAGCCATTGATACTTGGAACATTGTCAGAGATAGCAGACGTAGAATGCAAAAAGAGCGCGCAAATCTCCTTACTATTAACGCGAACGTCGTAATTCCTGTAAACGGGTGCGGTATACGCGAAATAGAGATGTATCAGCGTTATTATGTTGAAAAAAATATCTCTATTGTAATATACGATAGTTTATCCCTTGGAAGTGGGGAACCGCCTATTTACGATGGCAGACCTATGTTAAATTCAAATTCTTTTGACGTTATAAATCTTTTGTACGATGCGCAAAGGCGACATTTCGATACAATATTAAATTTAACCGGTGCTGCACGCAATCGTTTTTTCTGCGAGCATTGTAATAAAAGCTATAGATACGTAGATGAGCATAGATGCACAGCTAAATGTGACAGGTGTTTTTGCGCACCAGTGTGTATTTCTGATATAGATACTATAAAGTGTGCAGAATGTAACAGAGAATTTTACGGTCAAATATGTTTCGATCGTCACAAAATAGATGGCTCATATAAAAAAAATAATAAAAAAATATGCGATGTAATGAAAGTTTGTAATATGTGTTGAAAAGAATTAATATTTACAAGTCAAAGCACGAGTGTGGAATAAATTGGTGTAATTTATGTCGTGAAAAACACGATGTAAATCAGCTCTGTTATATTCAACCCATTGGAC
>CM053172.1:13289555-13378477 GCA_012977825.3 Pteromalus puparum | reverse complement strand
CATTCGCACGCTCTCTAAATTATGGGGGGTCCAGTATATTTGCACCTTTACATCCGTAGAAACATCTTGAGATCCGTCTCGTGACAATTGGCTATCCACATGGCCTGCATTCAAGGCATTTTCGAAAGACGTGAAATTTCCTCTACGGGCCGTGGCAATAACCCCTCTATAAACTTTATATTTGAACTACGTGGGGTTGAGAAAAAGTGCAGATGGCTACAGTTAAAAAAAGATTATCTTAAACGAAAACATCTTGCCAAGACACCACTCTTCACCTCCCCTCTTAGCCGTAGCTCAGGCTTCTGCACGATCCTCGCTTTTCTCGCCCCTACACACATCAGTTCTCTGTCTGCTAGCTCAGGAATCACATCTAAAATATTTGAATCACGCGTCGTGTCTGTGTGTGTTTGTGCGATTAACGGCAATAATGGCTCAAGCAATGCTAAAACGAAAGGACACTTTCGAAGAGCTGTCAGAAGAGCGCGGAAAGAAAAAAATAATCATGTTGGAGGCGGCACACAATCGAGAAGTTACAACACCGAACTTTAGTGTATTAACAACAGTTTACGCGTTAAACAACTCAAATTCAAAAAGAATCAGCGTCGGCCTGCAACACAACGATACCACCGATACTTTTTATCCAACTATTCAACTTCTCAACCATCAGTATTCCTACGGCTTGATTTTAAGCATCACCGCATGGATCACTCTTTTGAATAATCTCGAAAAAATTACCACGTATTTTGACGGAGATATCCCCAACAACCCCGAAAAAATCGCTCTTGATGGAAACACAGAGATTCGTTTCACAACTTCCTACGGCGTAAAATCAATTCTCTTCGACAAAATTTTAAAAGAACCTTCTAACAAGAGAAAAAAATTGTTCACGCCCGCAACCGTGCTACAAAAACGTACTTTTGAAGGACTCAAAAAAGCAATCATCTGTATCGACGAACGCTATCGTCGCTTGGAACGCATCGCATCATCAGTCAACAACTGTGCAGATTACATCATAGAAGAGCTTTCATGCCTTGTTAAAAAAGAAGATCTTTTCGACAACGAACACGAAAATATTTTTAAACGCCGTCTTGAAAATAATACAAAAACTATACGACAAAATGTTCAAAATCAGTTTGACGCCTCGAAAGACGCTTACTTTTTAAAATACTACTTCGATATTTTATATCTAGAATTAACAACCTTGTATGTAAATAATTTACAAAAATTACTTGTAAAAATGTACGAAAACCAAGTTTGAGTTTTTCAAAAAAATCGACTGCTTCAATAAACATTTTTTTTACTCTTAAACACTAATTCTATTTATTTAAAAACCCACATATTCCTACATTTTTCCCGAGACAATAATCCCCAAAGAATCTATGACCTTCTACATCACCATCTGAAAATCTGCCCCGCTCTTGTTTTCCCGCGAATCACGTAAATACACAGTCAATGTCGTCCAACAAATGTTCACCCCCCGCACTCTCTACCGGCACGCTTTCCTGCATTAATAAGCGCACATGTTTGAGAAAGCTGCAAACATCTTGCACTACGCCACGCGCGCGACCATAAATAAAACTCCCCCACATTTCTGCTCTCAGCGCAAGTCCCCGGACCCAAGCCCTATATACCTCTCACATTTTCCTATACCCCTAATACGACGCGGGAAATCCAACACGCTTGAAAAGCTCTCTCTCTCTCTCTCTCTCTCTCTCTCTTACACTCTACCTCTGTCAAACTTCTGCTCTCCTAATACACCAAGGGCCCATAATTTCACAAATTCTGGCGGTAACGTGCCGCACGCAAAAATCCCCTCCACAAACCCCACCTCACCCTCCCCCAGTCTGGCGGTAACGTGCCGCACGCAAAAATCCCCTCCATCAGACCCCGAGCTCACCCTCCCCCATCCGGCGGTACCGCGCCGCAGCCGAAAATCCCCGCCACCAGACGTCTGGCGCCAGACACCCTCCCCCACAGGAGTCTGGCGATAACGTGCCCCTACTACTTGAGTACGCTATCGAAAATAACGAAAAAATTCAATATACGGATATATGCTCTCTTTATCCGTACGTGTGTAAAATAGGTCAATTTCCCGTAGGACATCCGCGAATTTTAATTGATAAAGAGTGCAACGAATTAACACAGGGAAATAACAATAATCTCAACAATGTTGAAGGATTAGTTAAATGTAGTATTTTACCACCACGCAACTTGCATATTCCACTCTTACCAATTAAAATGCACGGACGTCTTCTTTTTGCTCTTTGCCGCTCGCGCTGCGAAGAAATGCAGCAGTGTGACTGCGATCACGAAGACCCGAAAATGCGCGAATTCACGGGTACCTGGATTGCCGATGAGTTGCGCAAAGCAGTTGAACTCGGTTACAGTATTACGAAAATTTATATTATTTGGCAATACGAGATGACACGCTATAATCAAATTGATGGTAGCGGAGGTCTTTTTGCCGAATACGTAAACACTTTCTTAAAAATCAAGCAAGAGGCTAGCGGGTGGCCCTCATGGATGATACCTTGATCGAGACCAACTTAATTAATCAATTAATCAGAACAGTATCGGACTCGTTGAGGGTTATATCTTTTGGATAAAATAATATCGAGAAAAATGAGGGTTATCTGCTGTTGCTAAGCTCTGCTTTAATTCTTTTTGTCGGGCCAAGTTTGGTCAAACGAGCAATTTGAAACAAACTGAAGTGTGTAAATTCACGTCAATCTCTTTTATAAACTCTTACTGTACCGGTCAAAGTAATATAATGATAATATACTAGCAAATTAATGATGAGACCTTGAGAGGCGCAACATCACGCCAAGTCGCGTAAGAGAGAAATATACAAACGATTAACTTAACGACACCGATAAAGATTACCGGCCTAACAGCAGCGCTAGCAAGTAACCAATGAATTATAACCCAAGCGTGAGTAGAGCGCGTGCGAGCAATATAAACTTATGGAGAGGTAAAGGCAGCGATATAAGTAGTCGAGCTAGGCTAGCGGTCACTTGTGTATCCGACTCTCTCATAAATTGGAGTTATAGAATCAATGTTATGACTCGTCTAAAAATGCATTCGGTTCAGTGCCTAACTTAGTTAGTTCGGATAGCGTCTCTCTTGAAACAAAAGTGCATCTGCCGGCCACCCCTCTCCTTATTTATTAACACGAGTCAGATCAATCGTAATCTTCTAATCTGTTTCAAATACACGTGATAATTATAGATATTTCGCTATTAAAATAAAAAAACTACACTAAAATTAATAAAATAAAACCTCAATATACACACATATACAACACGAACAAGAAAACAAGTAAAATCCTCAAACTATTCGGTTCAGAGAAAGATAATACAACAATATAAAACACACACCAACGAAAACATACAAAAAAAAAACTAGAAAACAACAAGACAAATATAATGTAAAGATAAGAATATAAAAGAATAGAATAAAAATAACACAACAAAAAAAAACTAACGTATCTAGACAAAAGAACAATAAGCGTTGTTATACCTAAGTGTGTGGTGTGAGAGGGATATTTCTCCCCCCTTTCCTCCCAGATACACACGAGCAGCGTCCCCCTGGTGGATATCCACTACAGGGGGTAGGGAGGCCTTCGATTACCCAACCGACAGTGCGGGGTAATCCCGGGTCCGGCGAAGATCTTCGAGTGTACTTACATTCCCTTTAACTAACTTCGTGTCTCGAATCTCTTGCGGTTCTACTAACCTAACTGGACCGTTTCAAGATACTGTACGTAAATTGGCAATACAAGGATAAGGCTGTCACGCCTGCCCCGCATACGAGTGTCGTGATTGCGGCTTACACCACTGCTCAAGCACGTTTAGAACTATATGATTACTTGAGAAGATTAGGTGATCGTGTTCTTTATTATGACACAGATTCTTGTATATTTGTTTCGCATGACGATGCTCCGGATGAGTATAAACCTTTTATTGGCTCTAAACTAGGCGATATGACGGATGAACTTTGTAGTTATGGCGAGAATACGTATATAGATAATTTTGTTTCGGGAGGACCAAAGTTTTACGCTTACACAGCTGTAACACCAAATAAAACTGATAAAATTGAATGTTGTAAAGTAAAAGGCATCTCATTAAACTTCTCAAATGGTGTAAAAATTAATTTTGATAGCATTAAGAATTTGATTAACGATGCCTTTGCAAACGAAAATCACGAATCCGAAAAAATTATCGATGAATGTAGTAAAATACGCTTAAAATTCAAAGCTATCAGAAGAACTAAAATGCATGAAGTTGTAACGCGAGAAGAATCGAAAACATGTTGTGTTGTATTGAAAAAACGACGATATCTTACGTCACGTAAGTCTCTACCATTTGGATTTAAGAATAATTAACTCATTTTTATATATCTATTGTAAATAAAAAAAAAACAAATTTTTATATAATTTTCTATTTTTCATTTATAAGATCCCTCACCCCATTTTTATATCCTCAGTATAGCTTCTGTCACCGTGGAGAACGCTTCTTATGGAAATCCACCTTATTTTAACGCTTACTCGTGGCGTTATTTAGCTTATCCGCCACAATTATCAGCTTGAATAGCGGTAATATCAGCTTGTGATTCAGCACACGTAAAATTAGCTTATTTTTACGTGTGCCGCGCCGCCGCCGCCGCCGCCGCCGCCCGCGTGCTGTAAGCTTATTTTAAGGTAAATCTCGTGTGTACGTGCGCACGTGTGTCGAAATGGATGTACGATTCAAACATCCGTTTACGTGTATCGTAAGCGGACCCACGGGTTGTGGTAAAACAGTTTTTGTCAAAAGGTTTCTTCGACATCTTCCACTTATGTGTAATGTAACTTTTGACCGGATATTACTCTATTATGCTGAATGGCAGTCTACGTATGAGACGGACTTTGTTCCAGGAGATGCAAGTAGTAGCGCGAGTAGAAAAAAAATTGTTGAATTTCACGAGGGATTACCGCAGCCTTCAGATTATTCTCAAGACAATGAAAAGAAAAAATTATTAATTATCGATGATTTAATGAGAGAATCCTCGAATAACATAATTCTCGATTTATTTACAAAGGGAAGTCATCACAAGAATTTAAGTGTGATTTTTATTACACAAAATCTTTTTCACAAAGGAGCTGGCCAACGCGATATCTCATTAAATGCCAATTATCTCGTTATTTTTAAAAATCCACGTGATCGATCGCAAATACAATATCTAGCACGGCAAGTCTATCCCGAAGACCCAAAATTTTTACAAGACGCGTATCTCGATAGTACGTCAACTGCTCATGGCTATCTTTTGTTGGATTTGAAACAGTCAACCAAGGATGAATTTCGTTTCCGAACTTCTGTTTTTCCCGATGATAGACTTAGTTACGCGTATGTACCGAAGAATAAATTTCGATAAAAGTAGCGGATTCTATGATTAAAGCTTCAGTCTGATTGAAACAATGGCAGGGAGAGGAGCATCTGCGAGAACCACCAGTCGTAGACGATATAGAAGACAGCGTGGTGGTGGTGGTGGTGGTGCTGCTGCTGCTGCTGCTCAAGAAGAAGAAGAAGAAGATACAAAGTGTGGTTGCCTACCGAGGCATTTTACAAAAAAGTGTGTAGCAGTATTGAATGCTCTTTGTCACGCAGATAGTCAACAGCGTTTAGCACTGTTACGTGTAGCTGATAAAAAACTCATCAAAAGCATATGCGAGTGTGTGTTAAATGTATTGCACGGTGTCGTTAAAGTTAAAAACTCTCACAAGTCAAAGTTAAAAAAACATAAAAATGTTTTGAGAAAATTATTAAATAAATCCAACAGTAGTAATAACAGTGAAAAAGAGTGGAAAAAAAAGAAACGCGTCATTATTCAAAACGGTGGTGCTTTTTTACCAGTGTTACTTGCACCAATTATAGGTGCGCTTGTGTCAAAAATATTTGGTCTTTCTGGGAACTAAAATATGGAACACGCACGTAAAATGGTCATTGTGCCAGAAGAATCGTACGAAAGAGTAACGAAGCAGCAGCAGCAGCAGCAGCAGCAGCAGCATATAGTAGAAGAAGAGCCAACGATACAGACAAAGGGTGATAATTTAAGTCGGCTCGATGGTGAGATGCACGATATACTTTTTTCAAAAAGTATCACCGATGAACGTGAAAAATGTCAAAAATATTTACAAATTTTAAGAAGATATCTTCATTTTAAAAATTTGGAACGTCAGGAACTTTTATCAGATGCAAATATACTTGATGTAGAGCATGAAAATGAAGATATATCAAGCCCATTGTCCGATGAAGCGATACTTGCAAGCGTTTCCAAGGGTTATGTGAGAAAAGCACGTTTATTGCTTAAACATTGGAAATCATCAGCAGCATCGCATCGTATTAAATGGGATAATGCAGGTACAGTTAGCATTGATGATAAAGCTATACCACACTCAAATATTATAGATTTACTAGAAGACGTGGTGCGGAGTAGGTCTGTTGAAGAGCCTGTAGGAAGATTTCAATTAGCTAATTTTATAGCAACAACTGATACTCCATCCAAATTAATAAGTAATCCTGAGGTGATAAAAATTAGTGAAAGTTTGAAACGTGCATTAAACAAAATTCCTTCAACCAAGAGAAATAATTCCGAGAGCGTTGAGAGTTTAGAACAAGGTACTAGACTCGCAGCCGCGCAGCGCTATAGTGCACGTTTGAATAAGAAAAAATCCACACCACGAAAAGCAGGCGACAAATGGTTGACTTATAGTATTTAACATGTCTTATGAAAATCAATACTTTGACACTAGACACGAGGCTGGATACGCTGGTGCACGCAATCTTTTACGAGTCAATGGTAAAAATAAGAAAAAGAAAAGTGAGATAAATGAGTGGTTAAGCAATCAAGATGCATACACTCTTCACAAACCCATTAGACGAAAATTTCCTAGATTGATGTACAATGTCACTAATGTGGATGATTGTTGGGAAATGGATTTGTGTGACATGCAATCTCTCAAAACGTACAACGACAATTTTGCGTATTTACTTGTAGTTATAGACGTTCTCAGTAAATATGCTTGGGTCGAGCCTTTACGTGACAAGAGTACAAAAAGTGTTGTAGCTGCTTTCGAAAAAATCTTAAAAAGAGCCGATGGGCGAAGTCCAATTCTTGTACAAACTGATCGAGGCAAAGAGTTTGTAGGATCAGATTTTCAAAATTATTTAAAACAACACAAGATTAATTTTAGAGTGGCACGTAATCCCGATGTTAAAGCAGCTGTCGTCGAGCGTCTAAATCGCACGCTCAAAGAACGTATGTTCAGATATTTTACTCACAAAAATACTCATAGGTATATCGATGTTATTGAAAATATCGTTTACGCATATAATCACACTATACATAGTGGTACTAAAATGGTTCCGGCGATGATAAATATTCGTAATGCAGTTGTAGCAAGGAAAAATTTGGAAAAAAGAGCTCTTAGTCAGAGAAAAAAGTCTAGAGCACATATATACAACGTGGGTGACCATGTTCGCATCAGTCGGTTGAAAGGCACCTTCGATAAAGGTTACGAAAAGAATTACAGTGAAGAGATCTTTAAGATTACCCGTATCTCACGTCGTCAAAATCTCTTTACCTATGAATTGACTGATTTAGAAGGGGAAATAATCGACGGCTTTTTTTATCCTGAAGAACTAGCTCGAGTTAGCGATGATCGTTTGTTACAAAATAAGGAATTCAAAGTGGAACGCGTGATCAAGAGTAGGGGGCGTGGTGTTAAAAAACAAGTTTTCGTAAAGTGGCTTGGCTATCCTGATAAATTTAATTCGTGGATTAAAGCAAGCGAAATCGTTACACTTTGAACATGGCTGAGGACGAATTTTATTTGATATTACCGAGCAACAGTAGTATGAAATATTTTTCTGATAATACAACATCTTGCTTCACCACGCACTTATCTCACGAAGTACGTCTGCATGGTAAGTGGAGTGTTGCTCTTACGGAAATCAATATACCATGCACGATAATGCATATTCAGAAACACGAAAGTAATATAAAGTTTGTTAACGGACGTAGAATAGCAGTTGCAAGAAAGAGAGATACATCTGAATATTTACCGGATTGGGCAAACGTCAAACCAAACGTTACCATTTTTCCACCAGGTGTTTACGAGAATCTCAACAATCTCACAGAAGCTATAAACAATATACCCGAATCTCATTTACGTATTGAACCGACAAAGAAAAAAAGTGGTTATTACAATTTACATAAAAAGTGTGAATGTAAGGAATCTCATTTTTTCAGCTTGAGCGAAAAGCTCAAACGTATATTTGGCTTTGAGAATGAAAAATATAGAAATCAGGAATTTATACCCTTGATTCCATCTGCAGAGTCAAAAAATGCAACATTAGTTGGAAACAGACCTGGCTGTTTGGCAAGGGCTATAGCTGATCAATTTTTCGTTTACTCTGATATTTGTATTCCGTACACAGTCGGTGATGTTCAAGCATCCCTTTTACGTATAGTAACACTCGATAATTCTAAATATAAATTTGGTTCGAGAGTGGTCAAACAATTTGCACCGGGAATTTATCTACCTTTGTTAAATAACACATTTCAGAATATAATAATAGATATAAGAGATGAAAATGGGAATCATATACCATTCGAGTACGGGACATTGACCGTTACACTACATTTCAAGCGCGTTCTTTAAGCAAAAAAATGGCTCACTACACAGAATACTATGCTGATCAAATCGGCTATGGAGGAGGAGGAGGAGGAGGAGTACGTCGAGTGTTTGCAGGTTCAACTTATCAGCGAGGTCATGGTGGAATCGGCGCCTTTTTGAGTGGATTATTTCGAAAAGTTTTACCTTACGTTACGAGTGGAGCTAAGGCCGTTGGAAAAGAAGCTATCAGAGCAGGAATGCATGTGCTAGATGATGTGGGAAATCACGGAATCAATTTGAAACAAGCTGTAAATACGCGCAAGCGTGAGTCTGGTAAAAATCTTAGACATAAAGCCGCTGATAAAATTTCTTCTATGATGAAGGGATCGGGATATAAGGTACGTGCTAAAAAGCGGAAGCGTCAATCGTCCAAGAACAGTTCAGCTGTACGCATCAGCAGTAGAAGTGGTCGTGTAAAGAAAAAGAAGAAGAAGAATAAGAGCCGTGTCAGTGTTCGCAAATCTACGAAAAACAAAGCTAGTAAGACACTGAGGAAGAGGAGGAGAAAACAACGCAGTGTGAACGATATTTTTGGATCTACATAGACACAATATGGCTTTTCTACACTCTGATTTCATGCGAATGCATGAAATCAGAATTAGATTTATTTACATTACCACCTACACAGACTTCGTTAGAAAGCTCTCAATTAATACATTATAAATACATTATAAACAGTTACAACATTATAACAGTTTCTTCGCTGACAGACGATGGTTCATTGGAATTCGTTGTTCCAGCCGGCAATGATTATCTCGATCTTGCACACACAATGCTAAGCATTCGTATGCAGATAGAGCCAAGCGTTGAAATTGCAGAAGCAGCTAAAGCTACAGAGTATCCAAAGGTAGCACCAATAAATAACACGTTACACTCGCTATTTAATCAAATAGACGTTTTCTTCAATCAAAAATTGGTTTCACCACCAAACAATGCTTATCCTTACCGAGCTTACATTGAAACACTGTTAAATTATTCAAAGAGCAGTATGGATTCACATCTCTCGAGTGGACTCTGGTATGCGGATACCCCTGGAAAATGGACATCACCTCCCAATACCAAGCGTACTGATGAAAATGCAAATCTTGGTCAGTGTAATCGTCAGTATTTTACTATAAATGGTAAAACTGTCGATTTACTGGGTCATTTACATTGCGATGTTTTTAATCAAAATAAATTTCTGTTAAACGGTGTTGAACTGCGATTACGTTTGGTTAGAAGTAAGGATGCTTTTTGTTTGATGGATTATACAGATGACGAAAAATTTAATATACGTATTAAGGAAGCTTCACTCATTGTACGGCGAGTTAAAGTAAGCCCAGGTGTTATGCTAGCTCATGCTAATGCACTTACAAAAGCCACTGCTAAATATCCAATCAATCGTGTAGAGGTAAAGTCATTTACAATGCATAGAGGTATTCTTGGTGATACACTGGACAACGTTATTCTTGGTCAAATACCCAAAAGAATAATCATCGGATTTGTGGATAACAAGGCATTCAATGGAAATAGAAAGTTTAATCCATTTAATTTCCAACATTTTAATATAAACTATATTTCTCTTTATGTGGATGGGGTCCAGATCCCCAGCAAACCATTGCAGCCTCGATTTACGGGTGGAAATCCACTATTTATCGACTCGTATCATACATTATATTCTGGAACTGGGATTCATTTTCTAAACGAATCATTACTTATCTCACGAACGGACTACGATGGAGGGTATACATTATTTGCTTTTGATCTAACACCTGATTTATCGGCAAATTCAGTGTCTCATTGGAATTTAATCAAGCACGGTAGTGTACGTGTAGAGGTAAAATTTGCGAGAGCACTTGAATCTACAATTAATTGTATAATTTACGCCAAATACGACAATGTCTTGGAAATAGATTCAAGTAGGCAAATGATAACGGATTTTAATGCATAATATCGTTGAAGCGATGGCAAAGTAAGAGGAGAAGGAGGAGAGTGAGGGGAAAAGAAGCAAACGACAAATGGTTGACTTATAGTATTTAACATGTCTTATGAAAATCAATACTTTGACACTAGACACGAGGCTGGATACGCTGCGCACGTAATCTTTTACGAGTCAATGGTAAAAATAAGAAGAAAAGTGAGATAAATGAGTGGTTAAGCAATCAAGATGCATACACTCTTCACAAACCCATTAGACGAAAATTTCCTAGATTGATGTACAATGTCACTAATGTGGATGATTGTTGGGAAATGGATTTGTGTGACATGCAATCTCTCAAAACGTACAACGACAATTTTGCGTATTTACTTGTAGTTATAGACGTTCTCAGTAAATATGCTTGGGTCGAGCCTTTACGTGACAAGAGTACAAAAAGTGTTGTAGCTGCTTTCGAAAAAATCTTAAAAAGAGCCGATGGGCGAAGTCCAATTCTTGTACAAACTGATCAAGGCAAAGAGTTTGTAGGATCAGATTTTCAAAATTATTTAAAACAACACAAGATTAATTTTAGAGTGGCACGTAATCCCGATGTTAAAGCAGCTGTCGTCGAGCGTCTAAATCGCACGCTCAAAGAACGTATGTTCAGATATTTTACTCACAAAAATACTCATAGGTATATCGATGTTATTGAAAATATCGTTTACGCATATAATCACACTATACATAGTGGTACTAAAATGGTTCCGGCGATGATAANCACTATAATGGTTCCGGCGATGATAAATATCCGTAATGCAGTTGTAGCAAGGAAAAATTTGAAAAAAAGAGCTCTTAGTCAGAGAAAAAAGTATAGAGCACATATATACAGCGTGGGTGACCATGTTCGCATCAGTCGGTTGAAAGGCACCTTCGATAAAGGTTACGAAAAGAATTACAGTGAAGAGATCTTTAAGATTACCCGTATCTCACGTCGTCAAAATCTCTTTACCTATGAATTGACTGATTTAGAAGGGGAAATAATCGACGGCTTTTTTTATCCTGAAGAACTAGCTCGAGTTAGCGATGATCGTTTGTTACAAAATAAGGAATTCAAAGTGGAACGTGTGATCAAGAGTAGGGGGCGTGGTGTTAAAAAACAAGTTTTCGTAAAGTGGCTTGGCTATCCTGATAAATTTAATTCGTGGATTAAAGCAAGCGAAATCGTTACACTTTGAACATGGCTGAGGACGAATTTTATTTGATATTACCGAGCAACAGTAGTATGAAATATTTTTCTGATAATACAACATCTTGCTTCACCACGCACTTATCTCACGAAGTACGTCTGCATGGTAAGTGGAGTGTTGCTCTTACGGAAATCAATATACCATGCACGATAATGCATATTCAGAAACACGAAAGTAATATAAAGTTTGTTAACGGACGTAGAATAGCAGTTGCAAGAAAGAGAGATACATCTGAATATTTACCGGATTGGGCAAACGTCAAACCAAACGTTACCATTTTTCCACCAGGTGTTTACGAGAATCTCAACAATCTCACAGAAGCTATAAACAATATACCCGAATCTCATTTACGTATTGAACCGACAAAGAAAAAAAGTGGTTATTACAATTTACATAAAAAGTGTGAATGTAAGGAATCTCATTTTTTCAGCTTGAGCGAAAAGCTCAAACGTATATTTGGCTTTGAGAATGAAAAATATAGAAATCAGGAATTTATACCCTTGATTCCATCTGCAGAGTCAAAAAATGCAACATTAGTTGGAAACAGACCTGGCTGTTTGGCAAGGGCTATAGCTGATCAATTTTTCGTTTACTCTGATATTTGTATTCCGTACACAGTCGGTGATGTTCAAGCATCCCTTTTACGTATAGTAACACTCGATAATTCTAAATATAAATTTGGTTCGAGAGTGGTCAAACAATTTGCACCGGGAATTTATCTACCTTTGTTAAATAACACATTTCAGAATATAATAATAGATATAAGAGATGAAAATGGGAATCATATACCATTCGAGTACGGGACATTGACCGTTACACTACATTTCAAGCGCGTTCTTTAAGCAAAAAAATGGCTCACTACACAGAATACTATGCTGATCAAATCGGCTATGGAGGAGGAGGAGGAGGAGGAGTACGTCGAGTGTTTGCAGGTTCAACTTATCAGCGAGGTCATGGTGGAATCGGCGCCTTTTTGAGTGGATTATTTCGAAAAGTTTTACCTTACGTTACGAGTGGAGCTAAGGCCGTTGGAAAAGAAGCTATCAGAGCAGGAATGCATGTGCTAGATGATGTGGGAAATCACGGAATCAATTTGAAACAAGCTGTAAATACGCGCATGCGTGAGTCTGGTAAAAATCTTAGACATAAAGCCGCTGATAAAATTTCTTCTATGATGAAGGGATCAGGATATAAGATACCTGCTAAAAAGCGGAAGCGTCAATCGTCCAAGAACAGTTCAGCTGTACGCATCAGCAGTAGAAGTGGTCGTGTAAAGAAAAAGAAGAAGAAGAATAAGAGCCGTGTCAGTGTTCGCAAATCTACGAAAAAGAAAGCTAGTAAGACAACGAGGAAGAGGAGGAGGGTAAAACAACGCAGTGTGAGCGATATTTTTGGATCTACATAGACATTTTTCAATATGGCTTTTCTACACTCAAACTCATGCGAATGCATGAAATCAGAATTAGATTTATTTACATTACCACCTACACAGACTTCGTTGGAAAGCTCTCAATTAATACATTATAAACCAGTTTCTTCGCTGACAGACGATGGTCCATTGGAATTCGTTGTTCCAGCCGGCAATGATTATCTCGATCTTGCACACACAATGCTAAGCATTCGTATGCAGATAGAGCCAAGCGTTGAAATTGCAGAAGCAGCTAAAGCTACAGAGTATCCAAAGGTAGCACCAATAAATAACACGTTACACTCGCTATTTAATCAAATAGACGTTTTCTTCAATCAAAAATTGGTTTCACCACCAAACAATGCTTATCCTTACCGAGCTTACATTGAAACACTGTTAAATTATTCAAAGAGCAGTATGGATTCACATCTCTCGAGTGGACTCTGGTACGCGGATACCCCTGGAAAATGGACATCACCTCCCAATACCAAGCGTACTGATGAAAATGCAAATCTTGGTCAGTGTAATCGTCAGTATTTTACCATAAATGGTAAAACTGTCGATTTACTGGGTCATTTACATTGCGATGTTTTTAATCAAAATAAATTTCTGTTAAACGGTGTTGAACTGCGATTACGTTTGGTTAGAAGTAAGGATGCTTTTTGTTTGATGGATTATACAGATGACGAAAAATTTAATATACGTATTAAGGAAGCTTCACTCATTGTACGGCGAGTTAAAGTAAGCCCAGGTGTTATGCTAGCTCATGCTAATGCACTTACAAAAGCCACTGCTAAATATCCAATCAATCGTGTAGAGGTAAAGTCATTTACAATGCATAGAGGTATTCTTGGTGATACACTGGACAACGTTATTCTTGGTCAAATACCCAAAAGAATAATCATCGGATTTGTGGATAACAAGGCATTCAATGGAAATAGAAAGTTTAATCCATTTAATTTCCAACATTTTAATATAAACTATATTTCTCTTTATGTGGATGGGGTCCAGATCCCCAGCAAACCATTGCAGCCTCGATTTACGGGTGGAAATCCACTATTTATCGACTCGTATCATACATTATATTCTGGAACTGGGATTCATTTTCTAAACGAATCATTACTTATCTCACGAACGGACTACGATGGAGGGTATACATTATTTGCTTTTGATCTAACACCTGATTTATCGGCAAATTCAGTGTCTCATTGGAATTTAATCAAGCACGGTAGTGTACGTGTAGAGGTAAAATTTGCGAAAGCACTTGAATCTACAATTAATTGTATAATTTACGCCGAATACGACAATGTCTTGGAAATAGATTCAAGTAGGCAAATAATAACGGATTTTAATGCATAATATCGTTGAAGCGATGGCAAAGTAAGCGGAGAAGGAGGAGAGTGAGGGGAAAAGAAGCAACAGCAGCGCCTCCACGGTATAGATGAGTAGTAAAGAAGCTGTACGTCTTACGCTTAGTATTGTTTGGAAAGCGAGCGAGTTTGGATCGACTAAGTGAATTGTCTAAAGTATCATGGATTACGTTATCAATATTCAGGGTTTGGTAGACCGTAACAAGAAGTTTACACCTAAAGAAGTTGGTGTACTTGGTTTAGAGCACAGAATTGTCGAACATTGGATAGTTAAGGAACCCCATAAATTTGAAGAACTTCCAACTGGAATTAAAAGATCTAACGAGTACATTTCTAATCATTTTCATGGAGTTCGTTGGCATGAAGGTGACATCACCATTGAACAAATACAACATCATTTACAACAAATAGCTAAAGTGGCTATACGCATTTTTACACGTGGTCATGACAATTGGAGATACTTGGAGACTGTGATGTGTCGTGAAATTGTGAACGTTGAAGAAATGTATGCCCCGAATTTTGACGATTTGAAAAAAACTTATCCTGGTAACTTTAGGTGTTTAAATCATGGTCTGCAAGGTATAAACTCCAGTCGCGATTGTGCTCTCAATCATGCATATGTGCTACGAAAGTGGTTACACTCTATAGCTGAGGGTATAACACAAGATTCTGCACAGAAATTCAGTGATGCATTGTACTGCAAACTACACTCACGGGTACGCACAGCTACTTCTTCGTCTATTTACTGAAATAATAATAATAATAATAATGAATACACGAGCATTACTAAAAGCTCTTGAGCCGTTAACCGTCAAGACCGTTGGTGTGTACGCTGCAGATAGAATTCCAAACATTTTGGAATATCCAGCTGCCATCATAGCTAATACAGATGATCACACGAAGAAAGGGATGCATTGGATTGCTATCTACATAGACTCAGACGGTTATGGAACATACTTTGACAGTTACGGACTACCACCAATGTCCGAACATCATCTTAAACGACTCAAAAGAAATTGCAAGCGGTATCAGTGGAATAAAAAAAAGTTGCAAAGCTTTGATTCACAGGTGTGCGGCCAGTATTGTGTTATGTTTCTTTATCATATGGTTAGGCTACCTAACTTACGCGCGTTTTGTCATAAGTTTTCGCGAGATTCACGAAAAAACGATGCCCTAGTTGTACCATTTTATAAAAAGCTGTTACGAAATGAAAATCATCGTGTACATTCGAGAGATGTTAGGAGATTTGAACGTGAAGCCTCGCACGGCTCAGGATTTTGTAATCAAACATGTACTTCGAGAATATATATATAAATTAATAATGATTGACAGATATCATGTAGTGAAAAATATGAATAAAGTGTAATCTTTCATAATATAAAAAATGTTTTCATTTATAGAGCCTTACTCATTCCTTTAACTCCATACTGTAGTAATATGATATATTTTTTCCTGTTGCATGACACCTCGCTTTATAGTTCTAAGTATACATACATCGGTATTTATTAACATCCGGTGATATTTACTGTTTAATTTCATATTCCATTTCAATCTTTATCTGTAAGAGAGAGAGAGAGAGAGAGAGAGAGAGAGAGAGAGAGAGAGAGAGAGACTGATAAAACTGACAGTTGTAGTAGTACTAGACTAAACATCCTGTTCTTAGAACTCGAAGAAGTGTAACCGTAACCTTTGACGGTTAACGAATATGATACTTCCTTTGTGAAGTTCTGAGAATACACGTGTAGAAATCTCCCCCCACTGCTTACGATCATTTTAGTTTGAGATGGTGGGAGAAAATGTATAAAAGAGCTCGTAGAGTGAGGAGCTCCATCAGTTCTTTCGTGAAAGTTTGAGAGATTGCTAAGTGTACCTCTGGATATTGTGCTCCTTGTTTCTCGTACCATGGCCCAATCAAGTGCTGTCAGTGCTCCATCACGTGTGCAGAACGTTCTGCCAAATATGCTGCTCTCAACGTCCTACGCTATTAATAAGTCAAACTCGAAGCGAGTTACTATTGGCTTAGAAAGTTACCAGGGCAGCTATCGACCTGTGGTGAAACTCTCAACGTCTACAACATGTTTTAAATCCGTCAAATTTGATGCATCTGGCTGGAAGGCTTTCAAGAATTACTTTGATCTTATAAATTGCTATTTCCAAGATGCATACAGATTCCAAAGCGATTACGGTCGACCAACGAAGGTGTACATGGATAATCATGATATGATGTTTACATCTTCATACAACACAAAATCCATATTGATAGAAGAAAGACCTGTCGGCACATCCATCTTCCCAAATCTTTTGATTGACGAGGAAAACGATGATGTAGTGCATACCGTTAGTGCTTCCCATTTCAACGACTACACGGGTGCTACTGCTGCTGCTGCTGCTGCTGCTGCTTCTGCTGTTGAGAATGTACGTCATCAACCACCACGAGCAAAGAAACAAAAAACATCTTATCCTCAGCCATCGATATGTATGCAGCAGGTCACTTTTGACGGATTGAAGATTGTCTCACAGTGTATTGACGAACGTATGAGTAAACTTGAAGAGTGTGTTGATAAAGTGAATGAAATTGTTGCTCATATTAAGAAGTTTATAATTGACTGTATTAAAAACGATAGTATTGAGAAAGACCCTAATTCTATACTAAGGACATATGAGTTGTTTCAACAATATTATACTTTCTACACTGAAAATATTAAAATTATAATTCACGACAAATTTAAAGACAGTATTGAAGAAATAATTTTAAGTATAATCTTATGTGAGATAGCTGCTTTTCAATTGTTTGATATATATAAAGACATTTATACGGTCATAATCAAAGCATAAATATACATCATGCTATTTCTTGTCATTACGCTTTGTACATATGTCTTCCTATCTTGCAATAAACCAGAAAATATTGAAATATTAATTTTTTGTTACATCATTCAAACCTCCCACCCTACCACCACTCCTACGGCGTCTATAAATATCAAGTTTGTATAAATATGTTCTCATTGCTTCGTGTACACTTGAACTGTCATAAACGTAATATAAACAATCGCAATATGGAGAAGAAGAGGAAAGAAGATTCAGGTCGAGAGGAGGTGAAATATAAACCGGCTTCCGGATTCCAAAAGTATCTACCTCAATATTCTTCCAATACTGGATCATTCCCGAAAAAAGAAGGATATATGGCCTATTGTCCTGATAAGGAATCAAATAAAGATTCCAATCATCAAGGACACAGCAATTGGGGATACCAATAATAATAATAAAGCCTTATTATAAGGCTTTTATTTATAAACTATAAAATCGGTCCTTTTTAGGACCACAATATTTATATAAACGTAGTACAAACTTATCATACATAAAAATGTCATTTTTCTTATGTCGTCATAAGAGGCGTTTGCAAGATAAATACTTGAGACGTTGGCGATAACTTATCTTTATTACTTGTTTTCATAATAAACTACTTGTTTTTATAAACAAACATGATACCTTATCATAATGGTTTGTTTACATTGATAAGATAGGGTGGCGCCAGTGATGACGTATGATACTTTAATGACTTGGTATTATGTATAAACAAACATGATATCTTATCTTTATTATTTGTTTACAAGTAATAAAGATAATGTTAATTACTTGTTTGTATAAACAAACATGATACCCTATCTTATCTTTATTACCTGTATACATGATACCTTATCTTATCTTAATGGTTTGTTTACATTGATAAGATAAGGAGGCGACGGTGATGACGTCATTTGTTATGTCTCCCCATAACGGCTTACTTACTACTGTTATATTACCTCATTAACTCGTATCGATCAATAATTTCTCGATTATAGCAAATATACTTTTATTCTTTATACATGTACATTTTAGCAAGGGAAGGGATACCGCATAAAAAAACGTGCCTATCTGTTTACCTCACGGGTGGCGTTGAAACAATAGAATAACCCTTTTGAAGCACAGTTAATATATCGATCGCTATTTTGATTCAATTTTTATTACATTGTTAAGTTTAAATTACATTTCCATCAGTCATCCGAAAATTCGTGCTTGAAAGTGTTAAAGAAATCTATTAAATCGTAAATAAGTGTTAAAATTTCAAATACCAAATTATATTTATCAAGATTCTTAATTGTTTTGTTTCAGGACCATAAAATAAAAGTATACGCTTTCGATGACTGTATTTTATAGTGATAGTCGTTATTTCTTGAAATGTAATATTATTTTTTAATATAAATAAGTTTTGTACAAATGCGAGTACCATGAGTAATCTATTTAAGCTGTTGTAACTCTAATATTTCATAAGATACGTGTAAATATTATTTTATAAATAGATACATAACTGAATAAATAATAATAATAATTAAATAAATAATAATTACATATTAAATTTCAAAAACGTATAATACACAATGTGTACCTTTATTTCGAGCATTTTTACTTAGCCTTTCCCTGTTATTTCTTCATGTTCCTAGAATAGTTTTTCTTTCTAATGAACTAAAATTAGTGAAATACATCATGTAATAGTAATCCTGAAAATTAATGTTCTAATTTCTTTCTTAACTTAATGTATGTATCAAACGTCCTTCATTTATACAAGTATATTATGAGTGTCCGATCATTCTTAATAAATTCTCTGCATATGCATAGTGTGCAAGAAGCATGTAGCGCCCTCTATGAATGTTCATGCAAATTACTGTGCACAAAAAAATACTATTTTTGTGTACAGTAATTTGCACACTGTAAAAAATAATATGTGCACAATAATTTAAGTATGTACAACAATTTAATTAAGTGTGCATATAAAATTAACATACATAGAATAGTGTGCACAAATTTTCATTTAAAATAATTAATAACATTCACTGTGCACGAAGATCTTGAGCCAAATTATTTACTTCCATAATTTCTTCTGTGCACAATATTTTGTGCACGATCTACAATCTTACAATGTTCATAATTATTTGAATGTGCAGAATGAATTGGTTTGAAATTTGTGCACAAACGTCAACTTGAAAATTGTCTTTGTGCACAATCTATTGTGAACAATACAACTCATTGACAGTTGTGTTTTCAAATTATATGTTTTCTGTTTTTTTTATTTAAATGAAATTGGGGTGCAAAATTAAATAGGTGTTGTGTATAAAATTAAAGTAGTAGGGGCTGCACTGCTACTACGCCACACGGGTTCTGCGCCACCGAATTCCGACCGATGGTAACAGGGATCTGCTTTTTTTATCATCACTGTTTTCCCCATGATGGTCACCCATGATGAGCACTGTTTTACCCGATGGAACCGGATGGGGCAGCCCGCATCCAGATGCAGGATCCCGATGGGGCCAGTACGTAGAGTGGGGAGCATGGGAAAAGCACTGAAAAGCGTGAGTGTAGGGGAGACCGCTTGCTAAATAAGTGCATGCGGAGAGAGAGGGAGGGAGAGAGGGATAAAATGTGTACGCTGACAGCATAGTAAACGTTTAGTTAATTATTTTACCTAAAGTAATTGTGAAGGAATAAAGGTTAGGGTTGTTAAATAAAAACATGAGTAATATAAGTTCATTTTTTAGTTTATTAAAACAAATTTGAGTATAATAATGATAGAGGTAGCTGTTTTTACATCTCAGTACCTCTTGTAACCTTGGTGTTCTGGCATGGACTTTGTGTTAGTGGAATATTTCTCAAAAGTTTTTTTCCACTGTTCACTTTTATTAGTAGGAGTAGAACAAGGTTCTCCTCGATACGTATTACATTGTTTATCATTTTGCGCTCTTCTAGCGCTTTTATCCTCCTTGAGAGGAGTGTACGAAGCGCTATATCGATTCGTTTTTGAGATCTATCCTGACTCATTGTTTATAACAGTACTGACTAATTGATGCTTCATGCAAGCTTTATATAGTTTTTATACAAGTTTCTTAACATTACCGCTTATAGGATTATACTTAACAATGCGATCATGTAAAATTAGACAATACGCAGTTGTATTTGCGGGCATATTATCGCTCGTTGTGGACTGACTGTCTAACGACATACTGAGCTGTTAATATAGCTTCTGTCAGCATTAAATACAATGCCCATTTTAGATACTTTTCAGATGTAAACGAATTGTAATAATTTTACCTCGAAGATTAATCAAATCACCATCTTGATCTACTAGACGTAGTTGTAAATGATCAATCACTTTCACAGATATTGGTAAGTATATTATCTGTCTAGGACCTTCGATGATCTTGTAGCTAGGTGCGACTGCTGGGAAAAATTCATGCATTGTATGAAATTTTTGTTAATTTATATATGCTCCTGTCGTAATGTTACACTCGACTCGTAGAGCACTAACTTTGAGAATAGTTACTGGTAAATCGGAGTCATGACTTATATAGGGTTTCAAGAGTCTTGGAGTAAATCCCAGCAGACGCGCAATCGAGTTACTTGGACGAAAATCGATTTCATGACTGCACTCTATACTGCGCAATGTATTATTTGGCTTGATACTAACTTTTATGCCTCGCGTATCAAGGATACCTTGTAGAGTTCGTTCAATATCCTCAATCTCATAACTGCCTGTAGGAAGTTCAACTATTTCTTGTCCTACGTAAAACTTATTGCATTTTATATCATCGTTTGGTATGGAATTGAAAGTGAGCAGCTCAACAAGTCCAGCACTGTACTGTTTATCCGGATCCAGCTCTATGGGAGGAAAATAATGCGTCTCGAGATTTGAGGAAGTGCCAGAAAGGCTAAGAGTCATCGACTCAACAACCATCTTGAGTAGACTAATTCAAATCACTCGTGTACTTGACTTGAGATACTTTCCAGTAGTTCATAAGATCTTGAGGTGGTTGTAAATCACCGAAACTATCAAAGTAAATAACTTCGTTACCAGTTTTTCGATTAGCTACCCAGTGCGTGCCAGATCCACTCGCATCATCTAGATTTATGATTCTTTAGGTCGACAACCATTTGAAGGTAATGCATTTCGCATAAAAACTCCACGAAAATTTGTTATTTTCATAAATTTTGCATACTTGAGTAGATCATAGTCGGTGAGTGCACGTTTTGGCAAACTTATTTCATCGAAGTTTTTTTTTTCCCACATTGCTTCTTTTTTTGTGTTTTGTTTGAGAAAGATACCGAAACCTTTGCGATGAGGTTTCAGAAACAGTCCTTTACCAAGTGTCAACATTTCCATTTTTTCATTGTGTCTTTTCTGCTCTTCCATTTGCTTCTTAGAAGTGCTTTTGCGATTCCAGCAGCTCCTCCTGCAAGTGAGCCGACTGCACTGAGACCAGCAAAAAGTGAAATAAGTGCTGGAAGAAAGCCACCTACTTTGTTGGAAACTGGTAATATGCGTGGAACACTAACTTTACTTTTTCCACCGATTTTTTTCACATGCTCACGAGCAGTCTTTAACGCTAACTTAATCATAGAGCGAGAGTCATTGCCAGGAATGACAGACTTTTCTGCTGACTTGATCAATCTTTTTAGCGTAATCTTCGTTTTCTTGGGTTTGAGAGATCTACCTCGTCGCCGTCGTCCTCCTCCTCCTCCTCCTCCTCCTCCAACACCCATACTTAGATTTTAATTTCATGGTATTTGCTACAGCAAAACCTGTTGCCCTTTCTCTCAAACCAGCGTCTCTAGATTTTACTCTTTTCCACGCCTTTTCTGCTAAAATCTTATCAACCATGTTTCTCTCTTGAATGTTATCAGGATTTTTCGAGTAGGCAATGTCGCGTTCCTTGCAAGCAGCGTCTAGAGGATTGATTCCCGGATCTCCACAAGCTAGGCGTTTAGTAAGTTTAGTACCTGGACTATAGTACTGATAACCAGGCACATGAAGTTCAATGGGTAACTTGTTGATCAATTTATTCACTAAGCCTGAACCTCTTTTTTTCTGCATGATGCTAGCTCTTAGTGAACTCATGCTATACTAACTGAGAAAAACTATAAATGCTTGTATTTATAATAGCTCGAGTCAGTCGATATGAAATCGAAGCATGATGGATCTTAAGACGCAATCAGCAAAATTACCAGTGATTAATTTTGACCTTTTGATGCAGCAGCAGAAGAAACAGCAAAATCGTCATGGAAAATTATTACCCAATAGTATAAGAGCAGTATTTTGTGGTCCATCTAATTGTGGTAAAACAAATGCTCTCTTATCTCTGATCATTCATCCTAATGGTCTAACATTTGAAAATATCTACGTATACTCGAAATCTCTAAATCAACCAAAATATAAATTTTTGGAGCAACTTGTCGAGCCTTTGGATGGAATCAAGTACTTGCCCTTTAGTGAGCACGATCTTGCCGTATCACCCGATGAACCAATGTCAATTTTTGTTTTTGATGATATTGCTTGTGGAAAGCAGGATAATGTCAAAGCTTTTTACTGCATGGGTAGACATAAATGTGTAGATTGTTTTTATTTATGTCAGTCGTATGCACAAGTACCGAAACACTTAGTGCGTGATAATGTCAATTTGTTGGTAATTGTTCGACGAGATGATATAAATTTAAAACATGTTTACAACGATCACGTTAATACGGATATTACATATCAACGTTTTAAAAATATTTGTTCAATGTGTTGGAATGATGGCAATCATAGTTTTCTCGTCATAGACAAAGATCGTCATATTAATGATGGTCGCTATAGAAAAGGTTTTGATCAGTTTGTAATAAATATACAGAATACGGGGGAAATTTAGCATTCAGTAGTGAGACTCTAAACTATCAAGATGTCTGATTTTAATCAACAAACTGCAGTCCTACGTGAAGTTGAGAAAGCTCGAAACGCTGTGAAAAGAAAGTACGATTTATTAAAATTACACAATTTAAAAGTAGAGAAGAATTTGAACGATTCGTTCAAGCCGATCGTGAAACTTCTAGAAAAGCTCATCAATGTAAGTGAAAGAAATTTATCTCCAGCAGCAGCAGCAGCAACAGTTAAAAACCGCTGCCAAGTCATTGGCACTTAGCTTCCTCCTATTCTGCTAGTGGAAGATAATTACATGGGACAATCAACTCATTCTTTGATTTAAATATTCGCTACTATTCGATACTAAAAGGATAGGTTAGGAAGACACTTGTAAGGGAGGGGTATCAGGGGAGTGGGGGTTAAGGTGGATATCAAAAGAATAGAGCTCCGCGAACTCCTAAAATAACTTACATATATCGTTAAAAAAAATACCAGTAATTGCGGAATCGATAATAACGTTAACAACTGCAAGTTACAAAATTGCGGGTGGCTTCATTTTTTTGTGAAAAATAACTTTTTCACAAAAAAATTATTTTTCACGAATTCTACATACCCACCGCCGCCTTTCAGACCCTTGAGGTTGTTTTCTATACTCCCATAATCGCCTTTTAAAATTTTAAAGCTCATTTCAGCACTCCCACAGTCCAATTTTAGACCATCGTAATCGTTTTCTGTATTCCCACAGTCAGCCTTTTTGACCTTGCAATAGATTTCAAACATACCCACACGCCTTCAAGCCTTGACGTTTTTTCTATATTCCATAATCGCCTATTCATTAAAAAGCTATTCCATTACTCCCACAGTCGCCTTTTAGACCTCGAATAGTTTCTGTATTCCACAGCTCCTGGGAGAGAGGTCTCACCAGAGATCCGCCGAGGACTGAAGCCCCGAAGCTCTCTTAAGACGAGAAGCGCGGGCGTCAGGAGAAGGGGGAAATATTCCCAACCTTCGTGGGTCGCAGTCTTCTTAGGTACATATTGTTAAATATATTGTATAATCATATCATAATAAAAAGCAAAAATATTTTCATGAAAAATCGAAAAAAGCCATGAAATGGTCATAAATACCTAAATCTTAAAAGAAATTTACTCGAATTCAAGAATCAGAAAAAACGGATATGCAGTCCAATTTTATATCGATCGATCCGTAGACCAGAATTATAACAGTTTAGTGTACGCACGCATGCACGCACGCACGCACCAACACACACACCCAGACAAATAATCTACGCACGGACATTTTATAAAACCATGAAAATTTCTCAAAATATATTACTTTAATTCAAATTATTGGTTTACAAAATAATAATGTTCAGTAACAAAGAGTATGACAGGGTGAGATTGAAGAATTGAATTTAATACTTTTAAACTAAAAAGTTTAATAGCTACAAAAAGAACCTAGCCTGAAGTGATCAAAAGATCAATCTTTTCCTAAAATTTCAACAATTAAACGCTTTTAACTCCCTAATCGTACAACATAAAAAAACATTTTTTTGTAAATTTTGATTTTTATTCAAAAACTAGTAGCCTAACAGTCGCATTTTAGACCATGTAATCGTTTTCTTATCCCACAGTCAGCCTTTTGACCTTCGCAATAGATTTCAAACATACCCACCACCGCCTTAGCCTTGACGTTGTTTTCTATATTCATAATCGCCTATTTAATTAAAAGGCGTAATTTCATTACTCCCTTCAGTCGCCTTTTAGAATACCTCGAATAGTTTCTGTATTCTCACAGCTCTGGGAGAGAGGTCTCACCAGAGATCGCTCGAGGACTGAAGCCGAGCTCTTTAAGCGAGAGAGCGCGGCGTCCGGAGAAGGGGGAAATATTCCCAATCCTTGTGGTCGCAAGTCTTTAGGTACAATATTGTTAAATATATTGTATAATCATATCATGAGATAAAAAGCAAAAGATATTTTTCAGAAAAATCGAAAAAAAGCATGAAATTGGCATTAATACCTAGATCTTAAAAGAAATTTACTCGAGATTCAAGCAATCAGAAACGGATATGCACTCCAATTTTATATCGATCGATCCGTAGACAAGAATTATAACGTATAGTTACGACGGCATGCACGACGCACGCACCAACACACACACCACGACAAAAATCTTCTGCACGGACATTTTATAAAACCATGAAAATATCTCAAAATATATTAAGCTTCTAATTAAATTATATGTTTACAAAATCATAATGTTCAGTAACACAGAGTATTGACAGGGTGAGAGTTGAAGAATTGAATTTAATACTTTTTAAACTAAAAAGTTGTCAATAAGCTACAAAAAGAACCTAGGCCCGAGTGATCAAAAATCAATCTTTTCCTAAAATTTCAACAATTAAACCTTTTTACTCCTAATCGTTACAACATAAAAAAAACATTTTTTTTAGGTTTTGTTTTTATTCAAAACTAGTAGCCAAAAATTGCTTAAATTTTTACAACTAGTAGATAATCGTTGTTTTTATTGTCATAGAATTTTCCAAAACATTTAAACTATTATTTTTTGTTATATATGTTTTATCGAAAATTACTATTTATAATCAAAAAATGAACAGATTAGTCGATCTAGGAAAATCTGCGGGAAAAGTAGACCCAATTAGTTCTTTTAGATACACCTATGTTAACATAATTGTACTAATCCATATCATTATAAAAAGCAAAACTTTTTTCAAATAATAGAAAAGGCTTAAATATTGGCATAAAATGAGTCAGATCATAAAAACAAAAATGACTAAAATTAGAATTTACAAAAAATATATGCAATGGTCAATTTTATTACGATCAGTCGCATGGTTCCCAAAATTATGCGTATAGCGCACGCACACCACACCCACACGCACACACACACACGCAGCCATCCCACGAATTTTCTAAAACGTATGAATTCGTACTCAAACACCCAAATGCGTTTCAACAAGTATTAGCAAAACTGAAAATTTTACTATTACAAAGCTTCTCCTTGAGGACGAAGCAAAAAGAAAAAAAAGAAAGAAGAGAAAATTAGAGTGGATTAGAAAAAAAGACGAAGACGATGACATGGTGGTGATGATGATGATGATGATGATAATAATGACAACGATAATATCGGTGAATCAGCTTTTGAATCAGCTGTAGACTATTCAAATATTTCGGATCATGAAGAAACCATCACTAAAGCTGATGATTTGGATGATGAAAAAACTGATGATAGTGCTGATAAAAACGTTCAATTGTTGCTTAATGGACAAGTACAGACCTTGGATACAGTATATGGGGTGCGAAAAATGCGGAATGGTTCTCTTATGATTGGACATAGCTTTATAAGTTTTGCAAATAAAATAGTGATAGGTGATAAAGAGTATAAAAAAACTTCAGGTCTAGTTGAGTTATTGTTTAAGAAACATCCCGATGATCCTTTAATCACTGATAATGACAAGAAAAATTGTGCTAAAATTTTAAAAGATACAAATGCATACAGAAAATACTATAATGCAGAGGAAGATATTCGTGAAAATACGAGTAAGAAGTATACTGATTTTGTAAGTAAAATTCTCAAGATTGGTAAAAGTGGACGGGGTCTTATGTCATATAAGATTGCTCGTGCAAACACTCATACTGATTACATTTATTGGGATGATCCAAACGAGCTTGTTGATCGTTTAAGATTACTTTTAGCTGAAACATCCGCTGGCAATAATAATCATATTAATGAAATACAATCAATCATTGAGGAGCTTCGTGAAGCAGGAATTATTATGTAATAATAATTATTCAGTATGAAAATGAGTATCGATGTGTTTGGACGTCGATTGGTCCATGCAGACGCAGCTCGTGGACCGCCAGGACTAGGATTCAAGCTGACTAGTGATGGAGATTTTGATTTAGAGAATCGAAAACTGTGTAACGTAACTAATGCTATAGAGCAATATGATGCTGTAAATCTAGAGTCTGTGAAAAAGTTGATTAAACAAAGAGCTGACAAAATTGTCGAAGATTCCCAGACTACTAAGAGTGTGTTAAATAATAAAGTTANATAGAGCAATATGATGCTGTAAATCTAGAGTCTGTGAAAAAGTTGATTAAACAAAGAGCTGACAAAATTGTCGAAGATTCCCAGACTTCTAAGAGTGTGTTCAATAAGTTACGAATATTGAGTCTGAATTGGCTATTATTAATAATACGCTATCAGATTTGCAAGATAAATTACGAATTTTGAATTCTACAGTAAATAAACTTATAAATCAGCATGAAAGCAGGACTAGTGGAGGAACTTCATAAACCTGCCAGGCGTAATTATCCACGTCGTTCTTTTCTCGTTAAAGATATTGACGAAACTTGGCAAGCAGATCTTGTTAAAATGATTCCGTATGCTAAGCAAAACAAAGGTTTCAAGTACCTGCTCACTGTCATTGACGTATTTTGAAAGTATGCTTGGACTGTTCCGGTAAAACAAAAAACTGGAAAATGTGTAGCTCAAGCTATGAAATCAATACCAGTGCAAAAAAGAGTACATAAGAATTTGCAAACAGATCGTGGAAAAGAATTTTACAATAAAGATTTTGATAAACTAATGAAAAGTTATAAAATTCATCTTTACTCTACTTATAGTAATCTTAAAGCATCAATTTGTGAACGTTTCAATCGCACTCTGAAAGGCAAGATGTGGAAGTTATTTAGCCTACGTGGTACCTACAAATGGTTAGACATTTTTCAAAATTTAACTTTACAGTATAATAATATTCGACATCGAACAATAGGAATGAAACCTGCAGAAGTGAATCGAGACAAAGTTAATTATATACTTGATCTAATTAGAAAGCCAAACATTAATCTGTTTAAAGGAGCTATTTTTAAAGTTGGAGATAAAGTACGCGTAAGCAGAAACATGAAGGTTTTCGATAAAGGCTATACACCCAGTTGGTCAACAGTCTTTACAATAACGCGAGTTTCACCTACAAAGCCCTACACTTATCATCTCAAGGATTATCAATACAAGCCAATAGCCGGAGGATTCTACAAGGAAGAACTTCTCAAGACGAAATATCCAGATGTCTATTTGATTGAGAAAGTTTTGAAAAAAAGTGGTAATAGAGTTTATGTAAAATGGTTAGGTTTTGACAATACTCACAACAGTTGGATTAATAAGAATGATATGTAAACAAACGCAAATAAATTATGATTAAAAAAACTTTTTTATTGTTCATTTATTTTACATTTCCTTCATTTTTTTCAAAAGTACTGGCATTATAACTACATTTGTTTGCGCAATTCTTCGCCTGAAACGTTCTCGATCACGTGCAGCCCCCTCCCACTTCCCACATCGAGATTCATGATGCGCAAATCTCCATGTATACATCAAATGAATGGTGGGCTCTTCCTTGAATCGTACACACTTCTTTTTGTTGCTGGAATCAAACGTTTCTAAATTGAATTTTACGTATAACATCTGTATAGTTATAATTTGAACTTACCCATTTTGTTGTTGTTGTTGTTGTTGTTGTTGTTGTTGTTGTTTGTAATGTCCCCAGGCAAGTGTATCTGTACTGTTCTCTTGAAGGAATCTTTTATCGTCATAAGGACTAAGAGCAATCTTTCTCTGTCTAATGGTCTCGACGTTATGAAGCTTTGATCTTATAGCATACTGCTCTCGACTCTGAATGCATGAATTTTGTAGACAGTCCAAGTAGTCACTAAATTTAATGGTTTTCTTTACAACTGAAGCCTTAATACCTTTAATTTTTTTCATGCTATCTTGATTATTCACACGCGTACTATACCTTTTACTTCGCAATCCAACAAATTCAGTCAGAATCTGACCATTACACTCATCCTTCATGAGACCGACAATTTTCTTATTAACACGTGGCATGTTAAATATATTATCTGCAGAATAATCTGAAGTATCGAACATGTGAATATTTCTTTTCATATCTTCATAAAAATCATCACATTTAATAGTGTTCAAATAGAATCAGTTAAATTCGAATCCGCCGAAAAAGCGACAGAGTCGGAGCTAGCCGTTACGTAAGTTTCGGAACGCTGCTGGTCAGCTCGATTAAATAGGGGGTTGCTATTACAACGCTCGAGCGCTCGCTCTCTCTCTCTCTCTCTCGCTCTCTCAGCAGTACCTGTTGCCCGACTGTAGTCAGTCGAGCTGTAGAATCGGAGCTGAACACACTGCAGTGTCAGCTACTGATATCGTTCTCAGTTGGAGAACGACCGTTTAGACCGAATATTTTCACTCATTTTTCCTTATTCTACAGAAGTGTAGTCACACTCTTTTATTAATAGATTTTGCTCCTTGCGAGCTATTATTTGATTATAAATTGAGTTGTTTTCAATCTACACCTTCCTTAGTCCAGAGTAAAGATCCACCGTCTACATAGTTCGTAGACGTTAAACAAATAGCATAGATGAAACTATCAGTATCTGTATACATATAATTTACAATCATTTGTATACACCGGTCGCATATAATTATAATGAAAATCATACATCAGTGTCTTGGAGAGATCAAGAACTGTCAGACCAACATAGATTGGTTTAATCATAAGTATGTCGGTTTGATTTAACTGTATGGCAATTAAATTTTCATTAAATATTGAAGTAATGTGAAAGTTTGGCTTTGAAATTTGAGCTTCTACACTATATCTGCGATCATATTTGCTCATAAGTTTGACTGAAACTCTTTTTCTTACATGTTCCATAGTCATGCCAAATACTGCATTATTCATCAACTTGAAAAAATTATTTTCAAATTTATTTTTTGCTACTGCTCTCATACTAGTGTTCAAATCAATGTATGATTTGAGCCATGGAGAATGCTTGAATCATAGAATTTTATGTATTCTAATGAGTCGAAGACCATTTGAGAGAGCCTGTTTTAGAGCCACATAGTGAATAACATAATTTCTTTTAGGATGAAGTGTAGCTAAAAGTTTTTCTTGCTTAGAATCCCGAGGTTTTGCATGTTCTGGACAAAACGGTAAGTCATTATGCTCATCATGTATTTCGCTAGGATAATTTAAATTAACCTCTAAAATATAACCATGAGAAGCATCTGATGCGATGGAAAATAAATCCAAATTTTCCAAATTTTCAAGCCACTCAAATTCATCATATGGAAGACATTGTGAAAGCCCGAATCCATACAAATTATTCGCATCTAAATAAATTAAATATTCATTTTCTTTATCTTTATCATATTTTTCAAGCATATACTTATGATTGGCTGCTGCATACCGATTTGAACATTGACTTAAACCACCTCGGATTCCACGCTCTATAAAAAGTACCATATCAATATCTGTTAAAAGTTTTAATTGTACACCTGTATGTTTGAGCATTGCATCCCAGGAAAAGCCTGGAGTAGTATAATAGTGAGCAGGGTCGAGACCATAGACTTGCAAACTCTGGTCTCGAAAATTTTCAAATACATCTGCTAGTAGCAAGACGTCAGTTTTCATGTAGAGGTCAGAATATTCACCAAGTTTTTTAACATTAAATGTTTTCCACACATTTTGTGCATGCTCATAATCTCTATCAGATATATAGAGATTCTTCTAGCTTGTCCCATGAGCTTATATACTCATAAGGTAAAACACCTTTTCTCGTTAATAGATCTGCTTGCTCTCTGCTATGATGATTAAACTCTTTATTAACAATTTTATAGTCCTGTAGATATTATGCCAATTTTTCTAGAGAAGAAGGCATGAACCGAAATGAATCTAAAAATCTAAATTTAATTTTACTATTCTCTACATGTTTTGTGAATGAAATATATTTTTCCTTTGTCAGAGGTAGTAGATCAATCTGTCCTGGAAAATGATTTGATATATCGGATATAATAAAGTGAGCGTCATAGCCACTTAAATTATGAAACACCACTGGTACTATTTTTGAATCTTGATAGTTTAGATTACATGTAGTATGTGCGATATTTTCCAGTAAGATGACAGTTATCGCGTACCTTGACATCATTATTTAAACTTTTTTTCAAATATGGCACGTTTTTGAATGATAATAATCTGTTATTTCAGCTTGAGATAGAACTGGCATAGGTAAAGGATTCGCATATAAAGCACTTATTTTTTCTTCTATATTTTTTAACTGTTCAGCAAACCATCTTGAAGCTTCATGACCTCTATAAAAATCATATTTCGATAAGGAGTCATTATAGCTGCATTTAAGATAGTATCCTATACTATAAATTTCATGACTTTTTACTGGTCGAGTGTTTCCACATCGAGTTTCCACATCTTGTCTTATTGGTTTTCAACATACACAGTCTGCATATATTATAAACGGTAACTTTTCGTTATAGCGATGATCTTTGAACCTTATAACATTATTATCTTCACTAGGAAGTCTAATTCTACAATTATTTAACTTTTTACAGTATTCTTCATGTCTCGCTAAATTATCTTCTTTGAAAAAATAATTTAAACATCTATCACATACAAATAGTTTTTTATTCTGTTTGCTCAAATCATTACTAACAAAGCGCGATAGCTGTTTTACGTATACATAATGTGATTGAGTTGTTAATTCATCACTTTTACCATCCAAATTATCATTCATGAGTAAAAAAAGATTTATATGATTACTCTTTTTACATGACGTTAAATAGAGAGGTACAATATTTTTATTGTCTAAGCCAAACACATTTATTGAGATTGTAGTATTTTGTTTCTCGAAATTTGGTATTTTTTTCAATGACACAGGAAATTCAATACCTTTCATATTCAAAGTGTTTTCATATTTAATGTAATTACTCACTCTATTAGGATGATTTTTACATCTCGGTCAACAGGATGTAATTCTGATAAAATTGCCCATACGAAGCATTTGTTATCATGATTTTGAACATTGATGCATGCTTTCCTTTTCACTATAAATGCTGGTAAGGGTATGTAAGAGTTGCCAGTACGCATTGGATTGAATTTGTTTATATTTATCTGTAAATTTTCAATCGAATGCAGAGTCCAGCCAGTTTTTCTTCTAAACAAAACTTTAAATCTTGCTTTCATACACTCTATTTTGGCTGTAGGACATAAAATACTTTGTTTTTGTGCAACTGAAAGTTTGTTATTCCTTAAGACCTTTCGAAAAGTCTTTATTGATAGAAGAAAGTGGTTTTACCACCGTGTTATGGTGGATAAATCGACTGCAGCAGTAGATAATAATATGTCAACCTCTTCTAAGAGCTTAACTCGCTGTAAGTATTCATCCATAACATATGCCATTTTCAGAAGATGCTATCTACTTGTAACAAGTATATTAAAAAAAATAAAAAAAAAATATTAAAAAATTTAATATAGAGAGCTCTAATGTGAATATAAAAAAACAAGTTGGTAAAACAGTAACCTACTAGCAAATGATAGGCAGCCTAAGATTCTACTGTACAAGAGCAGTGTCGATGTGTGTGTGTGTGTGTGTGTGTGTGTGTGTGTGTGTGTGTGTTTAGATGTGTTGTGTGTAAGAAAAGAGAGAGAGAGAGATAAAGGAGAAGAAAAAAAGAGAAGAGGAGAGAGAGAGAGAGAGAGAGAGAGAGAGAGAGAGAGAGAGAGATGGTTGTAGTGTCACTAGCGTGTGAGAGATATAACTGTGGGCTGTAGAAAATCGATGCAACACACCAGAGTGGGGACTATAGGAAATGCATTTACAAGTATGAGAGAGAGGGTAGTCGAAAAATCTCAAGCTGCTGCACTGCGCGCGCAATAGAGAATCGGGTACATACGTCTGCAGACGCCCAAGTGGGGACTATGGGAAACGCATTTAAAGGTTCGAGAGAGAGGGTAGTCAAAAAAAAAAAATTCGAAGAATCTAGCTGTATCTGCTGCACCGCGCGCATGGTGCGCTTTGAACGAAAATACGTCTGCAGACGCCGGAGTGGGGACTATGGGAAACGCATTTAACCGTAAAAGAGAGAGGGTAGCTGATGCAGTCCGAAGAAACGCGAAAAGAGACATTTTACGTCGCAAGCGTGAATGAATTGATCTTGAGAAGCTTTTTTAGTGGAAGAGGTACAAATTTCGAGTATATTCAAGCAGTCCTCTGCTCCGTATTTGTATACATTATCGAGTGTACTCAAGCAGTATACTGTGCTCTACTTGAGAAAGTTTGCTACAGCATTTGTAAGTATATTTTAAAAGTTTTATTATTTCATATATAAATTTATTCTTAATAATAAGTAATATTTTCATAGATAAAATGGATTTAATTGTTTCCTGACTGGGAGGAGAATTGTGCAGTTCGAAACGTTTACGCAATAAACAAGTGGTACCGTGCAGTACGACAAGATTTTATCTGCCCACTTGATTTCTTTGAGGAATATTATTACTCATCTGATTCTGATACAACAACGTCAACTTTGGAACGATAATTTATTACGTGAGTATAATATATTGTTATAACTAATACATAAAAAAATATAATAAGCTTACATATATATATATATATATTGTTTCATTACTTTTACAGGATGGAATCGCTAAACGCTGTGGCAAAAACTTCACCATTCCTGCCTACGAAAAAGTTGGCTGATTTAGAAATCAAGCAGTACAGAGTGACGATGATCAAGAAGGTACAAACTAAATTTGGCGTAAAAATGGTTACGGAGCTGGACAACAGCTTTGATATATTTTTACCAACACGAGTCAGCAAATTGCTGATAGAAGATACTACTATGCTTAAGAAGCTGGAGGAAGAAATGAAGAACCGTGATGTTTATTTAAAACATCTTGGTAATAACTTAATAGAATTTATTTAAGTTGTAGAAATAATTATTTAAAAAAGATGTAGTGTTATTATATTTATCAGAATGATTTTTGCGACTTTTTATACTGTAATTTATTATAAGGATTTTTTGTATCTTTACATATATATAAATAAATTGAAAAACATAAAACTTTAAACAAATCTTTTCATTTATATCATCTACTTTCATATATATCTCATCCCTCTCTCCCTCCCTCTTTCTCCGCATGCACTTATTTAGCAAGCGGTCTCCCCCACACTCACGCTTTTCAGTGCTTTTCCCATACTCCCCACTCTACGTACTGGCCCCATCGGGATCCTGCATCTGGATGCGGGCTGCCCCATCCGGTTCCATCGAGTAAAACAGCGCTCATCATGGGTGACCATCATGGGTAAAACAGTGATGATAAAAAATTCCACCGGGTAAAACAGCGCTCATTATGGGTAAGCGGGTAAAACAGTGACCACCATGGGTAAAACAGTGATGATAAAAAAAAGCAGATCCCTGTTACCATCGGTCGGTATTCGGTGGCGCAGGACCCGTGTGGCGCAGTAGCAGTGCAGCCCCTACTACTAAGTAAAATCATCATTTTCAGTGTACAATCATTATGTGCACAATCGTTATTTGCATGATCAGCAACGTGTCATTTTACTATCTTAAATAGTAAAAATTTCGTTTCGAAAGTTTGATGAAAACCATAACGATTTGATATTGCCACTCCTTTTCCAGGAAGAATAGAACTTTTACCACTAAATAACGAGCGCTTTATTTCTTTTACCAAGCATATTGATGGCTGTAATATCAAGCTCAGATTCATTGACTCTTTTCGTTTCATGACAGCATCTTTAGCTAAGCTATCATCATACCTACAATAAATAAATATTCTCAAGCATGAATTTAGTCAAGATCAACAGTATTCACCTCTGACTCAAGAAAAATTTGAATTGCTTAAAAGAAAAGGAATTTTTCCATATGAATATTTGGATTATGATGAAAAACTGTCGGATACGGAAATTCCATCAGAATATAAATTTTACAGCAGCTTGCATGCCAGTGAAATTTCTAGCTCTAATGAATCCGGATAACCAAGAGCTAAAGTGTATCATTTCGCAAGCACTCGAAGGCGAAGCCCAGAATTGGTGGTACTTATTACAAGCTAGCATAGACAATTTCGAGACCTTTATAGAAAATTTTAAAGAACGATTTTGGAATAAAAACATTCAAAAATATAACGCTAGAAAAATTGAGTACGGTCAATTCACACCGGGAACTAGAAATCGGGTAAGCTATGCTACCTATATGTTTGGTCTTGCCCGCGAGCTAGAACTGAATTTAGATGAGCACGAGCTCGTGAAACGAATAGCCGAACATTTCGAGAGAGAAATTCGACGGACTGTGACAGGCCACAAAATTCAGAGAATAAACGAATTTCTAGAAATACTGGCCGACTTTGATATCGACGACAGTTCAAAGAAGAAAGAAATACCTACAACTAACAAAATAACGCCCAAAGTAGATACTAACATAAAGCCGACTAATACGACAAACGTCACGAACCAGAGCAAATCAGACCCACACAGAACATACACAAACACACGCACATGGCCGCAGAAACCTAAAATAACAGAACATAAAATACAAACACTGCAGTCCACGGATACAAAAACACAAAATAACAATACACAGACTCTACGGGGGGCAACAAAAAAGATAAGCTTTTTCCAAGACCCGGTAGACATATACAAATTCGAAGATGACTCGGGAAACGAAAAGTAGTTGCGCCAGGAGATGCGCTTCTAAGTGTACCGAAGAAAGACGCAACTACTAAAACAATGGCATCTATCATGGAAGATCCGCGTAAAGACTTGCTATACGATATAGACCCGGGCGGTCAAGAAGTAGAAATCTCTCATTGCCCAGAAATTCAAATCTCTCTAGAAAACGTCCAAGTAAAAGCACTTATTGACACCGGGAGCGAGGTAACAGCTATATCGGAAGAATTCTATTACCAGAATCACGACGTATTTAAAACTTGTCCAACACTACCCATCAGTGGTAAAATAGTCAAAGGTGCTACCGGTAGCAAATCGGCTCGATTAAAATTTCAAGTACGGTTAAATACTAAATTCAATAAAACAACAATGCAAATCATATATATAGTAATTCCAAAACTAATAAAACCATGTATCATAGGCTTCGATACAGTCAAACTATTAAAAATGCTTATTGACACTAGAAAAGAGCAAATTCTTTTCTCAATAGGTAAGATCGACGGCGTGATATCGTACGTAGACAAAATTGTACCGCGGAACGAATTCACATCACTCGCGATCGCCCAAACAAGCAGGATCACCGAAGAAGGGGTTCTCTCTAACCTCGATAGCCTTTACGAAGACTACGAGAACAATTATGAAAATCCTTACGAAATCTCTATAGGAGAAATCGAGGAAAAAGTTAACACTTGCGAAAACCTCAATGAGGCGCAAAAAGAAAAATTAAAACAAATACTAATAAAAAACAAAGAAGTCTTTGAAAAGAAGCCTGGATTACTAACTGCTTATGAGCATGAACTAATACTAACAGATACCACCCCATGGTTCTGTAGACCCTATCCAATCCCGATAGCAGACAGACCAGACACATTAAAAGAAATCAATCGAATGCTAGATTTGAATATTATAAGACGTTCAAATAGCGTCTATATTAATCCAATCAAGATAGTCAGAAAGAAAGATAATTCTGTCAGACCGTGCCTAAATGCACAAAAACTAAACAAAGTTCTCCAAGATAACTTTGAGGGACCTCCCGGCATCGACGAGGTTCTTCAAAGGTATACAGATAAGCCTATAACGAGCGTATCTGATTTTACATCTAGCTACTGGCAAGTAAAACTTGCAGAAAACTCACGTAAATTCACCGCGTTCAAAATAGACAGTCATGTCTACGAATTCAACGTCGTTCCATTCGGAATCAAAACCAGTGGAGCAGCCTTGATTCGAGGACTGGCGGAAGCAACATATGATTTCGATGACTTTTTAGTCCTTTTTGTGGACGATCTTATGATAAGATCACGAGACATCGAAGAACACTTATCGCATCTCGATAAGCTGTACGAACGTCTCATACAATACAATTTAAGACTAAATTTAAAAAAATCTAAATTCTTTTGTGAAGAAGTGGAATTTCTCGGACACTTTATATCCTCAAAAGGAATAAGGCCGGATCCGGATAAAATTCGCACTATTAAAAATTTTAGTACACCTCGAAATTTGAAACAGTTACAAAGTTTCCTCGGGTTTGTTAATTTTTACTCTAAATTCACGCGAAATTACGCGGAGTCAATAGTCCCATTGTTGGACTTAGTAAAAAAGAATGTCGCGTTTCTATGGACAGAAACTCACCAAGCGGCATTCGAAAATATAAAAACATTATTTGACAAAAACATATTTCTCAGGTATGCTGATCCAAAGAAACCCTACATTCTAACTACAGACGCATCTGATCACACATGCGCTGCAGCCTTATCACAATTAAATAACGAAGAAGAAGAAGAAATTGTCTGCTTTGTCAGTAGAACATTTAAAGGCAGCGAATGCGCCTATTTCACAACAGAAAAAGAAATGCTCGCGTTAGTATGGTCCCTGAAAAAGCTAGACAAATTTCTAAGGGGGGCAAAGAAATCATAGTCCGTACGGATCACGAGGCTCTGACATTTTTACAAACATGTAAATTTAATGACCAGCGATTACACAGACGGAACCTCGCGATCCAGGATTATAATTTAGTACCGATGCACATTCCGGGAAAAAATAACGCCGTTGCCGACTATCTTAGTCGTATTGACGATGATGTAAGAACAAAAGCAGAGAGTCAAGCAGAAATAATAATCTCTTCTCTTGTTCAAAAACCAAGTAATGAACTTATAAACATATGTAAAAATATAAAAACAAACCAAAATAAGGACCAATATACGAAATCGTTAATTGATAAAATCAAAAATAATGATCATAAAACAAAAAAGCGTTTTGAACTTATCAATGACAATCTGTACAAAAAAGCGAACGACAGACCAAAGCTTGTAATTCCAAAAATAATATTAAATGATTTTGTCGAAGAAACACACATAACTTACGGCCATATCGGGGCACGTAAGATATACAAAATGATAAGAGAACATTTTTTTACAAAGGGTTTACGTAGACGGATAGCGGAAATTTTAAAAAGTTGTGATAACTGTCAAAAAACCAAATATTTAACCATTAAATATAAAGAAATATCACAACCTATCCTGTCACGAAGGCCCAATGAACTACTATCTATAGACTTTTATGGGCCTCTACCTACCTCTGCAGGGGGCGTTAAGTATATACTGACAACCATAGATGTCTTTAGTAAATATGTAGTACTCTACCCTCTCCGCAGAGCAACGACTCAAGCGGTAATCAAAAAGATAATGGAGGACTATATACCGACATACAGTAAACCAGACGCGATAATTTCAGATCATGGAACTCAGTTCACGAGTGAGAAATACACTAACGCGTTAAAAAATGAAAACATTAAAATATTATTCTCTTCAATACGTCATCCGCAATCTAATGTAATTGAACGAGTACATAGAGAATTAGGACGTTTTTTCCGTACTTTTTTAAAAGAAAACCACAAAGGTTGGTCGCGCTATATCAAAATAATACAAAACATTATGAATGAAACACACCATGAAACAACAAGTTTCACACCGATTGAATTACAGTTCGGCAAAAAACCCATACGCGTTTGGGAAAAATACTTACTAATACCACCAGAAAATCACACATACACACACGAAAAGCGGATATCGTTAGCGTGCGAACAATCACATAAAATCGCTCAGCAACGCGCTGCAAAGAAAAACACACACACTAAACACCACACATTTAAAACAGGCGATAAAGTATTAGTAAAAGCATTAAATGTATCAGACACAGAAAAGGGCAAAATAGCGAAATTCTTTAACGTCTACGAAGGCCCATACGAAATCAAAGACAATGTAGGCATAGACACATACTTGTTAATAGATGTAGGCACGAAAAAAGAGCGCGGAAAGTTCCACCTAAATAATCTAAAGCCATATTTCGAATGTGAGCGCCAGTGCATAAGTACATAGAAAAAACGAGAACGTAAATTCCTGGTGAGAGAGCACTAGAGTCACACGCGCGCGGTTCAAATTAAAAACAAACCTTTTGACCGGCAAACAGCGGCCAACAGCCGCCGAATAAATTCCTTAAAATCGAAAAACGAAAATTGGAGCGAGCCAGAGCTCAGTTCAAGTCTAGCTACTACCATGAGCACACCTACCGAGATACGCAAGGAAAAGGCGTCTTCCTGGACCCAGACGGAGAGGCTCTCCGTCTGCCACCAGGGAACGCAAGCAGACGAAAAGGAGATTGCGCACCGTCGCGGACAGTGCTGGTAAGAACCACACTATACGGACTAATATTTTTCTTTGTTCTCTCACACGCGGTAATAACAAAAAATAATCCTAATAGGACGGACCGCATAGAAATTTGCCATCGGCGACGAATAGAAGGAGTCGCGGGGCGGTTCAAGCCAGGACAGGGCCTGTACAAGCGGGGCTGGTTCTACCAGACCCNCAAGCCGAAGACACCCACACGAAACGCTGCCACGCAGACGTTGCGCCACCCCCCGGAACCAGCAACCGGCACGATAACACCCCGCGTCTGGAGAGGAGCCGAGATTAGCCTGCAGCAAGTGTACACCAAGTGCACACTGCAGCGGCCGATCCCGGTACCTCCCAAGAAGGTCCAGGAGGTAGAAAGGCCGAGGAAGCGGGCGCTTCCCGCACCTGTATGGCGCCAGGCACCACCATCGAAAAAGCCCGCAACAGTCACGGCCACAACAACCGAGGCACCGCCACCAGAAAGCAGCGAGGAGGAATACGTCCCTCTATCCCTGGTCGAGACCAGAGAAAGAAAGAAAGCCTAGGAGGGAGCAGTACGCCAGCAAATCGGAGCCAGAAAGGAGGCGGCAATATCCATAGAGGAGATCTTCGCCGAAATAAGGCGACCCGACACCAGCCGCCTCGAGGAGTTTGAGGAGTTCACGGAAGAAACCGTGATTTTTTTTTGAACTGTTTTATATTTTTCTAGTCATAATTGTTTTTTTTTTTATCATGCACTGACGCAATTTTTAGTTCTTTAAATTGTTCATATTTTTTTTTTTTATTGTTATAAGCATTGACGCTCTCTTATGTTAGAAACTTTTTGTATATAATGTTTTAAAATATATTTTTTTTATATATATAAAAAACAACTTGTGGGTTGTCGATCCTTTCTCCCTAGGCCTTTCTAGCAAATACAAAAATTTTTTTTTCTTTTCTTTTCTTGGGCCAAGTGAAAACAAAAATTTTTTTTGGGGGGGGGGCAATGAGACGGCCGCACCACCTACACGGTAAAGGACCGACAACCGATAAGTTACCGACAGCGGTCGGTTACCACGCGAGCGTCATTATAGTAAGTAAACCCGACACAGATGGCGTGCGCGCATAATGTATTGCGTAGAGGGGCAAACTCGAGTATATAAGGAGCTCCGCGAGCAGCAGCTAGTCACTTCTTCTCTGCTCGTCGACTGGCTCTCATTCCAGTAACTCTCAACGCTGATCATACTACTCAGCTGCGAGCTCCGACTACCCGAGCGTTTAGTATGTACATATGCCATAAGCATACGCATGAAGGATACTCGAGTTTGTCGTCCCCTCCTTTTGTTAATCAATATGCAGAGAAGTTCTAAATAAATATTAGTAAATGCATAATACCTTTATTGTGTCAAATCATTCCTTCCTCACCCCCACCGAATCACCTCTAGTAAAGCGGGCAATATGCCCCCCGTGACTATCTAGAGTGAGCTCGGTCTCAGACACACTAAGAAGGCACCCTGATACACCTTCGACGTCTGTCTAGCTGCAGCAGTCTATGTTTGGATCTAGGGGAATATCGCCCCCCGTTACGGATCAGTAGACATGACTCTCAGCACTCTCATTACGGCTACATTGCTTTCGTAGTCGGATGAGAGTAGGGAAATCCCGAATCAGCGCAACCTGTTACACGCTGACCACGGATCTTTGGCCGACTTCTAGCGCATGTACCCTCATTTCGATTCACTCGGGTTTTCTTTATCTCTCGGTCTCGCGGTTTCTCATTGGAAGCAGTTAGGACCGTTTCAGTACGCATAAACGGAGAAGATTGCATAAAAAAGATTAAAGGTGTGAAAAGTGTAGTTGATAAGACAATTACTTTTGACGATTATGTTGAGTGTTTAAAAGATTATTCTACACAGTGTAGACAGCAATGCATCATAAGATCGAAAGCTCATAGAGCTGTTAAACAAACGAAGCTAGCATTAAGCCCCTACGATAACAAGCGGTATTTAATTCCTGGAAAAATTATCAAATGCCAAAGGATGATGTATGAAAATGTCATAAATATTGTAAAATAAATTTATTTTGATATAGCCATTACAAATCTGATTTATTTATCCAACTATTATGTGTATTATCGAATCCTAATCATTTTACATAAAGCTGATTTGCACGCTTTTTCAAAACTTTCTCCACAAGATAAATATCTGGATATTTGGCTTTAAGAAGTTCCTGCTCATAGAAACCGCCAGCAATCTGTTGATCTTGATAGTCTTTCAGCTTGTACGTCAGCACTGGATACGTTGGCACAACTTGATCAATGGTGAAAATCTCTGTCGACCAGTTGGGTGTATAACCCTTCTCGGATACCTGTTTCATTTTGCTCACTCGCACCTTATCTCCAACCTTGAATTCAGATTTTTTTCTACTTTCTTGGCGAGAGAAACGTTTAAAGACTTTAGCTTCATTCTCCTTACTAACATCTTCAGGCTTCATCCCAATGGTGCGGTGTTTGCTATTATTGTACTCTGTCAGTAAATCAGGTAAGATATCGAGCCATTTATAATTGCCCCGTAAACTAAATTGTATCCACATTTTGTTCTTGAGCGTACGATTAAAACGCTCACAGATGGAAGCTTTAAGGTTGCTGTATGTTGAGTAGAGATTTATGTCATATTTTTTCACGAGGCTTTCAAACGAGGAGTTGTAAAATTCTTTACCTCGATCGATATGCAAGTTCTTTAGCACACGACCCTGATCTAGAACAGACTTCATTGCTGCTGCAACTTCTTTGTCAGTTTTCTGCTCTAAAGGTACGGCCCAAGCGTACTTTGAAAAGACATCCATAACCGTCAGCAGGTACTTGTAGCCGTTCTTCTCTTGTGCATAAGGCTGCATCTCCACGAGATCAGCTTGCCAGGTCTCATCCAAGCCACGCATTATGAACCTGCGATGCTGATAATTACGCCGAGCTGGTTTATGAAGTTTCTTTTCTACTCTAGCTTTTTGATGTGTCATTATTCTGAGAATTTTTTAGCAAAATCTCATATAATTCACTAATAGCCAAATCTATTTTTATTAGTTTTTCAGCATTCTCATCCTTAGCGATTTGTATAGCTAATTCTACAGCATCAATTGATTGTCTTAGATGACTTATAATTTCGTAAACGCTGCGTATTTCTGAATGAATTGAACGTTGAAGGACTGCTAAATTCACTGCATCGTTTGGCTGATGAAATTCTGCTACTTTACACAATCTTTTGCTTCCAATGTCGAAGTGCCCGTCGGGAGTTAGTTTATAGCCAACACCAGGAGGACCACGACGACCTTTAGAGTGATTAGACTGACGTCCAAACACATCAACGCTCATCTTGCTACTGACTTCAACATGCTCGTGACTACGGTTAATATATGATTTTAGCTTCTCGCAACTCTTCGACGATGGAATGTATTTCATTCAGATGGCTATTATTGCCTGCCAATCGTTCAGCCAAGTAGGCATAGACGATCAACTAATTCGTTGGGGTCATTCCAGTATATATAATCCATGAGAGAACCTTTTCTCGCAATTTTATATCGAGGTAGTAGCCCACCACCGGTCTTTCCTGGGCTTTGTACTTTGAAAAATGGAGCAATGATGTTATTATATTTCTTACTGTTCTGTTGACGCATAGGCTGATTGTAACTGTAATATTTTCTATGTGCATTTGTAGCTTCAAGAATCTTTTTATAATTTTGCAAATCATCTGGCTTAATCAATGTCTGATCTGGATGTGGTCTAAAAAGTAGCTCTTGCAGTCCTTTAGTTTTTGGATATTTTTTATTCCGAACAATTACATTATTTCTAGTGATTTCTATAGGCGAATCACCAATCTTAAGCATTTGATCCTCTTGACGAATTCCGAATATCTGATCCAAATACCGTTGGCGATTTTGTTTCAACAACAGCAGATACATGTTATTCATTTCAGTATCTTTCTCAACCTTCTCATCCTCACTATCCTCTTGAGCACTTTCAAATGAAGTATCAGCTGTTTTATTGAGTAGCGTATCACCTTCATTATCTTCCTCGTTATCAATCGAAACCTTTTTCTTTTTTCAATTCTTGTTTAATATCTGGCTTAACCTCTTCTTTCACTCTCGCCAGTTTCTCTAGCGGATCTACGATTGTCTTAAAAGTCTCGCCTAGAGCTTTTTCCGTGCTAGCTTTACCTTGCTTTAATAATCTATGTTTGCGTCTAATTGCTTCTCTAGCTTTTGCAATTTGCTGAAGAATGCCTTTTTCACGACGAAAGTCTGCCATGTTGACTCTTTGACGAATCACAGTCTACTGCAACTACTCACACCTGCTATACGTTATATGTTTGTTGCGAAGCAATCAAAACCTCTATATCGTCCATCATTGATGCCTCGCTCCTTATCGATAAAAAGAAATCCGTGTTTACCGTCTTGCCAGCATGCTGAGCATAAAGCTTTGAAGTTTGTGTATACCATATCTGGATTCACATAATCATCGTATATGTGTTTAAGATTTACGTCATCTTGACGAAAAACTACTAGCACATTCACGTTATCGCGCACCAAATTTTTTGGAATGTGAGCGTATGACTGACAGAGATAGAAACAGTCTACGTTTTTGTGTCTTCTCATGCAAAAGAAAGCCCTGACGTTGTCTTGTCTCTCACAGGCGACGTCGTCGAAAACCATAACTAAATCAGGGAGTACGTCGTCAGGGAAGTACTGTATACCAGGCAGAGGTCGCAAAAGCTGCTCGAGAAATTTATACTTCGGCTGTTTCAGCGACTTTAAATAGATGTACACGTTCTCAAACTTGAGTCCATTGGGATGCGTTATGAGAGCGAGCAGTGTATTGGTTTTACCGCAATTTGATGGTCCGCAAAATACTGCTCGAATATTTTCAGGCAGTAATTCCCCGTGACGTTTACGCACTTTCTGCTGCTCTGCCAGGCTATCGAAATTCGACACTAGCAGCTTGACTTTTTGTTGCTGGAAATCCATGTAAACGCTTCATTAGCTGGAGAGCAACTATCGCTGTAGCTATAAAAAGCGCGTTTATAATGCATCGAGATCAGTCGAGAGCTGTCCTCTCATGCATCATGATCGCACACAAGCAGCAACGACGTAAAGGTCGTGGTTTATTGAATACACTTATCAACAAGCTTCCAGTAGAGCTGCATATTCCAGGATATCAGTACTGCGGCCCCGGCACTAAACTAGCGAAACGACTAGCACGTGGAGATCCTGGAATCAACGCTCTTGATAGAGCCTGCAAAGAGCACGATATGGCCTACTCACAAAATCGAGAAAACGCCGAAGCAAGAAACGCTGCAGACAAGATTTTGGCTGCAAAAGCCTGGGAGCGAGTCCGAGCAGTAGACGCAGGAGTTGGCGAAAAAGCAGCTGCTCTCGCTATGAAAGCAAAATCCAAGTTTGGACTGGGCCTTAAACGGCGAGTGAAACCATTTATTTCACTGGCTAAAATAATTAAAGCTGCTTCTACTTCTGCTATTCCAAGCAACAACTCTCACGCAGTCATTCGCAGCGCACTCAAGGCTGCTCGCCAAGCTGTGAACAAGGCTGGAGGCAAGAAAAACATACGTAATCCCCGTGTGCTGCCAGTCCCATCCAAAATTGGAGGATTCCTGCCATTTCTCATTCCGATATTTGCCGGTTTGAGTGCAACAGGCGCATTAGCAGGTGGCACTGCTAGTATCGCTAAAGCAGTGAACGATGCTAGCGCCGCTAAACAGCAGCTTGACGAAAGCCAAAGACACAACAAAACAATGGAAGCTATTGCGCTCAGTGGTAAGGGTCTCTATCTAAAACCTTACAAAGAGGGCTATGGTATGTATCTGAAACGTGGACAAGGCTTGAGGAAAAAAAAACTTCAAATTGCCGAAACGTGCATTAACTGACGTCGATCTTCTCAAATATGCCCGCATCCTAAAAATTCCATATTTTCGGGGCGTTTACATGCGTAATGAATTACCAGCGAGTGGACCGCACTACCGTGAATCGGCAATCGTCAATCTCGATGATAAAAATGGACCTGGCACACATTGGGTCGCCTATCGAAAACGAGGAAACAATGTAGTGTATTTTGACAGTTTTGGAGATTTACAGCCACCTCAAGATCTTATGGAATATTCGAACGTGAGCAGAGTCAAGTACAATCAGGAACATTGGCAAGACTATAACAACTACAACTGTGGCCATCTTTGCCTAAAGTTTCCTTTGAATGATATATAAGTAGTGGTAGTGTATCAGCAATAGTCATTTTGGATCGAGTAGTCATAGAAGATTCACTGACACTGAGTCTGTCTGGAACTTCATCTGTACTGGAATCTCAATATTTTCCTCCGCTTGAACTTTCACCGAACAAAAACTACGTTCTCGGACTTGTGGAGTTGTTGCCATTCAATTCAATACCCAATATCGATACTGCCAATAACAAGTTTTACGTGGGAGGAGAAGTGATAATTTTGCCAACAGGCAGCTACGACATCGAGAGGAGTCTGAAAGAGGCTCTAACACCCAAAGGCATAACCCTCAAACTCAAGCCGAATAACAACACCCTTCGTTGCATGATCAAGTGTAATCGATCGATTGATTTCCAGCCAGAAGATTCTATTGGCAAATTGTTGGGTTTCACGAGTCGCGTATTGTCGCCAAATACTGATCACGAATCCGACTTGCCAGTAGCCATACTCAAAGTTAACGCTTTACGCATCGAGTGTAATATTACTTCTGGGGCATACATAAATGAGCATAAACTGCACACACCATACACGAATTCTTTCCAGCTGTCTCGCCAGGCTACTGTCAAGACTATAAATAAGTTGCAGTTGCACCTCGTCGATCAAGACGGTTATTTAGTTAATTTTCGTGGCGAAGTGATAACAGTTAGATTACACATCAAATCAGTCTGAGAATCATGGGTATAGTGTACAATACTAAAGTAGGCTATAATAGTAACTTGCCATGCCGTCGAGCAGCCAGTCGTCAACGAGTGCTCAAAGCGCTAACACGTCAAAACATACAGGTCCTAAGAAGTCTAGGTCTAAAAGTTGTCCTTGGAAAAAAATAAGTTGCGTAATATTTTGCTGCTTTCAGCGAAATGGAAAAGGTGCTAAGATACAGTCACCTGTCGTATTTGACGAATCTGTTGCGCATTACGAGATTCATGCGCATCAGCTCTATACTTTATCGAATTTCAATGCATTGAAAATGCTGGCTGGCTCGACATCGCAGAGACCCAACGGCTAGACAATAATGGCTACTTTGACGTATCAATTCCACTTAGTACGATCATGGGTTTTGCTAAATATTATCACAAACTCGTTGTAAATGCCAAACATGAGCTCATTCTCACAAGATCAAATTCTGATGTGAATTCTGCTGTGCAAACGCAAGTAGTCGTGGCCGGGGAAAATGTTTACGAGGATTACCAAGTTGAAATCACCAAAATTGAATGGCTAATGCCATATGTGGTGCTCTCGGATAAATATAAAATTAAATTGCTCAATCACCTGTCACCATGTGTTTTCGTAGCTGGGAACTATATGAGTACCCATTGTTGCCCAGTATATCAAAACACGTATGGACTGTCAAAACTGCTAATCAGCTGGAGAAGCCTCGCTTCATTATTTTTGGCTTCCAGACAAATCGCAAGGGACGAAAAACAGCCAATGCTAGTCGCTTCGATCATTGTAACATAAGCAACGTTACACTGTTTCTCAACTCACAACACTATATATATGGAAAACTCAATCTCAATATTACTAATAATCAGTATGCTCTACTCTACGATATGTATGTTAACTTTCAAAATGCTTACTACAACAAAGAGGTAGAACCAATGCTGAAAAAGGCTGACTATCTGTCATATGCCCCTCTCGTTGTCATTGACTGCTCAAAACAAAATGAGTCACTGAAGCAAGCATCAGTTGACGTGCGTCTCGAATTTGAGGCCAGAGCAAATATTCCAGTTGGCACCACCGCACACTGTCTCATCCTACACGATCGTATTGTCGAATACAGCCCTATGAGTGGGGATGTGAAAAAAATCGTTTAAAGGGTGGTAGGAGAAGCTGGTATAAATTGAGCAGCAGCTTGTGGTCATCAGTCAGTCAAAATGGAATACGTGCAAATTGTAGATACATAATGATATAAATTTAAAAAGTCAGCAGCGGGCAAAAAAATACTTTTTGCCCGCTGCTGAACTTTTTTTGCCCGCTCCTGACTTTTTTCGCCCGCTAACAAAAACGTGAAAATCAATACATGCGTACCACGCTGTGCGAATATTGTCAAATTTTTCGGGTAAGCTAGACAAAATTTTAGCAATTATTACCGGCTCCTTTTGTTCCATTTCCATATCTTTAAGACGCTGCGCAAGCGATACAATTTTCGCGATATGATCCGCCATTGACTCTGTCGTTTCCATTCGGGCATTTATAAAATTATTTAAGAGTACCTGTACGGATTGATCACTCTTTTCCGCATGAATAGTCTTCAGTCGACTCCACATGGCTGCCGCTGTAGTACAGTCAGTTAAATAACGAAGCTGATCCAGTTCAAGGCCTCTCATTAGGAAAGCCTGTGCCTCAGCGTCCTTTTCTTCCCATAGAGCAGCTTCTGCAGCAACGTTCGGCTTCGGTGTCGTCCCATCAATATATTTTTTCAGTTTGTTCTCACACATGTATATTTCCATTTGACGCTTCCAGAGTTGATAGTTTTGCCCATTGAAACGATGAATATGATAAAGCTTTGTTTCAGCCATTTTCCTTACAGCCACAGAATTTACCAGGTCACTTGCGCTAACAACTGTATCAGTGCTGTCGTCGCTTTTACTCCCGTTCTCAGTTTCGTTATTACTGCTAACACTTTTATTTTCCACCTCGTCTGACGTGAGCACTGGGCCCATAACCTGTTGTTATGTTATTACCAGGGTGGACAAATAAATATCTTCAAGTGTAATCAGCTTATTTTATTTGTACGAAACACGGGATACAGAATATCGCAGACAATAAACAGCCGTACGAAAGGGCTCCGACTTAGACGACGGCCAGGAGCGATCTGACGAAAAGTCGCAAACATATATGGACTCAGAAATCGCGTGATCGCAGACTGTTTATTTACATACGCAGTTAATACGCCTTTGTATACATGTGTATATAGATTATATCGCTCGTAATATAGAATTGAAAATTCCAACATACTTAGTATATTCTCATATAATAGCTTGACTACGTTGTATCATCAATGGATGATTAGCTTGAGGTGTTATCAATAAATAGTATTTTATTGTGAAATCCTGTGTACACATTATTTCTCCCCAAACATGCATGGTCCGAGCACGTTAAAGTCTCAACATTATATTACGACTTTGCACACAACAAAGACGCATTTGAATTGTGTCGAAGACTACTTCATTTCAGTTTTGCCGGGAAGACTGTAGTATATATATTTTGAACTCTTGCGTCAAAGATGTACATATAGTACATTTGCAGTCCCGCTGCGAAGACTAAGTAGTACATTTCTCACTTCGTATATATTTGATTCTCTGGCAACGAAACTATTTAAAATTCCACTCAATCTATTAATTAGGTATTCACTTCTATCGGCTGTCCCCGAGACAGCCACATTTTTTTTTTATGAAAACATTAATAAAATTTTTTTTTGTTATTATAACTCCCAAATGCAAACGTAAAGTGTGTTTTTTTTTTAATTTCTTTTTTAATATAAAAATGGCATACTTTCAGATTCGTTAAGCGCCTTATAAAGCTTAGCTAGTAATAATTTTACGGTCAAAACCAATTCTTTTGTATTCAGCTGTAAAAAAACATACTGCGAGATCGTGGACCGCTATCCATCTCATGCGCCTAGATTTTATTGGATCCCCGCTCATGTCGGTATTGCTGGCAACGAGTTCGTAGATAGGCTTGCCAAGCTGGCCACTCTTGCCGGCGTGGTTGACACTCCTGCAGTTCCTTTCATCAACCTGAAAGAAAAATTCAAAAAAACGATGCACCTCAACGCGAAAAATACCCTACTCTTGCAGGGCACCTCAAAAGGCCAGAAATACTTCGAAACCTTTTTCAAAGATAGTAAATTCCCTTGGTACAGAGGGCTTAAGCTTCCAAGAGCCTACATTGTTACCGTCAACAGATGTAGAGCCAATCATTATATCCTAGCTGAGTTTCTTACTCGTCTTAAAATTACCAACGACGCTCACTGTAAATGCGATCATCCCAGCGAAGACATTAAATATTATATTCGTATTCATCGAAAAACTAAAAAAAATCATGGTCTTCCTACCGTGCTCAGCAGAAGTACTGCTGCCTTCGCCTGATAGTCTCGCCTGCCAGTATATGTTCGACTTCTTACAAAAATGTCAACTAAAAATTTAATCGTGCATATAGTATTACCGTCTATTACTCTTCAAATTTTGTAACTCTTAATTGTACAATTAATATGTCAAAGTTGTTCCTGTAAGCTGTAATGGGCCATATGGCCCCAAATGCTTAATAAATGAAAAAAAAGAAAATGGCATATTTTGCCCAAAATGGTTACCACGATTAAATTTTGGAACCGATTTACTAAAATAAAGCTTGTTTAAATTGAATAATTTCCCAAAATGGTAACCACGATAACTCCTGAACGCATTTATATTTTTCGCCGAAACTTTACAATTTCATCAAGTATGACCTAACAATTAAGAACTGATTAAATTTTAGAACCGATTTACTAAAATGAAGTGCGTTTTAAACAAAAAAGACGTTTTAACATTAGAAAAAAAAATCTTTATTATAACTCCCGAACGCATTTGTACTTTTTGCTCAAACTAGAGTTTGAACAGCGCGCGTAGCGCGCCCATAACCTAAAAGATGTTTAGGCTCCCTGACTTAGACGCATGCGCACTACATGAGCCAATCACATAACGTCTATCTTGGCTTCACAACATCTGGTGATGACTTTTTTATGTAATGAAACGTTCTGCCAAATCACCTTACCACCAAGTTTACATGAGCGCGTCATGGCTCAGTGGTAGAGAAAGTGCCTTAATATCTTGGGGGTGTTGGTCAAATCACCCTCGTCGCTTTACTTTTGTGCAATTTAGTTTCCAAAATTATAGTACACATTGTTTGACGATTTTTCCTTAGGGATATCTGTAGTGTTTTCCATGATGCCAATTGAAGCAATACACAAGCACTTGGTATAAAGTTCGCATAAGAGTATAACATTTATTTAGAAAAATCCGATAAAAATAAATGTAATACTGTTTATAACAAAAGTTGATTCAAAACAGTGTAAGGTTAACTATGAAAATCAATGCAATGACGTATAAGAGTCATATATTGTTAATAACATATAATATATTAAATATATAAAATGTTATGATCGGGTTCGGGTAATAAACATGTATTTATAGAAAAGCACACATAAACTCAGACTCTTTATTCAAACATAAGCACAACTGTTCTCATCAGCTGTCACAATCAGACTGAACATAAACAATAACATCCGCGACGTCGTTGATCTCGTTGCTAGGGGTCGCTATGCGCGATTCTCAGCGTTCGAATCGCGCAACGTTCGAGCTCGGACATAAAAATATATATTGTTTAATTATTTTTACAGGATGGAGTCGCTAAACGCTGTGGCAAAAACTTCACCATTCCTGCCTACAAAAAAAATTAAGGATTTGGAGATCAACAAGAAGTACAAGATATCAAAATGCAAGAAAATTCAGACCAAGTTCGGCGTAAAGGTAGTGCTAGTTGGATGCGAGTTTCGACGTTTTCCTGCCCACCAAAGTGAACACTTTCCTCGTGGAAAACGCAGCCGAAGAGGACAAGTTGAAGCAGGAGATAGAAATTAAAGATGTCTATATCCAACACCTTGGTAACAACATTATTGAATTCGGTTAAAAAAACAATTTATTTCCATTACATCCCTATTGAAAAATCTCAGATGAGAATCAGATGAGAATCAGATGTGATTTTGGCGTGATTTCTAGATGAGAGTCAAGTGAGTCTTATTTGATTCTCACCTAATACTCATATTCTCATCTGATTCTCATATGATTCTCATCTTATTCTTATTTGATTGTAACGTTGCGCTTTTTAAGACTAATCCCGTAGCCCCGCAATCGTCTAAATTTTAATAAAACACTTATCTCTCGACTTACTAGATCTTTTACATCTAAGAGGGGGACACACGGTAGGTTTAAAGGACAGGAATTAGCCTGGCGTGGTAGAGGGTGTAGTCAATAAAGAACACAATCAGATGTAATGCTGAAAATCAATTAATTATATTGTATGAACTCCCGCTAAGACTGGCTTGACTACAATCACTTCTCGATCGTGGTTTTTCAATAGATAATCGCTACGCGTAACTAGGATTGATATTAAAATCAGCGGTATTATTTTATATACTCGCGTCAACGGTAATAATTCCAAATACGAACACTATGATGTATTTGTTCCAATAATATGTGTTCAATCACGGTCCACTCTTGTTGTTAGTCGAAAACTAAGGCGCAATCAATTATACAAATTTGCACTCGAAAGTTACTCGCGAATCTCCGTATTTCGCGCGATTCTAAGAACGCATCCACGCTTTATAGCAAATAGCGGTGGCGTCGGTCGGAAGGACGCGGCGTCACCAAGATGGCGGTCCCGTAGCTCTAACGGAATCCACCTTCACGACTACTGCTCTGCTGTGTTGGCCTCCTCATGTATCGCGGAACCTGAAATTTCCGCAAAATTATCATTGCAACCGCCGTCTGCTCTACGTCCACGTACTAGTCAGGAGAACCCGAGACTTTGCCTCTAGGGTGGCGCCAACCATGCAACATCCGCGGATTTGGTAGTTAGTGAATAGCCGGAGTTTTCATCACCCTCAACGGCGTCGCTAATGAATGGTTAGAACGTTCAGAATATCTCAACATGTCGGCGCAAGGACTTACTCTCAAAATCTTCCTCGAACACGCACGAACTACGACCGAACAAAAAAAAAACTAAGGACTCCGCTCTCACGCTACTGGACCAGGACTTCTTACTACGACTCTTCGCTCGCGATTTCAAAGTCTTGGCACTGCAGCTAGGTTGTGAAAACGATGGACATCCGACGTGGTTGATGGCAGCCAACAGAATGGACGAGGAGGAAGTCTTCTCGCGGCGCGATGCTCAGCGCGTCCCGGAAAAGGATGACTCGTTACGCCCTCTATAATTACTTCAACGACGCGAGTACTCCGTGTATCAAGTACGCGACGAGCGCGCCTATTGCGAAACACGAGAACGGCCGGTCGTGATCCTATTGTTACTGGGCGTCGCGCGGTGCACGGGACGGCCTCGCACGCGGCGACATGTCGCTATTAGTGGTGTGGCTAGTGGTGTACGCGCGAGTCCCCCACTAGCCGACTCCGCTCTCGCCGAGCTCTCTCTCTCTCTCTCTCTCTGGGATGGCTGCGCATGGACTCACGCAGGCTGTACTTCACAGCACTACTGATGTACAAAGCCGTTCGCATGCGTGAGCCCAAATATCTGGCGGAGTTTTTTGTGAGGCACACGCCCAGGCCCTCAGCCAGAGGAGAGCCGCAGGAACTAAATGTCCCCAGGGTCGGCACTGAGACTGGTGTCAGGACCTTCCAAGTCCAAGGTGCTCGACTCTGGAATTTACTTCCCTCTTCTCTGCGTCACCTTCCGTCTATTAGTGCGTTCAAGGGCGCGGTGCGGCGGCACCTGCTGGATATTGACCCTTGAATGAATATTTTTGACTGACGCGGCCATGAGCTGAAATTGACTGTGATTTTTACTAGTTGACAAGACGATATCACGAGTACTAAATTTTTAAGGGCTGTTTCGCAATAAATTGTTTTACTATGTACCGTGATATCGTCGCTAAATCTGTGATATTGACCAAAGAATGTTATCTTTGTATTTAAGAATTCAGAACCTTCTAATTAAGAATAAGTTTTTAGTTTTAACTTGATTTATATTCCAATAGTGTATATACTATTATTATTTATGTATTTATATTTTGCCGCAAGGTAAATAAAGCCCTTATCTATCTATCTATCTATCTATCTCTCTCCCGCGCGTGCGTCTCCCTCTCCGCGGTGCGGAGTCTCGTGCTCTCTCCGAGCGGCAACCGCTATCTCTCTCTCTCTCTCTCTCTCCGCTAGGTGTCGCAGGAGGAACACGCGCCTGTTTTTCGCTCTGCAGTTTTCTTGTTAATTCGCCGGGAAAAATACGTGAAATAATTAAAAAGTTTGTTGCCAAGTGACGACCCGAATAACGGATAAACTGTTGTACAGTGGAATTGGGAGAAAATCCCAAATATCGTGAATAATTCGCGTGCAAACTCTGTGTGGCACCTGTTACGCAATCGCGGAGCGAGGCCTGTCTCTTGCCACGTAGCCCCCTGTCGGTGTGTGTGTGTGTGTGTGATCAGCAGGAATTCGACGAACCGGCAATAAATTCGGCAAGTGTTTCCAACTCGCAGCACTGTGCTATGGCAGAGCCGATGGCCTGACTCGCGCTGCTCATTTTCGACGCGACTCTACTGTTCAGTCTGCCGCCTTCCATGCCATACTCGCTGCTCCAATAGGAGGAAAAATGCTGTGTGTGATAGGTGTAGGAATATCACTGCAAAGGGACCTGCAATCTTGCCAGTGACCTCCACACCAACCTCCACACCGACAGCGGCGACACACACCACGAGGACGACCCGGCAGGGCATGAGACCTACCCAGCAACACCCAGCAACACCCACGCTTGCTATGGCGACGTTGTCCACCAAGTCAGCCCAGCAGAGCAAGAAACCGGCGCAGAAGAAGCCCTCTCCGCTTCCTGGAAGTGAGCATCAGCTGAGCACACTCTTAGGGCTCAAGCCTGCGATCCACAACACATCAGCGACGCGCCGCGTCTCCCCCCTCCAGCATTTGAATACCCGCATCTCTGCCCTTGAGACTCAGCTCATCATAAACACTGACGCAACAAATAAGTTGATTGACGCGAACAAGCTGCTGCTGGACAAAAATAGAACTCTAAATGAAGAGCTGCGGCAAATGCGACAGCTGCTTGGGGATCTCCATCGTGGCTGCCGGAATCCTGCTAGCGTGCCAGCATTGCGTCCTCAAATTCGGGAGACTGGGGCGGCCAATGAGGCAGCGGGAGAGCAGAGGTGCTCCTCTCCACAGATGGCGCCCGCTGGAGTCGGCTCAGGGTCAGGTGGGGATGGTTCTGAGGGGTGCGAGGTAATCATTCATGGTTTACTTAAGAAGGCTGATAATATCAGTAAGGAGGTCTCTGACGGAACAGCCTTCGCGCTACTCAGCACCATCCTTCCCTCCCTGCAAAGGAGCGACATTGCTGATACCCGTGTGCTGCGCCCTCGTGGGCCAGACGAAGGTAGGGGGGTTAGCGGGGGCGCGTCGGGGGTGGGGACGAAACGAGGTGCGCTGCCCACACTTGTGGCCCGGCTCGCTATGCCGGGTTTAGTAAGGGATGTCATGCGTGCAAAGGGTACATTAGCCAATAATTATCTGACAACTGGAGACATCAAACTTGACGGGCTTGACCGGGAAGCTGCTAACTGCCTGTCAGGACATAAAGTATTTATTAATGAAATGTTGTCCCAAGATAAATTCAAGTTGTTTAAAAATTTGAAGCCCATTGCACAGGGACTGGGCTTCAAATATGTTTGACACGCGGGTGGCAGATTCCTGGTAAGGCGTAGGGGGGGTGAACGTGCACATGCGTTTGCGTCTGCGGCCGATTTACAGGCGATACACATGGCGAGTCAGACCGGCTCCAAAAATCAACGACGGACGTACACACACGTGACTGTAGCAGCAAAAGACGAAGACGGTGACACTACACCACGAAATGGACAGGAGCCAGGTCTGGCATGTAACTCGGCGGCAGCAGCAATACCATCATCAGCATCACCATCATTAACATCTTCACCTTCACCTTCACCTTCACCTTCATCGTCGACAAGTCCCCCATCCACATTTTCGTCGTCGATCTCATCTGCACCGCAAATTGGATCACCTTCATGACTGGCTGTGCCTCGTGACAATAGGCCGGGGGTCGGTGGTCGATTGAGAGCGGGTTTTATTAATATTAACTCGATCCGGGCTCGAATCGAAAACCTTCGTCTCTTTTTGGTAGAAAATCCAACCTATGACATCTTTGGTATCGCGGAGACATGGCTGGGCCCGATTGTGGACGACGGTCTCATTCAGATCAAAGGCTACTCGCTAATTCGACAGGATCGCAACGTAAATGGGGGCGGGGTTGCTCTGTTTGCGCGTAATGGTTTGAAAATAAAAATATTAGCATCGTCAGATACCCAGGGCCGGGGTAAACCCGGTGTCCCTGAGTATATTTTTTGTAGCGCGCAGCAGGGCGACTCTCCTCCGGTACTAATCGGGGTCATCTACAGGCCTCCGAAAATCCCCATGCAGAGGGACACCGATCTTTTTGGGGTCTTACGCGATCTTTGCGGCGAATTTAGCCATAAAATTATTATGGGTGATCTGAATGCAGACCTGCTGTCCCAATCTGATGACGCAGCCACGATCAGGCGTCTATCTGAGGAGTTATCTCTCCAGATAATCCGACACGGCCCCACGCATCACACCGCAACGTCTCACACGTGGATTGACTTGGTCATGACTGACGAAAACGATACTATCCTGGACTTCAGGACGGCATGGTTGCCCAGCTTCGGCAAGCACTGTGTCATTGATGTCACGCTTGATATCTTTTCGCCTCGGCCGGTAAAGGACACCTTCTCCTATCGAGACTACAAGGGTATTCATTCTGACGCTCTTGTGGACCTCCTGGCCTGCTGCGACTGGGCGACCATGGACTCCATAGAAACCGATCTGGAGGGGGCTTTGAATACTCTGAACGAAAACTTAAAATCAGCTATTGATGAATTGGCACCGCTAAAGACGGTCTGTCCTAGAAAAAAATGTGCTCCGTGGTTTGGACCCGAGCTGAGACTGCTCGTCGATAGGCGCAATGCTACGCTCCGACGTTACGAACGTACGGGGCGAGCAGAGCTTCTCGATGAGTTTCTTCGGCTCACTAATGAGGTCGACATGCGCTCTGCTCAAGAGCGTGAAACCTTCCTTAAACAACAGCTCTCTAACGCTCTTGATGAAAATAAGAACATATGGAAGGTAATGCGTCATCTCGGCCTCTTGCCTGGGCATAAGGAGGAGGAGTTTTTTGGTTTCACGCCGGGAGAGTTGAATGAGCACTTTGCGGGCATATCGGCCTCACCACTCGAAAACATAGACGAGGCAACGGACATAATTCTTGCAGCAAGCGAGGAAGGCTTCTCTTTTAGACCTGTCGATATAAGCGACGTTGTCCTTGCCATATCACACTTTTCCTCGCAAGCGAGGGGTGTTGACGGTGTGCCTTGCGGGGTGGTCACTAAGGCTCTCCCAATAATTGGCGAATTCATCTTAAAGATTTTTAACTGCTCCTTTGCTCAGGGGATCTTCCCGAGTGTCTGGAAGCGGGCTCAGTTGATTGCTCTAAAGAAGACAAGAGCGCCATCTGAAGTTTCAGACTTTCGGCCAATCGCTTTGCTCTGCTTCTTATCTAAGGTACTCGAGAAGATCGCACATACCCAGATCACGGAGTATTTTAGTAAAAGCCCTACACTGGACCCCTTCCAGGCCGGTTTCCGCAAACACCACAGTACACAGACTGCGCTGTTGAAGTTAACTGACGACGTTCGTATGGCCATCAACAAAAAGATGGTAACTCTTTTGCTGCTGTTTGACTTCAGTAAAGCCTTTGACACCATCTCACCTACGAAACTCTTGCTGAAACTGCGGCAGTTGGGGTTCTCTAGGACAGCTCTTCTGTGGATAAAATCATATTTACAGGGGCGCACACAAATGGTAATATCAAATAAGAATGGTAACTCAGAATGGTTAGACACCAACCTGGGTGTTCCACAGGGTTCTGTCCTGGGACCCCTCCTGTTCAGCCTGTACGTAAACGACCTACGAGACGTACTTGATGGCACAACAACACAACATCTCTTTTACGCCGACGACCTCCAGATTTATCTGCATACGACCAAGGATAAGTTTGAGGAGGGTCTGGCTCGGCTGGCTGATGCGGCACGAATCGTGTCTGATTGGGCGGGGAGCTCCGGTCTGCGGCTGAACTCCAGCAAAACCAAGGCTATATTTTTTGGCTCCATGAGGAATGTGAACGATATTAAGTCATGGAGCTTGCCTGGAGTTCAGCTGCAGGACGGAGTGATCGTCCCCTTCAGTGAAACGGTCGTGAGTCTCGGTGTTGTACTTGATAGCAAACTTACTTGGAAACCGCAAGTGGACTCAATTACGAAAAAAGTCAACAAAGCCCTGTACAGCTTGCGGTTCATCAGGGGCTGTACCACCGAGACTCTTCGTAAAAGGCTAGTCGAGACACTGGTTCAGCCGCACCTCGATTACTGTGCTGTGACTGTCCTGGACGCATCGAACGAACAACGGATACGACTACAAAGACTAAGCAATGCATGTGTGAGATATATCTTTGGGGTGAGAAGGGACGAGCATATTACCCCCTACCGGAGGCGGTTAGACTGGCTTAGCACTGACTCGCGAAGGCTCTACTTTGAGGCCATTCTCATTTATAAGGCGGTTCGGATAGGCGAGCCGAAGTATCTGGCTTCTTTCTTCACGAAACACAAGCCGCGTCCCTCCGCTAGGGGTGTTCCTCCGGAACTTAACATCCCTGCAGCGAGCACCGAGATCGGTACTCGAGCCTTTCAGGTTCAGGGTGCTCGCTTCTGGAATGCTCTCCCCTCTACCCTGCGTAATCTACCATCGATCGCCTCATTCAAAAGGGCATTGCGACGACACTTACTGGCTCTCGAACTCTGACTGCCTGGGATCGTCCGGCGTTGCTAATCTAGTCTGACAAAGCCTTTCGGCTGTATGTGATATATTTTATTGTTCAAACTTATACTTCGTGGTACCTATGTGTTTGTTATACTCCCGTGATAACTAATCTGTGATTTAGCTAGTGCAAGGCTTTAGATAGGTCTATGACCAAACCAAAACAATGTAAATGAACTGTGATATGTGTGGGCGTTAACCACCACTACCTGCCTAGCGCACTAATGTATATATATATTTTTTATTTATCTACCACCTATATTTTATTTATTTTATTTATTATGACATTTTGTAGTATTATTGCAACATAGTTGCTGTGACTCTCATATGTATTTATATTTTTTACTGTAAAGTGAATAAAGACCTATCTAATCTCTCTAGCTGCGGCCGCACGGCAGCTGATGCGCGGCTCCGATGCGCGCGCGTCATTCGCGCCTCGTGGTCGTCCGCGCATGCTCCAGACCTCGCTCTCTGGGTGTTGTGTGACTCCTGGTGTCGGTGCATCGCGTTTCTCCGGGGCTGTACCGGTACAGCAGCGCCCGCGTGGTCCAGCTGGCTCGTATCGACGTGGTCGTCTGCTGCGTGGCCAGTGCGGAGTCAACATCTCTCCTGTCCGCTGACAGGAGAGGTTAGGAGCTACGCAGTTCTCGTGTGCCGCGTTGTTCGGTGTTGTGTTGCCGGGTTGTTTATTGTTATGCTCTGTTGCAGTGCGGCTCACTGCAGCAGAACTGTTAATTGTTTATTTAACGGCGCCGAGAGTTGCACATTATTCGCACTGTTGCCAACTCCTCGGGCCGAAATATGACGCGAATTCACGTACACGACGTGTAGCTACTCTACACGTCTCATTGCCCCCACCAAACCCGAGTTACTCCCTGTAACACCGGTTTTATTAAGCGTGCGCTATAGGGATAGGAGACGCGAAATGATTAACTCGGTTTGGCGTGATTCTTATGGTTTATTCTGCAGTAGCCCGGAGTCGTACAGCCCGGTTTACTAAGTGACGCAATACCCTCAACGCCTGATCGAAGTCGAATGTTATTTTTTCAAATTTTAATTTAGATTTGTCTCTTACCAACCTTACAAATCCTCACAAATTCCTTACAAATTTAAATCAAAATTTCACAAAATAACATTTGACTTTGGTCAGATGAGAATCAAATAAGAATAAGATGAGAATCATATGAGAATCAGATGAGAATATGAGTATCAGGTGAGAATCAAATGAGACTCACTTGACTCTCATCTGAAAATCATGCCAAAATCACATCTGATTCTCATCTGATTCTCATCTGAGGTTTTTAAATAGGGATTTTAAGGTTTTTTTTTTAGAGTGTGTATGCTGAATTCTTTTTTAACATAGGGGTATTGCGCTTACTAAGATTAAGGATTTTTCATTTGCTATATTTTATTATTTTGTATTATCATCTGCTAGAATATTCTGAGGATTTTTGATGATTTTATTTGTAAATGTGTCTTTTAATTATTTGTTTATTAAGGGTTTCTTGACATCTTACAATCATCAAGTAATATACATTAAATTTACATAGAAGAAAATTACTGTAGAGGATTAGTAGATGTATTATTATATTATTATTTGCTATATTACACTAACTTTAAGGATGTTTCAATGCTGTTATACAAAACGTATTTTACACTTAATTAATACTAATCGTTTATTGATGGTTTTCTCGATACACTGGAAAATTATGAATCGATGGTGCAGTTTCTAGTCGATAAGGTCGATATCAAGTACAAATTTATACACTCCGCGTTCTTGTACGTCACATCAACGTATTTTAAATTTTTTTAAAAATTAATGGGTGGCTTTTTCAAACTCGAAAGTTCATGGCCTCACAACGTATCGTGTTGTGTTTCTAGATGAATTTTAGCGTTCGAAAGTTTCCAGGGTAGGCTCATCACACCTACGCCTTCAACATCAACGTATAGGCTAAGTAAATATATATATATATATATATGTATGCGCGATATTTCACCGTTCTTCTCTAAAATGTTTAGCCGCCAATTTTACTGTTAATCGTAAATTTTGTATTTAAGGATTTTTACGTTTATAATTTAGTTATAAGAATGTATACTTATGTAATAAATAATTTCAATGCGTTTTAGTTATAAGAATAATATGATAAGAGTTTTTGCGTGTTTTCTTCAGTGATGTATACTTATATAATAAATAAGGATTTAAAAAAAATGATTATTGTATTTATATTCCCACCCTAAAATCCTTCGTCAGTCGATAAAAAAAATCCTTTATGCGCCTACTCGGTAATGCAGGAAGCCGCGGCACTCGCGCCTTCTTAATGCATCAGACTGATTCTTTATTCCTTCATCATCCAATATTACTTCATCAGAATACTTTATGCGCCAACTCGAAGAAGGCAATAATCCTCTGTCGGTAGGAGGCTGGCCATATGCCTCAATAATCCTCTGTCGGTAATGCAGGAGGCTGCGTGGCGCATTTGGGACCCGGTTATTAATGCAGGAGGCTGCATGGGGCATGGGGCCGGGAGCATGGGGGATCCGGTCGCTAAAACAGGAACCTACTAATACTGTTTATCTTCGGTAGGTATTTGGTGGCGCGGGACCCGCCTGGCGCAGTATCAGCCCAGCCTCTACTACTCGCATCCATTGGAATTTTTTGAAACAAAGTTAGTATTTTTTGTGAAGATATATATACTTAAAAAAAAGTTTTATCATATACATTGTTAAATTATGCTGGTTTTTTAATATATTTTTTTTCTACTATAAATAAAGAATGAGAGTTCCACTGATAAAAAATACTAACTTCTATTGGCTACGGGTAGAAAAGTATGTAAAAAATTTTTGAATTCATTTAGTCGAAACCCTATGCGCTAGCAACTTTTTAAAAACCCTAGAATTTTAATAATAATAATTGTTTTTTATGTCATAACTTGAATATTTATTAATGAAAATGGCTAAAAATTTGTATTAAACCTTATATTATCAACATAATCCTGTGCGTCCAGAGTGGACGGGTGGGTGCCTATCACCACTACACAGCACGTCCTCAGGTTGCGGATAGAAGAACGGCCCCTGAGAAAGAGGTTAGCCGCGAATAAATCGAATAAGCAGCCGCGGACAGCCGATAGGCCCGGGCGTGGGTGTGATGAGCCCACACTGACGATCGAACGCATTCATCTAGAAACACTACGCAAGCACCACTGTTCGGGATGAGGCGTGAGGGTAGGATTGAGTGATGTACACAAAATGCGTTAAACAGAGTTATACTAGAGTAATCTCTTTACTGAATATCAATTACTGCGTAGTACACGTGTCTCAGCTGTAGAACTGATCGGGTCGAGTCCTGGTACCAGAGTGAGGAGTCCCAACGCTTGCAGCGCGTGACAGAGGTGCATTTGTCATAAGCGCCCTCTGCTGGGCCCGCCCCCGCTGCTGGGGGCACGCCCGGGCTCGCACTTTCGGCCTTGCCCTTCTCCCTCTCTCTCGTTCCTTTCCGCTCTCGGGGCTCTCATCACCTAGTCGCCTGACCAGCCTCGGGTGGGTGTTGACACTCACCCGAGCTGAAATTTGACCTGCACCTTACGAGCTGAGCTCTTTTTCGATGTCACACGGCAGCCTAGAGTAGACTACGCCTCCCCTAGCTGTATGGCATGGCGGCCACGGTGGCTACACCTCACCGTGCCGTAAAGGTGACTTGAGCCCGCGGAAAGTCGCGAGCCTTATCTCTGTCTGTGCGCCGGACTCGCGGAACGTCATCACTGTGTCACCTGTACCCTTGTCGATTTACAATTTCTTATCGCACTCGCTTGTCGATTTGCTTACAAATATAATTATACATACGCATACACACACACACTCATACACATAAATAATAATACGGCGTACAACAATATTCGCGCTCGGTACAATAAGTCTCCTTTTTCTCGTTCTCTCGCTCATGGAAGGGCCGCTGTTGTTTTTTCTGGGCCTGTTTACCGTACACTAATCCCTACAGATTTATCCTATGCAATAAAGACGACGTGGCGAAAACACATTCGGCTNAATCGTTGTAAGGGGCCATTTATGGCGGCGTACCTTATTTTCCGACCCGAGGACCGGTCCTACCTGAGCGCTATGATCGGCAAATCGACGAGGTCGGAGAGGATTATCGCTGTCCTGTCTGCGCGTTTATGACGTACCAGGACCCGAATACCCGCTTGACCGGAACCGCCGCATGTTTTATTGCGCGCCGGCGCGTGCCCTCGTCGCGGTATCCAGGATTGTCTTTTTTATTGCGCTTACCAGCTAGGCTTAATTCCACGCGCTTCCAACCTACGCTATATCCCTAACAACCACAATAACGAACACTCATCAATATTTCTTATTTCACTTTCTCTTCATACCTAACTATGTCTAATCTATCTCTCTTAGCACACATTACAAAAATCCTGCTGTCGTGGAGGATGCGAAAGCGATGACAACTGCCCCGAATGGGGATGTGTAGAATGATTCGCCACCTGGTCTTACACGGCAACGAAGCCAGCGAAGGAGCGCTGCCTTGCAGGGGGGCGTTAGGATACGAGCGTGATTCCATAGTGTGTCCGACGATGAGTTGACTCCGTCCTCATCATAGTCGGAAAGCTCTCATACTTAGTTCAAGAGAGGTATGGGGGTTATCACCTCTAGAACCGATGATTCACCTGCGATCGGAACAGGATCCAAAACGCGTGGGTTTCACTTACTATCATGGCTCAAAAAAACCAAAACCAAACCAAAATCAATAGGGACTTAAAGGTAGGAACGTGGAATGTGCGTAGTTTATACAGAGAAGGCGCGTACCGGGAAATCTTAATAGAAGCTGACGGGTACAATCTAGACTTAGTAGCTATACAAGAAACTCGGTGGCAAGATAGCGGTATGTTAGGAAACGAAAACTTCACCTTTATGTACGGGGGCGCGAGCGGACATTCCCTAGGTACCGGATTTCTGATTAACAAAAGAATTATACACGCGGTTAAAAGTTTCAAATTCGTAAACGACAGACTCTCGTATATCGTCATCGAAGGAGCGTGGTACAATTACGTGGTTATTAACGTGCATTGTCCTACGGAGGACAAAGAGGAAGAAGTGAAGGATCTTTATTACGAAGCCTTGGAGCAATTAATCGACCAATTCGCGTCTTACGACACCAAAATAGTAGTGGGGGATTTCAACGCTAAAATAGGGAAAGAGGAAATGTTTAGGCCCACTATAGGCAAGGAAAGTCTGCACGAAACCAGCAACGATAACGGTATTAGAGTCATAAATTTCGCGGCGGCAAAAGATCTTATAGTAAAGAGTACGTGCTTCAAGCACAAGGATATACACAAAGTAACGTGGACATCGCCGGACGGAGCCACGAAAAATCAAATCGATCACTTTCTTATCGATAAGAGGCGCCACACGAACGTGCTTGACGTAAGAACCTATAGGGGGGCGGATTGCGACTCGGATCATTTTCTAGTAGTGGCCAAATTAAGAGCCAAATTAGTAGCTGGGCAAAATAGTAAACGGGCGAACAAAGTAGAAACGTTTGATATTGAAAAGCTACGGAACGGGATAGAACGAATTAAGTATTAAGTAGAAATAAGAAATCGGTTTCAGGGTGTGACGTGGCAAATCCCCGAGCGGCGAATCGGCTCTGTCGCCGTCCCGAATCCTCGTCACTATAATTTCTCTTATTGTTTCCGAAATTGTCTGGATTTTCGGAGGGGGTCCCGCTAGACCAGCCCCGAATTGGGTTTCAGGGTGATTGAATTAAATAATCGCTAGGAATAAAGTTATCTCGATCATTTATTCATTTAACAATACAAAGAATTCCGCGCAAAGCGCTGCTCACTCTGTCTCTCTCCGCACGAAACCCGGCGCGCGCCAATGCGCGGACCACCGTCTCTCTCTCTCTCTCTCTCTCTCTCTTTCTCTCTCTCTCTCTCTCTCTCTCTCTCTTTCTCTCTCTCTCTCTCTCTCTCTCTCTCTCTCTCTCTCTCTTGTTTAAAACCTTGAGGCCCATTGCACAGGGACTGGGCTTCAAATATGTGTGGCATGCGGGCGGCAGGTTCCTGGCTAGGCGTAAGATTTGCAGGCCATTCTTACGGCATGCCAGGCCGGCTCGAAACAACCGCGATAACTGAACGCACGCACGACTGTCTCTGATAAGGACGAAAAGACGGACGCTATCTCAAATAACGGACGTGAGTCGGATCTGGCGGGCAATTCGGCTGCAGCTTTGCGGGCATCGTTGCCATCATTGGCGACTGTATCATCGGCATCAACATCCATACAGTCGTCATCATCGTCATCATCGTCTTCATCTGCGCCCTCTATTTGACTCGCGAGGCCCCTTGACAACTCGCCGGGTGCTGGGAGTAGCTTGAGGGCGGGCTTTCTCAATGTGAACTCGCTCAAGGCTCGCATTGGGATCGTCCGTAATTTTCTGGCAGAGCGTGACTCGTATGACATTTTTGGCTTCGCGGAGACATGGCTGGGTCCGATTGTGGATGACAGCCTAGTTAGCATCGGGGGATATTCCATCGTTAGGCAGGACCGAAATGTTAACGGAGGTGGCGTCGCCTGTACGCAACGGACTGAAAGTTAAAAAACTTGTATCTTCTGACACTATGGGTCCAGGGAAACCTGGAATCCCTGAATATCTTTTTTGCAGCGTACAAAGGGGCGACTCACCTCCGGTGCTTCTCGGCGTTATTTACAGGCCCCCGAAAATCCCAATGCAAAAGGACTCGGACCTTTTTGATGTATTGCGGGACTTATGCGGCGAATACAGTCATAAGATCATAATGGGTGATCTGAACTCGGACTTACTGTCTGACTCAGACGACGCTGCTACCATCAAGCGACTGTCTGATGAGTTATCTCTTCAGATCATCCAGCATGGTCCCACGCATCATCACACATCATCGTCTCACACGTGGATTGACCTTATCATGACTGACGAAAATGACGTAATCCTGGACTCTAGGAATGAGTGGCTGCCTAGTTTCGGCAAGCATTGCGTCATAGATGTCTCGCTAGACATCTACGCTCCGACTCCCGTGAGTGACGCTTTTTCTTACTGCGATTACAAATGCATCGACACGTCTAGTCTTGTCGATCTCCTGTCTTGTTGTGACTGGACAGCCATGAATTCCATCGAAACCGATCTGGAGGGTGCTTTATCCGTTCTTAATAATAATTTGAAATTTGCAATTGATGAATTGGCACCTTTGAAAACGGTTAGCCCACGTAGAAAATATGCTCCCTGGTCTGGATCAGAGCTGAGACTTCTCATCGATAAACGCAAAGCTACACTCAGGCGCTATGAGCGCACGGGGAGAGCGGAGCTTTTTGATGAGGTTCTTCGACTCACCAATGAGGTCGACATGCGCGCTGCTCAAGAGCGTGAATCCTTCCTTCGCCAACAACTATCGGACGCTCTTGATGAAAATAAAAATATATGGAAGGTAATGCGTCATCTCGGCCTCCTGTCTGGGCGCAAGGAGGAGGAGTTTTTCGGTTTCACGCCGGGCGAGCTAAATGAGCACTTCGCGGGAGTATCGGTGTCACCCTTCGAAAATATTGACAATGCAACGGACTCAACGAAGAGGGCTTTTCTTTTAGCCCCGTTAGTATGAGCGACGTCGTCCTTGCTATATCTCATTTTTCCTCGCAAGCAAGGGGTGTCGATGGTATTCCGTGCGGGGTGGTCGACAAGGCCCTCCCAATCATTGGCGAATTCATTCTTAATTTATTTAACTGCTCCTTCGCTCAGGGAATCTTTCCGAGTATCTGGAAGCAGGCACAGTTAATCGCGCTAAGAAAGACCAGTGCTCCTTCCAACGTTAAGGACTTTCGTCCAATTGCATTGCTCTGTTTCCTCTCAAAGGTACTCGAGAAGTTAGCACACACCCAGATCACGGAGTATCTAGATAAAAATAATATACTCGACCCCTTCCAGGCCGGTTTCCGTAAACATCACAGTACACAGACTGCGTTACTAAAGGTGACCGACGACGCACGCATGGCAATTGACAAAAAGAAGGTGACGCTCATGCTGCTGTTTGATTTCAGTAAGGCCTTTGACACTATCTCACCTTCCAAATTACTATCTAAATTGAGTCAGCTGGGGTTCTCTAGGGCAGCCCTCCTGTGGATTAAATCATATTTACAAGGGCGATCTCAGATGGTAATTTCGAATAAAAACGGAACTTCAGAGCGGCTTGAAACCAATCTGGAGTTCCACAGGGTTCTGTCCTGGGACCCCTGCTGTTCAGCCTCTACGTCAATGACCTCCAAACAATACTCGACGGCACCACAATTAAACATCTTTTTTACGCAGACGACCTCCAGATTTATCTACACACCAACAAAGATAATTTCCTGGACGGTGTGGCTCGACTAGCAGAAGCGGCACGGCTAGTCTTTGGCTGGGCGGAGAGCTCCGGCCTGCGACTCAACTCCTGCAAAACTTAGTCTATATTTTTCGGTTCCATGAAAAACGTCAATGATATCAAATCATGGAACTTGCCTGGGGTTCCGTTGCCGGACGGGGTGATCGTCCCATTCAGTGATACGGTCGTAAGTCTCGGTGTTGTATTAGATAGCAAACTTACTTGGAAACCGCAGGTGGATGCTATCACAAAAAAAGTCAACAAAGCCCTATATAGCCTGCGGTTTATTAGGGGCTGCACCACTGAGACTCTCCGCAGAAGGCTAGTTGAGTCACTAATACAACCACACATAGACTACTGTACTGTAACCATCCTGGACGCGTCGAACGAACAGCGTATACGGATACAGAGACTGAGCAATTCATGTGTGAGATTCATCTTCGGGGTTAGAAGGGATGAACACATCAGTCCCTACAGGCGGCGTCTCGAATGGCTTCGCACCGATTCGAGAAGGCTCTACTTTGAGGCCATTTTGCTATACAGGGTAACTCGGATCGGTGAACCTTCTTATTTGGCCTCCTTTTTCAGCAAACACAAGCCAAGACCCTCCAGTAGGGGAGTTCCACCGGAACTGAGTATCCCTACCGTGAGCACTGAGACCGGGGCTAGGGCCTTCCAGGTCCAGGGAGCTCGGTTCTGGAACTCTCTTCCTTCTACTCTTCGAAGCCTGTCGTCGCTTGCATCTTTTAAGAGAGCACTGCGACGGCACCTGCTAGACGTCGAATCTTAACGACTCTGAGCCCTCTGGCGCTGCAAATTGTATATTTTATTCTAGTCTGACTCGGTCCTTAGGCCGTAACTTTACTTAGGTTATACTGATGACGAAGCCAAAAATCTGGTGCAATAATTCTTTTATATTTTCTCTAACGAAGGTGTTGTCACTATTCTTAGGGCTTAAGTTTTACTGTGATAATTACCCGACTGCTGTGATTGTGATAACTGCGTGTATTCATTTATGTTATTTGTGTATTCTGTGTAAATTTTTATTTATCATTTTGCCGCGAAGGCAAATAAAGCCCTATGTAATCTAATCTAATCTAGTATCTCTCTCTCTCTCTCTCTCACACACACACACTCTATACTCTCCCTCGCTCTCTCTTCCGCACGCTTGTTTCCTCTCGCTCGCCCAGTGGAGTCGGTAAAGCAGCGCCCGCGCTGCTGCTTCTGGCCGGCTTCGTCTCCCCGCGCCCTCCGCTCGCTCACTCTAACGCCCCACCTCTCGCGTTCGCCTGCGACACAAGCAGCCCGAGTTCTCAGAACCGCTCTGAGCTTCGCTTTTTCCAATCTCGACGGAATCCCGAATCTCTCGCGCGCTTTCGACTAGCCCTTTTTCTCCTGCTCGCTCTTACTCTTTCTCTCTTTCACTCGCACGCAATAATGTCACACACACTTTCTCTCTCGCACTAATTTCACTCTCGCACCGCGTCTTTCCCGACTCTCCAAACTATCCCGCTCAACGGCCTCGCGTCGCTCTCGCGCCCGAGTAAGTTCTACTTACAATCGATGGTTGCCTCCTCGTCTCTCGGAGATCCTCTCGTTCCAACCGGACGCCCGCGTCGTCTTCCTCGCCTTCCACCGCTCACCTCGTGCCTCCTCCCGTCTAGATGGTCGTTTCGTCGTCTTCCTCAGGATCTTCTCATTTCGCCCTTCCTCCGGCCCTCTCGCACTCCACTCACCACACACCGAACCCTAGCGCAGAATTCGCTCGAAACTCCCACGATTTCCGCACAATCCGCGGACCGCAACTCTACTCGCGGCAGACCCGACACGCTTTCGCCTCACGATCTACAAGAATATACAGGAACTCGCACACAAATTCAGATTCGATTTCGCACACGTCCGTCTCAGTTGATGGCTCGTTGCTCTGTGTCCCGGCGCGCGTTACGACTCGACTCATCCTCCAGCCCGATCGGCTCGTCCAATCAGCACGCGTCTCCTCGGCCCGCGCCGGGAAACGTAGAGCCCGGCGAGTCTGTTTTCAGACTGAAAACAGACAATCTGTTCTGCGCGCGCCCCTCTCTCGCATACTCCGCTCTCGCTCGCTCCCCTGTTGGCTCGCGTCGTTGCCGCTCTCACTCGTCATTCTCTCTCTCTTACTCTCGTATACATGGTACGGGTCCGCTGTCGCAGCAGCGTTACATGCACGCGCCCGCGACTCACATTCCCGGAATCTTCTCCCTCTGCTGCGATTCCTCGAAGTAGCTGTGGCTCTGCTGCTCGCGGGAATTCGCCTCGCTTCCTGAAGCTGCCTCTGCCGTTGTCCGCTCGCACACACAGAAGAAAGCACACGCGTTAGTGATTGCGGCGCAATGTTCATGGCCACGACAAAAGGCGGCCTTGCGACAGACATCGTACCGTCGCAAGGTACTCGAAAAAACGGATGCACCGACGGAGGTAGATGACGACCAGAACAGTCTTTAGGGGGATATCGAAAAAGCGGTAAAAGAGGCCGCGAATAAAGTGCTAGGTAGAAAGAAAAAGCCAAAGAGCAAACCATGGTTTGACGAAGAGTGCGATCTCTGGTTTGAAAGGCGCAAAAAGGCCAAATTAGACAGCGTACACAATGGAGGCGATAGGGCCGTAGAAGAGTACCACGAAATAAGGAGGCAAGTGGGGGCGATTTACAGGAACAAAAAACGCGAGTATCAAAAGAATCAGATTAGAAAAATAGAAACTAATAGTAAGGAAAATAACCCGTGCGAGATGTACAAAGGAATTAACGCTATTAGGAAGGGTTTCCAGAATAGATCACAATTAATGAAAGATGAGGGCGGGAATTTCGTCACAAGCGAAGGTGAACTGCTAAAGCTGTGGAAGGGCTATTTTGATTAGCTGCTAAACGTACATGAAAACTGCGAGGAAACGGAAGACGAAATCCACACTGCTGAACTCCATATGGAAGAACCGACTTATAAAGAAGTAGAAGCCGCGATAAAAAAAAAAAAAACTAAAAAACAATAAGGCCGCGAGAAACGATTCTATAACAGCTGAACTACTTAAATATGGGGGCACTGCGCTGACATCGAAAATTTTTGAACTAGTACGCTCTATTTGGAAAAATGAAACAATGCCGGAAAACTGGAAAGAATCCATCATCATACCGATTTTTAAAAAGGGAGATAAGACAGACTGCAATAACTATCGGGGAATCTCACTTTTAGCTACCTGCTACAAAGTTCTGTCAAACGTAATACAGGCCAGACTCACACCCTTCGCGGAAGATATAATAGGAGATTATCAGTGTGGATTCCGGCGTAACAGGTCGACGAGCGGTCAAATGTTTACTATAAGACAACTGTTAGAGAAAAAATGGGAATATTGCGAAACAATATACCAGTTATTCATAGATTTTAAAAAAGCGTATGATTCTATCAAGCGAAGCAAAATGTATCAAATCCTTGTGCTCCTCGGCGTGCCAAAAAAACTTGTGAAATTAATACAAATATGTCTGAACGGAAGCACGGGAAAAGTACGAGTAGGCGGTAATGTATCTGAATCGTTCATGAAACACGACGGTTTGAAACAAGGTGACGGGCTCTCCACGGTACTCTTTAACTTAACGCTAGAGTATGTTGTTAGACAAATGCAGACTAGCGGGCTGGGCGCAACACTCAACGGAAAAACGCAGATTCTAGGATATGCAGATGATTTGGACATAGTGGGGGATAATGGCGAAACGGTAGCGAGAAACGCGGAAATACTCATAAATGCGGCCGAGGAAACGGGGTTAGAGGTGAGCGAATCGAAAACGAAATATATGATTATGGATAAACTGGGCATTTGCGAAGGCGAGGGGGATCTTAGAGTCGGAAATTTCACTGTCGAAAAGGTTAGCGAATTCAATATTTAGGCACAACTATAAATGATCGAAACGAAATCAAAGCCGAGATTAATAAGAGACTACATTCGGGTAATGCCTGCTTCTACGCCGTGAAGAAACTACTAAAATCAAAACTGCTGACTAAAAATGTAAAAATTAATTTATATATAGGACTATAATAATGCCGGTAATCTTGTACGAATACGAAACTTGGGTGCTCACTAAAGTAGAGGAAAACCGTTTTAGGGTGTTCGAAAATAAAGTTCTGTGAAAAATATACGGGCCAAAGAAAGATGAGGAAACCAGGGAGTGGAGGAAACTGCACAATGACGAGCTACATAACTTATACGCGTCACCGAATATAAACAGAATAATTAAATCGCGAAGACTAAGATGGGCAGGGCACGTTACAAGAATGGGAAATGATCGCACGGCAGCTCGTATAATGAAAGGAAAGCCAAATACGTCGCGACCTCTAGGTAGACCTAGACGCAGGTGGGAGGACAATGTAAAAGCGGACTTAAGTGAAATCGGGCGGGACGGCGCGTAATGGATAGGGTTAGCACAAAATAGGGATACGTGGAAGGCTTGCGTAGATGAGGTGATGAACTTTCGAGTTCGAAATGCCACTTAAAAAAAAAAAAATAAAAAAAAAATTATTAACATAATCAAGCCTCCAAAATTTGATTACACATAATAAAAAATAAGGAAAAAATCAGTGGAGTTCCACCTTAATTTTATTTGACTAACATATTATCCATTACACTTAATTTTAAGTGTAATGGATATGGATATGGATGGAGAACTTTCTGGATGAAACTGGCTTTATTGATCCGTGAATCCGAACTTTAACTACTTGATCGGTGGGAACTTATTCACTTCGATGTTAATATAAGTTAAACTTGAACTTATTTACTTTGATGATAATATAAGTTTAAACATGATCGGCCTGGCGACTGGCAGTGATTCGATAGCGACTGGAGACTTGATGTAGACTGAACGATCTGATCTGATTTGGCAACTGGCAGAGTAACTACTCGCTTTGTTACTGTTGGAGAACTGACGACAAGCAGCCTTTGCTCTCGGGCTTTATATACTAGCCTTTCGTATTTTTCTCCGTTTCCATATTAGGAGAGGCTAATATGAAATATTTCGGTGATTCTCATGCTAATGGAGCCGTGACAGGTCAACTCGTAAATACTTAATTTTATTACTCCTAGTTTGGGGAATCGAGCTCGTAATTAGCTCTCCTGCTGCTCTTCGTCGCTTGCGCGCTCGGTGAGAGTGCGCGTGCGAGACTTTTCCGGTTTGTTTTAAATTAGAAAAGTCGTAAAGCGATGTTTTTTTCGCTGTTGCTTGCTCTCGCTCGGTTGTGAACCCGAAATTATCCACCTGGATTTTTTTAGTACTGCGGCGTTTTTCACTTTTATGCATGTCATTGTTGAAGATGTCGCAATACTTACGAGGTTCGCTAACAAATAAGTAATAACTTGTTTGTTTCGTGTTCTGTATCAATGTCTGTTTTTAATTTCCCGGAAACTGCGATTCTTGCGGTAGTCGGAGTAGAAGATACTGGCTACGGCTATTTTTCTATTTCGGTACGGTACAACCTCTTTTCTCAGCGTGAGATTGCTGCGATGGCGGCGCGTCGTGAGTGTAAGTGTATGTATTGTGTGCGTGCGTGTAATGTTCTCATATTTTTATTATATCGCGTTTAGGTGCGTAATGGAATTGAGAATTTTATTACACATAATTTTAGGCTTAAGCAGACGGCTTGCCAGCTGCATTCCGGTGCTTGCCAATAGCTAGTCGATCGCTCTAGACCTCAGTCCTCGACTGCTTCTTCTAAAGTATGGACGTGCATAAATTTAAAGTCCAAGTTTAACATTTTGAGTTGTGTCTAAATTACTAACCCATTTACAATACTATTATAGAATTCAAAACTACGAACCCAGGGTTGAAATTTTTCTGAATTTTTTGAATAGTTTTTGAACTATAAATCAAAAGGTACTCTTTCTAGAAATGCCAGAAGTTACTAAATAATTGAAAATAAAATTTATCATACAATCACTTAAATTGGCTGATTTCAGATGTCTATACTCTTAACACCGATTACAAGTAAAATGTGAAAAATGAGTTCACTCAAGTTTAATTTGGTTAACCAAAAACTTTTTGCACTATTATCATGCTAATATAAATCTCTGTTAATTTGTTTAATCAGATACCATGGCATAATAAAATAAAAGTTGATGACTTCGTTCGCTCAAATGAAAGCAGTGCAGAGAGTAGTGCTCTCTGCACTGGCATGGTGAGGTGTTGTGAGATGTCTGGAGTGGTGAGGTGTCTGTCTGACGCGCCATAGTCCGGGGAGTGGGGGAATTGATTTTGATGGGGGGTGTAGTGTGGGAGAGGGGAGTGGTGGGGAGAGGGGGGGGGGTAAAATTACGTGATACCATAGAATGGTGGTGGGGGTAGAGAGAGAGCACCGTGACTCATCCCTAGTATTGATGTCCCTTAATAATACTCCCTTTTACCCCCGCATGCTTTTTTTCAAGTCTGAATGAGAAAAAGTGTATGAAATATACATGTATATATATATACTTTTTATTTAATAATAATTCAGTGGAAGAAAAAGATGGAAAAGGCAAAGATATAAATAAAAAATAGAAGACGAGTTTTATTTTTATTTTTCATGAATAGTACGTAATTTATTAAACCACCAATTTGTGCATACATATTTATTGTGTATATAATAATTTTGTCATTCGCTGTGTTCATTCAATAAATCGACAATTACATCTAGATGATGTGACGCAAGCTGGTAAAATAAATCGACAATATCATTTCGGCTAAAGGATATCTCATCCTTCAATTCACTCGCACGTTTTTGTACAGCGCTGGTAATATTATCGAACCATTCATCATCAATCAGATTAATAATTGCTTGAACAATGGTTGACGTATACATACCACATTTTAATAGTGGTATATTGTCTAGATCAAAGTTTTTAATATACTCTAAAGTCTCTCTCGCAACATAACTTGCACTACCCGCTACAAATTTGAGATATTCTAGACGCGCATCAACACATTTTGCAATATATTCATTAAAACAGATAAATATATCTTTTTTCATAATAATAGTTGAACGATACCGTTTTGTAACAATTCCAAGTGTTGTAGAAGGGACATAATCTTCAATTTCGATAGCCCTATCCTTCTGACTACGCGTGAATTTTACTGTCCATTATGAACCGCAAATCTGTTGGCCCATCATGTCTTCACCACGACCACAAAGATACTTGTGAAAATCGTTGAAACAATCTGTGAATTGTAGCCACGCATCGTTGGTAATAGCTCTCCGGTCGACGTAGTCTATTAATTTTGGAGCTTCTACGCATTCGTCGGGTGACCTAGAGAATTCGGCTATCTTCATGCAAGGTTCGTCTTCGACGTTTTCGGACTCTTCACGCTCTACAAGATCTGCTTCGTTAGCGATTGCTGTTGTGATTTCTTCTTCGAGTAATTTCGTATTTGTTGTAAGATCGCTGATTTCGAGAGCAATGAGGAACAAGAAAAAAGTTCACAAGAAATCAGGTAATAGCAGCAGTAGCAGCAAAACTGATGAAACTCTGAAAAAAGGGTCTAAATTCAATAAAAGCATCGTAAAGGGAAAACAATTAAAAAGCGAATAAAGACACAATGCAGGATGAGTAGAGGAAGAAGATTCGAGAACATTTATTACGTGCCCCCACATCCGGCAGCGTACACTAGTGTTGACAAACTTTATCAAGCTACACGTGAGTGGGTAAAAAACAGTAAAAAAAAAGAAAAAATCAATCGCGCAAATGTTGTTGAGTGGCTCGAGAGTCAAGCCTCGCACTGGGTTCAATATAAACTGATATCATCTTTAACCGACGACTCACCGATAGAATTTGTGATCACCGGGAATAGTGATAAATACCTCGATCTAGCTCATACAATGCTCAGTCTTCGTGTAAGTTTAAGATGCAGCATAGACGAAGAAGATATAGCTGAAGCAAACCGACCAGCTTTTAGACTTTTATCAAACCGAGTAGGTCCAATCAATAATTTGATGCACTCACTGTTCAATCAAGTGGATGTGTTTTTTTAATCAAAAACCTGTGTCGCCGCCTACCAACGCTTATGCTTACAGGGCATACATAGAAACATTGCTGAATTATAGACCTGCTGCTAAATCTTCTCACTTGTCGACTGTCTTGTGGTGCAGCGATACGGCTGAAAAAATGAACGACACGGAAAATCAGAACGAGGGTCTTGTGAGGAGACGAAAATTTCTTTGTCCAAATAAACCTGTGGACCTTATTGGGCATCTCCATACAGATGTGTTTAATCAGGAGAAGCTGTTGATCAACGGGGTCGAAGTGAGAGTGCGCTTAGTAAAATCTCGTGATAACTTCTGTCTAATGGATCCATCGGGCTACTATACCATACATATTGAGGAGGCCAATCTTTTAGTCAGACGTGTTAAAATCAGTCCGGGAATATTGCTAGCACACGCTCAATCACTCACAAAAACCACGGCTAAATATCCCTTGACACGTGTGGAAGTCAAGGCGGTGTACACGGTGAAACATTGGACAATATTATATTGGGTCAGCTGCCAAAGAGAATTATCCTAGGGTTTGTTAATAACAAGGCGTTCAATGGTGATCGACAGCTCAATCCCTTCAATTTCGAACATTTTAATATAAATTTTCTATGTTTGTACGTTGACGGTGTACAGGTGCCTTCAAAGCCACTGCAACCGGACTTTAGAGCAAAAAATCTATATGTGGATGCGTATCACACACTATTTTCTGGTACAGGAATACACTTTCTTAACGAGGGTAATCAAATAACGCGCGAATCATATCCACATGGTTACTGCCTATTTGCCTTCGATTTAACTCCAGATTTATCTGCTAATGACTGCAGTCATTGGAACTTGATCAAGCACGGTAGTGTTAGATTAGAAGTACGTTTCGCCGATGCTCTAACAGAAACAGTAAATTGTATTATATATTCAGAGTATGACAATATTTTGGAAATCGATGCTTCACGCCAAGTCATTGTCGATTTCAGCAATTAAATCACAGATGTCGCTTCTCTCTACTATTGCACACATATATAACATGAGTAAGCGACCCTTCTCTCACAGTCATCTCTCTCTGTTTGCTTACGTTTATCCATATATTATACGCTTTACGAAACATGGATGTGGTCATTGACATCCAGTTCTTCAAAGGTACCAAGTATCGAAATATACCGAAAGAAGTTGCCGTAGTGGCTGTTAACGGTGATTTTAGCGGTCATTGGATGGTTACGCCGCCAACACCTCTTCATTATCTGAGTAAAGGTGTACGAAATCAGAACGATTGGCTGACCCAATTTCATCACGGAATCGACTACTTTGAAGGTGAAGTGACTCTAAAGACGGTTAAGAAACATTAAAAGAACTTTCAAAAAGAGTGCGAAGAATATACGTTAGAGGTAATGATAAATGGGTAGCGTTGTATAAAATTATAACTCGTCATACTTTTAATATCGAGTACCGTAAAGATTGTCCGTCTTTCGATGAATTATCATCTGATGTCTACTGTATGCATCACGCTGTCAAACCGTGCTACACAAATTATCGTTGTGCTTTAAATAACGCTTACAAACTAAAATCCTATCTATTGACGCGTAAAAATTCGAACACTGCTATCAACCAAATTTGTAATGGACAGCCTTCAAATATTGAAAAACCTGTCGAAAATTCGTTCGCATACTGTCGGTGTGTTCCCGGCCGATCAGATACCGAAGATGTGGACGAAACCAACAGCGTTCATTCTAAATACGGATGATCATACGAAATCGGGTATGCACTGGGTCGCCGTATATGCTGACGAATCTTGCAACGCTTTCTATTTCGATAGTTTTGGTCTCCCTCCATTTATACCCGATCATATAAATCGATTGCGAAAAAATTGTAAACAATTTCGTTGGAATGACATTCGACTTCAGAGCGAGTATTCCGACGTGTGCGGTCAATATTGTATTATGTTTTTACGTTATATGAGCGACGGTCTAGGGTTCAAAAAATTTCTCGAGAATTTCACCGACAATATGCGAAAAAACGATGATGTAGTCAGACGGTATGTGGGTTGTCAGCAGAAAAAACATGCTGACAAAATTTTCATGTGAAGCGGTGGCTGCATTGTCAGGTGTTTACAAAGCTGCAATTCTAAAATGTCATTATTATAGTGTGAGATTACTGCAAGACAAAGCGTTTTTATTTTCAATCGCCAGATGTTTGTGAATCAGCATTTATTTAGCTGACACTCCTTACCCAATGAGTGTCATACACCTGGTAGTTTCCTCCACCACCATCATCATAAGACCCCCCACCACTGGTGATAATATATTGAGAGAGAGAGAGGGAGAGAGATCGTGCAGCCAGTCAGTTAGTCGTTTGAAGCTGGTGGAAACGGTTCAATAGCAGTAACAGCAACATGGCGAGCCGGGAGAAGAAAAAAATACTTCAATTGTTGAGCTCTTTATACAGTTTGGACAAGTTTTACGCAACGGAAATTATCGTGGGATTGGAGTACAGCAACTTCAGAGACGAATATTACAAACCTGTGGTGCGTCTATTGGGTGATGACTTTGAAGGAATCACTTTTACCTACGATGCGTGGCTACAATTCACAGATTGTTTCAACGATTTTCACAAGTATCTTTGTGGTCGTGGTGAAGACATGATGGGCCAACAGATTTGCGGTTCAGGATGGACAGTAAAATTCACGCGTAGTCAGAAGGATAGGGCTATCGAAATTGAAGATTATGTCCCTTCTACAACACTTGGAATTGTTACAAAACGGTATCGTTCAACTATTATTATGAAAAAAGATATATTTATCTGTTTAAATGAATATATTGCAAAATGTATTGATGCGCGTCTAGAATATCTCAAATTTGTAGCGGGTAGTGCAATTTATGTTGCGAGAGAGACTTTAGAGTATATTAAAAACTTTGATCTAGACAATATACCACTATTAAAATGTGGTATGTATACGTCACCATATGTTACAAGCAATTATTAATCTGATTGATGATGAATGGTCTTCGATAATATTACCAGCGCATGTACAAAAACGTGCGAGTGAATTGAAGGATGAGATATCCTTTAGGCCGAAATGATATTGTCGATTTATTTTACCAGCTTGGCGTCACATCATCTAGATGTAATTGTCGATTATTGAATGAACACAGCGAATGACAAAATTATTATATACACAATAAATATGTATGCACAAATGGTGTTTTAATAAATTACGTACTATTCATGAAAATAAAAATAAAACTCGTCTTCTATTTTTTATTTATATCTTTGCCTTTTCCATCTTTTGCTCCACTGAATTATTATTAAATAAAAATATATTATATATATATATATATACGTGTATATTTCTATATTTCATACACTTTTTCTCATTCAGACTTGAAAAAAAAGCATGCGGGGGTAAAAGGGAGTATTATTAAGCGGACATCAATACTAGGGATGCAGTCACGGGTGCTCTCTCTCTCTCCTACCCCACCACCATTCTATTGGTATCAGTAATTTTACCCCCCTCTCCCCCACCACTCCCCTCTCCACACTACACCCCCCCATCAAAATCAATTCCCCCACTACCCCCCGCCTCGAAATCAATTCCCCCACTCCCCGGACTATGGCGCGTCAGACAGATACCTCACCATGGGCAGGTGGTGGGGGTTTGTTTTGGTGCGCCATAGTCCGGGGTATACTACTGCAGAGCATGCGTATCATATAAACTTTGTAAAGATAGTGAAGTATAGGACCGTATTAAATATACAAAATCAAATTATTTATCAGATTAGACTGATTAATTAGCTGGTGATTATCCCGACCTGACCCCACACAGCATGAAAGATTCCAGTCGAAAGTTTCAAGAAATATTCGCAAAGAAGCTTCCCGTAATCTTGTTGAAAGCCACATGAAACTTGCTGTAATATTACTTCGAAATATTCGAATAAAGCTTCCTACAAAATCAATGGAAGATGATAATGGAAGATTTAATTATTCATTCACTGAAATATTACACGTAACTTAACAACAAGCTTCTATTAAGCTTCCATGAAAGATTCAATCCAATATTACAACAACAATTCATGAAAGGTTTTAAAAAGCAACCATAAAAGCTTTTCTAAATATTTTAAGGATTGCTCTAGGAAGCTTACTAGAAAGATTGTGGTAACATTTTGCGGCAATCTCAAAAAACTTTCAAGTTCTTTGCTAAACAGGGATCTTCCAAAAGCTTTCTGTAATCTTCTCTGAAATATTTAATGCAATTTTGCGAAAACTGTCATGAAAGGTTCCTGTGAGTATTACAAAAATCTTTTGTAAATATAACAGCATTTTCTCTTGGAAGCTTACGTGATTCTTTGCTAAACAAGAATCTTTCAGAAGCTTTTTACAATCTTCTTCGAAGATTCAATGCAATATTGGCGGAACCTGTAATGGAAGGTTCCTGTGAGGAATGTGAAAAAATTGTATAAATATTGCAACGTTATTTTCTGGAAGCTTGCCTACTAGTTTGCGGTAACCTTCTGCTGCAGGCTCAAAAAAGTTTCGAGTTGTCCGCTAAATAGGAATATTCCAAAAGCTTCCCGTAATCTTCTCCGAAAGAATTAATGCAATATTTGTAGAACCTGTCATGAAAGGTTCCTGTGAGTAATGTGAAAAGATTTTGTAAATAAAGCAGCGTTATTTTTTGGAAGCTTGCCTGCAAGATTGCGGTAACCTTCTGCTGCAGGCTCAAAAATTTTTCGTTTTGTCCGCTAAATAGGAATATTCCAAAAGCTTTCTGTAAGCTTCTCCGAAAGATTCAATGCAATATTTGCAGAAGCTGTCATGGAAGGTTCCTGTGGGTATTCCAGAAAGCTTTTGTAAATATAACAGCATTTTCTCCAGGAAGCTTACATGAAAGATCGCGATGACCTTCTTTGGCAGACTAATACAAATTTCGAATTCTTTGCTGAACAGGAATTTTTTAGAAGCTTTCCGCAATCTTCCCCAGAAGATTCAATGCAATATTTGCATTTTTTTACTTGGAGCTTATCTGCAAGATTACAGCAATCTCTTTCGGCAGACTCAAACAAATTTCGAGTTCTCTGCTAAAAAGAAATCTTTTAAAAGCTTTCTTTAATCTTCCTTATAACTCTAAAAAAATGTAGTCAAATGCTTCAAAATTTTATTTGTTGATTCACCATAATCAAAGATATATGCTGTTAAAATTTCAAAATATTTCGTTGAGCAGTTGTTAAGTAAAGAGCTGAAATGCAAAAACCGATTTTTCGAAAAAATGTGGCTTTTACAGCAAAATAATTAAACTTAGAAATAATTAAAATAGCATTCACATACTGTATTTTAAAACAATATTTTATTTATTGGAATAATAAATTTCTTTGGAGGAAGCTACGTGCCAATGAATTGTCAGCGGTTTTTTTTAATCTGCATATTTTTTTTTCAACTTTTCGATTATGCCAATTACAATTACGTATTACCGATGATATGTGTGGCCTTATCGAGTTCAAGGAGTCAACCATTATTGAGGTCGCGTTATACATTCACTCTCATGTCGAGGTGGAAACAGCTGTAACGAAAGAAGGAAAATCTTGTCGTTAATTTTGGACTCCGGAGGAATAATTAAACATATGAGATCTTGGAGTTGGAGTATCTGGTTGCCATTGAGCTAGGAAAGCCTCTGGTATACAAGTCAAACGACCAGCCACGAAGGTCGTCCTTGCAACCGACGAGTTCGTCATAGGGGATAAGTAGACACACACACACATATGCATATATATATATACTATATATATGCATATGGGTGGTTCTTTGTGAAATCGAAGATGAAAAATTTCGATTTGGCACAAACTGTATATATATCTTCTACAAGTTGTACCTGACTCCCAAAAAAAATTTCAGCCCGATTCCTTCACTTAGCTTTGAGTTATAGCTGGTCAAAGTGGGGATTTTAAGCAATTTTTGCATTTTTTGCGTCTTTTCAATAACTTTTAGCTCATAAGGGATGCATTTTTAAGTAAAACTGCCCGGATACTTTTTTTGTGAAATTTTCTGAATTTTTCAATAACAATACTTTTAATGTCATATATATATATATATATATATATATATACTAGTGGGGCTTCGCCCCCCTGCTCGCTCCGCTCGCCAACCCCCCATTTCAGTTTCTGTTTTATTTTTATTTTAAAATTATATTCTACTAGGGGGTTCCCCCCTGCTCGCTTCGCTCGCCAACCCCCAATGTCTTATTTATAACTTGCATAATAATCTTTGATTTTGATTTTACACATAAAATTTGTTTAATTTATTGATATTTCTCGATTCTTTTCACACCACCACCTGTTCTTTCCACACCACCTGTGTGAGGTAAATAGAGTGGCGCGTTTTTTTCTTTGTTGACAAAATTAGTATGTTTAAATTTAAATGTTATAAATTATTCACAGTTAACTCCTATGAGTCCAAACTTTGTGCATGTATTTCATATACTTTTAGCGTTTCATTCAGATCTTAAGGAGTAACTGGAATAATTTAACTTTGTTACAATCAAACATCTATTTAAATTCAGTTCATGCAATTGTCAACAGAGATGTGGTATCCCCAGTAGGCCTAATCCACAGATAATTTTAAGAAAAGATGCATATTTAACAGAAAACATTTGCATTGCAAATCACAGACTATAAAAAAAAAATATCTTTTCATTGACAACAATATTTTTAATATTGATTGAAAATATGACAATACCGATAATAAACTCATATAAAATTTTAACTAACGCATGTATGTTATACGTATATTTTTCATACTTTTAGCATTTGTTTGAAATCTATATGAGTAAGTCGAGTTTAAAATTCAATCAATTTCAGAAATAATTATATAAATAAAGACATGTTTATACTATAGAAAATAGACTTGTTTCATTGATAACACAGTTGTGAATAAATTTAATTCATAGATTAGATACGATAATATTTATTCCAGCACTTCTTTCCAAACTATATTTTGTATATTATCTCTATCTTCTGTATCATTTTCAATGAATAATTTTTTGGGATTTTGAGATCTAGACAGAGCAACATACAATTGACCATGCGAAAAAAGCGGCCGATGAAGATATATCCCAACAGTTTCAAAACTTTGTCCCTGTGATTTATTAATTGTCATGGCAAAAGCTAAAACTATAGGAAATTGTCTACGATATAAAATGAACGGTAATGAAGTATATTCTCCTGTATCTAAAATAATTCTTGGAATGAAAACTATTGCCCCTTCATTAACTCCTGTTATAATCATCGCTTGAATATTAAATTTATATAATTTTATAATTTTTAATCTAGTGCCATTACAAAGACCATCGTGTATACTTAAATTTCTAATAAGCATTACTATAGCACCGACTTTTAAAATCAATTTATGGATTGGAAAGCCTGGAAATTTGAGTGAATTTAAATATTCTGTAGGAAATTTCAACTCGACATCTAAATCTGTTTTATCTACTCCTTTATGTTTTGCATAGTCAATACTATAATAAACTTTTTCTTCACTGTTAAGTTTTTTTAATATCTTATCATTAATTCTATAGATATCTTCATTATGAGGCGATAAAATGATTCTATCTGATAAATTTTCATCCTCTTTAATGATAGTTCCGTAAATTTTATCACATACATCGTTGGTTTTCCAATACTCCGGAATATTTAACTTGTCTACTAAACCATTACCCACTGTCAATAAAAATTTGGAAAATTCTTTATTTTTACTTCGAATGTTTTTCTTTAACGTGAATATTTTAAATTTTTCCCATAAAAATGAACGTTTTATAGTTTCATCAATGATATTATGTTTGGATCCGTATTTTACAACTGGTAGCGTTTATTTAAAGATCAAAAGTTGGTCTATAAATTTTCATTCTTGACGCGGCGACGGCGTTAGCAACCATGAGAAGGGGTGATCTTATACAAAGTAATCATATACAGGGTGATCATATACAGGGTGAACGTATAAGGTATAAGAGCCTAACATGGCTGTATATAGTCACCCTGTATATGGTCACCCTGTATATAGTCACCCTGTATAAGGCAACAGGTGGTTGGGCCCGTTGCCATGGCAACAGGTGGTTGGGCCCGTTGCCATGGTAACTAGTTGTTGGGCCCGTTGCCATGGCAACAGGTGATTGGGCCCGTTGCCATGGCAACAGGCTAAGCTCCATTCTTGACGCGGCGGCGGCGGCGGCGGCGGCGGCAGCGGCGATAAAACTTTATAATATAGAGAGATATAAAATTTATAGATTATAAAAAAAGATTAAATATTTGTCCAAATTAAGAAAATAAAAAGAAAATTCGTTACTGGAAGTAAAAGTACTGTATAACAGACGGTTTGTGTAATGGCACACGATTAAAAGTTATCAAATTATTCAAGTATAACACTGAAGCTGAAATTATAACTGGGGAAAAAATAGGAAATAAAGTTTTCATGCCTGGAATTACTTTAAATACCAGAAATTTATCTTCATTGCCAATTATTTTACACAGAAAACAATTTCCGTTAGTCTTAGCGTTTGCTATGACTATTAATAAATCTCAAGGACAAAGTTTCGATAATGTAGGAATATACTTTCAAAAACCGTTATTTTCTCATGGACAATTGTATGTATCGTTATCTAGATGCAAAGATCCTAATCGATTGTTTATTCAAAATGAAAGTGAAAACAATTCAGATATAGAAAATATAGTGTGGAATGAANTATATATATACATATATATATATATATAGGTGGTTCTCTGACAAATCGTGCGCGACAAAAAAACCGCTGCCAAGTCATTGGCACTTAGCTTCCTCCTATTCTGCTAGTGGAAGATAATTACATGGGAAAACCAACTCATTCTTTGATTTAAATATTCACTACTATTCGATACTAAAAGGATAGGTTTACTCGAATTCAAAATCAGAAAACATATATGCGCGTCCAATCTTATTACGATCGATCACGTAGTTCCCGAATTATAACAGTATACGTACGCATGCATGCACGCACGCACGCACACACACACACACACACACACACACACACACACACACACACAGCCATCCGCACGGACATTTTCTAAAAACGTATGATTCGTACTCCAAACACCTCCAAATGCGTTTCCACGAAGTATTAGCAAAACTGAAAATTTTACTATCACAAAGCTTCCTCTTGAGAAGGAAGCAAAAATTTGGCCCAAACTTGGGGGATATGTTCTAGAGGTCACTACGATGTCAGCTGTAAATTTTCAGATCGATTTGATCATATCTCTTCGAGTTATAAGGGTTAAAAGTTGGTTATTTAGGCATTTTTTGCATTTATTGCCTATTTTCAATGATATATATATATATATATATATATATATATATATATATGATGATCAAACGGCTGTTGAACAGAGATTAAATGCATATAATAGTAACAATTTAATCCTATCACATATTGAGACTTTGACTAGAATTTAAAAAAATTCTACAGCTAAAAATTATAACCACTTGCATCAAGTAGCTAACATTCAAAATCTTCCAAATTATAAAATGATTTTTTCACGAAAAGACGGACAACAAAAACATTTATATAACAAACGTCTAACCCCTGAATTAGTGCTATTATAGTTTCAGACTCAGGTTTACCAGAAAATTTTGATCTTTGCGTATATCCTAAAGAATTACAAGAAAATCAATCACAAGATACATATTTAAATAAATTATCCAAAATAAATTATCCAATATTAAATGATATAATACATGAAAAATATTTTTGGTAAAGTATTAGCTTATGTATTGTAACGGGGTGGACTCGACAATGCCGTGCGGTCGCGGAAATGCCGCACGTCAACACACAGTGAACGTCGTATAGCGTCTGGCTGGTCCCTCGATGATCGGCGTGATGATAGTGCGCGGACGTTAGCCGCGTAGTGCAATCACTATCATCAGTGCATTGCCTGCCAACTTCCGTTAAATGCGTGGTACGCCCGGGGTACCACACTTGTCCGCGTAACCGTGAGTCTACCAGCGGGAGGGTACTCGGGAAAATACAAATGAATACACTGAGGATAACGTTAAAAGAAAGATATATTGACTCTACTGGTGATATAAATTGGTGTACAAAGTTCGCACGCGCGATGGCGCGGCGGCACTGCCACTCCTGTTCTTATTTACAGAAGTTATTTTTTCCTGCTGCTAAATCACGGAAATGTTCGCGAAAACCTTATCTAAACGCTGCGCGCACGACACTTTCGATCGTGCGAGTGTGAGAGGCCTGGTTTACGGACGTAGCAATTCGTCCGCATTCGTATCTCTGTGTGCCGGCGCACACGATGGGCCAGTCGTTCCGCACTCTATAGCGCAGTCCGTGCGCAGCTCCGCTCGCCGCTCGGTGTGGCGAGTGTAGCTATATATATCGCGCGGTCTTTCGCCTGCGCGCTCTCCCGTGCGCGAGTCCGGCTCTCTCCTCGCAGCGCCGTATGCTGCGCGGCTCTCCCTCTCCGCGCTCGCCTCAGGCCTAACTCCGGTGCGACGCGGCACGGCTGTCTGCTCTACTGGTGTGTGCTGTATCGCACTCTATACTCTATACTCGCGTGAGCCTGCCACTAGGCTCACGAAAACTTACAGCCGAGCCACTTTCCGTTCCGGAGTTTTTCTCTCTCACTCGCACTAACACTGTATCTGTCTTCGAGCTTCGCGCTGCTCGACGACAGTTCGCGCGGCGCAAACACGCTTTGTTTACACTCGCGCCGCTCGCTCGCTGCGTCCTCTCGCCCGCTGTTGTTTTGATGCGCTGTTGCTAACTTAAAATCAGCCGCGCTGGCTGTAATCCGTGGGTTTGAAATTTTCCGATGGTTTTTCGCTACTGACTCTACGTAATTTTCTCGATTTTCCGTCGCCGCTGTACGCGTTGGGCGCCATGTAACGGTGTGGACTCGACAATGCCGTGCGGTCGCGGAAATGCCGCACGTCAACACACAGTGAACGTCGTATAGCGTCTGGCTGGTCCCTCGATGATCGGCGTGATGATAGTGCGCGGACGTTAGCCGCGTAGTGCAATCACTATCACCAGTGCATTGCCTGCCAACTTCCGTTAAATGCGGGGTACGCCCGGGGTACCACACTTGTCCGCGTGACCGTGAGTCTACCAGCGGGAGGGTACTCGGGAAAATACAAATGAATACACTGAGGATAACGTTAAAAGAAAGATATATTGACTCTACTGGTGATATAAATTGGTGTACAAAGTTCGCACGCGCGATGGCGAGAGGATCGCGCACAATATTACACACGAAGCCGGGTCGAGGGCTCGGTGGCAGCGAGTCCAGACCTGCGGCAGCTTCGCGCGGAAGCTAATACAAAACGCAACTTACTCGGTCGCCGGTTCGCCGTTGGCTAACTCGCCCTCGCGTTCCTTACGGCACTCCACGGGATTCCGGGCCGCTCGTACTCAGGTCTGGAGGCGTCCCTCCAGGTGATGACGTATTCGGTGAGTCCCGGTGTGCGCCAGGTGCGGTAGAGGATCCGCGGACTATTAGCGGTATTTCGCCGATGTTGATCCGGCCGAAGCGAACCCGAGTCTCTCCTTCGCTTTCTCGCACGCGCGTACCTAACGCTGTCGACGCCGCCGACGTCGTCTGCTAGCATACGCGCCGACAGCTCCACCTCGCGCGACTAACGAACGCGCGGGAAATTCAAGCGCTCGTTACACCCCCCTTCCAGACGCCACGTAACCCAGTGAAGTGGCTCTGTAACTCGTCGCGCGATACGGGCTATGCTGAAATGAAATGAAAATGGGTGATGTTAGGATGGTAGGGTTGCAGGACCTTCGCAGAATGACAACACGGGGTTTCGGGGGAATTCGGTTACTTTTATTCACCGCAGCTTACACCTTTCTCCTACTTCCTCCCGAACTTCCAAGGGTACTCCCTTCTGATCGCCTCGTGCTCGGCCTTGCTTGGGCACATCGCTGAGTTGCGGACCCCTGCGTGGCCGCACACGAAGCACCTGCGCCCCTCCGTCCTCTTCTTTTCGCGGTAGGCCTCTTGTTGGCGCGCCTGGCTCAGAGCGTGCTCTTCGGCCATGCGGGCGCGGTGCAGTTGCTGCTCCAGCCGCTTGGCTCGTTGCGCCGCCTCAGCCCGGCGCGCGTTCTCCTCCCGTGCCTCTGCCTCCAGCTTCTCCCGCTCGAGGCGCAGGCCCTCCAGCCGTTTACGGGTCTCTTCGGCGTGTTGCTCCTCTTCGCGGCGTCGGAGCGACCGAGCTCTGCGAGTCGCGGTGATCGCTGCCTGCTCTTCTCGGCGAGCTTGGACGCCCACGGCCCACTCGGCGGCGTCGGGGTGTGCATTCTCGCCACTCCGGCGCAGATATTCGTCGAAGCGCCGGAAGGCTCCAACCTCCCACACCTCCAGGCCGTGGATGGCGTCGCGCAGCTCGCAGAGCTCCCGCTCTATGGCCTCCCACGACCCGGGTTTCGGCTCCTCGCCGCTGGTCTCGCCAGTCGGGACAGGGTCATCCGCCCCTCCTCGGGCTTCGCCGTCCTCCGGCGGTGTTGTTGCTGCTGGCGTGGGGCCCTTCTGCTCGCCCCGCGCCTTCTCGCCTGGCTGCGGCTCGTCCACGGTGGGCGTGGGGCTCTCCTGCTCGCCCCGCGCGTCTCCAGCATGAGCGGTGACCGCCTCGATCACCGTCTTGAAGGACGAGTTCAACTCGTCCTCGGAGTCGGCCTCGCCGGGCGCGCCGCCCAGGCGAACAGCGTCGGCGTAGTCCTCCAGGTACTCGGACTTTAGGCCGACGGTCCAAGGGTCCCACGGGGCTGACAAGCGGCGCCCGCGGGCCGCGCCAGTGCGGTTCATCTTCTTCCTAACAGCTGTGGGGCAGGTGGGAAGGAGAAAATGTGAATGATTGGCTAATGATGGTAATTTTACATGAAGCGATAAAATGGCTATGTCTATGAGGGCGATGGATGATTCGTGACGCGACGTTGAGCGCGAGTCCGCCGCGGCGACACATTGAGCACGCCTTGCGGCGAGCGGTTCTTGGCGCCTCGCGGCCGCCCTGGTCTCCGCTTCGAGGGCTTCGCAGCCTCCGTCGNACCTCTGTCGCCGCGTCGGTCTTAGTCTCATCGGCGCGCGCCATGCCCTTCGCTCGCGCGTTTTTGCTCTTCGGTGGCCGTCCGCGCGGGCGGCGGGGGGCTTCTATTCTAATTCGCTCGCTTTCGGCCTGTGCCTCGGCCGCCGGGGCCGTTACAAATCGGCCAGGCCCTGAACTACGCTCGCGGTCCCCCTCCGCCGCTACATCATTAGACTCAAGCTCTTGCTCGAGTGCGCTCGCTTCGGGCGGGTCGCGCGTCGCCCTCACGCTTTCGTTCTCCCCCGGTGGTCGGGTTGCGTCGTCGTCTTCCTCGGTCGTCGCTCCGGGGGTGCGTGTATTCCTCAGCTCTTCTGCGCTACCAAGTCTTCTAACTGTTCCTTTCGTTACTTTGCGCACGTCTGAACGTGGTCGTCGAGCCGACCCTGCGCGGATAATAGTGTATGGACCGGCGACGACAGGGGGCTGCCTATTTTTCGCGTTCGACGATCGCGTATCCCTCGCCGAACGGTATCGTTCTGGGTGACTATCACTCGTAGGATCTTATACAGCAGCGGCGGCGCTTACTTGTCTTTAGATATGCCTCCCGGAGTCTTTCTTCTTCGCTCTCCATTCGTACCTGCCGGCGCAGCAAGTTCTGTGACCGTTGGCTAGGCTTGTATGAGGCCCTGCCTCTTGAGCTCTGTTTTGGGCCTCGAGCTTTGCTTCTCTGAGTCTCCTAGCGAGTTCCACATCGTCACTCAGTAAACCGGACGTCTCGAGGTGGGCGTTGGATATGGGTTCATCCGTTGCGCTCGCACATCTCTTTGTTTATGTCATACTTATAGAATGTATGATCATTTACTTACGCTCCTGCTACTTTTATCCTTATATTATTATCGATTATATAGTTACGAAATTATGTGCGTTATATTC